>OZ007592.1:400526420-401791420 GCA_963931845.1 Maratus michaelseni
ATAAATTACTGTATATATTTGAAGCAGTATCACTGTTATTTTAATTAATCATTTTATCGATGCATTATTTTAATTATTTTATAATATTCAAAATTGTGAATGTGTATTAAGAATATCATCTTGCTTATGCTATTCTACGTAGGGGAAAGCTGGGAAAGTGGTCACCCTTAGGTTTTGTGTTTTTTTGTTACCCCTTAAAACACATATATATATATAACTGACAATTTGCATAGAACTAGAGTGACTACTTAGACGTGTAAGGGTATTTATAATTTTTACGAAATAATAAAGTGGAAGTGAGAATTTGTTTTTTTCCAAAAAAGGTCAAAATGACAAGTTTGCCCGACATAGACGGGCAAAGGGGTCACTCCATGGCCACTTCGCCCTACAGGTGTAAAAAGATTGAAAAAACTTTTTAAATGAACATTTTTATTGTCATAACAAATCATATGCAACATAATGAAAGATTGAAAATGGTTTCCAAATCCCATAAGAGTTTGACAAATGCAAATAAAAAATTATAAAGGAAAATAAAGCACTGCATTTTTCGCAAATGAACTCTACGTCATCTTCTTCGCGAATCGAACAGGCCAGCCCAGAGGTGACAAACATTGCACCTGATTCAATCTTCATCACTTGATCCAATCAAACGGCCACTTTACCCGTTTTGAAGCCATGAAAGAAAATACGCTCTACAGCGGATACTAATGAACAGTAAGCGACTATTCGCCCACCAATGTGAAGCTGAAAACATGCTCTTTCGTTATACATTCAATAAATAAATGCAAGTACAACAGGTTATTGTTAATTGTATGTAATATAAGTCACTTACCTTAGATCACAAGCTTCAAAAACAGGAAAACTCGCTCTAAAATTATAAAACATGGAACCACCTTGCTCAACGATTGTCTGGTTACTCACAGCCATCAAGCTAAATAGTTTGACCATAAACCACGCAATGTTAGCGCTCTGGTGGCGTTATTATATTGGGTGATCACTTTACCCGCCCTGGCCACTTTTTCAGGCCTTCCCTTACATATATTTAATTTCATAAAGAACTTTTATATAAGTAATTCAATTTAAGATTATTGTTATTTTGTTTCCGATTTACAATATATATTACAATTATAACATACATAATTACAATTATAACATATTAGGAAATTTAATATTTGATTGAACATTATATACACTTTGTATAGTTGTGATTGTGCGTTGCCGATCACCTCTGTTTAAGGTGTTAGTGATGTGCAGTTTTCATACATTTATAAATTAACTTATACAATAACAAATTAAATTATACATGGATAACATTGGTGATTATAACTCATAAACATATCTATTTGCAATATATATAAATATAAATATATATAGTTTTTATTTTTGTCTATGAATAATTAAATTTAACAAGTATTTTAATTACTGCATTGCATTAATTTGATTGAAAAACAGTAGTAATACTATTAATTATCAATTTTATAAATTTTGAGATATTTTGAATTGTTTATGAATTATTTAATTAGATATTTAAATTAATCTATGAAATATAAAATATATTTACAATGTAGTATAAATTAAACATTAATTATTTAATAACAAGTCTAATATATATTTAAGTAGTAGTAAAAATAAAACATTAATTAGTTAATAATATGTCTATAATATCAGTGGATTAACACAGCTGGCAGCAAAAACAATTTGAATAAAATAATATCTCTTTTACATAATATATTCTTGTTAAGAATATCTGAAATGCTGTGCAAGTTGAATTAATTCTGTGTAGATTTATTCATATAGTAGTATTATATTTTATTTGAATTTAAAGTAAAACTACAAGTTAGTATTGTTTTTTAAAGTTTATTTATATAATTAAATCTAATGAAGCGAGTATGTAACTAATAAAGTGGATATATAACTAAATATTAATTAGGAATTATTATAATACCAATAGATGGCGACACTTTACCTTTCAGGTAGTTGTTGATAATATTGTTAATATTATATTTAATTTAACTATAGAGGGAGCTATTGATTGTATATTAATTTTACTTTCAGGAATTAAAATTGGATGGAGTAATATATATTCACGGATATAATTTTGTTATAAGTGTATTAAAACCAGAATTATTTTGTGTGTTTTTGAATCATTTTGTGTTTGGGTGTCATCGATGGGGTTGTGTTTTAAAAAAAGTGTTCTCTCAACTTGTCTTTCAAATCATTTCTCTCAACTTGTCTTTCAAATCATTTCTCTCAACTCGACTTAGTCAACATGTATGATGCATTGCCATGTGGATGTGAATATGATGCAGAAGTTGTGACATTTTAAGGATTCTGTATAATTATTGTGAGTAAAATATTTTATCTACACTTTACGCGTTCATATTTCCAATTTTATTATTTCAAAACTGTTATCTCGTGGTAATTTCGTAAGGTGTTAAATACAGTTTTTGGGATAATCGATGTGAGTGAAATATATTGTATATTCTTAATGGTTTTTTATTTCCTATTTAAATATTTCCAAATTTTAATATTTCCAATTGTTGTCTGGTAATAATTCAGTGTACCTGGATGATTCTACTGATCTTAGCATTATGCCAGTAGAATTATGAAACACTGAATTATTATTTAAAACACATGTGGGTGCATCCAGACTGACGAGTACATGTGCATGTGTTTTTTCATATCCAATTCATATTTAATTCTCATGTGGTCCAATTTTCCATTGTATATGGTTCATATTTAATTTATTAATCCATTTGTATTTACTTAATTGCAACTCCAATTTATAATTTTTTTTCCCTTTCTCTCTATTTCTTTTTTCTTTTTTCAATATTCTTTAGGTATGAGTAAAATTTAGCCAATTACCATTGAAGCACAAGCTATGGTAATATTATGTTTGCACATGTTAATTATTAGCTATGTGGTATTCTGTATACACAATATCATTAATTATCTCTTTGGAGATTTAAGTAGAATGATAATAGAACTTGATATGTTTTTTGAAATTCATAGATATTATAATTATTTAACATTCTATAAAATTATGCTGCATTGCGCAAATTGGTATGGAATGATTTTTACATATTCTTTTCAACAATTAGCTAGTTAAAATATTGATTTTTATATGATATCATAATTTAGCCTAATTGGCTCATAAATCACTTTGATTAACTTCTGTTTGAAATACATAGTTATTATAGCTGCATTGCGCTTTTAATGGTGTATTTAATAATAATTTAATAATAATAATATTTTAGTATTACTATTATTTCTTGGTATCATTTGTTTATCTATTGAATTTTCAAAGGCATCTTTATAAAATCTTATTCAGGTTCTATTGAATTTTTTTTTTTTTTTTTTTTTTTTTTTTTTTTTAACCAACATTAATTTTGTACTGACTTATGTCTGCTAGGGGTTTTTATATTGTTGTCTTTTGATGTTAGTTTGCTTAATGGGACTTTATGTATATATGTAAATAGTTTTATTATATAGCTTTATTATATTTAATCAAGTATTTAACAGTCAATCTTTTTTTTTTTTTTTTTTTTTTTTTTTTTTTTATGGATATTCAAGTAATAATAAGATTGATTCATAACAATTTTTTTAAATATGTTATAGATATATTTAATATGTATTTCTTGCAATTTTTATTGCTATCAAACAAATATGGCAGTTATTAGTAAAATGTTAGATACTGGCAATTTAGGCCTTGGTGGATCCAGGACTAATGCTCGGTACAGGAAGATTATTAGGGATCTTCCTGGATCGTTATCTGATAACCTATTCTATTGTCCCAAGCCTGTACTATGTTTTCGAGAGTGTGAATCTAAGCGTTGTCTTACATGTCCATTAGCTGATAAGTCACAGATTTCAAATAATAACAATCTTAATTTGGTAAAATTTTGCAAAGCATACAATGTAATCTATTCATTGAAATGCAATTCGTGTAACATGGAATATATAGGACAGTCTTGTCAAAAATTACATAAGCGGCTAAATTTACATCGTTCTCATATTGATAAATATAAAAATTCTAAATTTCAAACAACTCATAATATTGAATATACTCATTTCAAAAATCATGATTTTAAAAATATTACTATTAAAATACTTAAAATACAAAAAAATTTTACTGAACGACTTTTTCTAGAATCTAAATACATAAGACATTTTAATACTACATATCCTTATGGATTAAATCAATTAGTATACAAAAAATCACATCCTGTATTTTCAGATTTAACTAAATATGAAAATTATAAAAAACTTTATTCCGGATTAAATTTTTCAAACTTAAAAAAAACTTCAAGATCTGGTAGAGGTAAACATAATAACAAAAAATACACTGATGATATTGTGATTCAACAGGAGCTTGATAATCTTGAGGCACAATTTTGTAATGATTATTGTTGGCTTGCTATAAGAAAACATGTTTTTAGTATAAAAAAGAAATATATAAACCAATATTTCAAGGTATTTAAAAAGAATCAATATTCTCCACATTTTTGTGATATCTTTTATGATATTCTACATTATAGAGCAAACCTATTAAATACAAGTCTTTCTAATAAACCTAAATATAAAACTAATAATACACAATTAATTATAAATTTTTCCAATCATGTATTTAATAATATAAATTTACACAATATAATAAACAACATTAATAATAATTTTCCAATAAAAAATATTTTACCATTCACAAGACATATAAATATAATCGCACACTTGGACGTAAAATTTTTAATTACAATTCTTTTGCAAAAAATTTGGTCTCTTCAAAGAATTACCCATGTTATTGTAATGATCCAAAATATCAAAAGTATATAAATACAACACATGGTCATATCATTACTGGTGATCTTAATATTGTAGAACAACCTATTTTACAAAACTTAATGCATAATGGCACAAAATTTCGTCTTCCATATAAGTGTAATATCAAATCCATAATATTGCAGTTTATTCAAGATATTGATTTGTTTATATATAAAATTGCTGTTGATTACAATAAACCAATCGAATATTTCAGTGAATGGAGATTTTCTGTAATTGATAAATTAAAAAATGAAATTATAAAAAATTATCATCATATTACACATGCAGCTTTTAAAAACATAAATAAACATATATCAGAATTACAAAACAAATTTATAATTACTTATGTAGATAAATCTTCAAATAATTATGCTATCATTTGTAAAGAATACTATAAAGTGTTAATTCACAATGCAATCAACACAAGTAATATTTTAAATAAAACTAAATTAAATATTGAAATAAATAACAGAAAATTATTAAATTATCACAAATTACTAAAAATCAAATGTAATAATTTTAATTTTCCTTATCTTGTTATAATTCCAAAATTTCATAAAAATCCTATTAAATTTCGCACTGTTACCATCGGTTGTAACACATATAATAAAAATGCAAGCAATTTACTACTTAATATTTTAAAGCAGATATATGATATAACGTTAAAACATAATAACCAACATTGCCTAAAAAATAGTTTTCAACTCATTAATAAATTACATAATATCAATCCGGTAAAATTCATAAAAACATTGGATTTTAATGATTTATTTAATAACATTGATATAAAAGACTTACATAAAACAATGTGTATATTATTTAAAGAATTTAAATCTCAATTAAAATTAAAAGAACATATTTCAGTAAATTTTTTTTAAACTTTACTAAATTTTACATTGCTTAATAATTACATTATATATGACAATATTATCTATAAACAATGCCAGGGAATTCCGCAGGGCGGAACCGCATCTAGTATTCTCTCTGACCTTTACTTATATTATTATGAAAGAAATATAAGTCCGAACAATGATTATGTATTTTATCGCTATATTGATGACATTATCATATTTTATTTCAATGAAAAAAATTGCACATCACCACTCAATTTTTATCCTACTCAGCTTAAATTAAGCGAAAATGATTTAATTAATAATAATATAAACTTTCTTGACTTAAAAATTAATATTACTAATAATTATAAATTAATTTTTGATATTTATGATAAAAGATTTGATTTCCCATTTAAAGTAAATATTTTTACCAATTTTGCTTCATGTTTACAAAAATCTGTTTATAAAAATATAATTATCAATTATCTACATCGTATAAAATACTTATGCTCAGATATAAATAAAAACAAAAATATTAGATATATTCGAGATCAAGCACAAATATATGGTTATCCAATTTTTATGATAAATTCAATCATCAACTCTTTTAAATAACATTTATTATATAATTTAAATATAAACATGGTATGTAATAAATTATTGTTTTAATGTGCGATAACATATAACAAAAGATATAGAAAATAATAATTATAACATACATTATTACAATTATAACATATTAGGAAATTTAATATTTAATATTTTTTTGAACATTATATACACTTTATATAGAAAATTACAATTATAACATACATAATTACAATTATAACATATTAGGAAATTTAATATTTGATTGAACATTATATACACTTTGTATAGTTGTGATTGTGCGTTGCCGATCACCTCTGTTTAAGGTGTTATTGATGTGCAGTTTTCATACATTTATAAATTAACTTATACAATAACAAATTAAATTATACATGGATAACATTGGTGATTATAACTCATAAACATATCTATTTGCAATATATATAAATATAAATATATATAGTTTTTATTTTTGTCTATGAATAATTAAATTTAACAAGTATTTTAATTACTGCATTGCATTAATTTGATTGAAAAACAGTAGTAATACTATTAATTATCAATTTTATAAATTTTGAGATATTTTGAATTGTTTATGAATTATTTAATTAGATATTTAAATTAATCTATGAAATATAAAATATATTTACAATGTAGTATAAATTAAACATTAATTATTTAATAACAAGTCTAATATATATTTAAGTAGTAGTAAAAATAAAACATTAATTAGTTAATAATATGTCCATAATATCAGTGGATTAACACAGCTGGCAGCAAAAACAATTTGAATTAAAATAATATCTCTTTTACATAATATATTCTTGTTAAGAATATCTGAAATGCTGTGCAAGTTTAATTAATTCTGTGTAGATTTATTCATATAGTAGTATTATATTTTATTTGAATTTAAAGTAAAACTACAAGTTAGAATTGTTTTTTTAAAGTTTATTTATATAATTAAATCTAATGAAGCGAGTATGTAACTAATAAAGTGGATATCTAACTAAATATTAATTAGGAATTATTATAATACCAATAGATGGCGACACTTTACCTTTCAGGTAGTTGTTGATAATATTGTTAATATTATATTTAATTTAACTATAGAGGGAGCTATTGATTGTATATTAATTTTACTTTCAGGAATTAAAATTGGATGGAGTAATATATATTCACGGATATAATTTTGTTATAAGTGTATTAAAACCAGAATTATTTTGTGTGTTTTTGAATCATTTTGTGTTTGGGTGTCATCGATGGGGTTGTGTTTTAAAAAAAGTGTGCTCTCAACTTGTCTTTCAAATCATTTCTCTCAACTTGTCTTTCAAATCATTTCTCTCAACTAGTCTTTCAAATCATTTCTCTCAACTCGACTTAGTCAACATGTATGATGCATTGCCATGTGGATGTGAATATGATGCAGAAGTTGTGACATTTTAAGGATTCTGTATAATTATTGTGAGTAAAATATTTTATCTACACTTTACGCGTTCATATTTCCAATTTTATTATTTCAAAACTGTTATCTCGTGGTAATTTCGTGAGGTGTTAAATACAGTTTTTGGGATAATCGATGTGAGTGAAATATATTGTATATTCTTAATGGTTTTTTATTTCCTATTTAAATATTTCCAAATTTTAATATTTCCAATTGTTGTCTGGTAATAATTCAGTGTACCTGGATGATTCTACTGATCTTAGCATTATGCCAGTAGAATTTTGAAACACTGAATTATTATTTAAAACACATGTGGGTGCATCCAGGATGATGAGTACATGTGCATATGTTTTTTCATATCCAATTCATATTTAATTCTCATGTGGTCCAATTTTCCATTGTATATGGTTCATATTTAATTTATTAATCCATTTGTATTTACTTAATTGCAACTCCCATTTATAATTTTTTTTTCCCTTTCTCTCTATTTCTTTTTTCTTTTTTCAATATTCTTTAGGTATGAGTAAAATTTAGCCAATTACCATTGAAGCACAAGCTATGGTAATATTATGTTTGCACATGTTAATTATTAGCTATGTGGTATTCTGTATACACAATATCATTAATTATCTCTTTGGAGATTTAAGTAGAATGATAATAGAACTTGATATGTTTTTTGAAATTCATAGATATTATAATTATATATATATATATATATATATATATATCTAATTATTCGATTATGGCAATAATTTTAAATATAAAGAACTGTTGAACATAGTAATTTTAATTTTACAAGGACACACCAATGTAGCACATATATCTCACCGGAACATTCCCAAGAAGTTTATAAATATAACACAATCATCTTCCAGGCATAACTAATGACAGTTATTCCATGCTGTGCAAAAAACTGTCACCAAGATTTACATTCTTTAGCATCCTGTGAAATAACCCAGGACCTCCTTCTGGTTCCTCCTGAGAAAGTTCTCAGGAAGATTATAGTAAGTGATTTAGGAGAAATTTGAGAACATTCAAAGTCATTTAATGTACTGAAAAATCCACTGCTAATTATTATTATTCGACGCAATTCAGAAAGTAATATTATCATTAAAATTAACTTACATATATATATATTTCACATTTATTAGTTTATAAAATATTATTCCTTAAAAACTCTTTATTTAATTCCTTTAACAATGAAATAAACACATTAAATAATCTAAAAAAATATCAGAACACTACTGCATATTGACACATACCTGGTATTAGAAGTCATTATCGCCAAACGTAATCATTTACTATCAAGGAACCAGACGACATCGGAAAGAAAATGGTTCCTGACATATGTTTCTTCCACTGGGTTTAAACCTGGAACTACTCCAATACCACACGCGTGTTCTATCAAAGATCTCTTTGATTCTACCACTTTAGCCTGTTGGTAGCAGGCGTTGCACTTTTAGGATATTGGTCATGGAATTGCCTATATTATTTTTCCTCTGCCAATAAAACTTTGTCCGTTGATGGCAAACATGCGTATTTATTAACATTTTTTAATAAGAAATTCTGTATTTTTTTATTAACATAAGAGCAAATACTATTTAAGAATAAAAACAATAAAAAAATATTTATTTTAATATTCTTTCTTTATATAAATGATAGATAACTGAGTGAAAACCTTACTATTGTTTTATTTCACCTCCATTATTAAAGACGAATACTTTTCATGTATACACAAAAATTAATTTTCACATTTGATTCATTTCAATCTAAAATTTGGAAGATTATTTTTATGTTTCTTTCTTGTTTATAAAAAAAATTGCCCAAAATACGTTCAAAGAGGTCGTAAATATTTTTAGAAAAAATTATCTTTACAATAGAAATAAAACTATTATTCCTTAAAAACACTTTATTTAATTCTTTTAACAATGAAATAAACACAGTAAATATTCTAAAAAATATCAGAACACCGCTGCATATTGACAGATACCTGGTATTAGAAGTCATTATTGTCAAACGTAATCAATTACTACCCGTAAGGCATGGTGACGTCACGGCGACGTCAATGTGAAGTCACACTGTGACTTTGTGACCGTCGTCGTGACGTCACGTGACGTCGATGTGAAGTCACTGTGACCTAAATGTGAAGTCGTTATGGCCGTTTTCAAGGCTTTCTGCGACCTCACAATGTGACTACTTTGTGAAGTCACCGTGCGACTTCAATGTGAAAAGTGTGACGAATCTGCATCGGATAGGGTGACCAAATTTTCCCCGCATCCGATCCGGATTGTTCGGATCGACATTTTTTTTTTTTTTTGCTAGACGTTTGTGACATTTGTGACGAATCTCTATCGGATTGGGTGACCAGATTTTACCCGAATCCAACTCGTAAAGTTCAGATATATATTTTTTTTTGGCTGCAGGTTTGTGACAATTGTGACGATTCTTCATCGGGTCGAGTGACCATATTTTACCCATATTCGATGAGGAAAATTACGGGTCGGTTAATTTTTTCTTTTCTTTTTTTTTTCTACAGGTTTGAAAGAATATTTTATTTTTTCTTTAGATCAAGTTATTATTTTATTCTAGTTTTTCATATTAATCCAAACCCAAGCTGCAATAATAAAATCTCAACCCTAAATCAACCCGAACCCGAAAAAATTACAATCAATTTAACCCAAACAGAATAACAACAACAACAACAACAACAATTATCGCTATTCTTACTCGGCTCAAGCTGAACGTCATGTCGGGTGCGGGTAAAATCGGATTAACCAACCCGATGCAGGACTTAAGTCGGGGTTTTAAATTATTTATTTTATTTTATTCTGTCTATTTAGTTAAGGTTTTGCTTGGGCTCCGATTCTTATATGAATACCCTATCAGGTCGGGTAACGCGATTTTGAAACGATTTTTTTTTAAATCCTGCAATCGAGTGAGACAACCCGATTTCAAACGAACCCAAATCATTACCATTGGTTACACATTAAATAGCAAAAGGTGGATTTGCAGATTTTCAAATTAATTATATAAAACTGGTGAAATGTATTAAAATTCTGTTGTTCTATAATATAAATGCAACATTTTTTGTATTTTCAGTTGGTATTTAAAAATTTTAGAGAAATGCTTTTAAATAAAACAAATAAGTACTATGTGATTTTGCTATAAATGGGAAACGGTACTTTTCAATATTATTTTTAATTTTAAGAATTTTGATAAAAATTGTTATTGCAGTATATTTTAATAGTCAGTTAAAAGCACATTTTGAAATATAAAACTATAGATTTATTTAAAATGTTTACAAAATTAAAATAAATTAATGCTTTAATTCCTGCTATTTTTACAAGTATTGATATTTTTTTAATTTATTTACTTTACTTTTTATTATTATTATTTTTTTTACAATTACTAAAATATGTTATAGAACACTGTGCATGGATTTCTATTTCAATTAATATTAGATTTTATATAAATTTATTATTATTCTATATAGTGAGGAACTATGAAATTTAACTCTTCTTCATGGGATTTCATATATAGAAAACAAAAAGAAATCTGTAATACTAATTCCATGCAAGGTTTTATTACATACATAATAAAGAATATGTATAAAAAATAATAAACTGAAATATTAAAGGAAGTAAAGAACTTAAAAAATATAAGAATGAACAAAAAATCAATATTGAGAAAAAGTCATTTATTTAGTTTTCCTGAGTGAAAAACCCTTGAATGGCAATCGTGTACATATTAAAAATACAGTTTTGAAATTTTAAACCACGTGTATAAAAAGTTTAGATCTATAATTTGAGATAATAATAAAATAATCAATATTTTAACTGTGATAAGGTCTTTAAGACTTGAAATTTTAAAGGGTAATTTTTATTAACTATTTCAATAGTTTTTAAACAGTATCTTATATATTTAACTAGTGAAAATATTCGAATAATGTATTCCCCAAAATATTCACATCGGGGTACAGGTTTTAAATCATATTTAAAAGAAAAATAACTGTATGTTTTAATTTATTAAGAAAGATTTTTGAAAAATATTTCATAAAAGTTGCCATTTTTGAAAAAGAAAATTTAACTTATAGATCAAAATACGTTATCATACATGGAACCTTTATTTTATAACTATGTTTTAACCCTTTGTGACTCGACAACATCAGTTTGAAAAATATTTACTCTGACATACATCATTTTAAGCAAGTAAAAAAAATAAAAATCATAAAAATAAAAATTATTTACTAAAAGATACTTTTTCATATTTACAATAAACAAAAAAATTATATAGCTTCTTCTCATAAATATTGTTAAATTTTTAATACAAAATTGTAACGTGTACGAACTTACCTTTGTAAAAAATCTATTTTTGGACATCTGCAGACTTTTAAATTCAACAAAGTTAATTTTATTCATAAAGGTATGAAACTGTTTAAATGATAAATAAAACTTTGATATTAAAAATTAACTCAGTATCGTCATATGTTGAGGTTTCTATAAACAATTTATATTATCTACTGCGTTAAAAGATAGCAGTAATAAAGAAAATCATCTTATTAACAACGCTGAAAATAACTTTGTCTTTTGGTATGTTTAGAGGTATGCAACTGCAGTAAAAAACATACTTAAAAACAATATTTTGGTTATTAAAATATAATAATGTTACTAATTTATTGTCAATTATTTATGGAATTGTAATAAATGCATCGATAGTGAGACATATAATTTATCATATGATGCCGGTGAAATATCTATCTGGGTCGATGTTTCGTGACTAGGCAATATTCACAATAATCTGTTGTTCATCATAAATAGAGCAAGCTGATTTAAAAAAATCTACCGTGAAAGTTTTAGAATAAAGTTTGGCCAAAATTTTAGATATAAAGTCCATTTGAAATGTAGATAATCATAGTTACAAAATAATAAATTATAAACATAGTTTCAAATATTTAACCAGTTTTTAATGTGAAAAAATATATAAATTCAGATAACAACATAAAATGGAACCACACATTGGTTTATTATTATTTTTTTTTTACAGGATTAGGTGGTAATTATAAAGAACATTTCTCTTTAATAATAATTCTTTTATAATAGTGTACAGATGTTTTGAAATTTATAACTATAAAATGATTCAGGAAATGAATTTAGTGAAAGTAATTATCTGATTAAAATCGTTGACATATTGTTACTTATTTTAACGAAATAAACATTAAATTTAATAAACTTAACTGATAAATGTTAAACGAAATATTTAACTTTTGTAAAATACTGCATGAAAGTAACTGAAAACGATATAACTAAATGCAAAGCTAACAGGGGAAATAATATTTTTCCATACCTCTTTTCCTTTGTGATCTTCAATATTCTATTTTGACGTAAAAATAGCGAAAGTTTCTTGAGAAGGCAAAATTCCTCCAAATGAAGTACAATAACATTGGCGGAAAGCAAATTTAACCACGCAAAGGAATTGTACTTTTCATGGAAAGAAAATTCGTATAAAAATTGTATTTGCGGAATCTTGTGCAGGTTTTTAATTTTAAATACGTAGAAATTATACACGCTCATAACACGCGTATTGTCCAACGAACTGACATCCAAAGATTAAATACACTGTTGTGCGTCTCTTATTCTGATGTTAAAAAAGCAGACGATAATTTTGAAAGCGTTTAAAACACCTGCGCGCATTTAATAGCAGGGCAGATGATCTTTTTTCTTTTTTTTTTCTTCTTATATAGTTGATGTTAGAGTAGAAGGTTAAAAAGGCAGAATATTTCTTTTTATAGTCTCTCCAATTAAAATTTCTTATTTGAAGATTTATTTTTGAAGCAGTTTACCTTTTTTTTACGATTAGTTTCACAATAATAATACTTGTATAGTTTTTTTTTTTGTAAGTTGTAAAAAATATCAATATTTATGGCGTATTAAATAAAATATTGTTTAAATTTTTAGGGTACATAAAAAATATTTTAATGGACAAGAATGCAAAATCATAAAAAAAGTAAAATTTGCATAGATCGTAATAATTGCAAAATGTGATCCTAAAAAAGTAAAAGGTTGGGGGGGGGGGGCATTTTCCCTTTTTCAAAATTTCCTTTTTTCTTTATTAATGTCCTGTAGAAGAAACAGCTTGTAAAATAACAATATTTTTTTAAAGAAATTTGTGGTTAATGAAAAACGGACACGTGAATAATTATTTAAATCATACACATTTTGCATAATTTTTTTTTTTTAATTTCATTTTAAATTCGGAAAATGTTAAATTTATTTACAAAGTATGAAACAAACAGCAAAATATATATTGGAAGAGGTACTCAATCTACTTAAATACTAAAGAAAAACAATTGTTATCGGAAGTACACCACTGATTTTATTATAATAAAGCGTCTGTTTTTCACAACCCACCTCCCCTCAAACAAACAAATCTTTAATTACCATAGTAAATTGAGGTACAGTTTTGAAACATATTGCATTTGAAAGAGAATTTTATTTTTCCTATTCGACGGTTAAAAATTGAAATTGCGCAATATTTAGAAGTTAAAAAAAAATCACTGTAAAAGCGAAATTTACTGTTCAGTTGTTGCCGCTGTTAACATGACGTCATTGTTACTCTTGGATAGCTTGCGCTCTATGATATAGATTGTTGCTCTCAGTTTTACAAAAGTTGTTAATTAATATGAAAAGCAAATGAGAAACTGCCTTAATTTAAAAAAAATTGTTCATGGAGTACATGCCGCATTATGTTTGTATTATAATTTATAATTGCATATTGATTGAAAATTACCTATTTATAAAGCATTTTCCTGTAAGTCAGTAAATAAATTAATCAATATAGCTTAATTTTCCAGGGATCATAAAAATCAGTCAGAATCAGACCCTTTAAGTGCATTAAAGCATTCCTGAATAATATATATTTCTCATCATTTTAAAATATATTAAAAATTCACATTTTGGTCAAACTGTGACTTCACAACATGGTGGTATTTTGATAACACAGGTGACGTAGTGTTTGTGACTTGCAGTAACGTCACAGTGACGTCACAAAAATTTAAAAAAATGTCAGAAACATATTTTTTTTACATTGAATAACATATTTTGTAGTGTTCTTGCAATTTTTTTATGATTTCCCAGCAATTCACATTTTAGTCACAATGTGACGTCACTGAGTGGTTGTATTTTGGTCACAGATGTGACGTGACGTACGTGACTCACTGTGACGTCACGGTGACGTCACTGTGACCATGCATGCTATGCGGGTAGCAAGGAAGCACGCGACATCAGAAAGAAAATGGTTCCTGATATACGTTTCTTCCACTGGGTTTAAACCTGGAACTACACCAACACCACACGCCTGTTCTACCAAAGATATCTTTGGTTCTACCACCTAAGTCTGTTCGCAGCCGGCATTGCACTTTTAGGATATTGGTTATAGAATTGGCTTATTTCTCCTCTGACAAAAAAAAGCTTTGTCTGTTGATGACAAACATGCGTATTTGTTGATATCTATATTATAAAGGACAAACGCGTCCGTGCGTAACGCTGACGTCATTTTGAGAATGGCAACATTTGACGATGAAATTTTTGTTTTGCGATTTTTGATACTGCAATTTGTTTCATTTCTAAACATCGCACATTTTTAATTTTTACACCGTTATATAGCAAAAAAAATCTACTTTCTAATGTAATTTGTTTAAAAAACTATATCTTTATTGACTGATTTATTATGGCATATAAATTAAATTTCAAACAAGTTTTTTTTTTCCTATCTCTATTGCTGGCAGACGATTTCAAAATATTAATCCGTTTGCACTTTAAACAATATAAAGAGTTCAGCATTTGTTTCCGGCTGATATTTCATTTAAAATTAAAACTTCATTAAGCAACAAATAAAATAGTATAAATAAAGCACAAATTTAACAGACATGTAACTGAAATAAGAGCTTAAAACCTTTGAAATTATCAGAGTAAAAAAAAAAACAGCTGTAGATAACGAAATTTTTAGCTATTTCTTTGGCTATTAACTTCTGTCGCGAGGCCAATACGAATTTGTCGGTTTTAATACATTTTAAAATTTGTGTTGTTGGGGGGTAATCTAAAAAAAAATTGTTAAATATAAATATCTATTAGAATTTTCAATAAAAAAGTAATAATAAAATAAAATAAAATAAAACAAATAAGTAGTTTTTACATATATTCTGGCAAGAGGGAACTCGACTACCTCTGTAGGTTTTCGCACCACTCGAGTTGTGGTAAAGCAAGAGCCGTCGTGGTAGTTCGACATATGGCCTAGTGACCGTCTCCCCCTATGGGGTTTCGTCAACGAAGTCGTCGGGGGTTCCTCGGCGGTTCATCAAGGTTCCGTCTCTGCGGAAGTTTCCTCTAAGTGTGAGGTTACTATCGTAGCGACCTAGGTCATCGACCTTGGTAAAATGACCTGGGGTCCGCAGTGGGGAGCGGCCCCAGGCCGATCGCAGCACCGGGCGAGACAAAGCCCCTAGTGCGTTAAAAGCCCTTCAGAGGCTTGGGCGCGATGGTCGTATTCGTGACGCCGGCGGCCCCCGTGGGCCCCTGGCGGCGCAGGCTAGTTTTTATCCCGTAAAACCCGGCTTGAATGCCCTAGTTTTTTTTTTTTTTAATAAGAAATTCTGTATTTTTTTATTAACATAAAAGCAAATACTATTTAAGAATAAGAACAATAAAAAAAAATATTATTTCAATAATTTTTGTTTGTAAAGAAATGATAGATAACTGAGTGAAAATCTGACTGTTGTTTTATTTCAATATGCATTATTAAAGACGAATACTTTTCCTGTATACACAAAAAATAATTTTCACATTTGGTTCATTTCAATATAAAATTTGGAAGATTATTTTTATGGTTCTTTCTAGTTTATACAAAAATTGCCAAAATACGTTCAACGAGGTCGTAAATATTTTTAGAAAAAATAATATTTATAATAGAAATAACTTTGAAATTTAATACGATTTTACGATATGCTATTCAAGATCAAGGAAACCAACACCAGTGAAAAGTAAAATGAGTTACGCAATTTAAAATGAGATATAAACGTTTCAAAAGTTTAACGAATAAAACAAGAAATCTAAAAGAATTAAATTCAAATAGAAAATATTTTCCATTTTCTTTAAAAAGAAAATCTTATTGCAGTATTAAAGGTTTAATACACGATGATTTCTATTATATAAAACTAAATACAATGTATCTAAATGTTAGAGGGAAAATAGGAAAATACTTTTTACTTTTACAAATCACAGCAATGCCAACAAAAAGCGTCATTTCATAACAATAGATTTTTATTGCGTTGCTAATGAATGTATAATAGTGTGAAAGTAATTTTAAAATCACGAAAATATTCAAATATATTCAAAAGATAAAATAATGGAGATAGTGGAGATAGTAGGAAGTAAACACAGATTATTTTAACTTTGAAATACCAACCTTTATTCTACTTCTATCTGTACATAAAAAACCCACCAAAAAGAAAATTCCTATTGAAGAAATATATTCCTTGTGTACGTAGAGAGCATATATTTGATAATATATATATATATATATATATATATATGTATATATATATATATATATATATATTATCAATGTTAATATTTTTTTAATGGTAATAGTATTTAACAGCACACAATGTAAAATTTTAGTTATTTGGTTCATTTTATATAAAGAGTATTTTTTAATATAAAAATATATTGATTTTTCTTGGTTATTAATTTTTGTTCTCAGGTTATGCAGAATAGTTTAAATATTTATTAATTGGTTTTTAAATCACATGCAATGACCTTGAAAAAAGTACTCAGGTCCTTCGATTAGTGCGGTTAATTGATCCCAAGATATTATTACTGTCTACGCAAACCTTCACAATTGTTTCCTTTATAAACTACCCTTTATTTAATCACATATTTCTGTAATTAAATAAAGTGAAATAAAAATAAATGGAGGAAATGTGTATAAATTTGAAAAATGGCAATAATCAGGCCCTTGGGTCAATTAACCGCGTAATCGTGGGACACACATACTTAAATATTCTAATACAATAAACTGTGGGAAAATCAATGATAGTCCACTTTATGTTAAATTTGGGATAGTAGTTTATATTGCGAGAGTTTAACTTGAGAGGCATATAGTTTAGTCTGTTAACTTTGAATCGAAGCAAAATGACGGTAAACTTTTGAATACAGAATTGTAGATTGGCATAAAAGAAGAAGAACGGCGGTCATAAAAGAAGAAAAGATGAATTACTGACATCTAACTATCTGTGACTTACCCATCAATTATAAATCAGAATTTTACTGAATATTTAAATCAAGTGTCATTATGTTCTTGTGAACTATATGTTAGAAAATATTCCTATAATATTTTCTACTTACAGTGTTTCTGAAGGTAACGCACAAAAATATACTAAGCTTGGTAAAATATAATGTACTGTAAATTTGGAAAAATAAATTTAGGCTTATTAAATTTTATTGAATTAAATAAAAGTCATTTTGCAGAAATTGTAAAAATAAATAAATAAAAAACACAGTTTTAATGTAAGCTTTCTGTTTTTGAAATCTGTTTACTTGGTAGATATTATTTAAAAAAAAGTCAATGTTATAATATATTTTGTGTCATACTAATTAAAAACAAACAGAATCGATGAAAATCAACTTATGTAAAATTAAAATATCTAAGGATATGAAATGAATAAAATAAATAAAGTAGAAAATTAGTTCAGCAGCGATGAAAGTATGTAAAGGATGCAAAGATGCAAATGACTATATTATATTCTAATAATATATATATATATATATCTACCCTATATATATAAAATCCTAATGAAACGAATTTGTGAAACGATTTTATGAAACGATTTTATGAAACGATTTTATGAAACGACTGATTAAACGACTGATTATGTTTCAGGGCTATTTTTAATAAAATATTAAACGCTTGATGGTGAAATTAATACCAACAGTCCATAAAAATCCGCGGATGTCAAAACAGGTAATAGATTTTTGAAATTGGAATTAGTTTTCGAGATATTAATTTTTTTCTAATTTTAATGACATTTCTGTAATGATGGCAACTAATTACTCAGTTTTTTTTGTGACAAAAAAGGGAAAAAATTGAAAAGGATCCCGATAGGGATTATTGATTTCTTTTTATTCGTCATTTTCAAATTGAAATTGAATTTATCTTTTATTTCAATCGATAATGAAGACAAAATTGTGATTAAATTATGTTTTTCAGGAAAATTTGAAAAAAATCACATTTCTATCGTTAGGATTCAATCATCTCTGTCAGCATTTAATTTAATTTATAAACTGAAAATATTTGAATAAATTCGTCCAAATGACGTCATTTATGTTTATACAATTTATTTAATATAAAGAAGCCATTTATCTATTTTTGTGTACAAAAAGAGGTAAATTGAAAGACAATTATAAATAAATTGTATATATACATATAAATACATGTATAAACAAGCATAAAAATTCAGTGCTTTTCCAGTATATGAGGCCTTGACGAAACAGGGAAAATAGCCGTGGCGGAAAAGGAAAATTTGGCAACATACTTTCTGTCAACCTATTCACTTTGTCATTTCGTATACAGAAGCATTTTTTCAATATTTATACAATTTGTTTAGCGTAAAATGTCATTTATCCTATTTTATATGTAATCAGAAGTAATTTGTATAGAAAAAACAATAATAATATACGTATAATTAAATTACGCATATAAACAAAAAAAAAAATCGTCGAGTTTGTTTCCATGGCTGTTTATGTCATTTGGCACCAAAACTTTCTGATGCCCGAATTGCGCCAAGCTTTTTAAAAAAGCGTCAAGACCCCTATAATAGAAAAGCACCAAAAGTTCACTGGGTTTGTTTTCATAACTTTTGGCAACAAATCTATGTATATTAACGAATCTATTCGTTTTTTAAACTCGAATTACGCCAAACCTAAAAGCAAAGCATCCTATACTGGAAAAGTACCCGATTTTCTTATGGACAATATTCAAGTGACATAACATGGTATAAAATTATCGCGGATAGCAAATTTGTTTAAATACCTCACCAATTGATGCCGAATAAATGCAGGCATACATGCACAAAATATTTTAATTAATTTTGTATGATAAATAATTATTAGAAAATTCGTATTAATTAAAATAAATAATTTACATATTTAAAATAACATGAAAATATGCATGATGGAGAGAAAATTAAAACCTGTTACTGAAAATGTCTATAACATAGTACTTTTCAATACCGCGGTTCTTAATGTTATTCACAAGCAGATGGAATTTTTCTCATCCTTAAACGCAAAGGAAGAATAGAATACAGATCGTTTTTATAAAAGTCCGAGAGGTAGCCCCAATTTAAACCTAACTATTTTATACAAGCTGGTTTTTCAAGGTGTAATTGATTTTACTTATCAATCCCGAAAACAGTCGTCAGTTGTCGCAACAGCTGTGTATGAGGCCATGATAATAAAAAAATGCCCCATTAAAACGTTAAAAGCATGGCAACCCAATTACAGATTTACCAATATTTTTAAAACAAATCATGCTGTCATGTTTTTAGAGGCCTCGAAGTCTGAGCGGGGGTTGGCGAGCGTAGCTTGCAGGGGGTAGGCCCCGTAGTATATATATATATATTTAAATGCATACATACTTAAGTTAAAATTCGTTACGTTCTAGATATTTATATATTCAAGATATAGTATATATATATAGATATATAGATACAGATATATAGATAGATATATAGATATAGATATATAGATATATATAGATATAGTATAAATATATACTAAAAAATATTTTTTTAGTATATGCGAAATATACATATGTGAAATACTAAGTCAAGAAAAGTATTTTTAAACTGTAAATTTAGGAAAAATAAATAAATGTACAATATTAAACCTGTGAGCACTAGCTTAGTAACAGCCGTTGTATAAAAATCTAAAAAAATGATCAGTGTTCTTAAGAGTTTAATCTTCTTAAGTTTTATCGATTTTTCACAAAAATGTTGAACAAAAAAGAAAAAAAATCAGAATAGATACTCTGTCATGCTGATGAAAAACAAATAGGATCAATAAATATATTTTTTCGTAAAATTATAATTAGTAACGGTATGGAAGAATAAAACAATTGAAAATGGAGAAGCTATATTATAAAGAAAAACATGTCCTTGATTCCCTCCAACATCATATTGACGTGACCAATAAATTTCGCTTTTACTGCAATTTCTTTTAACTTCTAAAAATCGCAGAAGTTAAATTTTTGCACTGTCAAACGGGAACAAATATTCTTTGAAAAGCAATTTTTTTGAAAACAGTATTTCAAATCTATCTCTATCGCGTGCAAATGCTATTACGAAAGAATTACCCGTGTGCACTTAAAGCCATATAAATAGCTCAACGTTTGTTTCCTGCTGATAATCTATAACGAAATTAAAACTTTATTAATAAATAAATAAAACAAAAAATTTATATAAATATAACACAAATTTAACAGGTATGTAATAGAACTACGTGCTTAAACCACAAAATTATCAAAATCAAAAAGTCTGCTGTAAGTAGAAAAATCTTTGGATATTTCTTCTGCTATTATCTCCTGGCATGGTGATATAACCTTGAAACAAAAATAAATAAATCTAAAAAATCTATTAGAGTTTAAAAAAAAAATTGGATTATTTTGCTTATAATCTTTAGCAGATATGTACGTAGCTGCATCATAATAATGCTACATAAAGAAAAATTGGAATCGAAATTACTATGAAATTATATAATAACATTTCATTATTATTTTTGTGTCAAAATGTGGAACGCAATAAAAACATTTATGTGTATTTTCTAAATTCACATATTAATTTTAGACTGCATAATTATGGGAAATAGCTAGGACTCGTTCAACTAGGGTTCAAAATGTGGAACTATTAATGAACGTTTGTTGAAGAAAAAACAGCAAAAGGTTTGAAAATTTGACGAAATTTTAGCGAGAAGGAGAAAAAGCTAATAACACTAAAATGTTCTTATTGTATGTTTATACACAATAAAAATATCACTAATATAAATTCATAAATGTGTAATATCACTTATAATTATAGTTGTTTCACATTTTTACAACTTTATTTTGAGCGAATAGAATCAAATATTGATGTAAAACATTATACTTCGTTTAAACTATTCTTATTTAAGTTTGTCCTTTCGTTCGATAACATATTTTTATTATATGAATCTGACCACACTATTTATTAAAACTAATGCACTGCTGCTGCTTTTGGCAGTTTTAGATGACATCTGATTTCCAAAGTTCTAACATTTCCCGTGTTCAACAATAAATCTGTTTTTGTATAAGGGTTCTTATTCTTTAAATATTTATCGTCGAACGATCAAATGTTTTCTCAAACCAGAAAATCATTGTAGTGAAAAATTACTTATATGATACTGCTTATGTGGTTAAATGTTTCTTCGAAACTGAAAGGAAGGAACTAAGGATGTTTTAAGAGAAAGAAAATGTGAATAATTGTGAATAATAAAAATGACAATTTATCAAAATGTTAATATTTTTCTCTTCCCGTCGAATTCAACTTTCAAATCACATGACACATACAAACCAGGAAATGCTTTAAATATACTTATTTAAAACGAGATAATTCTTTTTTAGAGAAAAAAACCCTCACAAAGTAAAATAGTCTTACTTTATGTGCCTGCAAAAGTCAAAATCAGCAGTAAATTTGCTATTTTTCGTTCCAGGCATAGGAAAGATGAGATTGGTGCAATGTATTTGGACTAAGGATCGGGTTTTACCACAGAGAATTCGGGATATTGGTAGTTAGTTCCCCTTCACTTAAAAAATGCCTCATTTTGCTTAATATCTAAATTTGAAAAACTGTTGACTTTTATTGAATAAACAACATGTTTTATAAACACAGAAATTAAAAAATATCCAATTTTTTTATAAATTTTTGCCAAAACCGAACTATTTTGCACAATTCACCGAATTTCAGAAAATATACGAAATTAACAGCAATTCGTGCTGCAACAATCTTTCAAGCTTAGCAATAGCTCATTAAATGAAACAAATTAAAACAAGAAAAAAAATATTATTACAAAATTATAAAAATCAATCTAGAATATTATATACTAACAGTAACAATGTATACGTTATTCATAATAAAATTTATTACAAAATAATTGAAATAATTCACTGTTTATGATGTCAGACATAAAAATATTATTTGAATTCATTTATAGTTATACAATTTCGTAACGATAAAAAAAATCTCACTAGTTAAAATTTCTCCTAAACAAAAATTCGATGAATTCAAAATGCTGAAATCGAAAATTCTATATTAAAATTTCAGAAAATTTTTGAATATTATATGAGTTTAGTTATTCACATTTGTTAATTTATTCTTTCTCTTTTATTACTTTAAAGTTTTGTATTATGTTCTATTAATTATTTAAAGTAAAAGAGTATATTTTTTTTTTAGAAAGAAAGGTCATTACTCCTTTGCCCGAAACAAATATTCAATGTAAATAATCACAAACGTATGTTATCTTTAATAAAAATAAATTTCTTCATTTCTTGTTATTCTTATTCTAAAATTTAATATTAGTGTATCTTTAGAAAATCATTTGATGTATTTTCTTACGACAAATGTGTGCTTTGGAATCGCGACAATATAAAACGAAAGCTCGTGAATAAGTTATGTTCATAAATTTTAGATCTTTATTACAAGAAACTACATACAATTAAAATTTGTGTTGAAGAAAAGCATTTAACACATTTTTTTTTTTGTTTGTTTGTTTTCACTGAATGTTTATTGTAAAGATTGTTTTCTCAGACAATCAAATATTTAAAACGCAGAGCCGAATCTTTCGACAGTCTGTATGAAAAAAGTAAAGCATCAATTTTTCTCCCTTTTAGTCTGAAATGAAATATTTTATTCTATATATGTGCTAATAAATGTTTCTGTGATCGTGATTTCTATTAATTGATCATATTGCGTAATAAAAATTTTCGTTCTGCCCACGCATAGTGATATGCTGCAAACTGCTTTAGAAACCTACTCAAAGTTCAAGCGCATTACTGTGGATTCGTTTTTAAATTAAGTCAAAGAAAAATGTTGGTTGTTCATCCCGAGACTTTTCTGAGGAATTTAACGTACTCTGAAAATTTTGTTTTGATTTGCAATATATTTAAATATCACCAAACCGTCAAACAGTATCGGGTATGAACTAGTGCAAAGTGATTTTTCAAAAAATGTTTTAATACAAAAAATACATTTCATTATAGGAGATTGTACAGAATTAAGAGTTGAGAAAGTAGAAAAGCATTTAACTAAATCCGTGATTTAACCAAAAATATATTGTAAAGTTTTTTTTTTTTTTTTGGTAAATGAATAATATATACAGCGTGTCCACGTATAACCTGACCGACCTTTATTTTCGCAACCGTTGGACCCAGATGCATACTTCCAATTACAAAAATGGTTTAAATAAGGTAAAGAATTATTTTTAAAGCGGTTTGGGTTAAGAAAAACATTTATTAAAAAATTACGAAATTTAAATTTTTATACAGTCCCCCGGTCCTATAAGTGATATTTAGTAAAAATTTACTGCGACACTAACAAGTAAGATAAAAAAAGTCCCACTCATCTAACATTAAAATTGACCGAATTATGAAACTTTGAAATGCATGACTTATACCACTTTTTTGCATCTGAAAACAGATGATTTCGCCCGTGCTTTCAGGGGTCGTCTATAAAGTACTTAAACTTATTTCAAGGTATCTGCGCTTTGAAAGAATTCGTACAACTATTACGATTGACTTAAATTTTATTAGTTAAGTTTCAGATTAGTTAAAATAATTGTATTTTATCATATGTTTTATTTTGTAAGTATTTGAGGCTATGATTTATTTTAACAAAAATTATATTATTTTCATAAGGTTTTATTTAACTTGCAACGATCGTCTTTCTAGTTTAAAATTTGTACTCGAATTTTAATTCACTTTCAAATGTCCGATCGAAGTTAAATTTTACATACTGACTTAAATCCGATGACAATGTAATATTATTATGATTTTCGACGCTTACCATATTAGAGGATGACACAAAAAAATTCGGATAGATCACCGTCAACAAGTTTAAGAAAAAATTTTAGATTAGATGACATAAACCTGCGATGGTTGTGTTTTTTAACTTTTATAATTACGTTTTATGTATTTTTTAACGCTGAATAAAAAAATTACATTCACGTTTAACCATTATGTCAAGATTTTTCGCAAATCGTAAGTTTCAAGGTTAAAAAATAGCGAAAAATCTGATACTATAAAATAGATGTAAGACTTTTTTTATTTAGTTTAATTTTATTTAATTCAATAATTTATTCAATTTTTTGGCTTATACTGGGTTTTTTACAACTAAATAGCTCAGGGGTCTGATGAGGTTGGGAAGGGAGGGGGTGGGGGGGGGTCAATTTTAACTTTGAGCTTTTTAACTTTGAAATTTTCGATTTGTGAAAAATCCTGACGTGATGGTTTAAAATGGAGGTCATTTTCGGATTCAGCGCTAAAAAATACATTAGAATATATTTTCAAAAACTAAAAAACAGGGCACAACTCAAAATATGAAAGACAGTGTAATCTATCAGCATTTTAAAATCTTAATTGAGGCTGTTGTTTTTCATCCTTTTATTTAACAAAAATTCTGTTATTTTTACCCTCTTATATGCTCAGTACAAATTGTATATTTTGCATTAATATGTTAGAATGATTATAGATTTCATATTTATATTAGATTGCAATGTTAATTTTGCTCTCAACTATTTTTTTGATATATCTGATTATTATTTATATTTCTACTACATTTGTGAATGACCCCTATTTCGCAACAAAAAATATACTCCAACTTTAAACAGCTATTACTCGGTCAGTTTTAATCGTAGATGAATGGGACTTTTTTTTATCTTACTTGTTAGTGTCACATTAAATTTTTACTAAATATCACTTATAGGACCGGGGGACCGTATAAAAATTTAAATTTCGTAATTTTTTAATAAATGTTTTTCTTGACCCAAATCGCTTTAGAAATAACTCTTTACCTTATTTAAACCATTTTTGTAATTGTAAGTATGCATGTAGGACCAACGGTTGCGAAAATAAAGGTCGGTCAGGTTATACGTGGACACGCTGTATATATATATATATATATATATATTATATTAAATTGCCGAAGTTAATGAAAAATTATTAACTTTAACTAAATTGCGAATATAAATTCACTCTTACGATTAATCAACAGTCGAAAGTTTTATGAGAATTTGCAGTCAAACATTCGAGCTGAGTAGAAGCAATCAGTTCCAAACGTGTTTCTCCAAGACATTTTGGATGCCGGATTTGAGATCAATCGTTTATTCCATCCAAAATATATTAATGGAAAACTCCACGTAAACACAACTTCAATAGAAGCTTGAGACCGGATTAAATCTATTAAAATTGATTAAAGAAATCTATCGACGAATAAAAATTGACTACTTCAGTGACCGGGTTTAGTTGACAATCAAAATAGCGTAAAAATCTGTCTCCGAAGCCAGTGTATGCGGTATAAATATAAAAAAGATTTTGCACAAAGTTGCAAGGCTCTTTCTGCGAAACCAACGACATCTGTGTTAGGAGGGGAAAAAAGGGGTAGTTATAGGCGGAGCGTGCTCGTCAATAGTTGAAAAAGTAAGCCAGAAGGAGGTGCCATTGACGTAATATCGTAACTCTTGTCTTTAAAGCGGAAATTTAAAAAGTAAAAAAAGTTTAGGTGGGAGTTGAAATGAATTATGGGATATCGAATGATAATATTTATAAAAATAAAAATTATACTAAGAGACGTTCTAAGGAAATAAAAATTGAATGTTTCAAAAGAAGAAATAAATTAAAGATTTTTACAAATACGTGTAGCTTTTAACAGATTAAGATTTTTAGAATAAGATTTAAAAGAATATATTGATTAAAGATATGAAATTAAAATATAAATGATATTTAAGATATTATTAAAAGACAGGAGAAAAGAGGTAGACTTGTAACATTAATTAAGAATTAATTAATTAATTATAAATTAATTTTATTAAGGTAAAATGGCGCATTTATTATTATTATTACATATATGTAATAATAAAAAAATTTCGTCATTTTTCCTTAATTAATTTATTCCAAATTCTTACAGTTCTAATTTTTCCCTCTCTTTTAAAAATCCCCTAAATTTAATTCATATTTTATTCCATAGCTTAATCAAAATATTCTTTTAATTATCATTCTAAAAATCTTAATCTGTTAAAAACTACACGTATTTGTAAAAACATTATTCTATTAAATGCAACACTGCTTCTAAAAAGCACCTGCTTAATTCTTCTTATTTTGAGTCATTGAATTTTTATTCTTTTGGAACATTTTGTAATACCATTTTTTTAATTTCTATTTAACATTATCATTCGGCATCCCATCATCCCTCGCGTCTTCCCGCTCAAGGCTTTTTACCCTTTTAATATACCGCGTCTAAAGAAAGCGTTTTGACAATACGTCAGGCACACACCCTCTTGGCCTCATTTTTTAAACCATTCCCTCATTTTTTTTCTGTAACCTTGAGCAAAATCTTGTAATATTTATACGGTTGCACTGGCTTTGGAGAGAGACTTTTACACTAATTATTATTGTCAACTAGATGCTGTTGCTGGGATTGTCCAAATTGGTCGTCGGTAGTTGTTCTTCAATAGATCTAAATGTGTTTCGAGTTTTAATGAAGTGAAATTACGTGGAGTTGCTCTTCATATATGTTGTCGAATAAAACTGTTACTCGTCAATCATGTCTTCCTCAATGCTTTTGGGGAAACTCTTCTGGAAATCATTGCTTCTACTCAGCTCGATTGCGATTGCACCTACACTACATTTTTTCAAATGTTGCTTGTACTCAGAGATTTGTCTTCAGCGTTTAAGTAAATCTAAATAATACCATCTACAAATGTCATGAAATGGTTTTCGTTGACTTCGACTGTGCCAACATCTAACTTCTCATCCGGTAAATTTCAAGGGGTTCGGGGACTGAGATGTCGTCCTGAGTGACTGATAGAACGAACGTTTACTTTCATATTAAGAATTTATACCATTTAGAATCGGGAGGCGCGCGGCTCATGGTATCACATTTGTCTAAATGAAAATTAGTTACGCCACCTTAATTTGAATAACAGGCATTCGTGATGAGAAAAAATGGCGGCTGTCGTATTCCGATTTTTTACAGCGTTTGCACGGTCCCTTGTATTGTGATAGCAGTACTTTCTGAAAGTGTTTTTCGTCTTTTTCAATTTCAGAAAAAGGAAGGAGAAGAACAATTTTAGAAAATTGAAGGTGATTAATTTCAAGAGTACCGAACAAGTACCGAAAAAAAAGACCGCCTACAACGGCCGCCAATTTTGTGTCAGTGGGTAGGTTTATATTCCTAAGTTCGGTGTTTAGACATTCAGTGACTTGTAGCTTGGAAAGACTATCGATTAATTACCTAAGGATGCGAACCTGTAACAAGCTTAAGTACTTTTATTTTATCGTTTCATTTAATGTGGCTTTTGTGTTTAAAACTAGCTTTTACTAGAACAGAAAAGCATAGCCTTTAACGATTTAACCATTACGAGGTTTTAATCTTCTGATTTCTTACTTTACTTGTTTAAAACTCCTCTGAAGAGTAACAAAATGATTTTTCTGGTTTGTCGCAGTCAAAGTCTATTTACAGTTTATAATGGGTTTGCAGCTTAAGAGCCTACATCAGTCACGCGAAAAAACGCTCCAGCTAATGTTAAGTCTATGGGAAGGTTATCGCGCGATTTCTCACTCGCATTTTAATATTTTTAAATGATTTTTTTTGCATAGAATAGCTGAGGTCGATCTCTAACGTTGTTAGTTTTTACTTTTTCGATTTTGGCTCCAGTTTTTTTAAATAAGGGTAATTTCACTTTCAGAACCGGTTCCAAAATTGAAAATGTCCGCTTATAAAAAAACAGTAACCAAAATCGAAAAAGTAAAAACTAACAACGTTAAAGATCGACCTCAGCTATTCTATGCAAAAAAAATCATTTAAAAATATTAAAATGCGAGCGAGAAATCGCGCGATAACCTTCTCATAGACTTAACATTAGCTGGAGCGTTTCTTCGCGTGACTAGCGTAGGCTCGTAAAGGTGATAACGACTGGCCTCGTTTTATCAACAATTCCAGTTTTGTCAACCAATACGTTAAATGTTACCAAATATATTTGGTAACAAATTTGTTCATTTTTAACAATGTAACATTTTACAACAGTTTGCTTCAAGCTAATCAACTATTTATTCAGTTTAATGTTTCCTGAGCACTCCAAACTTTTATTTTTAGTTATATGTTATATCAAGACATACTGTTCTTATTCTGTCTGAGAAATTTTTTTTTGACTTTTTAGTGCACTTTAAATTTAATAAAACCTTGCTAAAAACATTTTTATATAATTACTTTTTGTCTTATTCAATAACATAGAATCTTTTCTTTCTACTAAAAAAAGTTAATAAACACCCGGTGCATTAGTTAAAGTTTGTTAATGAATCCAAGGAAGGATAAAATGTGGAGAAAATGAAAATTATCTGGCTTGAACTTAAAAAAAAAAAAAAAAAAAAAAAAAAAAAAAAAAAAAAAAAAACTCCTAGAAAAATCCTTCTATTCTGTACCGGGAGGAAAAGGTAGCTTCACTGTTTCCTAGTTTTAACACTTCAGCTAATTTTATCCAATAACAAGAAGCTAAAATGCGAGGAACCAAATTATAGAAGATTCATTCCCAGTTTTCGCCAATATGAAATTTGAATATGAATTTATACAAATTAGTCAGCTATAGCTCAGTTGATTTTACTTATGGCGATTTATTTTTGGTCTCAAAATTTGGCAATGTTTTGCCAAGTGTCGACAAGCTTGGATGGAATTCCAATTTCATCATTAATTGCACTTATGGCGATAACTAATCTGTAATTAATTAAAAATTTATGGTGCTCAAAACGTTGTTTTATCGGCGTATATTGTACTGGTGCCAAGTACCATTTTAATTTCCAAGTAATTAGTATGTTAAATGTTTATTTAGTCAAAACGACATTTTATTGATACTTCAATTTTACACTAGCATAAGTTTAAATGAAACATTTCAAAGGAACGAAATTCATTTATTTTTCAATATTTACTTTTTATCATCCAATTATTATGATGTGTCGTTTTGTTCTTATTAAGTATTTTGTATATGATTATTATGTAATATTATTTAATTACTTTTATGTTGTTATTTATTTCAGAGCATTTAAATAAAAAGTATTTTATGTTAATCTCTAGATTAATGTAGCTTTAATGTAGCATGATGTAATTATATTTAAAACTGTATTTTGCATAATTTTTTTATATTTCCATTGACAGGTAACAGTAACATTAAATAATTAAGTTGTTAATGTAGCAGTATTATATCATGTTAACTAGTAAATAATAATTTTTTTAAATAAGAATTACTAAAACAAGAGGAATATACACAACCAGATAATTTATTTCACTATCTGATGGTAATGCATGATATTCTTTTCCCCTATTTATTTTAAGTTATTTGGAGACAAGAAAAAATTATTTTCCTCATTTATAAATAATTATAACTTACTAGGGGGCTCAGCCCCCTACTCGCTAACGCTCGCCAACCCCCCGTGAATTGCAAAGCAATTCACATTGAGACCGCTACGCGGTCACAGCTCGCTTCGCTCGCTCGCCCCTTTTTTTCAGCAATTCTAGCCGGAATAAGTTCTCCATAAAACATTTGAACAAATGAAATTGACAATTTATTTTAATGTAAAAAAGTAATTCTCCGTTGAAAACACAACTGAAAATGCATTTATTTGGCGCTACCAATGGGCATATAAATCATTTAAATACTATGAAAAAATGATCTTTTGTACAGCACGGCTTAAATTCATTAAAAAAAAAAAAAACTACGCGATAGGAAGATAGTTTGTTTGTACTTCATCAATACACCAACAGATGGCGGCAGGTGATATCTAGACAGTTGATTTTTTTTTTCTCCGTCTTTTGAGGGATTGAAATTCGTAAATGAATTCTAAAAATGAGTTGAGAATTCATTTGAAATTAACGATGGATTAATGAGGAATCATCTCAGACGCTTTGGATTACGTACATGTTATTTTATTTTTAATAATTGCTAGTTTGAGTTTCATTCTATGGTTTCACTGCTTTCACACTGACCGCCATATTGGACGGAGGCGGAGCTGATCTAACACTTTCTGTTCATTGGTCTGAGCTCAGGAAACTACAGTTGTTGCCAAACCATACATTACAAATTCAGCCCTATTTTCGCGCCACGTAAGACAAATATATATATAGATTCTCTGTGAAATGTGTCTTTCGAATGAATGTGATGAAAATGATTGAAATATCATTGACATGTGTTTTTATATATGCACTCTTTTTAATATGTGAAAAATCTTTAAAGTTTCAATTTTTTAAATCAGAATTTTTTTCCTTTTTTGCGAATTTTTTCTTTAAATTGTACACATACAGGCCGACTAACATAAATGTTTTTTGTTTACAGAATACAGAAAATTATTCGTCTAAAAAAAGTAAAGGAAAACTTTTTATATAGTGCTTTCACTACTACACTGCTCAAAACAATTAAAGGATATTTGAAGTTTTATATAAAATAAAGATATAAACGAAATTTTTTTTGCCGAAAATAGAAGAAGAGAATCACAAATGCAAATTTTTCTGGTTTTCAAACTGTGGAGTATGCAAATTTTGAGTTCGACGTCAAAAACGTCGCTTCAGCGGCAGCGAATGAAATTTGACTTTCAACTGGATAAAAGAGAATGAAGACAAGGATGATCGGCATTCAGTGATTGCTTTGTTTCGATGAGTACGATGTCTCAGCGAAGTCATTTGACAGATTCAGAAGCTTGGAGAATTGTTGGTAGGTTAGAAGGGGGCCAAACTCAAGCCGAAGTAGCGCAAGCCATTGGAGTGTCACAAAGTGTCATTTCCAGGATCTGGAACCGTTTTTTGGAGAGTGGATTTACAGGCCGAAGACCAGGGCAAGGTCGTAGACGGGCAACAACGCCCAATGAAGATCGGTATTTAGCGTTAACAGCTCGGAGACACCGAAACATGAACACTACTCTTCTCCAACAACACCTTCGCTCGGCTACAGGCACCACGATTTCAACTCAGACTGTCCGAAACCGGCTCCATGCTGTAGGTCTGTATGCTCGCCGACCGATGGTATGTGTTAGATTAACATCAAGGCATCGTCGCGACCGCAGGGAGTGGGCAACCGAGCATGTCAACTGGAGGAGAAATGAATGGAGCAATATTCTGTTTTCTGACGAGTACCGTTTTTCTGTGCATCCGGATAATAGGCGTATTTTCATCTGGAGGGACCGTGGCAGTAGGAATAATCCTGCGTTCGTGCACGAAAGTGTCAGATTTGGCGGTGGAGGAGTGTTGGTGTATGGTGGCTCCATTGACGGGCGCACTGACCTCTACATCATTCGAGATGGAGCTCTGACTGGTCGCCGATATAGGGATGAGATCCTCAGACCTATTGTAGTCCCTTACGCTGCAGCAATCGGAGATAACTTCATTTTAATGGACGATAACTGCAGGCCACATCGTGCAAACCTGGTGGAGGATTTCCTTTTCGAGGAAGGAATCGTTCGAATGGAATGGCCAGCGTGTTCTCCAGACATGAATCCAATCGAGCACGTTTGGGACGCTCTAGGAAGACGAGTTTCTGGACGCCAACAACCCCCACAAACTCTCCAAGAACTGGAAAGAGCTCTTCTGGAAGAGTGGGGCAGAATACCCCAATTCGTCATTAATAGCCTCATTGAGTCCATGCCTCAAAGGTGTTCAACGTTGCTGGCCGCCCGTGGAAACCATACCCCCTACTGAAAAGGATTTTCTTTGAAGAAAACACCTTTTCTTATTCTTTTTTTCTCATATGCACAAATTGTGTTTTTTTCCTTTTGTACACAAATGCGCAATAAAATGCATTTTTTTCTGCCAAACATGTGTAATTTATTCTCATATAACCTACTATGTCTGTCGACCATGTATCAATCAGCTAAAAAGTTTCCCAGATACAAAATCCACCTAAAACTGCAATATCCTTTAATTGTTTTGAGCAGTGTATATTATTGTTAAAATTTTCATCAAAACAGAAAATCCCGATGAGAATTCATGTACTATATTATTGTTATCACTTTACAATTTTTCGTACGAATATCTTGTATAAAAAATAGGGGATCCAACCAGGGCGTTCCAGGACATTATACACAACATAGTTGAATTTTTTTAAATTAAAAATTTTAATATTTTTCTACCTTTAATATATATATATATATATATATATATTAGATTGCTCACTGACAACACCAAAAAATAATTTTATATAAAAAATATCAATTTTGTATTTAAATAAATTTTTGAAATTTAGTAAATTAGTATTTAGCAGCATGTCAGAAGTTAATAAACAAAGAATTCCCTATTTAAATAAACCTTTTACATTCTGATTAGTTGTGTATTTAAACACGTAGTTCTATTTCACATCTTTTAAATTTTTATTTTGTATATATTATTCCTTTCTTTATTTATTCGTGAAGTTTTAATTTCTTTATGGAATATTAGCCGGAAACAAATACTTAACAACTTACCCATCATACGTAGTATAGGGTAAGTCTTGTAATCGTTTTGAGAATCGAAAAAATTTTTTTGACGGATTTACACGTTTCAGACACTGGAGATTCCGAAAAACATATTTTTAGAAAAAAAAAATTGCCGTCCGTCTGTGTGTCTGTGTGTGTGTCTGTGTGTCTGTAAACGCTCTATCACCCGAAAAAATTGAGATAGAGACTTGCAATTTGGTATGTACTTAGTATGTAATAATGGGAAGAAGCCTATTTCATTTCAATAACCTCGATTAACCGGAACAATTTTTTTCGGACTCTCGAAATATTCGTTCTGATGAAAGGTATATAAAATTTTTCGAAATTGTTTATTTTAAGAAATGAATATAAAAGACAATAAAAAAACATAAATTTTGCATAAAACATGAAGTCGATCGGATAATGAGTTGCCGAGATATTTGGAATCCTATTTTCCACACTCTTCGATTTTTCATGACCCTGTATTTCATCCAAATCTCACTTCAAAGATATATTTTAATTAGAAATTTGACGCTTAATCAGATTCAATAAACCGCTAGTTAATAGGATGATTATTTTTGGAGTTATAAGGATGTTTCTTTCAAGCAATTCAGTAATCGAGCCTTTAAAGTTTGTGACGTCATCAAGCCACGATTTTATTTGAATTGCAATGCATTTTTTAAGTAGATTACACATTTTTATTTTAATATTTTACATTATGCATATCCATGATGGGTAAGTATTACGGTGGCCCCCAACGACTAGTTTGTATAGTTTTCAGTGTCGACCTTCTGTAATCAAGCGGCATTTGATAGAGATAGACTTAAAATAATAATAATCATGCTTGAAAATTATTTGATAACCAATAAAATAGCAGGAAATATTCATACAATTTTTAAACTAATTGCATTTGAAAAAAAAAATTCCCCTATTTGAGGGTGCAAAAAGTGAAATTGTGCTATGTTTAGTAGTTAATAAATTGGTAAAAAGCGAAATTTTTTATTTAAGTTGCTTCCTTCGTAAAAGTATGACGTCAGCGTTACTCACGAACATGTTTTTGCTTTATAATATAGATTTAAATATCTCAAAAGGAATATCACAAATCTTTAAAAAAATATATATTTTGGCGTAAATGGACTTAAAGTTTGAGGACGTTAAGTAATTGTGCGTCCATCAAAGACAGTGTACAAGGTAAGATACGTTGTTATATTTATCGATAAAAAAGTACAATTTTTTTTTCAATGCAGCAGGCGAACAGACATTATCCTTACGCCGAACAAAGATCAAGAAAAAACAAGAACGAAAAATCATGCGTCAAGCATAGATTATGTAACACTTTCCAACGGTTCCAAAATAATTTTACGAATCATACTCTTTAATACGCTAAAAGATAACATCTAAGTAATCCGAATACTTTTATTCAGCCCTGTATAGGATCTATAGATTTGTACATATACTACATAGGATGCTAAATTTTAGTTCAGTTAGGAAACACGTAGCACAGTTTAAAATTCTCCGTCTGGAGTTAAATAATACGGAAATGTGTTCCCGAACTTTTGTGCTTCCCTGTATAGGATCTACAGAATTTATACACACCACGTAATATACAAAAAGCGATTTAAAATTAAAATCGCGTTCAGTAACTTAAAACGCACTTCCAGGAATTATTGTTAACATACAGTAGAGAATTCTTTTGTGTGTCCCTGTAAATGAACGATGACTGCTATACACACAATATTCTGTAGTAAGTCTCTTGTAATGAACCTTATATAAATTTCAATGCGTTTAAAATAGGGAAACATTATTTAAATAAACCGCAGACGATTTTTCTCCATAGACGTAATGTAACGGAATTCTTTTGACTGTCCCTGTAAAGTAAGTATAAGTGCTATGCACACCCTATTCCATATTAAGCTTCTTCTAATGCACCTTAGTGATATATATAAATTTCAATGCGTTTAAAATAGTGAAACATTATTTAAATAAACCGCAAATGATTTTTCCCCATAGACCGCAATGTAACGGAATTCTTTTGAATGTCCCTGTAAAAAAACTATATGTGCTACACACTTCCGTTGAAATAGGGAACATGCTATAGATAACGATTATAACATATAAAAATTGCAGGGCAATCCGAGCATATTTACGGGAGTTAGAGCACGGACAGACGGCCAGACGGCAGACGGCCAGACAAACCGAAGTCATAAACACTTTTCAACTAGGTTGGAAAGTGTTAAAACAAGAACGAAAAATCATGCGTCAAGCATAGATTATGTAGCACTTTCCAAGACGGCAGACGGCAGACGGCAGACGGCCAGATGGCAGACGGCCAGACAAACCGAAGTCATAAGCACTTTTCAACTAGGTTGGAAAGTGCTAAAAAAACAGAAATATATGTAAAAAGATAACATCAAACACAGGAACAAAGTAAAGGGTAATTAACATGAGAACCACATAAAATCAAGAAGTAAAAATGTGTAAAGAGTTTCTGGCCTCCCAGTAACGAGAGTAAATGCAGCTCTTCGTGAGTGCTGAACAGTCAGAGAGGTGGTCAGCAGTCATCACCGCACCACTGCGGCAGAGGGGGCAGGCATGGCAGGCAGGAATATCCACTATCTGGAGACGGAAAAGATGAGCACATAAACAATCATACTTCGTCGCAAGACTAAAGGCAGCTACACCACTGCTTCTTGGACAATCGGGGAGGTTAGAGATAGTATTTCTCCACGATTTTTTTTTTGTTCGTTCCTTTAGTAGTGATATATGTGATGTCCTAATTATTTGATTAACCATTGAAGAGGCAGTCTTATCTATATATTTAAAACGCTAAGCTTTTTCTTTTGACAATCCGCGAGAACAAACTACTACATCAAATTACATCATTCTTTTTTTAAACGAAAGATATTTAGACACAGATTTGTTATCGTACATTCGTTTGTTCAAAAATTCAATTAATTAGCAGTAATTTTAAATTAAATTTTTACTACTGCGTATGACGTCATAAAGTCGGCAATCTGATAACGCCCATTTTTGCGAGGCACACAGTAACGAGAAACTCTATGGATGCGAGAATAGAAGAGAAATAATAAATATTAAAAGCACGTGGCTTTTAGGCCGAATTTTTTAATTTGCAAGTTAAATATCGGTAAAAATATTTATCCGCGTGCTTTATAAGCGAATAAAAATTCATATTTATTGTGACGTCACTGGAATATTGTCCATTGGGTTTATTTTATAATTATGCATTATAATTTTGCTCATGACATTTTTTCATTACAATCAAATACAAAATATATTTTTATTTGTATGCATGGTGTTTAAGCATAAAAGTAACTGATGCAAAGTACGCGTGAAAAGTTTATGCCGGGGAAAATGACGTTATGCTTAGCTTGAAATGCATTTTAACATTGATAAAACTAAAAAGAAAAATTTATACGATTGTGTCATCATGACGTAATTTTAGCTGATTTTTCAATTTTTAATTTTAAAGATTAGAACTGCAGCCTTTATTGGTTGCTTCATCTTGATTGCATACCTTGATTACATATTACCAATTACTTTTTTTAATTATAGGTTAGAAGATTTCATTTTTTAATATAAAAAATTCCCAAAAGTAAAAGATTTCAGGAAAATTAAAATTATTAAAAATAGTGTTATAATGTAAAAAAAACCCTTGAAATAATTATTGTATTTTTAGCTAGAATAAACAATGTAAGGCTAATATTTTATAGGAATTATTTTGGTAGGTTTGTTATAAGTTCATTTAACAGTTCTTTATTAGCGGCAAAGTCCTATTTCTTTCACTGTGAATTTCACTTTCGATGTCAAAAAATAGTAGTCTTCTTTTGGACGCCAACCAAAACACAGTGGCAATTATTAGAAATATATAATGGTTGTGACAAAAAACGGCGCTATCGCTTTAGCTTTCATCGCACTTACATCACTTCTAAATACTACGAATTTCAATTTTTTACTACATTTTACAATTTTAATTCTTACATCATCAATGAGAAAAAAAATTAGCTTTCGATTGAAATTTATTTGAAAACTGCCGCTTAATTTAACGATTTTTTAAATATTTTTCAAGCATTAAATATTTTTCATTTCTATCTCAATAACGACCATCAGTTTGCTTTAATAATGTAAAATTAGCCCTTGGAAAGTTGCCACAGTTGAAAATAGATTTCCCTAACAATCATGAAAAGTGACGAAAAATAATAATAATAAAATACCTGAAAAATCATAAGATCAGATTATCCATAAGATAGAGCATTTTGGCGCTAAACTACAATCTGTCAGAAAAAAAAAACTATTTTCAGCTTATGTTTAATATAAAATTAATATATTGAATTCGTTGATGCATATGTTGCATCAAGATATGCTAGGAACTGTATTTTATTATTTTTTAAAAGATCCATTGGATATATAACTGTATAAGAGGGAAAAGATCCCCGACTGTGATGGAAAAGGAATAATCATCCTGATTATGTAAAGGGACCGAAGAAACATACAAATAAATTACACTTGAAAATATTAAAAATCTGCCTCATCTGCAGATTGATTTAATATTTTAAAATAAATTCTTCATCTTTACATAAAAATTGATTAGCTTAAAACGATGGATGCGTTTTAGAAGATATGGATTCGAAACGAACAATGACTAAAGAGGACATTTTAAAACTTTTAATTTAAACATTTAAAAACTTTTCTTTTAACGTTGAATTTAGACGGGGCCTTTGCGCAGATGGAATGCACATGTGCATAAAAGCTCATTCTGTTGAATTATCACAGAGGGGGCGGGGCGAGATGTGTGCTTTATTTATTATGTTCTTTTATTTACTGAATATGAGATGAAAGTAGGGCTATACTATTTGTATGATACTTCATAGGTCCATGAAAATTTCTTTCTTGCCGTGGGGAATATGGCGGTAATGTCAAACTGATTTGCATTACACAGATGTTTACGGATTATTTGTTTGAAGTTTTCATCGGAAATAGTATTTCGATGGGGGAAAAAACTTTTAAAATAAAGTATTTGAACGACTGTTTCATACGCACCCTTTCTTATGTAATAAAGAAGCTTATTTCACTGATATTGTTATAGTATTTTTTCCGTCAAGTTTTGACGGGTTCCATCTAGTAGTTAATTAAGTTACATGAAGCTTGATTAACAGAACAACATTTTTTGGCCAATTCATCCGCCTTTTCGTTACCGGGAATACCATAGTGTGAGGGGATTCATTGTAAGACAATTGTCTTATGTTTTTCACGCATTTCTCTTATTAAAGATCTACACTGCACCACAGACATAGAGCAAGGGGCTTGAGAGCAGTTGGCAAACACCAGAATCGCAGCTTGTGAATCTGAGAAAATGACAGTCTGATTGAAAATTGAGCAACGAGCATTTAGTTGAACCAGGGTTACTTTAATTGCTTCAACTTCACCATCAAAAGCGGTCCCGGTCGTTTCCAACGAAAGATAATGAGAGAAATGCTCACAGTGAATACCTGCTCCAACCACACCATCCATCTCAATCTTTGAGCCGTCAGTAAATATGTGTAGCCATGTTTCAAGAGAATACGATTGTAAATAGTCTTCATCCTCGCAGAGAACAAAGCTGCAATACGATCATTGGATTTTGAGACAGGACTCATAAGGTCCAGGTGATAAAATATTCTACAAGCCTTCAAAGGATTTGTGGGAGGCAGCAAAGGTTCAATGCGGGATGGAATTTCAATTCCGCCCATCTCTTTTAATGCAACTTGTATAAAAAGTATAATAACGATAATAAAAATTATAATTATATATATTGATAATATTCATTATATTTCCACGCGGATTCCTTGACACACTCTATGGTAATCTGCATATTAAATAATTATTTTTCAATTAAAAATTTTTTTCAGGTGATCATTCAACGAAATTCCTCAAATTTGAAATAAAATGTATAAATAACACATGAAATTTTTTCACCTTTATTCATGCGCAAAATACTAAAAATGCAAAATTCCATGTTGTCTATTTCCATTATTATGGAAAACTCGATACTAGATCGCAAATTAGCATTAAATATTCCATGAAGTGCTAAAAATTAACGCAGCTTTAAAGAAATGAACAATTTATTTAACTAATTATTACTTTTATAGAAAACTCAATCTGCATTCCCAATTCTCATATTCATTGCATTTATAATTTTCATGTATAATTTTACAAAATTATAAATGCAAATAATTTTTTTAAATATCCAGTTTTCATAACTTGCATTTTTGAGTTATAATTCAAATTAAGATAAACTTTTATGGAACTGATTCTTTGAAGAAGATCTTTTTGGGTTCAAAAATTTATGACGTTTCTGTTATTTTTAATAAAATATGAAATTATTATTTATCTGTTATTTTTAATAAAATATGAAATTATTATTTATCTGTTATTTTTAATAAAATATGAAATTATTATTTATCTATTATTTTTAATAAAATATGAAATTATTATTTATCTGTTATTTTTAATAAAATATGAAATTATTATTTATCTGTTATTTTTAATAAAATATGAAATTATTATTTATCTCTTATTTTATAAATATGCAGTAAGCATAAATATACGCGTATATTTTTCAGTCTTTCAAAATATACGTAAAGGCTGATTAACCCCTTGAAGGGCACCGGTATATTATATATACCACTTAATTTTAATCCCAAAATGCGACAATGACACCAGAATTTTATAAGCAAAATTTTGAATTTGTAAGGTACGTGAGGAAAAGCTTTTGCTTATTTTAAAATAAATTCGTTCGTGAATCCTGGTGTCAATCAATCATTTCAATAGTTTAGCTACAAGAGTACTTTGCCCCTGAAGGGGTTAAATATCTGAGGTTCTGTTTTCCTATCAGTAGCCCAATGAGTACATTTGTGTATATAACCTTCGCGAGAATTCAGTATAAATCTTAATATTTATGAAAGAAAAGTTGTTATGTATATAGTATCTAGATTTCATTTCTTCACTGAAAAAGAAAAAAGTTACCTAATATATTTTTGCGTTATTTTTCTATTAAGAATACAAATGAAATGTATTAACACAGATGTAAAAGAGAATAAATGAGGAAACGGGGAAATGAAACCTTAAGTCAAAAACATGTGTCATAATGTGTAAAAATTGCACGCATTCCATCTTCTGCAATGTTTTAAGCATATGCAAATATGTGAATATCTTACTTGAAGCTAAAACTATCGAATTTAATTATTTTTTTCTCTAAAAATTACAAATATCTTAATCTCTTAAAATAATTATTTAAAATTTCAATACTGAATATATTTAAAAATAATAAAATATTATTTGTTTAATTTCAAATGCTAAAAATTAAAATAAATATGCATTTTGAAGCGAAATAAAGGCATTTTCTAACTAGTACATTGATTAATCATTAGGCTCAAGGGACATTTTGAATATGCTTGAACGTAAAATTTAATCCCGAAATAAATTTGAAAATGATATCTCTTCTCGATATTTAAAGCAAGAAAAATCATCGTTAAATCAGAATATATTATGAAGGAGAAAAGAAATTAATTTGTCGAAGGAAAATACACCCTTTCTCTTAATCAATAGAAATGTTTTAATTTCTGCTATATCAAGTTAATTTTGTAGAAGCAAGCATTTCCTTCATTAAAACTATCTCTTATCTAATGTAAAACGAAAACATAATTTTAATAAACCCAAATGTAAAAGAGAAAGTAAAAATTCAATAAATCGAAAAGTATAAATAGCATTTCGATGCGGTTTTCAACACAAATGTACAGAAAGGCATATAATTTTTTAATAAAAAAGTTTTGTTGCGGAAAATATGCACATATCGACAATTAGCGGTGTAGTGGTATGTTGCATTCATTCTTGCACGGCGCTATTTAAATGACCATTCAATGAAATTTTAACATGTTATAGATATCGATTAGTATACAATACAAATATTTCAGTCTGCATCATTATATCTTTGTACGGTTGCAGCTAAAGGGGGCGCTAATTCAACGCGGTTTGCCTCCACGACTTACAAAGATATGACTTGGCAGACTGAATTATTTGTATTGTACAACTCGATATCTATAACATGTTAAAATTTCATTTCGAAACTTGATGACGTGATAGTTACGAACATAATGAAGAATTGGCGACCCCTTTTGTTCATAATGTACCACGATATTGTGAGGGAGTGTGAAATATTTGTATTGAATCCATAACTAAGTATGTGACTTAAACACTTCATTCCGGAACCATATGATGAGACAGCACCATGAAAATTACGATTTAGCGCGTTCTTCTACTAATATTGTACCAATATATACCGAGTCAGAGTAGCCATTATTTAACATACTGTTAGTAATCTATCCCTACCTAATTAAATAATATTGAAACTCGATAGAATAGCAATATATGGGGAAATATAATGTGAAATATTACGTTTATAGAGCCTTCAGAATATATAATAAAGTTGTATACTAATCTATAATATGTTGTAATATGACGTCATTTTCTGTCGTGAAATTTATTCTGATTGATGGATTGACCAACATATGTCCAGACAAACCAACATATTTGAAGATTAAGATTTAATTTGGTATCAATATTGTCGTGGAACACGACGAGGGTACAGCAACCTCAAAATGATGAAATGGTGCTCCCTGTTGCATCATAATTATTTTTTCATGTAGTATTAATAATCTTTTCCTACATCATACTTTTATCTCGAAACTCGATGACGTAGCATTTTTGTCGCCGCCACGTGCTCTGCCAGTACAAGCAAACATAAATGGTCTCAAGAAAGATGCATCACTTAGGAAACAATTAACAGTCCAGGAGCCAGCGTCCCATTTTTACAATCAATTTAAGGTCGGTGATAATGGTATGAGTGATAGATAATATGGTGCACATAACAAAACTACCAGTCAGTTGGCGCATTAGAAGGGTGTGTTACCATAGTAACATATCCTGATGCAATTTGAGATGAATGGGAACCACATTACGGATGATGCTCTCCAGTCGAAATAAGATCCATTATGGAGTTGCCATTCTTTCTGCAATACTGTCGAGTATGTGAGGCATTCTTTTTAATCTGCTGCGGAGTAGATGATGTTGTTATAGCAACACATCCGCCTCTGTTCAAGTTCGCTGGCAGTTTTATTATATATGCAGTTTTGTTATATATGCAATTTTGTTATATATCTACCACCAAAATTCACTGAGTTATAATTCTTTAAAATGAAATCTGTTTTTAACTGTCCTTAGGCCAAAAACCGCATAACCGAACGTATACGAAATTCCTGGGCTAATATGTGTTAAAAGAAAGCAACTAAACTAAATCTTGTAATGCTTTATTAAATGATTGATTGAAAATAATGTTAAGAAAGTAATAATAATATCAACAAATAACGAAATAAACCTAAAAACCCAAGCACTAGCGGATAGGTTTTAAACTATAATTTGTGTACTGGGTGTCCCAAAATCACTGACTTTGGTTTTATTACTTAAATGTTTATAATTATAATATATTATAAATTACAGTGTTACGTAAAAAAGGTACAGAATTTTATGAAATTGATTAAAATTTCCAGGGGATTAAATGTGGAGAATGTAAAACTTAATTTTTTATACGGCCCCCGTACAAAAAATTCTCAATGAGTAAAATGTGCCCGATACATCAATAAGGTCATGTACAAAATTTCAGCATTTTATCATAAAAAGTCGCAGAGATATATTTAAACAAAGTTGATGAGGGGTTAATCCTAAATTAAAAAGTAAATGTTTACAGTGAGAGTGTAGATGACGCGACTCAGAAATGTATCATAAGCAAATAAATTATTACTCTTATTTTTAGTTTCATTTACAAATTTACAAAACCTTGCTTCCTGAAAAATACCTTCAAATTTTACCTGATGAATTCCAGAATAAAACTTGGAAATGGCACAGTCAATGAACAGTAAAACAGCTTAGAAATGTTTGCATCCTCAAATATCTGTTATGTAATATTTTCGTAAAGTTAATATTTCTTCACAGTTTAGATACTTTTGTAACAATAATTTAATATTTAACTATGCAATATTTTTTTCGTAATTTGTGTACGACCCCTAAAGCGATATTCCGGCATTGTTTTTACACTTTGCGAACTCATATTTAGGCATCGAAAAGTCAAGTCAGCATTTTTGCATTTTTATATATCTGCGACTTTTTATGGTAAAATGCTGAAATTTTGTGCATGACCTTATTAGTGTATGGTGCACATTTTACTCATTGTACGAGTGCCATATAAAAATTCAAATTTTGTATTTCTGCAAATTTATTCCCCTGAAAACATTAATCGATTTCATAAAATTCTGTGCCTTTTTTTACATAACTTTGTAATTTATAATATATGTCTATTATCAATATTTAATGAATAGAGGCCGAGATTAATGTTTTTGGAACACCCTGCATATATTACTGATTTTTTTCTATTGAATTGAAAAACGTTAACAATAAAATATTTTATTTAACTGTGTATGAGAGTATTATAAATACGGACATGTATTTTTGTTCTCTGCAAAATATTAAAGAAGTTACTTTCTGAAGTATTCTTATACAGCATTTAGCATTTTCTTATTTCTTACATGTTTCATTTTAAATTTGTTTCTACTTATCAATCTAATATTTTTATTCTATTCTGATGAAAACATATTATTTAAAAATGTTTTATTTAAACTAGGATACAAATAAAAAATTTTGCTTAATTGAGACTCTTTGTAAATTATCAGATATTCTAAGAATTCTCATTCAAATGTTTCTTTTACAGGTGACATGTACATTCAATCTGTTTCTTATTTTGGAGTTAAAGAAAAATAATTTTGTGCCACTCAAGCTTTGAATTTAGTAATTAGAATCGGTTTAATTGATCATTGCACGTAAGGCTGAAAAACAATTGAATTAATTCAGTTCCAAGACTTAATTAAATTTAATCAAATGAATACATTATCAAAGCAATCTATGGAAGTAAAATCATCCCTTTTATGTTAACACAAAAGTTGGAAATACCGTAAACTGTTAATTAAAATATGAAAAAAAAACCTGAGTATTGTGAAGAAAACGACTATTTTTATAAGTATTTATAAATGAAAACTAAACATTCACACATCTGAAAATGCCAAACATGTTTTGTGTTTCACTTCAAATTTTATTTCATTTTAGAGCATGAATTTCAATTGTGCTTGTTTCTTTTTTATTATATGCAAATGTAAAATAGAAATCTACGTTTTTGAATATATATTAAATTAATATGTTTAAAATCTTTAAAGTTTTTTAGTCCATTAAATAGATTTCTCGCCATGCAGTATAACATTAAAAGAAAAGAAGTTTTACATGAGTATGTATTAATTATGTCAGAAACCTCAAAAATTTTCTTTTATATTGAGGTACACCTCATAATTTTATTGAAAACAAAAACTGGGATTTTATTTTTCATTGATGTTTGTATGAACCATGTGCGAAGATTTTTACAAAAAATATATTTTTTTAAATGTTTCATTTTAATTCATTTGTGTTACATAAGATTCGGGAATTACCTATATATCTTTATATTATATATATATATATATATATATATATATATATATATATATATATATATATATATATATATATCTTTTAATTATATATTTATGCGTATAGAAGTCTACACTTACTATCTTAAAATGAAGCACTAAACAAAGATTTTCGGATTTGAAAAAAAAAAAATTGCATTTGTGATTGAATCTTTTATACAGCTGTGATATTAGAAAATAAATAAAGGAACGTTTATTGCAGAAAACTGTTAAACATTGAAGTTTATATATTATAATTATCAATAATAACGACTTTTGTTTTACAAAACAAATTTCTTGACTTCATGCCGTTTTTAATTGTGCAAAAAACCATCGTCGTCAGCGCAAAAATAGATTTGTATTGATGACGGTATTTATTCACGCTATTTAAAACTGATATGCACGTATGCAAACTCTTTTGTTGCAAACAAGTACGGATGACTTTGCAAATTATAATATTTAGTACTATGTGTGTACTTTCTATAAATGTTTCTCTCATTCAGCTGTGATGCATCTAAAATGAATGCACCGAGACATATAATGTGTGAAATAATCTTCTTTTGGCATCACACTCCACAGTTTCTGTAAATGCGCACTTCATTCATGCTGATTGGTACACTGTCGAACTTATTGTCCCATGCGATTCTAGATATGCTCGATTGATGACAAATCTATAAATTCGGCAGACCTACGAAAAATAATATTGCGCCTAATCATTCTTCTGACTCGTTATGATATGTATTATGTATGTATTGTCCTGTTAGAAAATACTTCAGATTGCTTTGCCAAGGGAGGAAAGAAATACGGTTGGAGTGCGTCATGAACGTATCAATGGAGTATTATAGTACTATGAATCAATGTTATTTTTTTCTGAGCAAAATTAGCTTTTCCATAATTTATCTATTAGAGGATTTTTCACAGTAAGGCAATAGAATGCACTTCAATGACTTGTATATAGAACATTTTTGACTGTATATGCACGGCGAAATTCAAGTAGCTGAAAGTTATGCTCAGTTTCGAAAAGATAACTAAATTATCAACTCTGACAGTGATATGCAACAGAAATGTTTTATTTTGGAATTAAAACTAAAAACAATTCTTACAAACGTAAATTCAACTATTTGTGTAAGTATGGGAATTCATTACTTATTTTAATTTTCTAAATTGAAAAATCATGCATCTATGAAAAAATTATATGAAAGCTCATTTTGTAAACTTTGTTAAGTATACCTACTTCCGTCTATTTAAAGTACTTATTAAAACGTATACAGTTATTTCGCACGTATACGCCGCACCTCAGACAATTCGATTTCCTACCAGAATTTATTTTAAATAAAATGTGACTTACTTCTGCTGAGCACTTATTTCACTTCTTATTTTCAATAAAATTTCTGGTTTAAAAAAGACTTAACTAGGGTGCGGCGCATACGCGCGAAATTACGGTAAAATACTAGCTGAAATACCCGGCGTTGTCCGGGATTTTAAGAATATTTGTGCAGAAAAGTCAATTTTAAAATTAAACGTGTTGTACAGAGAACTTCAACGTGTTAAAATATGTCAATATTTCCATAATCAGGTTTTTATCATGATTCAATACGTTTCTCAAACCCATATGACATTATATTTACCTGAGGACGCCATATCTACTTGCTTTCTCTATTACTCATACTGATACTCTCTTTGTATGATTCTCAAACATTTGAAAAAAGTTCGTTAAACTTTCCATATGACGTCGTATTAATTTTCTTTTTAATTATCTAGTGATGTCATATTAAACTGATTTTTGTACTTACACATATTCGTATAACGTGATTTTTAATAAAATGAATTAACCTATATGATTCACAACTAAAAAGAAATGGCGCATCTAGTATTTGTCGGGAATTAAATAAAAATCATGCACTCGTGACATCATAATTCACTTTTATATTTTAACAGAATAATAAGACTTCTATAATTTGTTTCTCGCGCTATAGTAGCCAGTATACATGACAGGGCATATTGCCGTTATCATTATATTTTTACGTTTGAAGGTTTCGCTATGGTACTCCATTGTGAATTTTGGTAATTTTTGAAATTCAATATTTGAAAAACGGCATAATCATTAGATTTGAAATTTATATCGAGAAAAATGCAATGTTTTGCCCTTTTAACACAGTTTGTGTAACAATTTTCTGACAAATACTTTTCGAGCTATTAATTTTTCAGTAACTTCAAATGTTTCATTTTCCGAGATTAATCTGTGGCAACGATTAGCGAAAATCCCAGTCGTCAGCTACTCGTCGCTTTTTATTAAAAAGGATAATGGTGCACTTATTGTACTACTAGAGGATCTGTGCCTGATAGACAGCCTGCGCTCTTTCTCGCCTCTGACTGAAATTTTCAAGCATTGTTAAACAACACTTTTTGGTTAAAATTGTAAAACTGCACTCACAGACATAAAACAACTAAAAGATTTTGCTATAAAATTTTGAGATACACATCGTTCAAATTTATAGAAATATGTAATTTTTGATCGACAAATATAAAAAAAATATTTCTTTAATGAGTATTCTTTGTGCAAATATTTTTAAACCTTTATTAATCTCTTTCATCGCCTACACACTTACGAAAGAAAAATATGTTCAGTTTGATAAGAATTTACAAAGATATTAAATGTCGAATCGAATTTTGCGTTGTTAAAAAAAATCGTTATTAAAAACCTTTGCATATGTATATATTTTAAATTACTCATTTTGAGAAAATTCCGGACTTTTTAAATCTGCTACAATATATTGAAATGAAGAATTATATTGATAGGCAAGATTATTCAAAAATATGTTTAATAAATGCGCTTCTAAATCGACTTTAAAAAAAAATCATAAAAATAGTAAACATTCTATTTATTTTATATATACATACTCATATATATATATATATATATATATATATATCTTATTAATTCTTATTTCCCGCATATATAAAGGTATATTTGTAAAATATCAGATAATGAAAATAAATTCCACCATACAACATCCTAAGAAAGATTTGTCAAATCATATAAAAGTTTACTTTACACCGTATGAAAGCTCAGGTATTTACTTGATAAATATCTTCCTCTCAAGTTTAGATAGATAAGTACAGTTTACAAAAAATCTGTATATGGAGAATAAAGTACATTATTTTTTTTAAATATTAATAATCTTAAATATTTTCCTCAAAGAAAATATTTTATACACTACTGTATTTTAAAATACAATTTATTTTTATTAAATTAGTCCATATAAACAAAACAAAAAAACATTCCATTATTTTTATTTATTTATTTAACAAATACTGATATTTTTTCTCTTTCAATATCATGAAATTCCGTTACGAGCATTTCGTGCTTGCGTGTTTAGTTAAAGTAAAAATTTTGTTTGTCTCATAAATTTTATTTTGACCACTTTTGTGTTTCTTTAAACAGATTTAGTACTTTCGTTTTTTTTATTTTACTTCCTTAACATGGTTTTTCCCACTTTCGAATTTTAATAATTTTCAACATTGTTTATTAAATTTATGTGTCCTCTCTAAAGATGGCATATAAAAATAAGATATACTAAATATTTTTCGTTTATTTTTTTTATTTTTTTCTTTATTTTTGTTTATTTAATTATTTATAAATATGTTTCAAATGAAATAAAAAATGATTTAAGTCTAAGTACTAGAAATGATTGTAGATACATACTATAAAGTACTGCATTAGAGAATGAAACAACTTTTTTTCTTTTTCTGTATCAAAACTAGAGAGATGTGGAAAAATATTAAAGAATTTTTCTAAAAATATATTTGATGTAACCAGGCTTAATGGATATTTGTAGAAACAACAGAAGTGAACTTGTTGAAGTATAGTACTAAACTTCTATTAAATATTAAAAAAAAAAATTAAACGTATTACAGTGAAATTTTTAGATGTCTTTTATTTCATCTTTTAAAAATTTTTTCAAGTACCCCGTAATAATAAGTATTATTTATGCAATAAAGAACGAGAAGTCGAGATAACAAGAATTAGCGAGGAAACTCTTGAAAATTCTCAACAAGCCTTCATTAGAATAAAGACCTAAAGTTTTGAAAAACAATGGCTACAAAATTTGCTGTTTTTCCTTTAACAGCAAAATTTTTAATCGACCTACAGTTATTTTCGTATTCTGTCCTATATTTTACAGACAGTACACGAGTATATTATAAAATTCCACTAATGGTGGGGCAGTAATTTAATAGGCAGTAAAGGCTACATTTCAAAAAATAAAATACATAGAGTATTCATTTTCTTTGTTATTCAAATTAAGTAAAGTTGATTATGTTTTAACGAAAGAAGAAAATCTCACATAATCAAAGAATTAAAATTAATACTACGGGTCCATGTTTATAATACGTATATATTACGTCAATGCGTATGTATATGCAAATAATACGTATTATAAGTGGAGCTGAAAAAAAAACAAACTTTTGAGGGTAACGTTGCGAATATTTTTCTAAATTAGGGAGTTAAAACAACATTTCCGTAATAAGAAAAACATAGAACATACGTTTATTTTCGATATTCAAATGGATCAAGGATAGTTATATTTTAACAAAAGAAGTAAATATCACATAATAATAAATCAATTAACAATAGTAATACTTGCCCATATTTCGCGTACGGCTTAAAAAAAAAAAGAAACTGTACTTTTTTTTTTTTTTTTTGGGGGGGGGGGGGAGTTACGTTGCTAATATTTTTCTGAATCATAAAATCATTGCAATGTTATAATAATTACAAATAGTCACTTGGAAAAGTTATAAATTTATTGGCAGTAAATGCTATATTTCCGGAGTTTTCTAAAATAAAAATAAAAATAGAGCATGCATTTTCTTCGTTATTCCAATTAGTTCAATTTGGTTATGTTTTAACGTAAATGTCACATAATCAAAGAATTAATAATAATAATACCTGTACATGTTCTGAGTGGAATAAAAAAAAATATATTAGGAGTAACGTGGCGAATATTTTTCTTAATTTAGTAGGCAGTTAAACAACATATCCGAAATTTCCAAAACAAAATAGTACATGCATTTATTTTTGTTATTCAAATTGATTATATTTGATTTGTTATAGTTTAACAAATAAGTAAAAATCATATAACGAAAAATATATTATTAATAATGATAATTGCGCATATTCTGAGTACAGCTGAAAAGGAAAACAAAAAGATTATTATTATTATTATTATTATTATTGTAGTGGAGAGGGATAACGTGGCGAATAATTTTGTGAATCATAAAATCATTGGACACGATTTTAAAGCAGAAAACTACAGACATTACGATGTTATATTAATTAAATATAGTCACTTAGCTAAGTGATAATTTCTAGGGTTGTAGACCTATATTTACGTAATTTTGAAAAAAAAAAATAATAAGAACATTTATTTAACCTCGCTATTTAAATTAATTAATATTTTTATGTTTCAATGAAAGAAATAGGTATCACATAATCAAAGAATTAACAAAAATACTACTTTGCCCTGTTCCGCGCGGAGATAAATAAATAAATTAAAAAAAACATGGGAGGGGTTACGTAGCCAATATTTTTCTGAATCATAGAAGCATTAGACATATTTTTAAAGGGAAAAATGATAGATATTACAATTTTATATTAACAAAAATAGTCATTTAATTAATTGATAATATCTCATATCCATGACGCGACGGGAAAAATAAACAGATAAAAAAAAAATATTAGAATAAGACTTAGAATAAAATGATATTAGAAAAATATTCTAGATAATTTCATAAACAAAAAAAGTCTGAAATCCTCGATAAGAATTTTTAAAGTGCATTTTCTATTGTATGCATGAATAAATCAAATAAAAATATATGCTATCAATGCACAAGACTTGTATCGTGTTAAAATCTATAAGAAATTCAATATATAGTTTTGCCACTGTATTTTTATTTCTGATTTGTTACATTTTCATCCTTTATTTATTTTATGTTTGAGATAAAATCTTTTTAAGCATCTGTCCAAAATGCTAGACGTCATATTGCTACAAGCATCACAAACATTTCTTCTTTACAATTGCTTTTCATGCAATGTACAATAATAAAATAATAACAATCACATAATTTTATTTTGCCTCCATTAAAAGCCATTACCATTTCCAATCTGATAAATTTTAGAACTTTTACTCCGACAAATTCTTCCTTTATTCTGGCGAACTGTCATTTGATCTATCCCGAAAATGTTCATGCTATATTCATACCTAAGTTAAAATATGTATAACTAGTAAGAATCCAATTAGTCAAATTGAGTTCCAACTTTACTAGATGTTTAATTTCGTATTACTTACCAACTCAGTTTTCAACTCCTTGACGTAAGAATATCTAAAGCAGAGTTTAAATAACTTAATATTCAGAATTTGCTTAACTCGTCAAAACATTTATGAATTATTCCACCTGTTTTCTCTATTTTCAGTAAATTTTAGTGAGCCGAAATAATTATAAGATCACGCATCTTAGCAAGTAACTTATTTGTATAAAATACCACTTTCAATAAAATATATAAGAAACAAATCTTTTCGACTACATACTCGGAATTTCACAACTATCACTTCTGAATCTTATGAAAATTTCATTTTTTATTCATACAATTCAGTTTAAGTTTTTCAAGTAATTTTCCTTATCAAAATATTTAATACACTACTTGGTTTTAAATCTAAATAAATTGTTAGTTGTACTATTTGAGTTTATTTATTATCTTCAAAAACGTGGAAATGTGTTAGGAATAGCTTTATGAGCGTGGAAAAATGCTTTTTCAAAATGTAAATTCTTAAAAAAAAAAAATCCGAAAGATAGCTTTTACTAGAGTTTTAATTATTGCGAGAAAAAACATATGCGCTTTAAGTCGTATAAAGTTTATAAAACTTGTACGTATATTATTTTGACATAAATGGCAATCTGAATACTAAAATTGATCATATCTTTAAATTTGTAAATACAGTACAATAAAAAAACCATAATTTTATCACATATTCAAATTTCCAATGCCAAAAAATAGTGAAATGTACAAATTTACATACATTTTGAAAGAAACGTCAAAGCCTTATAAGTTATTTAATAATGAACCAACCAATGCCAAAAATAAACGTTCGTTAATTAGGCATAACTAAAAGAATAATGCATGCATTTCATTATCTGATACATTTTCAAAGACTTAAATAACATGCATGCATAATTCTGTAGCAAAGCCAGCTAGTTGATTAATAACGTGATTATTAAGAGTTCATGAATAGAAAGATAAATATATTTTTAGCGTGATTAAATTCTCCTTGGTTCAAAAACCCTGAATATAAATTTTTATTCACTTCTGATAAAAACTTGTAAAATTTGCAGTCGATATGTAAAATCGATAATTTTAAAGGATAAACTTAAGATTAAAGTTGAAAATCTGCTTTATGCCAAATGAACGATATATTTACGAAATCCCTTGTTAGTACTTTTAAAACATTAGTTTAAGACTTTTAACATTTAACCTTAATGCCGCGCTATTTTCTACTTTTCTAAATAATTATAAAGTTTTCAAATGGCTTTTAATCCATATTTTGCGTGTTTTTCAAGAAAAAGCAATGGCGAATATGTATACAAGTTACAAGCGACATGAAACACTAAATGATTTTAAGAAATGCAGTTCTTTACATTGACATACTGAAATTTCGTATAAGAAATACATGTAAAAATACGTGCATAAAACATCTGACAAAAATTTCATAAAAATGGATTGTAAAAAATTATAAAGAAGGAACTGTGGTGCCTTGTTCTGTGATATTCAAAACTGGACTAATGAGCATCGCGCAGATATTTTTGTACTGTTTGTTTTAAAGGACTTATATATAAATCAGGTATTTTATGTTAGCTGGGTATCCGTGATAAATCACCATATTTTGTTTCAATCGCCATCACTGTACTTCTGCAACCGCTTCCTCTCATTCTGCGCAATAAGTTCTAACAACCAACCGAGATTGCAAAACACTTAATTATGATGGAAATTTGGTACTTTCCTACAGTGGAGATACATACCGTACGATCGTTTCTTGAATAAAATGATGTTGTCAACTAAAGCATTTTTAACGGACAATCGCGAAATGAATTTGTATTCTGGAGACAATGATTGATAGTGCTGCAACGTTTATACTTCTCGCAGTAGAAATGGCTTTAGTTAGAGTTGCAAACATTAGAAAAAACCCGGTTTAACCCGGTTAACATTAGAAAAAACCCGGTGTACAGGTCCCAAAAAGACCTGGGAATAAACCGACCTTTTTGGGAAATAAACCAGGTCTTTTGGTTATAAACCTTGGAATAAACCGCGTATATTGGAAATAAACCCGGCAATAAACCGTTTCTTTGCAACTCTAGCTTTAGTAAAAGAACATAGTTCTGATACCTTTATGGTCGGAGAAAACAAATAAATGCCTTCAGTACAATGATGTGGAAAATAGTTGTAGACGGTGTCGCGTCAATTCATATCGCACAATTCATCGCGGAACAATTTATCGCGCACAATTCGTCGCAGCGTCAATTCGTCGCAACGTAAATTCATCGCGGCGACAGTTCGTCGCAGCGTCAATTCATCGCGGCGACAATTCGTAGCAGCGACAATTCGTCGCGAGCTCCATTCGTCGCGGCTCAATTCGTCGCAGCAAAAACGCACAATTCATCGCGCACAATTCGTCGCAGCATCAATTCGTCAAAGGCGTCATTTCGTCGCAGCGTCAATTCGTCGCAGCGAAAACGTCTTTGAAGGCTATTATGATAAAAATGAAGATAATTCAGTAAAATTACTTAATGATAATTTGTTTTTTAGATTTAGAGAATTGTAACTAACATTTTACAGGCAATTTTGGAGGAATCTTTTTTCATACGTGATTTTTGTGAAATTCCCTGATGAGAACATGAAGGTTTAATGAATTAGAACAACTCATTTCTTATTTAAATTAGAGATCGAATAAATATTGCTTTAGATTACTGAAAAAAATGGCGGAAGATTTAGGATAAAATCACCCAGAGCATGAAAAAATGACGAATACAAATGCTAGAAAAAAAATTACATATGTGTTCACAGGGTAAAAAAGAGGACCCGCTCCCCTTCTCCTTAAATTTGAAAGATTTAGGAAGTAAAAAAAGTATTTAGAGATGTAAACATAAAAACTTTTTGTGATTGTGATTGAACTGATCGCTTCATGAATGCAATTTCATTATATGTTATTTTGGCTTTAAAAGTTTTTTCATTCATTTCATGTATATTAATAAAAGAAAGTTGTTTGTTTTTCTGAGTTCTGTGTGTGTGTGCGAAATGACAAGCGAAATCTACCGCACGTAGAAGTCTGAAAATTTGGGTGCGGATAGTCCAAGGCAGTCCCTGAAGACCTGAGGCTAAGATTTTTCATATTTTAAGACCCGGGGTCCCTGGGGCCCTTTTAAGGTTTTTGCATCTAAATTGTTAATAATTTGCCCCGGTTTTATACAATCTCCCTTGTTTTCGTCACCATTTCTCCATTAAGCTTTCCCTCCATTCCCACATTGCAGTTAGGGCCCTGGCACCCTGTGGCCCGATGCGTTGTTCACTTGAACCTTTTGTGTGCCCAGCATTTTTCACCCTCTCTAATTGTGTCACTCTCTCAATGCGTGACTTTTAAGTTGAGTCTTAGACTCCTCTCAACGGGCCACCACCCTCATATATCTATTGAAGCCCTAGGGCCCTTTTTCAGCATTTCTTTCAAATTTTATTCTAACGATTAATTTATAACCTATGTTTAATTTCGTGTAATTGAAGATGTAAAGCGCTACGTACTAGGATCTTTTAAGATGTTTTCTTCTTAAGGTCTTACTCAAAATTATCAGTTGGCCTCTTTTGGGACCTCTCCCTTAAAAATTGACCGATCCACTAAGCTTTTGATTAATGATAACTTTTTAGGACTTCCAGCTACAAAAGAACGACAAAATTTTCTCGGGTAGAGATGAAAGAAAATTTGCCGAAATCATGTTAACTAAATGAATTGTGCGAGATGAATTGACGCGACACTACGTCTGGTTCTGCGTCAATTCGTCCCGCACAATTCATCGCGGAACAATTCATCGCGCACAATTCGTCGCAGCGTCAATTCATCACAGCGTCAATTCATCGCGGTGACAATTCATCGCGGCGACAATTCGTCGCAGCGTCAATTCGTCGCGGGCGCAATTCGTCGCGGGCGCAATTCGTCGTGGGCTCAATTCGTTGTGGTATCAATTCGTCGCGACGTCAATTCGTGGCAGCGAAAATGTCTTTGAAGGCTATTATGATAAAAATAAGGATAATTTAGTAAAATTATTTACTAATGATAATTTGTTTTTTAGATATGCAGAATTATAACTAACATTTTACAGGCGATTTCGGAGGAATTTTTTTATAAGTGATTTTTGGGGAATTTCCTTATTGTGAACATGACAATTTAATGAAAAAGAGCAAGTCATTTCTTATTTAAATTAGAGATAGAATAAATATTGCTTTAGATAACCGAAAAAATGGCGAAGGATTTAGGATAAAATCACCCAGATCATGAAAAAATGACGAATACAAATGCTAGATTTTTTTTTTTAAATTATTAGTTGACATATGTGTACACAGGGTACAACCCCCCCTCCTCCTTATATTTGAAAGAATTATGAAGTAAAAAAAGTATTGAGAGATGTAAACATAAAATACTTTTTGTGATTGCGACTGAAATGATTGCTGCATGAATGCAATTTCATTCAGTAGTATTTTGGTTTTATAAGTTTTTCATTTATTTCATCTATACTAATAAAAGGAAAGTATTTGTCTGTCTGAGTTCTGTGTACGTGTGCGCGATGACAAGCAAAATCTACCGCACGTAAAAGTCTGAAAATTTGGGTGTGGATAGTCCAATGCGGGTCCTATAGACCTGACGCTCAGATTTTTAATATTTTAATAAGAACCAGGGCCCCTAGGGCCCTTTTAATGTTTTTGCAACTATATTGTTAATAACTTGCCCCATTTTCATCTGATCTCCCTTCTTTTTGAGGGCCTTTCTCCATTAAATTCCCCGCCCATTTCTACATTTCAGTTAGGACCCTGGCCCCCTGGTGCCCGATGCGGTGTTGACTTGAACCTTTTGTGCGTCATGCATTTTTCACCCTCTCAATGCGTAACTTTTAAGTTGAGTCTTCGACTCCTTTCCCCGGGCAACACCTTCATATTTTTACTGTGGCACTAGGGCCCTTTTTTAGCATTTATTTCAAAATTTATTCTAATGATTAATTTATACCCTATGCTTAATTTCGACTGACTGAAGATCTAAAGCGCTACGTACGATGTTTTTCTCTTAAGGCCTTACTCAAAACTATCATTTGTCCATTTTTGGGACCTCTAATATAGCTCCCTTAAAAATCGACCGATCCACTAGTTTTTTTTTTTTTTATGATAACTTTTTTGGACTTCCAGCTACTATATGAACGACAAAAAAATTTCTCGGACAAGTCCTGGGCCACCTTAAAATGTTTGTGCCCTATGTTATTAATAATTTGTCCCATTTTTATCAGATCTCCTTCGTTTTGGTGCCTTCTCTCCATTAGGCTTTTCTCCCATTTCTATGTTCCAGTTAAGACCCGGGCCCCCGTGGGACTCGGTATAGGGACACCGTTGAAGTTTTTGTTCCCTAAATTTTTAATAACTTGCTCCTTTAAATCCGATTTTTTTTCGTTTTTGGTGTCTTTTCTCCATTTAGTTATTCCTACATTTCTACATTACAGTTAGGACCCTGGGGCCCGACTCGAGGCCCCTTGAACTTTTTGTTTGATATGCATTTTTCACCCCCATAATTCTGTCACCCTCTTACTAAGCGACTTTAAAGTTTAGCCCCGGGTTACCACGCTTATATTTTTATTGGGCCTTTAGGGCCTTTTTTTAAGCATTTCTTTAAATTTTGTTCTAATGATTAATTTATACCCTATGTTTAATTCCGATTTATTGAAGTTCTAAAGCGCTAAGTACCAGGATCTTTTAAAATGCTTTCCTCTTAGGGCCCTGCTCAAAACTATCAGTTAGCCCCCTTTGTTAGCTTCCCTTAAAAATCGGCCGATTCACTAGCTTTTTTTTGTCTGACAACTACTTAGGACTTCCAACTACTACTTGAACAACAAAAAAATATCTCTACCACCAATTTTGAATATTAATCCCTTTCTTGGGCCCTTCTATGCAGCTTCTTTTAAAAGAGTCATAGAAGCTTGAGTTCTGTTTATGGTTATTATCACGGGCTCGGAAAACACCGGGTGTGCCACCTAGTTAGAAAGTAAACCATATTTTTATTATATTTTAATTATTTTCATCCACTTGTTGTATTCAGTAAATGTTTCCAATTTATGATTGTAATCGAACTTTTTTTCGACTTCCGGTTTTCGACAGATTTACACGTTTTAGGGGACAGAGATTCCGAAAAAGATGTTTTTACAAATTTTCTGTCTGTCTGTCTGTCCGTCCGTCCGTCTGCCTGTCCTCATTGTATCATCGAAAAGTGGCCTTATATTTATATGTGAAGTTATACTTAAAATTCAACCAAATTTTTTTGTGTGTTTTTGGCTATGGCCAGCAGGTCCTACTTGAATTTAGGGCTATTTCGACGGAAGAGGGCGCTGTGATTGCGATTTTTGTTCCATTTTTACTATTGTATCATCGAAAATTTTATGAAGCTATGCAGATAATTGAACCAATTTTTTTGTGTATGTTTTTGACCATAGCCTGCAGGTCCCAGTTGAATTTGGAGATATTGCGTCTGGAGGAAGCGCTGTGATAGCAATTTAAAGATTACAATTTCAAAAAGTTGTAAAAATAAAATTAGAAATCCTAAAAACTTTTTCCGTTAAATCTTCTGTCTTGATCCAAGGATTCTAGAGCATTTTTTAATTTGCCTCTATCTTAAAAAATGGCTGAGGTATAGCGGTTTGAAATTTTAGGGTGGCTCACATTTTCAAACAAGACAGCAGAATTCATCCATAAACGGGTTTAATTTATGAGTTTTAGTTAACATGATTTCGGCAAATTTTCTTTCATCTCCCCCCTCTTTTTCTCCCCTATACTGAGTCCCAGGGGGGCAGGGTCTTAACTGGGACGTAGAAATGGTGAAAAGCTTAATGGAGATAAAGCCCCAAAAACGAAGGAGATCGGATAAAAATGAGGCTGTTTATTAACAATTTATGGCACACAAATCGTTCTTCTGTATATATTATCGTTCTTTTGTAGTTGGAAGTCCTAAAATGTTATCAGTAAACAAAAGCTTAGTGGATCGGTCAATTTTTAAGGGAGAGGTCCCAAAAGGGGCCAACTGATAGTTTTGAGTAAGACCTCAAGAGGAAAACATCTTAAAAGATCCTAGTACGTAGCGCTTTACATCTTCAATTAGACGAAATTAAGCATATGTTATAAATTAATCGTTAGAATAAAATTTGAAAGAAATGCTAAAAAAGGGCCCTAGGGTTTCAATAGAAATATGAGGGTGGTGGCCCTTTGAGAGGAGTCCAAGACTCAACTTAAAAGTCATGCATTGAGAGTGTGACACAATTAGAGAGGGTGAAAAATCCTGGGCACACAAAAGGTTCAAGTGAACAACGCATCGGGCCACAGGGTGCCAGGTCCCTAACTGCAATGTGGGAATGGAGGGAAAGCTTGATGGAGAAATGGTCACGAAAACAAGGGAGATTGTATAAAACTGGGGCAAATTATTAACAATTTAGATGCAAAAATCTTAAAAGGGCCCCAGGGACCCCGGGTCTTAAAATATGAAAAATCTGAGCCTCAGGTCTTCAGGGACTGCCTTGGACTATCCGCACCCAAATTTTCAGACTTCTACGTGCGGTAGATTTCGCTTGTCATTTCGCACACACACACAGAACTCAGAAAAACAAACAACTTTCTTTTATTAGTATAGATGAAATGAATGAAAAAACTTTTAAAGAAAAAATATCATATAATGAAATTGCATTCATGAAGCGATCAGTTCAATCACAATCACAAAAAGTTTTTATGTTTACATCTCTAAATACTTTTTTTACTTCCTAATTCTTTCAAATTTAAGGAGAAGGGGGGCGGGTCCTCTTTTTTACCCTGTGTACGCATATGTAATTTTTTTTCTAGCATTTGTATTCGTTATTTTTTCATGCTCTGGGTGATTTTATCCTAAATCTTCCGCCATTTTTTCAGTAATCTAAAGCAATATTTATTCGATCTCTAATTTAAATAAGAAATGAGTTGTTCTAATTCATTAAACCTTCATGTTCTCATCAGGGAAATTCACAAAAATCACATATGAAAAAAGATTCCTCCAAAATTGCCTGTAAAATGTTAGTTACAATTCTCTAAATCTAAAAAACAAATTATCAGTAAGTAATTTTACTGAATTATCTTTATTTTTACCATAATAGCCTTCAAAGATGTTTTCGCTGCGACAAATTGACGTCGCGACGAATTGAGCCCGCGACGAATTGACGCCGCAACGAATTGACGCCGCGATTAATTGACGCTGCGACGAATTGACGCTGCGTCGAATTGTGCGGGATGAATTGTTCCGCGATGAATTGTGCGCGACGAATTGACGCAGAACCGTTGTAGACGTACCCTTATACATTTCTGGAATGTGAATAAATATAGGAGAGTAGAGTGTGTCAATTTTTTTGTGGAACGCCAGTAAATAAAGTAGGACCACCTGTTTTGATTTTAGAAATTGACGAAAGCATGAAAGAATAATGCACGACACGTTCTTCTTCAACAGTGGATATCTGAAAGGATCTACTATCGAACAAACGAATGATTTCTTTTCCAGGTGCCAAACCGATTCTAAATGTACTATTAGGCGCCAGCATTGAAATCATTAAAGAAGGATCTACCAAATAGTCAGATTCTCGGAAAGGGTATTGCTATACTATAGAATATAAGGATTTCAACAGTCGAAATTAAACTAGAAGTAACATTTTCTGGACCCAGAAAGTGGGGTTCACACCCAAAACTTAGAATGTCTGACAGGATGCAAGAAACAATGAAGTACATATCGTCATCACGTGTATTCTAACATGGCAATTCTTACAATCGAGAAGAGAAACAGATGATTCATCTTAAAAGATTCTACATGATATTAAAAGATTTTGACTTCTTCATTAACTTAAGAGAAGCAATAGCTATTATATTTGTGTGTTTAAATTATAAACGATGTTTCATTATGAAATAAAATGTTTTTAGTTTGTTATTATCTTTTTTATGTTATTATGTTATTATCTGCAAAATTCTTTTTATGAATTAGCCTAATCATCATTAGATACGCTTAGAGCAGGTTTAGTTATGTGTATTGATGTGTTAAAATTTACGCATTTAATAAGTTTTTTTTTTAAATTTTTAACAATTTTTTTTTATTTTCGTTGTGAATAATAAAATTTATAAAGTTTAAAAAGCCAATTGGATATTATAACACTATGCATTTATGTTATTATTTTCTTAGTAAAATCATAGGTTTTCCGTAACTTCTCTGTTGAGGAAATAATTACAAATGTTGTAATGGATCTTTCAATCACACTTCAATCACGAATAATGCATGTAAATCTGTTTTTTTTTTATGTACCCTGGAAGTGAAATATTTGATAGCTACCCAGTGAGAGCTTTATATATATCTTGATAAATGCGATTTTTATTAATGAATTCTTTGTGCAACCTTTGCAAACAAAGAAGCAATAAAAATAAAATAAAACATGCTTTTAAAAATTGCTATTTTAAATTAACTGATGCATAACGTCATCTTCGAATTATTATAAAATTTTTGAAGTTTTCTTAAGGAAAGAATACAACGCGGTTACTTGGATAAGAGAATTCCTCTTGCAGAATATGCTTTGTCCTATTATGGAAATAAATGTTGAGCGAATGTTCTGAAATGTCTGCAGCTTGAGCATATGTAATTTGGCTTTGAATTTATATATTTTTATTGGTTCAACTTTCAATAAACAAAACTGGTAACCACTAGTATTTTGTAGCGAAAACACACCTTAATGTTTAGTTTACAGAACAGTTTACAGAATTGTTACATTATTGTTTATAGAATATGTTAGTATTATCAAGTAATGTTTTTAAAAGTCCTAGAATAAGTTTAAAAAAAATAATAATAACAACTTCGAAAAGAAGCATGGTACAAACGAAAACAAGTTTCCGTCTAGTGCGAAAACATCATGATGTAATTAAATGAGTTCGATTTAGCTTCCATTGGGATCATTAAAAAATTTTATTTTCTGTACTGGAACTATTAAGAATAATATCCATTAATGGCATTTTTTTCCTCCTAAATCTCTTATTTGAGATTTATATTTTAAAACGATAAAAAACAAAAAGATCCAAATATTTATATTAATTTGAGTGTGCACTGACAAGAGAAACACTTTTGTTGAAGTTCGTACCTATCATTGGGGTTGCTTTTTATAGCAATACTAGGGGGCCTACCCCCTGCGAGCAATGCTCGCCAACCCCCGCTCAGACTTCGAGGCCTCTAAAAACATGACAGCGTGCTTTATTTTAAAAATATTGGTAAATCTGTAATTGGGTTGCCATGCTTTTAACATTTCAATGGGACATTTTTTGATTATCATGGCCTCATACACAGCTGTTGCGACAAATGACGACTGTTTTCGGGATTGATAAGTAAAATCAATTACTACTTGAAAACCAGCTTGTATAAAATGGTTAGGTTTATATTGTGACTACCTCTCGGACTTTTATAACAACAATCTCTATTCTATTCTTCCTTTGCGTTTAAGGATGAGAAAAATTCCATCTGCTTGTGAATAACATTAAGAACCACGGTGTTGAAAAGTACTATGTTATAGACATTTTCAGTAACAGGTTTTAATTTTCTCTCTATTTTAGTGCACCATCATAAATATGTTCATGTTATTTTAAATATGTAAATTATTTTTTTTAATTAATATGAATATACGAATTTTCTAATAATTATTTATCATACAAAATTAATTAAATATTTTGTGCATGCATGCCTGCATTTATTCGGCATCAATTGATGAGATATTTAAACAAATATTCTATCCGCGGTAATTTTACACCATGTTCTGTCACTTGAATATTGTCCATAAGAAAATCGGGTACTTTTCCATTATAGGATCCTTTAATTTTAGGTTTGGCGTAATTCGAGCTTCAAAAAGGGATAGATTCGTTAATATACATAGATTTGTTGCCAAAAGTTATGAAAATAAACCCAATGAACTTTTGGTGCTTTTCTATTAGGGGTCTTGACGCTTTTTTAAAAAGCTTGGCGGAAAAAACCAAGCAGGATAGAAAACCAAGCAGGATATTTTATTCTTCCGTTCAGTTGGGCAATTATTATTTTATATATTAGTTTCAAATATAATGATTTTATAAATTCGTTTAGTTAAATTTTACAAAAAAATAACAAAATGATATCAATAAATAATAATTACTATTAATTCCTTTTCCTCCCTTTCTTTTGCGTTTACCTAAATGACGTCATTTGGACGAATTTATTCAAAATATTTTCAGTTTATAAATTAAATTAAATGCTGACAGACGATTGAATCCTGACGATAGAAATGTGATTTTTTTTTCAAATTTTCCTGAAAAAACATAATTTAATCACAATCTTGTCTTCATTATCGATTGAACTAAAAGATAAATTCAATTTCAATTTGAAAATGACGAATAAAAAGAAATCAATAATCCCTATCGGGATCCTTTCCAATTTTTTTCCCTTTTTTGTCACAAAAAAACTGAGTAATTAGTTGCCATCATTACAAAAATGTCATTAAAATTAGAAAAAAATTAATATCTCGAAAACTAATTCCAATTTCAAAATTCTATTACCAGTTTCGACATCCACGGATTTTTATGAACAATTGGTATTAATTTCACCATCAAGCGTTTAATATTTTATTAAAAATAGCCTTGAAACATAATCAGTCGTTTAATCAGTCGTTTCATAAAATCGTTTCATAAATTCGTTTCATAAAATCGTTTCACAAATTCGTTTCATTAGGATTTTATATATATAGGGTAGATAGGTTAAAGTTAGAGAACCGATAGAATTTGTCCGTAAAAATCGTACTATATATATATATATATATATATATATATATATATATATATATATATATATATACATATATATATATACAGTTAATTTTAATGTAATTAGTTTTTAATTGTTAATTTCATACCAAAAGTGAGTTAAAAAGCCAAATGTTGTCCTTAGAATCCAAATCCCTACTCACACATAGAAGACGAATATCGCATTCGGCCAGCGTTGCCGGGAAATTTATATTGTAACGAATAAAACCAATTCCGCGCCGCAAAAAAATCAATTATTACGTTTTATTTTTTTTAAATAAAATTCGTTGGTTCTCGAAGGCTTTTAATTTTTTTTTTTTATATTTTATTCTTCTTATTAAATAATTTGTACCTTAATGTACTATTTTTTTTTAAGTATATGGATACCGATAGTCCAAAAAGTCGTTCCAAAAATTGGATTTGCGAAACGTTATGCTGCTGCAAAATCAATAAATACAATTTTTGCAGTTAAATGTTATCGGTTATCTAACTTTGGCCTATAGTGCTATAAAGTGTAGCAGGTCTACATGCTAGGCATAACCTTCACTAAAAGTGGGTCCCTTGTTACTCGTAGTAGCAATGTCAATTATGTTTTCTGGAGATATGTTATTTAGATCTGATATAAGAACCTGACTAATTCAAAATATGGCACCACAGACATTCAAACAACTGGATGTCGTAATTGAAAAAAAGAATGATGCACATAAAAAACAATTTGTGTGTAGAACGAAAGTGCTATGGTGAAGTTAAATGAATTAGCTATGACTCGGTACTGCTCAATCCGAAAGTTGTGTTCTCTACTTATTTTATTTAGAGTACGAGAAGATCTGTGAAAAAATGTTTTCCTTTGACTTTTACTGGGAGCTATATTTAAAACAAGATAAGAGCGACGACAGCTGACTGTTTAATGTAACTTGATGTTATTGGCAACTACACCAATTAGATATTATTTAGATATATACGTCATCATGATATCACATAAAAATGATACCTCTGTTGGCGACAATCCAGGTGCAAGTCTCTCATCTGAAATTGGTTCAAAATTTAGGAGACCAGCTCTAGAAGTCCAACCTCTCTTGAGGCTCTGCCACCCCTTCTTTCAGAGAAGTGTCATGGCACTTTCTCTGTCTCGACAACAACAACAAAATAGGTATATCATATATGAATATGAATAATTCAAAATATGGCACCACACAGCATTCGAAAAAGATCATAATTCACTGGAAAACAAATATGAAGCACATGAAACAATATTTTTGTGTAAGACGAAAGTGTCATGGTGGAATTAAATGGACTCAATATGGTTCTCGGTATAGCTCAAACAGAAGGTTATTTTAACGCACTGAATTCATTAGGTATAATCTCTAGAAAAATATTCAAATGTTTTTTCATGTCTCTAATTAGAAAACATTCATTTAAATATGAAGAAGAATGACAGTTACCGACTGCTTTGTAACTTAATGTTCCACATTACGAAAAAGATCATTATGCACTTGAAAAGAAATATGATGCACTTGAAAAAAATATTTGTGTGTGAGACGAAAGTGTCGAAAGGACGAAAAGTGGTAGGACGAAAAACATCAACTGCATGACATATGATGTCTTATAAAAGAATGAAAAAACACATGCTGGTTCCTCATTAAGAAACAAGTTAGGATGTCACTTCTAAAAATAACAATTTTTTTGTATTGGAAAATTAATCCAGATGGCGTCATTTCCTTAATAACTATGAGAGATGATAGGGAAGTAGTACTCAGGTAAAACTTTTCTAAATTGCTTTATCTTATTTAAGATAAATTTTGTTTTATTGCATGCGTAGTTAATAAATATTTTAGACATTTCAATAAAATAATGATCTTCTTAAGAAAGATCTTCTTTTAACAGTTTATCAAAAATAAATGTGAATTACAAACGAATTTACATGACAAAATATATTTCTTTATCCTTTGTTTATTTTAAAGAAACAAAGAAATTTTTTTCATTGTTTGACAGTTAATTTTCTTGGAGAAATATTTTCATACTGTTGCTGATTCAAAAATACATGAAATGATATTTAAATAGGGATAGTTGCGGTAAATGTACACAACATATAATTGTAAGCAATTGATACTATCGCTCACATGAGTGTTGAGAAAATTACGAGCACTGCAATGCAATGTAATCATGCTTGACAGGCTTGCATAAATGTTTTTTCTACTTATTATTGGCTCTTTTTGTTCCACTCGACGTCACACCCTTCGTAAAAAATTTTGCGATTTTGTCCCACTAAACGTGCACTGTAAAAAAAAGTCTGCCAATTTACAAAAAAGGACTGGTAGCAGAGTTGCCGGAATGTTTCAGTTTTCTGAGAAAAATTCCGTTTTTGTATTCCGTAAATACCGTAAATGGCGCGATACAGACGCGAAGAAGTTGAAGCGCATGCGTGGCGATCAAAATACTTCAATCACATTGGATGATAGATTTTTACAGTAATAATACCGTATTTGAAAATCTGTAATCTAAAAATTGCAACAGATATACGGGAGAGATTCCATTTTTCTAACAAAACGGAAAATTTCTGATCAAAATTCACAGAAGACAACCTGTCAATAAACGAAAATTTGTAACAGGGCAGTTTGCTACCCCAAGTTCTATGTTACGTTTACATCCTCTTGATGCCTTCTATCACCCCTTTTAATTTTTCCGTCGAATTTTGGAACACCCTGTATAAGTATATACAGTTTAGATGAAATCTGTAACTGATAATAAATTAAATACATTTTTAAGTTAATTATAGGCCTGAATATTTTACAAGAATAAAATAATTTAAAAGTTACTGCATTTTAAATTGCAATGCATTTCTATTAAATTAATTCCTACAAAGAACAAGAAGCATTTCATTTACTGTTATTTTCTTACAAATACTAATATTTTCCTCTTTCAGCATCATGAAATTTCTTTGCGAGTGTTTCGTGATTGCGTGTTTAGTTAAAGTAAAGAATTTGTTTGTCTCATAAATTTTATTTTGCGCATTGTTGTGTTATCTTAAACAGATTTAGTACTTCCGTTTTTTTATTTTATCTCCTTAGCACTGTTTAGCCCATTTTCAAATATTTTCGGTAATTTTGAACATTTTTTAACAAATTTATGCGTTTTCACTAAATGTGGCACATACAAATAAGAGATATTAAACCTTTATCGCCATTTTTAAAAGTAAATTGTTTATAAATATATTTCCATTTTTTAAAAAAATGCTTTAAGTTAAGTTCTGAAAATAATCATAAATACATAACATAAAGTACTGCATTAGATAATGAAACAGAATTTGTTTCCTTTCAGTATCGATACTCAAGGAATGTGAATTTTTTTAGAATTTTTTCTAAAATCTGACTGATATAATCAGTTTTAATACAATGGAAATTTTGAAGCGTAATAGATTTCTAGATATTTTATATCTCTACTCTAGTGGTAGGGTAGTAATATAGTAGGCACTAAAAGCTACATTTCCAGAATTTTGAAAGAGTAAATAGAACGTTCATTTTCTTTGTTATTCAAGTTAATTAAAATTATTATGTTTTAACGACATAAAAGAATATCACATAATCAAAAACTAACAATAATGCTTCTTGCCCATGTTCTGCGTAGACCTAAAAGAAACAAAACTTTTGAAGGCCACGTGGCGGATATTTTTATGAATCATAGAACCATTACACTTGATTTTAGATTTTTAAATAAAAATTGTCACTTGGCTGCATTTTCGAAAAAATATTATAAAAGAACATTCATTTTCTATTCGTTATTCAAGTTAATTAAAATTATTATGTTTTAACGACATAAAAGAATATCACATAATCAAAAACTAACAATAATGCTTCTTGCCCATGTTCTGCGTAGACCTAAAAGAAACAAAACTTTTGGAGGCCACATGGTGAATATTTTTATGAATCATAGAATCATTAGACTTCACTTTAAAGCATGAAACGATTATTAAGTAAAAGTTGTCACTTGGCTGCATTTTCGGAAAAATATTATAAAAGAACATGCATTTCTCTTCGTTATTACAGTTAATTAAAATTATTATGTTTTAACGACATAAAAGAATATCACATAATCAAACAACTAACAATAATGCTTTTTTCCCATGTTCTGCGTAGACCTAAAAGAAACAAAACTTTTGGAGGCACGTGGTGAATATCTTTATGAATCATAGAACCATTAGACTTGATTTTAAAGCATAAAATGATTATTAAGTAAAAATTGTCACTTGGCTGCATTTTCGGAAAAATATTATAAAAGAACATGCATTTCTCTTTGTTATTCAAGTTAATTAAAATTATTACGTTTTAACGACATAAAAGAATATCACATAATCAACAACTAACAATAATGCTTCTTGCCCATGTTCTGTGTAGACCTAAAAGAAACAAAACTTTTGGAGGTCACGTGGCGGATATTTTTATGAATCATAGAACCATTACACTTGATTTTAGATTTTTAAGTAAAAATTGTCACTTGGCTGCATTTTCGGAAAAATATTATAAAAGAACATGCATTTGCTCTTCGTTATTGAAGTTAATTAAAATTATTATGTTTTAACGACATAAAAGAATTTCACATAATCAAAAAACTAACAATAATGCTTCTTGCCCATGTTCTGTGTAGACCTAAAAGAAACAAAACTTTTGGAGGCCACATGGTGAATACTTTTATGAATCATAGAATCATTAGACTTCATTTTAAAGCATAAAACGATTATTAAGTAAAAATGGTCACTTGGCTGCATTTTCGGAAAAATATTATAAAAGAACATGCATTTCTCTTCGTTATTCAAGTTAATTAAAATTATCATGTTTTAACGACATAAAAGAATATCACATAATCAAAAACTAACAATAATGCTGTTTTCCCATGTTCTGCGTAGACCTAAAAGAAACAAAACTTTTGGAGGCACGTGGCGAATATCTTTATGAATCATAGAACCATTAGACTGGATTTTAAAGCATAAAATGATTATTAAGTAAAAATTGTCACTTGGCTGCATTTTCGGAAAAATATTATAAAAGAACATGCATTTCTCTTTGTTATTCAAGTTAAAATTATTATGTTTTAACGACATAAAAGAATATCACATAATCAAAAACTAACAATAATGCTTCTTGCCCATGTTCTGTGTAGACCTAAAAGAAACAAAACTTTTGGAGGTCACGTGGCGGATATTTTTATGAATCATAGAACCATTACACTTGATTTTAAAGCATAAAATGATTATTAAGTAAAAATTGTCACTTGGCTGCATTTTCGGAAAAATATTATAAAAGAACATGCATTTCTCTTTGTTATTCAAGTTAATTAAAATTATTACGTTTTAACGACATAAAAGAATATCACATAATCAACAACTAACAATAATGCTTCTTGCCCATGTTCTGTGTAGACCTAAAAGAAACAAAACTTTTGGAGGTCACGTGGCGGATATTTTTATGAATCATAGAACCATTACACTTGATTTTAGATTTTTAAGTAAAAATTGTCACTTGGCTGCATTTTCGGAAAAATATTATAAAAGAACATGCATTTGCTCTTCGTTATTGAAGTTAATTAAAATTATTATGTTTTAACGACATAAAAGAATTTCACATAATCAAAAAACTAACAATAATGCTTCTTGCCCATGTTCTGTGTAGACCTAAAAGAAACAAAACTTTTGGAGGCCACATGGTGAATACTTTTATGAATCATAGAATCATTAGACTTCATTTTAAAGCATAAAACGATTATTAAGTAAAAATGGTCACTTGGCTGCATTTTCGGAAAAATATTATAAAAGAACATGCATTTCTCTTCGTTATTCAAGTTAATTAAAATTATCATGTTTTAACGACATAAAAGAATATCACATAATCAAAAACTAACAATAATGCTGTTTTCCCATGTTCTGCGTAGACCTAAAAGAAACAAAACTTTTGGAGGCACGTGGCGAATATCTTTATGAATCATAGAACCATTAGACTGGATTTTAAAGCATAAAATGATTATTAAGTAAAAATTGTCACTTGGCTGCATTTTCGGAAAAATATTATAAAAGAACATGCATTTCTCTTTGTTATTCAAGTTAAAATTATTATGTTTTAACGACATAAAAGAATATCACATAATCAAAAACTAACAATAATGCTTCTTGCCCATGTTCTGCGTAGACCTAAAAGAAACAAAACTTTTGGAGGTCACGTGGCGGACATTTTTATGAATCATAGAACCATTACACTTAATTTTAGATTTTTAAGGAAAAATTGTCACTTGGCTGCATTTTCGGAAAAATATTATAAAAGAACATGCATTTTCTCTTCGTTATTCAAGTTAATTAAAATTACTATGTTTTAACGACATAAAAGAATATCACATAATCCAAAAACTAACAATAATGCTTTTTGCCCATGTTCTGCGTAGGTCTAAAAGAAACAAAACTTTTGGAGGCACATGTCGAATATCTTTATGAATCATAGAATCATTAGACTTGATTTTAAAGCTTAAAATGATTATTAAGTAAAAATTGTCACTTGGCTGCATTTTCGGAAAAATATTATAGAAGAACATGCATTTCGCTTCGTTATTCAAGTTAATTAAAATTATTACGTTTTAACGACATAAAAGAATATCACATAATCAAAAAACCAACAATAATGCTTCTTGCCCATGTTCTTCGCAGACCTAAAAGAAATAAAACTTTTGGAAGCCACGTGGCAAATATTTTTATGAGTCATAGATCCATTAGACATGATTTTTAAGCACAAAATGATTAATTATTAAAAAAAATTTGTCACTTGGCTGCATTTTCGGAAAAAATATTATAAAAGAACATGCATTTATCTTCGTTATTCAAATTAATTAATGTTGGTTATGTTTTAACGAAAGAAGTATAAATCACATAATCAAAGAATTAACTATATTGGGGGTTACGTGCCAAATATAGACTTTCTGAATCCTAGAATCAATAAATTTAATTTTAAAGCATAAAATGACAGACATTGCAGTGTTATCTTAATTTAAAATATATCACTTAGCTAAGGATTTTATCTCAGATTCATGACTCAAGAAATAACTACATAAAAATAATTTAGATTAAAAGAAGAGCTATGAATTAAAAAAAACTTCGATAAAAAATAATTTAAATAAAAAATATATTAGAATATACATATATTAGATAATTTCATAAACAAAAAATATCTCAAATCGATAAGTTTATTTTTTATTTTTTTATGTATATTGTAAAATTTTCTTCGAAGAAGACGATGTTGCAAATTAATTGTATGCGTGAGTAAATGGGGAAAGAAATATCCGATATCAATGTATAAGACTTAAATAGTGGTTAAATATATATAAGGAAGTCGGTGTATAGTTTTGGCACACAATTTTCGTTTTTTAATTATTAGATATTTAAGATTTCTTTTGTGTTTGAGATATGCTTTGTAAAGCGTGTATACAAAGCTAGACAAAATAATGCTCCACGCATCACAAAACATTCTTATTTCATGAATTGTAAAACAATTAAAAAATAAGAATAAAGTACAATATTTGTTACTTTTATTTGAATGTAAACATATGAAATTTGAAATTTCTGAATGCTCTGAATATTATGATTTTATCTTTTTATAAGAGAGAAGTTCCAAACAGCCAATATATAGTCATTTCTGGATATTTTCTATGCTTATAATAGCTTTAAATATTTCGATTTCAAATTGAAAAACATGAGTATTTCTCCATAAATACATAAATCTATTTAATTTCCTTATAGAAAATATTCGCTTTACGACTGCCTAAATGTTAAATCAATATCCCACAAGAAATGCAAAAAAAAAAAAAAAAAAAAAAAAAAAGTGGGTAAGTGTCATCGAAGATCGCTCAAAGGGTTTCGTTTAATATTCCTTTCAAAACACTTTATCATTTCTTTAATAAATTCAAACAAATTTCATTTAGCCACAACAAAAAAAAGTTATGAGTGTTTTTTATAAAGTAAAAATATACCGGTCTATTTTTTCATGTTTTCGAATATCTAAACCAGCCAGATAGCGGGCCAAGCCCGCTATTATATTCTGTCATAATAATATCCGTCATACGGACTAAATGCAATATTTAAAAAAATAATTTCAAAATTAAACAAATTGTATACCTTCAAAATGTTAAAATATGCGAATATTTCCATAATCGGATTTTTATCACGATTCAATATGTTTCTCAAACTCATATATTTACTATTCTCTATTATTTATATTGATACTCGCTTTGTATTATTCTCAAACATCTGAAAAATTAGTTAAACTTCCCATATGACGTCAGATTTTCTTTTTAATTCTCTAATGACGTGATATTAATCTGCTTTGTTTACTTACTCATACTCATACTCCTTGTATTATTGGGAAATCTTAGACATTTTCCGTTTTATTACGACTATGACGTTCATCAATTTTATTTCCTATTTATCTTTTTTTCAATTGGTGAAACTTTTTATTTCATTTTCCTTTTTCACGTGGAAATCGTCTGATAAAAATTAAGTATTGTAGAAAGAATTTCATTGTGGATTTTAAATCTTTGGCATCTTCTATAACGAAAAATGTTTAAATTTAATAGGAAAAGGCTGTTAGAATTTTGGTTTTTTATCTCTATTTATTAAAATAATACGAATTTCTCAAATTTTAATATTTTGAGCTCTTCACAGATGGTATTCATCTATATACACGAAGTTTCAACTCTGTAAGTTATATAGTTTTTGAGAATGGCTATATGACAAACAGACAACTGAGCGGGAGTAATAGGGTTTCGTGAGATGAACGAAACCCTAAAAAGGAGTAACATGCAATCACATATGGATACAAAACGTCGGTGCATAAGATAACATTAGCAGGGCTGCTACTGGTGACTATCTCGCACCACTTTCTCAAAACAAAATCTTTCACATATTCTTTGACAACTTGTGAAAGAGAAATACACTAACCGATTTATTTATTAAGAATAGTGATGGGAGTTGAATTTAAAAATAATCGCCAGTGGCAACCATGCATAAGGCATAATTCGTTAAGGTGAAAGCGTACAAACATTATTAAAAAACGTTTGCGAATTCTGTATGCTGATAAATTAAACAAATTATATTTATGTCTATGGTATGCAAATGGAGAATAACAACATTATATTTAGATCTATCGTCCATATTGCTTTAAACACATATTATTTTAGCACGTCATGAAACCATTTATGATTTAATTGTAATTAAAAAACAAGTATGATTTGGTTCCTATTTTACAATGTCAGAAGCAGTATACTGTATTGTAACAGAGATGAATTCCCCGTACTCGTTTTTGAGAAATTTATTCTGATATATTATGCATTTTTATAGTCCATTCTTAAATATTCCATTTCATGAAGTTTTGTGTTACGCAGTATTTTAAAGGTACATTGCAAGCAACAACCCAATCATTCGTATTGCGATCAAACTTATTAAACACGACTTATTAATCTCAAACGTATTAAACACTCCTTGTTGACCCCAAACTTATTAAACACTGCTTATTAACCTCAGACTTATTAAACACTCCTTATTTATCCTATTATACTGATTTTTTCCATCTAATGATTTTTAAAATTTTTACTCCGATAAACTCTCTATTTATTCTCAAAAATTATTATTTGGTCTACCCCAAGAAGGCTCATGTTATATCAAACTCAAAATACTTATAACTGGTAAGAAACCAATTAGTGAAATTGAGTTCTAACTTTACGAGATATTTAATTTCGAATTCCTAACAGCTCGGTTTTCTCCTCCTTGACGTAAGAATACCTAAAGCTGAGTTTAAATTACTTGATATTCATATTTTGCTTAACTCATCAAAACATTTATGAATTATTCCACCTGTTTTCTCTCTTTCCAGTAAATCTCAGTGATGCAAAATTATTATAAGAGCACGGATTTTAGCGAGTAACTCATTTGTATAAAAATTTATTTTAAATAAAAATATTTTATCAACACAGTCTTTTGGCTGCATACTCATATTTAAGAGTCTGAAATTTTACAAAAACTTCAGTTTTACAGTTTGTCAAAATTTCATTTTTTATTCATTTTATTCAATTTAAGATATTCAAGTAATTTTTTTTAACAGCATACTTAAAGCACCAGTTAGTTTTAAAAGTAAATCATTTGAAGGCTGTACTATTTTATTTTTTTATTATCTTCCAAAATGTGAAAATCTGTTAAGAATAGTTTTATGAGCACGATAAAATGCTTTTACAAATGTAAATTCGTAAAATAATCTGAGTGACAGCTTTAATTACAGTTCTATTTATTGCGAGAAAAAAAAACACTGTCTTAATTCGTATAAAGTTTTTAATTATTGCATGCATATTATTTTGACATAGATGGTCATTTACATGCAAAACTTGCTCCCGTCCTTAAAATTGTACCTATGGTACAACATCAATACCATGTTATCACATAATAATGTTTCTATTGCCAGAAAATTTGGAAGTATGCATATTGGCATGTATTTTTAAACAAACTTAAATGAGTTATTAGTTATTTATTAATGAACCAATGGAAGTTAAAAATAAACGTTCGTTAAATATGCGTAACTGGAACAATAATGTATGTATTTCATTATCTGACACTTTATAAAAAACTAAAATAACGGGCATGCATAAATTTATATATTTATTTTTCAATTCCTACTATTAGCTTACACTCTCTATATATTTATATATCTTGTTCAAATTTTCAATCGTTAATAAAATATTTTCTATTCATCCATTCAAGTTCAAATGCATTTTTTTAAACTTGTACTGGATGACAATTGATGTTAATGCAGTTTTTTCAAATATTAATTCATTAATTAAATTTAATTAATTAATTTTAATTTTTATATGGGAGAAAAAAAATTCTCCCATTCTTTTCATACATGAAATGAAAGATTTATCTCAAATGAGTGATGCCACAAAAATAAAATACCGCAACGATGATTACAAAAACTGTTCAATAAAAATAACGTGGGACATTAATGCTGCACGGGTTTATTTTATATAATTATGATTAAAAAGCAAAATTCAAATTCAAATGCTCAAATTATTTTATTTCAAATAAATATACCAAATTTGTTAAGGCCGCGATCACTGGGAAATAGAGTATTTCCGAGATCTGAAGAAACATTAGCCACCGTCCGGTCTAAGCCGTCATCAGGTAAACAATAATTAGTAAGAAAACAAGCCATACGCGAGAAAATTAATTATCGGAAAAAATAACGAAACTACTAGCATTCAAAACAGAAAAATGTGCATAAACACTCCATTAGGCTCCACTCTTCGAAAGAACCGCTATTACATGGAACTGTTGGCATGGTAACTGTTGATTCGTGTTTATGTTTTATATTATTTTTAGCACTTAAGTATTATCCGGGTCATTATTATATTATTTATTATTCTTTCTGGTTTATTATGTTATTTACCATTTATTAATTTTACTAAAATAATGTTATGTACTATTTTTAACAATGTTATGAATTTAATAAACATATATTACATTTTATTTATTTTATACTAGCAGAACCACCCGGCTTTGCCCGGGTTAACATAAATTAAAATATAATTATACGACAATAACAATGACGACAATATGATTTGTGCATACTCAACCATAAATTGACAAAAAAGACAATTAGAAAAAAAGCTTTACTTTAACTCAACCATAGTAAAATTTCTCAACTTTATAAATGAAAATGCAAGTTTTCTTTGCGCATACAATATAAAAATATACGATTTTCTTGACATTGAAAGAAAAATTGCCAAATGTAACATTTTGCGAAATTCGCTTTCATATGGCATCTATCTATATTATAAAACAAAAACATATCCGTGAGTAATGTCGCCATCATATGGACGGTGCACCGACCTAACCATTCAATTTTGCTTGAACTGCATATTTGTAACTACTAAATATTGCATAATTTCAATTTTTAAACTATCAATAAAAAAAAATGCTCTTTCAAATGTAGTTTGAAAAGTTTATCTCAATTTACTGATTTTTTATGGATTTTAAAGTAATTTATAAAGCATGTATATTTTTAAATCTGTGTCCAATCCAATTACAAAAGATTAACTTGTTTGATCTTTATAAAGTAAAGACATTTATTTCTAAACATAGCACTTTCAATTTTTATGCGGTCGAATAAAATAAATGTGCTCTCAATGTTATTCGTTTGAAAAGCGTATCTCAATTTACTGATGTCTTATGGATTTTAAAATAATTTAATATTCTGGAAAATTGTACGGTAAAAGGATGTTAAACTTATACTTTGGCGACCAATACATTCTGTGGAAATTACGTTACTTTGTGTAATTGCTATAAAATACTAATATTTTGTGAATGAAAACAGGCACATAATTTAAAATATGACGACACTTTCACCGGGGTAGATTTTCCTCTGAACCGATACATTAAAACAAATTCTTTCACTTCATGAATCATGTACAAATATGCATTTATATTTATAGATAATGTGCACGTTTGTCAATCGTTTCAGAGTTGATCAAATCAGTGTGAACTTAACGTAGAGAAAACATTGAGCTAAATTGCTTGAAGTTTTGCCAAGTTTCTCGTAATTTTCAAATAATTAAAATACATTATATTATGTGTAGGAAATAATAAATTATGAATTACTAACTCCGCAGGAATTGTTACTTTTCGCCTACAGTTAATTGAGAAAAACAACTTTACTTGAGTGTGTGACGTCACATGCTCATTTGTATTTAAAACATGAAAGCGATTAAAGAAATCCAATACTACTGTACTCATAGAAAAATTTTAAACAATATTCTTAAATACTAAATTTAACTCCAAAATTATATTTACAATGTAATTTAAACAGAATTTGATAAAATTGGGTTTTGAAATTATGTGATTTTTTATGCAAAACATTATTTAAAAAAAAATATAGTGTTCTCTTAAGAATTGGATAATAACTTTGAAGCTGGTGAAATGAAAATGTCGTCACGTTGTCAAACGTATAAAAAAAATATTTTTTTTTTTAAATTAAAATAAATGTTTTATATTTTTTAAATGCATTTAAATTTTTTTCTCCGATAAATCTTTTTACTTTTAATGCAATAAATTTTTACCCATTTTTGAAGAAAAAATAATGGAAAATACCGTATTGTTTTCTTTAAATTCAATTTTTATTAATAGGACATATCTACTGTCCACCTACATCCAAGGAATTTAAATATGCCTCCTTGGTTGAGGCTCAAGCTGAAAAAAGTTACGATGTAATGATTGCTAAATGTCAATATTTGACAGACGATTTTTGATTATGTTGAATAAATTGAATCATGAAGTTTGAATGCACAAAAAATATATTTTTATTAAATTTACTTTATTAAATTATTATTAAATTATTATTATTATTATTTTACTTTATTAAATTATTATTTATTAAATTATTTAATTTATTAAATTTTATTTTATAATTTACTTTAATATTAATAAACCAGTGGAAACAATTTGCCTTTGTAAAATTAGGAGCTAAGTTATTTATTTTTCTCCAAACACATTTAAATATATGTACTATGTCGTTTAAAGCACTTATAGTAAACTTTGTAATATGCGAAAAAAAATCACAACTGACAAAATTGACGTCACTTTCAGATTTCAAATTATAGAGAGTTAATCTGAAATTGGTTTATAAAAATATTGTCCATACGCAGTTCCTTTGAATGGCAACGGGAAAGAAATTGAATTAAAAATTGAGGGAGAAAATAGATTTCTGTAATGATAAACTATGGGAAATGTTTGAAAAAAGTAGTAAAGGATGGTCTGAGAAATTTTTAAAGTTGACAGTAATTTTACTCGTGTTCTAAAGTATATGTATATCAAGTTTCGTTCCAATCGGACAAAAACTGTAGATTTGTATAAGGAACATACATACCAAGAATGGCTTTTATATATATATATATAGATATAGATTTACTGATGTCTTATGGATTTTAAAATAATTTAATATTCTGGAAAATTGTACGGTAAAAGGATGTTAAACTTATACTTTGGCGACCAATACATTCTGTGGAAATTACGTTACTTTGTGTAATTGCTATAAAATACTAATATTTTGTGAATGAAAACCGGCACATAATTTAAAATATGACGACACTTTCACCGGGGTAGATTTTCCTCTGAACCGATACGTTAAAACAAATTCTTTCACTTCATGAATCATGTACAAATATGCATTTATATTTATAGATAATGTGCACGTTTGTCAATCGTTTCAGAGTTGATCAAATCAGTGTGAACTTAACGTAGAGAAAACATTGAGCTAAATTGCTTGAAGTTTTGCCAAGTTTCTCGTAATTTTCAAATAGTTAAAATACATTATATTATGTGTAGGAAATAATAAATTATGAATTACTAACTCCGCAGGAATTGTTACTTTTCGCCTACAGTTAATTGAGAAAAACAACTTTACTTGAGTGTGTGACGTCACATGCTCATTTGTATTTAAAACATGAAAGCGATTAAAGAAATCCAATACTACTGTACTCATAGAAAAATTTTAAATAATATTCTTAAATACTAAATTTAACTCCAAAATTATATTTACAATGTAATTTAAACAGAATTTGATAAAATTGGGTTTTGAAATTATGTGATTTTTTATGCAAAACATTATTTTTTAAAAATATAGTGTTCTCTTAAGAATTGGATAATAACTTTGAAGCTGGTGAAATGAAAATGTCGTCACGTTGTCAAACGTATAAAAAAATATTTTTTTTTAAAAATTAAAATAAATGTTTTATATTTTTAAAAATGCATTTAAATTTTTTCCTCCGATAAACCTTTTTACTTTTAATGCAATAAATTTTTACCCATTTTTGAAGAAAAAATAATGGAAAATACCGTATTGTTTTCTTTAAATTCAATTTTTATTAATAGGACATATCTACTGTCCACCTACATCCAAGGAATTTAAATATGCCTCCTTGGTTGAAGCTCAAGCTGAAAAAAGTTACGATGTAATGATTGCTAAATGTCAATATTTGACAGACGATTTTTGATTATGTTGAATAAATTGAATCATGAAGTTTGAATGCACAAAAAATATATTTTTATTAAATTTACTTTATTAAATTATTACTAAATTATTATTATTATTATTTTACTTTATTAAATTATTATTTATTAAATTATTTAATTTATTAAATTTTATTTTATAATTTACTTTAATATTAATAAACCAGTGGAAACAATTTGCCTTTGTAAAATTAGGAGCTAAGTTATTTATTTTTCTCCAAACACATTTAAATATATGTACTATGTCGTTTAAAGCACTTATAGTAATCTTTGTAATATGCGAAAAAAAATCACAACTGACAAAATTGACGTCACTTTCAGATTTCAAATTATAGAGAGTTAATCTGAAATTGGTTTATAAAAATATTGTCCATACGCAGTTCCTTTGAATGGCAACGGGAAAGAAATTGAATTAAAAATTGAGGGAGAAAATAGATTTCTGTAATGATAAACTATGGGAAATGTTTGAAAAAAGTAGTAAAGGATGGTCTGAGAAATTTTTTAAGTTGACAGTAATTTTACTCGTGTTCTAAAGTATATGTACATCAAGTTTCGTTCCAATCGGGCAAAAACTGTAGATTTGTATAAGGAACATACATACCAAGAATGGCTTTTATATATATAGAGATTAATTACCATTTTTAAAAATGTTATTTGATAATGTTAAATTACTGTGTTTGAAAACATCATTGGCAACGATAAACAAGATTGGTACTTGCAACCATTTTTGACGATCCATCTCCTGGCCCGGATAATACGTAAGTACCAATAAAACTCTTATTAAACTGCCGGCATGAAATTACAAATGTATTTAAGCATCGCAGTAAACATTTCATTTTTTGAATAAAGACGTCGCCATATGAACTCTGTCAGGTTTCTCTCACAGCTGCAAGAGTTGAAAGCTATTCTTAAGGGATTAGCGTATTGTATCTGTATCTATTGTGTACCGTTAGAGTCTGGTTTAAGAAAAATCTTAATCCGGAGGGTAGCGAGTTGGACATAATGAAAGAGGTATTTCCATTGCAATGTGGTCTTTGATAGATAAGAAAGATAGTGCACCCTTCTATTGAGGAAGACAGATCAGTCAAGAGGGAGGAACGGTTGTCAAGCGACCCTTGGAAATAAAACAGCAGCCCCGTAGAGAGAGAGCGGGTGCGCTGGGGAATGACCAGAGGTGAAGTTAGTTCGAACGTGGTAGTGAAGGTGTAAAGTCGTTGAGAGTTGACGATCTGAGCCACGTGTGTTTAACGGTATCTCTCGAAAGAAAGAGAGAGCGGGTGTGAGATGAATAGAAATCTCAGTGCGGAATGAATTGATGTAGTCTAACGGTACACGTAGCGTTTTCTGTAATTGTTTTGATTTAGTGTTAAACCGGATAATTTACATCCGAGTTTAAGTGTAAATATTGTTAATAAATTGTTACTTTAACTTTAATTGAAAGAGTTAGGTTTTTCTTGAATATACATCAAATATCGTGCCCGATATCACGTATTCATATCGGTGGTGGCAGCATATCAAAAGACCGGATTTATTTCGAAGTTGTGTGGACGGAGAAGTGGAATCCGACAAACTCTATGAGATACGACCGTATATTTGCTCCTGTTACGTGGGATTAAAAATGAATGAAAACAATAAACGAAAAACGAAAATAAACAACACCAGAACGCGCCAAGAAAAGCCTGCAAATGAAACAGAAGAAGAAAAGCGCCTACGTTTAGGTAAATGAAATCAAAGATTACAGGATGCGTGTCAAGAGCAGCGAGAAACTCGATTATTAGCTGATCGTCAAAGACATGCACTATTAATAACAAATGAAACACAAGAACAACGTGAATTACGATTACAAGATCTACGTCGTAGACAAGCACTGAAAATAGCAAATGAGACGAAAGAGCAGAGCGAAACACGATTACAAGATATACGTCTAACAATAGCAAACAGGGATGTAGCTAGAAGTAAACAACAGGGGGTGCTCAAGAAAATGTAGGGGGCCTCATACTATTTCTCTCTCTCTGACACATGCACGCACAAACACAGATATATATGATCAAAGTACTATATAGAGAGATAAATTATTGCATATTCATATTGTAGGCACTACGTTTCTTATTAAACTATTTATAACTTTATTTGATGATACAAAAAAGTAAAAGCTGCAGATGGGAATGTAATGGAGGATAAACGGTGGATACGACTTATACGGTATACCTTCTGGATTATTTTAAGGAATACCGGATACCCTCTACTCAAAAACACTATAGCATATACTCTTTAGGGTATACCCTCTGCCTACAGCGTATGCCCTCTGGATTTCTAACGACTACTTCACTGGCTGCAGAATGAAACATTTCAGTGTATAATTATACTAGTGAAATAATAAGTGATGATGTCAATAAGCAAATAAAAAGCTGACAGTTCACCTGTTTCAAAAGAGTTGCAATCTTTATTTTTTTTTTAATATTCCCTGCCCTTAAGAATTCTAAAGTTATGTTTTTATAGGATAACAAACATTAGAAAAACCAAGGATATATTTTGCATTTTAAAATTATTTTTGTGTTTAGTCAAATGCTTGTATTTAAATTGGCTATTAGCTTTTCTTCATTACTATGATTTATAAATCAAGGATCTTATATATATATATTTTTTTTTTAAACTAGGATGACTCAAATACGAAACATGTTTATTATAAGCATTATATTTACTATCAAACTCATTAGAATAACTTTGTTTTATGTTAATAATGGAAAACGCTGCAAAATGAAAAATTTCAGTATATAACTTATGTAAAAGTCAATGTTTGCATCAGCAAAAGATTGCTAATTCTGAGTATGTGCAGATAGGATGCGCGCATATTGAAGCACTTATTTGCAGTTTTTAAAGAAATACTATAATTTAGTATTTATGCAAAACTGCAAAAAGCCCCCAAAACTAAGTTAAATTTTTTAACACACGATTTTTGAAACAGAATTTCATTTGGTTTCCTTGGCAACATTCCCAGGGGGGCTCAAAAGTTTTCAGGGGGTGCTGAGCCCCCCTGGCACCCCCCTAGCTACGGCCCTGATAGCAAATGAGACCCAAGAGCAGCAAGAAACACGATTACAAGATCTTCGTCGTAGACAAGCACTATCAATAGAAAATGAAACTCAAGAACAACGTGAAGTTCGCCAAGAAAGACCACGTATTCTGCATTCACAAGCACTGAGAAGAGTACATGCACAAATCGCTACATTCGTAAGAGCCATTCAAATGTTGATTTATATATATATATATATATATATATATATATATATATCTGATCTATGTCATACGATAAACCTCGTATTTATAAATCAATTTGGGTGAAATTAACTGTGTGTATTAAGCTCACCATATAAAGGGCTTTATATAAGGAATCGATATGTAAAGAATATTCAATAAAAAATTATATATAATGAGATTTATAAACGTAATAAAAAACCGAAAAATAAAAAATCTTAAAAGTTTTTAATTCAGATATAAAATGCAGTTTTTTTTCTTTCATACATACTTTCTTATTGAGGAATTAAATATTTCATATGCGACAATTTATATTAAACTATATGAAAATATAAATACAATGCATCCAAATGTATTAATTAAAAAAAAATGCTTTCACCTTTTTTTCATCTCATCTAAGCAATTCCAGGAAAAAAGGCCATTTCATAACAATAGATTTTTATTGCGTTACTGATGAATATGTAATGGTGTGAAAGTAAATTTGAAATAATAGAAAATATCTAAATCTACTCAAAATTGATTTCAAAATATTTAATATAATAATGGAGAGAGGGGAAGGTAAACACACGTTGGTGAGACTGTGAAATATGAACATTTTTTTTTTCTAGTTCTGTGTACATAGAAGAAAATATCCGTTTTTTTCTATTAAACAATATATTCTTCTGTGTTTGTTAAGGTAACAACGTTAACTTTTTTTGTTCTCATTATAAAAAAAAAATCAGTTTATTCAGAATAGTTTAAATATTTTATGACTAATATTTAAAATGTCTTTACAATTAGTTATCGACTAAATACCTGCGGATTATACGAGGCGTGTTTTTTTAAAAAAGTACCGTTTTGATATTTAAAATTAACACAAGAACTTTCTTTAACAATTCTATTTTTACATGCAAGCCTGTGTCTTAATCTTCTTTTCAACATAATTTTCGCCTATATTAAGGCACTTACCTTATAGGATGATTAGCTTTTGCATAAGTTTTGCATGAGTTATAACAACTTTAATTAAAAAAAATAAAATAACTCAGCAGTTTGACTGTTTGTAAACCAAAAGGGAAAAGTGGTATTTGCATGCTATTTGGCAAATAAAGACATCTGTATACAACAACTCTGACCTGTAAGTCACATTTATGTCCTCAAACTAGTCTGTAAGATATAAAGGCTTGAAGCAAAAGAAATAACAGTGATATAGGGTAAAACCCTCAGTTATTGACACGTAACCAGTAACTGACACTGCAGCAGAAATTTAATTCAAATAACCATTTTCTTGTAAAATTCTGCAAAGTAATGTCATTTAGTGGTAACTTATTTGTCTTAACTGTTATAACTCTTTTTTCAGCTATTGGTTTTTCAAAAAAAATGATGTCAGTTACTGGAGATATTGACAATATTTACGACAAAAATTAACTTTTAGCAATAAAAAATATAATTTTTAAAAATTTTGTCAACAATAAATTTTTAATGTATTTTTACTATACTTTCAAAAACAGAGATAAGTACAAAATATATTTAAAACTATGTAATAGTGATTTGAACAAGAAAAAATCCTTAAAGTCTCAGTTACTGGAAATTTCACCCTACGAATTGAAAGAATATTAAGAAACAATTGGCAATTTATCAAACGCGTTTTCTGGGTTTATTTAAATAAATTATTCTGGAATCCATTGTACATTTGTATTGAAATTGAAGGTTCAAGTTACAGAATAGATCCTCGACAACATATTTAATTTCTGCAATTGAATATTGAATACACGAAGTTACCAGAGATATTTACCTATATGCGCATTATTAGACGTCTTGAAATCTTTTTATTTTTGTATATTTTCACTAGATATATTTGTGTCAATAACGTAGTCAGAAAGACAAATTTTACGGACTCATATAGTTTGAACATGGGTATACAACTGTGTAAATGCTACATAATATCATGCATATATTTGTGTTATCCCTGTTAATTTTAAACTGTACACTTCCTTTAAAATTTAACTTGAAGAAAATTTCAAATTATAATCAGTCGAACAAAGATAAGTTTTATAAAATTGTAACAATTAATAAAGAATTTAATTTAATATTTAGTGTAATTTTTAATTTCTTAATAAAAAAAAGTATTTAAAAAAATATTTAAAAAATCCATCAAGGCACTTTATATAAATTGTTAGTCGCAATAATATCATATGAGTTTATTTGAATTTTTAAGATTGTCTTATACAAAAAACAAATGCTTCAAACTTTTTTCTTAAAATTATACCAAAAAACAAATATTTAACGAATTTAAAATGCTGAATTTAAAAATTCATTAATAAATTTCGAAAAATATTTTAGAATATTATATAAGTTTTCTAATTCGCATTTATTGAGTTGATTATACTGTCTATTTATTTCCCTTTTTACTTTAATACATTTCAAAAGTTACTCATTTGAAGAAGAAATTATTAAAATTCATAGAAGGAAGTGCAATTTCTCTTTTACTCGAAAATAAAATTAGAAATAAATAATTCAAAACTTACTTTATTTTTAATAAAAAGTAATTGCTCCATTTCTCGTTATTCGCATTTCAAAAATAAAATTAGTGCGTAAACGAATTTGATACATTTTCTTGCGAAAAAATAAATTTCATGCTTTAAAGTAGTGTCAAAATAAAATGCAATTTCAATGATAAGTTTTTTATAAGTCTTTGATCTTGTTACAAGAATTTGTATAGAAAATAAGAATTAAAACTTGATAAGGAAGTAAAACACTTAATTTAGTGTGTTGTTTTTTAATTGAAAATTTAATCTAAATATTGAAATTTTGAAAAACATTTGTTAATTTTTTAATATGTTTTCTAATTGGGTACAGAAATGAAACATATGCTGATATATTATTTCTAAACTATCACAACTGCAGAAATGGGATTTTTGAGATATGAATACGAGAGAATTATTAACATGATTTTTCACCTGCTAATGATAGCACAAATATTCAAATATATTTTTAAGGATGGTCAAATTCGAAATCAACTACGGATTCATTGAAAAACACAGAAAATCTTGAATGCCGGAAAAAAATTAATTTAGCAGAGAAGTATAAATATACGACAAAAAAGCTTATACCAATTTTACGTTATCAGTAATAGCTTGAAGTGAATGAAATAAATGCATAAGTAAGTGAAAATAGAAATTACAATATTTTTCATTCAAACCAAAGATAAATTCTTATATGTATCATGTAAGACAACTACTAGAGTTTAAAAATAAAACGACTTTTTAAACGGTGAAAAACTGGTGAAACGCATCTGTTAACCAATTGGAGTTAACTTGATATTAATTTTATGTTAAACGGAAATTGAAAGGTTCACACTTCCTTGAATGATTTGTGTTTTACCTCAAACTGCGATATCTTAGGGTTAATCTGATTTTATGGTTAATATTTCGAAATCATGTACATAGCTAAATGGTGCATTTCTGCAAATGTGATTTGGTGCAAGAATGTTTTGAATACGGAATTTGAATAAGGAATCTGAATGACGCCTTCTAGCTTTAAATGATCTGAAGCTAAAAGAAATGCAGTGACTCCACTTGAATTTCCGAACACTTGACAAAATACTTCGAGTTCAAATAAAGAGTAACATAACAATAAATGAAAATTTAGACCCTACTTTACAAATGTGAAATTTTCTTTTTAATCAAGCCATAGTTATAAAATAGAAAAAATTTAAAAAAATAATTTTACTAAATTAAGTCACGTTTTGGTGAAACGTATTTGTTATATCGCTTTAAGATTAACGTGACCAATAAAAATAACTTAATGGAAATTATATCAGAAAATGCTTATCAGTTATCGTCACAAACTGGTTGAAAAATAAATTTTCGATACAAAACATGTTGGCCATTTTTTGTTTTAAATAAATACAATTCTTACGACGGTGGCCAAGAACATATTCACCAAATGAGATCTGAATCGAAAGCATAGTTTGGGTGGTATCGTGTTCACTAAAACGTCATCATCGCCGACATCATCGAAAAACTATCATCTGACCTTATAGTTATTCTTTCGAAATCAAGTTCATAATTAAATGGTCGCTTTTGAGCAAATGTGATTTGGTGCAAGAGTGTTCACAATAATTTGAGTGAGGAATCTGAACAACGACTATTTGCGATGTCTACTACATATATATTTACTTTAAGCTTACACTGAAACAGTAATATACTTTTTTATTAAGTTCATTCTTATTCTATGCATTCAAATATTATGAATGCAGTCATTTTTCAAGCAGTACTGAAAGAGAATTTTATATCATATTCATACTAATTATAGGTCATAATCACAGAGTTATATATTTATCATATTCTGTTCTGTTAGCATTTAAAACTGTAAAGAGTCATTTATTGAATTAGCACTCAAAGAGAAATTTTTATATCTATACTTAAATTAATTTTATTTGCATTTTTGTACTAAAGAGCTACATACTATTTCATATCTATACTGCTTGTATCTGAATTTCTAGATGAGGTTCTCACCTACATACAATAAGTTAAATAATAATTTAACATATACTTAAAATGTCCGTACTTCAATATTTTATATATAGATAAAACATATAATTTTTACATAAAAAATTGATGGAATTCCATCTGTTTCTTCTGAAGAGAAATGTTTATTCTGTTATGACTCGTTTAATCTTTTCTTTTTTAAATATTTGCATCTAAAAGTTTAATTGTTATCTCAAATTTCATTGCTTACTTGTACTAAAAAATTATACTTAATTTGTAATTTGATCAAAGACTAATGAAATGTCAAATCTCGGGCTTTTGCAAAGCCTAGAGGTATAATAATTTCAGCATGCTCGCATGAGGGCTGCTTTGTCAAATATGTATTTTTTTTTTTTTTAATAAACTTGCCAATCAGGACTTGCAGAGGCTAAAGCCATATAGTAGGCCTCCCTGCTTGGTTGAATCTGAATCTCTGAGTTCAAATAACTATCAATATAATAATAAATGAAAACTCAGATCCTATTTTAAAAATATGAACTATTTTCATTTGTTAAAATGACCCCATTTTTTAAAGAAAACGTGCATTTGCATTCATAAAGCATAAACATTAAACATATTTCTAATGACGTAATCGTCAATAAATGTCCATTGCGCTTGTGCTGAAATTAAACCTTATAAAACAAAAAAAATCAGAAAAAAATACTTTACTAAATAATGTCAGGCTCTAGTGAAACATATTTGTTGTAAGATGAACGTGAGCAATAAAAAATTTTAATGGAAATATATAAGAAAATGTTTATCAGTCAAACTGGTTGAAAAATGTTTGAAAAAAAAAAATAGATACAAAACCTATCGGCCGATTTTTTCGAAAATGAATACAATTCTTACGACGGAGTCCAAAACATATTTAACAAATGGGATGTGAATCGAGCATACTTTGGGTGCTATTGTGATCGCACAAACGTCATCATCTCAACATCGTCGAAAAACCACCAATAACGAACTCTGTCGAACTGGAAACGTGAAGAAATTTTAATATACACCCACACATCCACACGTACATATGTATTATTTTAAAAATAACAAAAATGTATTTAGGGAACCTCACACTATATAAGCATACCAATATTTCCAAAATATATTCAACAAATGGGATGTGAATCGAAAACATACTTTGGGGGCTATCGTGATCTCGCAAACGTCATCATCCCGACATCGTCGAAAAACCACCAATAACGAACTCTGTCGAACTGGAAACGTGAAGAATTTTTAATATATATCCACACGTACACATGTATAATTTTAAACAAACAAAACCGCATTTAGGGAACCTCACACTGTATATTCATACCAGTATTCCCAAAACATATTCAACAAATGGGATGTGAATCGAAAGCATACTTTGGGTTCTATCGTGTTCACACAAACGTCATCATCCGACATCATCGAAAAACCACCAATAACGAACTCTGTCGAACTGGAAACTTGAAGAATTTTTAATATACACCCACACATCCACATGTACATATGTATCATTTCAAACATAGTAAAAACGTATTTAGGAAACCTCACACTGTATAGCATGCCAATATTCCCATAATCGTGTTTTTATCATGAATACAATACTTTCCTTGCGCTGTATGTACACGTAAAGGAAGGCCACGATCATTTTAAAATTAAATCCATTCGTAACACATCTCAATCTTGAAAAATGTTACTCAATACGAAAGATATCCAAATTCGTTTTCTTTCATAATAACAATGCAATATTGAATTGCAAATAAGTAATTTATATATTTAATGCTTATTTAATTAATAATGCATTTTATTGATATTTAAAATTTCATTCCGTAATTCAGAGGGTGTTCGCACATTTTTTCATTGTTCTTAGAAAATTATTTTTCATAAAATATCGGTGTTTTAAATCTTCAATTTAGTAAACCGTATTCAGAACTTCCTTTCTACCCCGTAATTTTTATGGCAGTAATGCCTTTTGTTGATTTGGCAGAGGTAATTTGGCCCATTTCTATTGAACAGATTTCCAAGGTCCCTGAGGGTCGTAGGTCAACGTTTAGATTAATAGCTTTTTATTAGTACAAAAAGCGCAAAAATCATAGTTGATACATCAGGAGATTTAGCAGGTATATCAGTGAAAGACCAGATACCCGTTTCTCGTCCCATTATTTTTTCAGGAAATTAACATTGAATTGTGATGTGCGGTTGCTTTATTTATCTTCATGCAGTTCAACCGATTGATGGCACTGGGAGTAAGGAGATGGTATTTCATGTTTGAATATTGGAAGTAAAATATGTTTCTGATAGTATCTGGAGGTGATCTAAGCATTTTGCTCCACTCTCTTTATTACTTTCTTCTATCTTTACAGGAAGAAAGTACTGGATTCATGAAAAATTTCGACGGATTTATACGTTTTAGAAGGTCCTGAACTCGATTTGACAGTTTTTAGAAAATGTCTGTCTGTGATTCTGTCTGTCTGTCTGTCCGTCTATCTGTCTGTGACAAACTTTTGTGGGCGCTCTGTCTCAATTTAATAAAACTTAATATTCAGTTAGTCCCTGATATAAATTGGTATTGGTTAGTTTTTAGGGAAAATTGCTCAACAGGTGGCGCTGCTATGCTGCGTTTTTCACGATTTCCACAATAGCTCTATTTCAAGAACTAATGCACTTATTTTCATCAAACTTCAGATTCAGTTACACTTTGACATAAATAAACATTTATTACGCTTTAGTGTAGATATCCCAAAAGGTGGCGCTGCTATACTACTTTTTTCATGATTTTTACGATAGCTATATCTCAAGAACGAATGCACGGCATTTCATCAAACTTCAGATTCTGTTAGAACCTAACATAAATACATGCTGGTTACGTGTTGGTGTAAATAACCTTACAGGTGCCGCTGCTATGCTATTTTTTTCATTATTATAACGATAACTACATCTCAAGAACTATTGCACGGATTTTCATAAAACCTCAGATTCAGTTAGAAGTTGACATAAGTTGTTGATTAGGTTTTGATCTAAATCTCCCAACAGGTGGCGCTGCTATGCTGCATTTTGCAGTATCTACACGATTTTAGCAATAGTCCTATCTCAGGAAATAATGCACGGAATTTAATAAAACTTTAGATTCAGTTAGACCTTGATATAAAATGGTGCTGATTCTTTCATTTCGATTTGCTGTTATATGCAAAACCAGAAACAGTCATACATCATTTGATAAAACTATCTTTAGATACAATGAACAATATTTTAAGATAATTTTCTGCTCTTTGATGATAATAATTGTATGTGTGTTATTACAACAACTTAAATAGACCAAAGCTTCTTCTATTGTAAAAACATTTTTTTTCCATTTTTCTTCGGATAAATGCTTTTTATAAAGAATTCTACATCGTGTTCTATGTTCGGCGTTAATTCGTGGAGAAAGACGCTGGACAAATTAGTTTTAATGATTTTGTGAACAGTTGACACTGAATATTTTAACGATTTGGCAATAGTCCTTACACTTAGAGGATTTTCTTTTACTCTAAACGATCTTACCACTGCAATATTAAAAGAATTCCTTTTTTGTTCTTGGGTGCATATTTGAAACAATTTTTCCACTTCAAGCCACATATTCACGTTTTTTTTTCCGTCTCTCGTTGACAATATTCCCTACTATGTCTTTAGGTATAGAACAAGTTGGAAATTGTACGTCAAACGTGACAAATAAGGTGCGTTCGTACTATAGCTAGTTATATAAATATTCCGATCTTGATGATTTTTTATTCTGTGAAATGAATTTTATCGTCTGCAGATTAATTTCTGTCATAAAATAAGTATCTCGGTCGCTTGACGATTAAAACTCGGAAGCTCCTATAACAAAAAAGCACCGATTTTTAAGAAACATTTAAATTTTTTAATAAATATTTTTATTATTATCTCCTAAAGTTTTGATTCAATTTTTATAAAATTTGAAATGTCTCGACAAAATTTCGCAAAGATAATATATCTTAAATTTCAAACCATTCAGTTGGGTAGTTTTTGCGTTGTTATATGCGGACGGAAGGACCAAGCGACGACAATAGGTGCTACGTATTTATATAATGACGAACGCACCTAAAAATCGTGTATTTCACAGCGATTTTTAATAAACGAATACAAATAATTGTCTTCGGAAACTGCACCTTCCATCCATTGGCTCTTTAAAAATGTTATTTTGCATGTAAACAAAAAATTCAGTTGCCGGACGAGATTGTATACTTTCAAAAACTTAGTTATAATGAAAAGTTCATTCTCTATGCTGACGATTTTTTTTCACCAAAACAAACTCATCTATACAATGTGTGAACAGTAGTGCAACTGAAATATTTCAAATAAAAATGAAATCCCTACAATTATTAATAAAGTTTTGTATCATGTAATTATTACACAACATCATGTTGTTATTATGTGATTATTGTTTCCAGAATACTGTAAAAATGCACTTAATCTTAATCTATATGTAAGAGTTTCGTTTTACTGTATTTTTATTTAAACCTGTATTTTTCATAAATAATTTAAATACCACTGATAAAGAACCAATAATACATGAATTTGCTAATGTAAGAGCAGTATCACATGTAACATAGCAAAGAAAACTTTCTATTAAATAGAAATCACGTAAAAAGAAGAATATTCACAAATATGTATTTTTTTTATATAATCTGTTCTTAATGCATGTATTTTCTCTACTTACTTTAAGGTTGTCTGGGACACAAAAGTATACTTTCTTTATTTAAAAATGTTTTTTACTCATTCTTTTTCTGAAATATTTCATTTTTTATTCATAAAATAATCTTTCAAAAAATTCACATTTACTTTAAAAATAATAATAATTTTAACTATAAGCTATATTTCAAATTTTCTAATATCTTATCAAAGAATAATTCTTATTGCAAAAGTTTTTTTTTCTTTGAATGCAGATAACATCAAAAATTTATTCTGTCTTCTAGATTTAGAAAAAAAATATATTTATATGAAATTTGTTTAATTAAAAAACGAGAAACATTTCTCTGCAAATAAACAATACCGACGACAAGTGTGATGAAATAATATTGAAAAACGCAATGCTAACTTTTATATATTATAGAAATAAAATATATTTAGAAATAGGGATATAGATATATCATAAAAAGTTTTATAAAATATTAGCTCTATCAATTTAAATATGAAAAATCATGAAAATAAATTTTGAGACAAATGAACTTAAATCCGGGAAGAATTAAGAAATTTTGTTAAACAAAATATATAAGCAAAGCCTCCTAAGCCTGATTTGGGTATAGCATTAATTTATACCTTCAGATGTATGTTATTTCTTATTGATTAGTATTCATAATATTTTTATATTATGATTTTGGGGCATCTGTTTTTCGGCGGTGTAGTTTTTATGTTATAATGTTGTGTTTATAGTTAATAGTTAATAGTTACATAAAAGTTTTATAGACACCTTCTTTCATGAAATTAAAATATTTCATATTTTGAGTAACTATATATATATATATATATATACAAGGTGTATCTGAAATGCTTCAACAAACTTAGAGGGATGATAGTACTCATGAAAACGAACAAAAAATGCAATGGAACATGGGGTCGCAAATGACTTTTAACCCTTTCAGGGGCAGTGGTATATTTATGAAACCACTTAATTTTAATTCCAAAACGCCACAATGGCACCAGAATTTTGCTACAATCTTTTCCATTTAATACATATGTGAAATATAGCCTTTTTCTTATTTACAAACAATTTTTTTTGTAAATTGCGGTGGCAGTCATTTATTTAAACAGTTTAGTACTAAAAGTACTTTGTCCCTGAAAGGCTTAAAGGATGAAAATCGAGAAAATGCGTCTGAAAATGGACTGGCACCGGAATTTACAAAAAAAATTGTTTGTAAATAAGAAAAAGGCTATATTTCACATACATATTAAATGGAAAAGATTTTAGCAAAATTCTGGTGCCATTGTGGCGTTTTGGAATTAAAATTAAGTGGTTTCATAAACATACCACTGCCACTGAAAGGGTTAAACGTCATTTGCGACCCCATGTTCCATTGCATTTTTTGTTCGTCCGCATGAGTACTATCATCCCTCTAAGTTTGTTGAAGCATTTCAGATACACCCTGTATATAGTTACTCAAAATATGAAATAATTTAATTTCATGAAAGAAGGTGTATATAAAACTTTTATGTAACTATTAACTGTAAACACAACATTATAATATAAAAACTACACCGGCGAAAAACAATCCGTTTCTCATCAGTGGACGGACAGACAGAATTAACTATCATCCCCCTCACTATAAACTTGTAGGTTTCGAAACACGAGCTAACCTTGCATTCAAAACAAAGCTGTCTTAAAAAAAATAATAATAATAATAGCAAATTAATATACAGTTCAAAAGTTACTTTTATAATAGAAAACACATTAAAGACTTTTTGCAATATGTACGTATTTAAAGCCAAAATAATCAAAAATATTAAAATTAAATAAAGTTATATAGATTAAACTGTAAAATGAATGCAAGGCAGCTGGTCTCCGTCCATACATACAAGAAAATGTTGAAATGGACAAAATATCCAATAATTTACTTCCTACAGAAGTCCTCCGTCTTGTAGAAACAAAAATAAACATCAATTCCATTATCCAGTTCCTCAATATCACAAGCCAAATCCGCCGCTACTTTCCATTCAAAACATCCGCGTGTACCCATTAAAGACTTTAGGGAAGACATAATCATATAGAATGATCCAGAAGCAAGCCACATATTGTGGACATCCGGCAAAACCGTAATGTTGCCAATCTGTTTTTAGTAATAACTTTAAATAGCATTTCAAAAAATTACACGGATAATTCTTATTATAAAATAAATTAGCCAAAAATTTATAAATTTGCTTATTGAAGTTGAAATTATCGCTACAAAATTTATTGAATCTAATTAACTGATTTATGACAGTATTAATATAAACTTTTTTGTAAATAAGAGTACCAATAAGGCATGCTCCTGGTAAATAATAATAATAATAATAATAAAATAAATAAAAAATAAAATAAATAAAACTATTTCTTTTGTCAAATAAATCCAAAATTAATGTATTATCCGAACTATTAAAATATATATCTAAAAAATCTGCACTGTAATCACCGTGGTTTGCCTTATTTAATTTTAAACAATTAGGATATATTAAATCACATACACTTAAAAAATCATAATGAAAAATTAAAACATCACCAATGTACCAAAATGTTGTCATAGTTACATTGTAATTCATGGTATAACTACAGATTGTCTCATTTATTTTGCAAACAGAATAAAATCGAAGAAAATGAACAACACGAGTGCACGCGCACACCGTTAGCGCAGGTAGTGGTGTGGGGGGGGGGGGCATGCGAGCAACACTACCAACACGCTAGAAAACCGCACGAGACATTTCAGTGCTAAGGAGAACGAAGTGAAAGGTAGTTTTGCGTCATGGTGCTATGTGCAGAAAAACGAGCGTTTATTATTGAACATTGTTTTCGAACGTCTTCGTACAAAACTCTTAAGGAACGATATGAAAACAAGTTTCTAGACTCGGTGGTGCCGAATAAAAGCACAATTAAGCGAATCGTGCACCATTTTCAAACAGAAAGGACTGTGGAACCGAAAAGAAAGAACAGTCTGTCGTTTGTCCTAACTGACCACAAAATGAAGGAAATCGAGACAAAAATCACGGAAAAACCGGCCATGTCAGTAAGAAAATTAGCTTTACAAACAAACGTCACCGAGCCACTGCATACCGCGTCTTGAAACAATTGAAAGTGAAGGCTTATTATATCGCGCCACATTGGTGCAGGAATTGAAGGCACCTGATCCAGGGCAGCGCGCGTCTCAACTTTTGTCGCTGGTTAAAAACTTTAGTTCGAAAACATGGCATTGGTGTTTTATATCAGGTGTTCTTTAGTGACGAAGCCTGGATTCATATAATAGGTTACATTAATGCACGCAATTATCGATTTTGGTCATCCACAAACCCACACATTTACGAAGAAAGCAGTCTTCACACTCGAACGAAACCTCCTCAAACGGTCCCAGATATGTAAAGATGAAGACGGCGGTCACTTCCAACACCCTTTGTAAGTCGTTTAAGGGGTCTCAGGAGTCTTACTTTTCCTCCGAAGATGCAAGTTTGCATCATGTCACATTTTATTTTATTTCTGATTTCATATAACACACAATAAATTGAAATTTTTATCACTAATAGGTCAATATCTGCTTGATTTAACGTAATTATTTCAATGTTGTACATGTCATATTTAGTTATTTAAAAAAAGTTTAAATAAAAAAAAAACTTTTTCGCTTGGTATCCATTGCGCGCAAGGTTGTAGAAAAAATATTGCTTCAAAAATAACAAACAAAACTGATAATGATGTAAAATTGATATATCTTGAACTTATACTTCAATTTCAAACAATTAAAATTTAATTTTTTTTTTTAATTGGCATTTTTTTCAACAAAAAATGAAAATTTTCAACATTTTACAGTTTAATTTTAAATTAAAAAAACAAATACATTTTTAATTGCTTGAAATTGAAGTATAAGTTCAAGATATATCAATTTTGCATCATTATCAGTTTTGTTTGTTATTTTTGAAGCAATATTTTTTCTAAACCTTGCGCGCAGTGGATACCAGGCAAACTTTTTTTAAACTTTTTTTTTTAAATTTAAAGATTTTATAAATAATTAAATAGGAATCCTACAACATTGAAATAATTATGTTAAATAAAGCACATATTGACATATTAGTGGTAAAAATTTCATTTTATTGTGTGTTATATAAAATCAGAAATAAAATAAAATGTGACATGACGCAAATTTGCATCTTCGAAGCAATTGCAAGACTCCTGAGACCCCTTAAGAACTTCTGTAAACCACTGATAAAGAACCAATAATACATGCATTTGCTAATGTAAGAGCAGTATCACATGTAACATAGCAAAGAAAACTTTTTATTAAATAGAAATCACGTAAAAAGAAGAATATTCACAAATATGTATATTTTTATATAATCTGTTCTTAATGCATGTATTTTCTCTACTTACTTTAAGGTTGTCTGGGACACAAAAGTATACTTTCTTTATTTAAAAATGTTTTTTACTCATTCTTTTTCTGAAATATTTCATTTTTTATTCATAAAATAATCTTTCAGAAAATTCACATTTACTTTAAAAATAATAATAATTTTAACTATATGCTATATTTCAAATTTTCTAATATCTTATCAAAAAATAACTCTTATTGCAAAAGTTTTTTTTTTTTTTGAATGCAGATAACATCAAGAATTTATTCTGTCTTCTAGATTTAGAAAAAAATATATATTTATATGAAATTTGTTTAATTAAAAAACGAGAAACATTTCTCTGCAAATAAACAATACCGACGACAAGTGTGATGAAATAATATTGAAAAACGCAATGCTAACTTTTATATATTATAGAAATAAAATATATTTAGAAATAGGGATATAGATATATCATAAAAAGTTTTATAAAACATTAGCTCTATCAATTTAAATATGAAAAATCATGAAAATAAATATTGAGACAAATGAACTTAAATCCGGGAAGAATTAAGAAATTTTGTTAAACAAAATATATAAGCAAAGCCTCCTAAGCCTGATTTGGGTATAGCATTAATTTATACCTTCAGATGTATGTTATTTCTTATTGATTAGTATTCATAATATTTTTATATTATGATTTTGGGGCAGAGTTAGTAGGTGATGATCAGGGGTGTTTGTATTTTATATTTTATTACTTACCCATCATACGTAGTATAGGGTAAGTCTTGTAATCGTTTTGAAAATCGCAAAAAAAATTGACGGATTTACACGTTTCAGACACTGGAGCTTCCGAAAAACATTTTTATATAAAAAAAAAAAAATTGCCGTCCGTCTGTGTGTCTGTAAACGCTCTATCTCCCGACAAAATTGAGATAGAGACTTGGAATTTGGAATGTACTTAGTATGTAATAATGGGAAGAAGCCTATTGAATTTCAGTAACCTCGATTATCCGGAACTATTTTTTTCGGACTCTCGAAATATTCGTTCTGATAAAAGGTATATAAAAATTTTCGAAATTGTTTATTTTAAGGAGTGAATATAAAAGACAAAAAAAAGATAAATTTTGCATAAAATATGAAGTCGATCGGATAATGAGTTGCCGAGATATTTGTAATCCTATTTTCCTCACTCTTCGATTTTTCATGACCCTGTATTTCATCCAAATTTCAATTCAAAGATATATTTTAATTGCAAATGAGACACTTAACCAGATGCAATAAACCGCTAGTTAATAGGATTATTGTGTTTGGAGTTATTAGGATGTTTCTTTTAAGCAATTCTGTAATCGAGCCTTTAAAGTTTATGACGTCATCTAGCCACGATTTCATGCGAATTGCAATGCATTTTATAAGTAGTTTACACATTTTTTATTTTAATATTTTACATTATGCATATCCATGATGGGTAAGTATTACGGTGGCCTCCAACGACTAGTTTTTTGTTTTCACTGCATTTTTAACCGGATGACTTCTCATTTGGTATCAAAATGTACAATTTACCGTAAAATCCAAATACGGAGTAAAAATTATGCATTCGTATTTACACAGTTCGGTACAGCTTCATTATTTTGAGGATACTGTAAAAGCATATTTTCAACATAGATTAAAGGAAGACATAACAAAACCCTGTCAAATGTTATTTTTATTCGTTTTTGAAACAGTTTTGTTATGAAAATGCAAGTATTTTTTAAAACTCTATATATATATATATATATATATATATATATATATATATATATATATATATATATATATATATATATATATAGTTACGCAAAATATGAAATACTAGCAAGCTACGCCCGCTACGCTGGTCAATTTCTCTTAACGCACCTTTAATCAAGTGAAATATTGACTTTGAATTTGACCTTGAATTTTAAAACCCTATGGATCTTTACTTGGAATGTCCTTCTGCATTTCTGAAAAAGATACGAACGCTATTGCGTTATTACATTTTTAATGTGTCAGACAAAATTTGGGCTGTTAAGGACAAATTTGGCCAATTCTCTGTAGAGTTTATTATGGAATAGGTCAGCATTTAAAAAAAATTAATAATTGTGTTAAGTTATGGTGTCAATGGGGTTTACATTATGGTGTCTATGGGGAAAAATAATTTCCGTTGAATTCGAATTGGGTTTGAATGAAGTTACAATTTACAATACTTCAAATATAATGAAATTGATATACCTTACTGAGGTGGACAAAAATATGGTACTCGTCGAGAATTAAATAAAAAGCATGCACTCGCGACATCATAATTCACTTTTATATTTTAACAGAATAATACGGCTACTACAATTTGTGACTCGTGCTATAGTCAGTATATATACGTCAGGACACAATGCCGTTATCATTATCTTTTTATGCGTGAAGCTTTCGCTACGGTACTCCATTGTAAAATTTGGTAATTTCTGAAATTCAATATTTGAAATTTATAGTAAGAAATATACAATTTTTTAACTTTCTAACACAGTTTGTCTAACAATTTTCTGATAAATACTTTTCGAGTTCATACTTCAAATGTTTCATTTTCCGAGATTAATCTGTGGCAACGATTAGCGAAAATCACAGTCGTCAGCAACACATACCTTTTTATTAAAGAGGATTTGAATTTCATGAAAGAAGGTGCATATAAAACTTTTATCCAACTATTAACTATTAACTATTATCTATAAACACAACATTATAACACACAAACTACACCGGCGAAAGGCAGTCTGTTTCTCATCAGTGGACGGACGGACAGAATTAACTACCCCCCCCCCCCCCCCTCACTATAAACTTGTAGGTTTCGAAACACGAGCTAACCTTGAATTCAAAACAAAGCTGTCTTTTTAAAACAACAAAAACAAATTAATAGCAAATTAAAATACAATTCAAAAGTTACTTTTATAGTAGAAAACACATAAAAAACTTTTTGAAATATGTACGTATATAAAGTCAAAATAATCAAAAATATTAAAATTAAATAAAGTTATATAGATTAAACTGTAAAATGAATGCAAGGCAGCTGGTCTCCGTCCATACATACAAGAAAATGTTGAAATGGACAAAATATCCAATAATTTACTTCCTACAGAAGTCCTCCGTCTTGTAGAAACAAAAATAAACATCCATTCCATTATCCAGTTCCTCAATATAACAAGCCAAATCCGACGCTTCTTTCCATTCAAAACATCCGCGTGTACCCATTAAAGACTTTAGGGAAGACATAATCATATAGAATTATCCCGAAGCAAGCCACATATTGTGGTCATCCCGCCAAACCATAATGTTGCCATTCTGTTTTTAGTAATAACTTTAAATAGCATTTCAAAAAATTACACGGATAATTGTTATTATAAAATAAATTAGCCAAAAATTTATAAATTTGCTTATTGAAATTGAAATTATTGCTACAAATTTTATTGAATCTAATTGACTGATTTATGACAATATTAATATAAACTTTTTTTTATGTAAATTAGAGTACCAATGAGGCATGCTCCTGGTAAAAAAAAAAAAAAAAAAAAAAAAAAAAACCTATTTATCTTGTCAAATAAATCCAAAATTAATGTATTATCCGAAATATTAAAAGATATATCTAAAAAATCTGCACTAAAATCACCGTGGTTTGCCTTATTTAATTTTAAACAATTAATATAAATTAAATCACACACACTTAAAAAATCAGAATCAAACATTAAAACCATCATCAATGTACCTAAAGATTTTCATAGTTATATTGTAATTCATGGTGTAACTATATTCATAATAAAATAGAAATAAATTAGCAGCAGTGCTTGAATAATTTGTCCCCATACCAATACCACATACCTGATTGAAAGTTTGATTGTTAAAATATACATAATTATTGAAAAAACAGAAATGACATAAACTAAAAAATAAATTTCCATTGATATTCAATTCAGCTTCAATATAAACAAGTTGGAAATTGTATGTCAAACGTGACAAATGAGGTGTGTTCGTACTATAGCTAGTTATATAAATATTCAGATCTCGATGATTTTTAATTCTGTGAAATGAATTATATCGTCTGCAGATTAATTTCTGTCATTAAATAAGTATGTCGGTCGCTTGACGATGAAACTTCAAAAGCTCCTATAGCAAGAAAGCACCCATTTCTTTAAAAAAAAATCAAATTTCATAATAAATATTTTTATTAATATCTCCTAAAGTTTTGATTCGATTTTTATAAAATTTGAAATGTCTCGAAAAAATTCTGCAAAGATCATATATCTTAAATTTCAAACTATTCGGTTGGGTAGTTTTTGCGTTCTTATATGCGGACGGACGGACAGACAGACGGACAGACAGACGGACGGACGGACGGACGGACAGACAGACGGACGGACCAAGCGACGACAATAGGTACTACGTATTTATATAATTACGAACGCACCTAAAAAGGTCAAAAATATTTCTTAAAATGTTGTATAAGCTATCAATAGGTATATTTGTGAACAGATTTTCAAAGAAAATTTAGTTTGTCCAAAATATCTGGGCTATTGTCAATTGACCAGAACTAACTTGAATTTTAGGTAGCTTTCAATACAAAAAAGCATAAAGCTACCTATTGCAGCCGTTCAGAGGAAAGCAGTTCCGGAAAATTCCGATATATTTTCACCGATCATGACCCCCAGACTCCAAAACCACCATATATATATATATCTGACCTATGTCATACGATAACGCTCGTATTTATAAATCGATTTTGATGAAACTAATTGTGTGTATTAAGGTCACCAATGTTTCGACCGAGTTCGTTGGCCAGCTTGGTCCGCCATTTTGTTTCAAGATGGCGGCCATTTAAAAATTTAAAACTAAAATAAATATAGAAAAAAAAATAATAATTCAAATTTATTTTTTAATTACGTGTTAGGCCTTGATACAAGGATTCCAGAGCATTTTTTGGTTTACCTCTATCTTAAAAAATGGCTGAGATAGAGCAGTTTGAAATTCTAGGGTGGCTGACATTTTGAAACAAAACAGCACATTAACGCGATTACTCGCAAATTATTTTCTTTCATTGTTGTAATAATTTTCCCATTCATACGCATAAAACTATATATCCATATCTGTTAGCGCCAAAATTGGCGACATTGGCGACAAAATTGGTAAAATTGGCGACATTTGGCGAAATATCGCCAAATTTGGCGACCAAAATAAGTCTTCATAAATGAAGCCAATTTGGCTATTGCTCAATAATTTGGCGAATTTCTTATTCAAATTCAGTATTAACGAATCTTTTGTAAACGTTTCTTTGTATTTTAACTTGCTGTTTTCGTGTAACATTAGCTAAAATTTTAAAACGAAGATGTAGGAAAGCTACCTTTTCCTCTCGGTACAGGCCGGAAGGACTTTTTAAATTTAACTTTTAAAAAACCGTAAATTATTTTAAGGATATTCTGCAAGGCTATTGAAATTACTATTAATACTCATAAATGTACAATAAATATATCTAAATATTTCAGGATTCTTATGAAATTTCGGAGTCATAAACATGAAAGGCAAACCATAGTGATTAGAAAGGTTAGTAGTATATGAAAATAAAGTTTTACATTTCTTTCTAAATGCAATAAATTTGTTAACTGTAGGATTCTTATTTAGGCTTTTCTTAACTATAGGCTGCTTTTGCGCCTATTGTGAAACAATTTATTATTTTGTATATATAATTGATTATATATATATATATGTTCTGATTTTTCGGAACTAAATTATTATATTTTTGTGATAAATTTCATTTTCTATTTTTCGCTAATATTTTAAATAATCTACAAACAGAATATTCAGATTAGTAAACCGTAATAATTATTTATTGCATTTTATATATAGCAGTTGCAATTAAACAAAGTACTGTGAATGAAAAATATCACGCATAAATGAATAAAAATACTGATGCAGGCAGGAATAAATACTTCTAGAATCTAGAGAGCAAATGTAAAATCGAAGTTTAAATATATTCAGGGTTTATTATATTCAGTTATTTTTTTTTTCTAAAAGTTTATCTTTAAACTAGCATTTTCCTTCTAATTTAACTCTGTTATTTATTTATTTTTATTTATTTTTTAACAAATGCATTCATTTAGCAGACACTTATTAAAAATGAACTTTTATTTTAAAAAATAAGAAAGAAAAAATCTATTGTTTGATTTTAAACAGAAATGTGAAAAACAAATTTGCATATTGAGAGAAATAAAATGCATTAAACAATAATTTCTGACGCTGAGTATTATAATACACGCAGGCAGAAGCACAAAAATTCACTGTTACTTTCAAAATATTTCAAAATAAATTAATTGTTCATATAACGATTTATTTTTACTGCCGAAAGAATATATTTATATGATTCAGAATAAATGTTCAAAATATACTCAAATTGAAATGGCGCTCTATAATGAATATCCTGCAATTATTTTATCTGATGAATATGAATTAATTTATTTAAGATATGCTGTTACAAACAAAATATATTAATCAAACTGAATATCAAATTGGACCAAATGTTGAATTATTACTTACGTTTAACAAAATTTAAAACAAGTAACAGAAACTCGTATACGTTGTATAAAAATGTGCAATTTGATTTCTTGCTTTAATTACATAAAATGCTTAAAACAAATTAAATTATAAATGAAAGGCATGATATTTGGTATTTATGTTAAAATATTTTTTTATTAATTGGAAATGTTTTTTACATTAAAAATGGAACTTTATGTTTTTTCTTAAAAAAAGAAAGAAAAAGAGAGATTGTTAGGGTAGGAATGTAATAAATATTATTATTCATTTTATTCTTTTTATTATTCTAATTTCAAGAAAAATGAAAAAAAAAAAATATTTTTAAAAAGGACATCGTGATCCCACTATAGTTAAATATAAGTAAGAAAATTTCCCGTTTTCATTTGGTTAAATACCATAATTAAAATAAATATATGCCGCAAAAGTATCACATAACTTCATAATAGAATTAGAAACACTTTGCAAAATTAATTTACCAATGAATTTTTTCACTGATAAGTAAAGAAGAAATTTTACATTTGATTGTTATTGTATTATACACATAACTTCAACGCTTTTACAAAATTATGAAACTTCAATAATTATTTCTAGTGAATTTTTGAGTTGAAATGTCGTGTAGTTATGTATAAGTTATATGAGAACATTTAAATCTTTGTGGTACACATCTATCTGAAACGTTTGTCATTAGGTAAGATAAATTTATAATGCAACAAGAAGGAAAAAAACATGCATCACGGCATAAATTGTAGAACACTTTCCGTCATCATTGGAATTGTGTTAAGATATTTCGCTTTTCCATACATTGAAATAAGATATCTGTATAAATATTTAAACAAAAAGCCCATCACATAACGCAGTAAAAATCCATTTTCAACAATTGCTGTTCATAGCTGCTAATATGTGCAAATTCTTTCGTAGAACACTGTATATGATTCCCACATCTCGTAATACACTAAAAATTAGTTGTGTTTAAGAATGCATATCACAGCGGAAAACGCGCACCCAACAGTTATCGTTCATAGACTATTCAGAAACCGAAATCCTTTTAAATGTATATCTGTAATTAAACGATAACTTCTACGCAAGCAGTAAGTAATCTGTAGAAAGTACGTTGTAGTTTACCTCAGTAATTATCCATTTCATCCTCTTTGAAAACATGTAACATCATTTAAAACCACTTCAAAAGATTTTCCCATTGATTATAATGCAATGAAAATATTTTATGTATTCTTATAAAGCAACCGTTGCCATCCACTTCAGTGAGGGATATCAATTATCTTATGTTTGAATTATTGTAACATTACTAAAATGCACTGCAAATGATTTTTTTCTAAAACACCATAATGTAACTTTTGTGTGCCTCTGTAAACGAACTATAAGTGCTACACACTTAATTTTTAATAGCGATCATGCTACAGTAACTCTTAATAACATACGTCAATTACATGATAATACAAGTATAGTTATGAGAGTTAGCCAGCTGGACTGGCAGACAGACAGATGTATAGACAAACAGAAGTTATAAACAATTTTCAAATATGTTGAAAAGTGCTAAATATAAAAGAATATATAAGGGGTATTTAGCAAATATCTTCTTCATTGCTAAGTAAATAAATTTTACTTTTGACTACTATTCTATTAGACAAATAACTAATCACAACTTTTTCATAATTAAGAAAAATCAATATGTATTTTTAGTTAATTTTCTAGTTTAAAAGCTGCGTACCTATTTATAAGTTATATAAGAAAATTTAGAGCTTTATTAACCTTTTATATGCATTCTCATCTTTTTTTCATCGATATCACGCTGTCGTTGTCTTTGGTAGAGGTAGCCTTTACCACAAGCATTATGAACTTGAAATGTTTCAAAGTTCGAAAAAAGTCGGTACATTCCGTTAAAAGTCGTTATCTTCTATGCATTAATAATGTCCATTTTTAACTTTTTTCTTGTTTTCTTATGTATCGTGAAATCTATCAACAAAATATGAAACGAAATCGTTTAGTTGCTTTAAAATCTTTTTCATCATGGGGAAATATATATTTGAAACAGAACACATGTATGCCAATTAAAGGATTTTAAATTTAATTCAAAAATGAGTGAATTAATTTTTAGCCACGCTGTATATAATAACTGAAGATATTTATTGAACCATTACTGCTGAATTAAAAAGTTTTGAAAGTAAGAGACAAATAAACGTGCGTGCAATATATAATACAACAACGAACAAGTTGGAAATTGTACGTTAAACGTAATATATGAGGTGCGTTCGTTTTATAACTAGTTTTACAATGTACAAAAAATCATCCTCATTATTTCAGTGAAATGAATTATGTCATCTGCTAGGAGCGAAATGAGCATGACTTTTTTTTTATCATTATTACGCATGCCACGTTTACAAATGCGAATTTTATTTCACCATGGAGGTCTTGCAATGCGAATGATTACCTCCATGGTTTAATATTTTTATGACTCATAATGAACGAATCTCCTGTGTTTATTTACTCTATTGGATTGAGATATTCGGCTGTTAACCTAATTTTTACTGAAGTTATCTCAGAATCTATACATTTTTTAATGAAACTCATTTCTCAAGCTCACAATTTTTTTGAATGATCTTTCTAAAAATGTAACTTTTATGCAATTTTATTCGAAAATATAATTTTGAATAAAAATGACCGCTTGGCATATGAAAAAAAAATGTGGTTAGCGCGTATTTATTTTCCTTAGTCACATGACTTGCGCTTTTATTATATAGATTACGTATGATAGGATTTAACAGAATAAAGAAAACTTTCATTAATAACTTTTTAAGTTTTGATTCGATTTTCATAAAATTTGAAGTGACTCGACAAAATTCTGCAACGATTATACATATTAAATTTTAAATCATTAAGTTGGATAGTTTTTTCGCTGTTATATGTGGACAGACGGACGAATCAGACGGCGACTAAAGGTGCTACGTATTTATATAATTACGAACGCACCTAAAAATCCTGCGTCAAGCATAGATTATGAAACACTTTCCAAAACATCCAGAAATCTGTAAAGAAACTTCACCGTTAAATAAGTTGAATGAAAACATGTATTAAACAGTTTAAGAAACATATAACACATATAAAATACAGTTTTAGCACTTATCTCCCTTTGTCAAAAAAGTAGTGAATTGTTTTCTGCATTCCTGTATATCATCAATAGATTTGGGTATATACTACATAGCATGATAAAATTTAGTTCAGTTAGAAAATTCGAAATACGCAATTTTTGCGAATCGATAGAAATGCTCTCGAAATCTTTTGTACTATTCTATATATATCTAAAGACTTTTGTACACATCACATATTAAGCTAAAATTTAATTCAGATAAGAAACGCATAAGGAAAATTAAAACTCCCGTTTTGCAATTACCAACCAGAAACAACGATGAATCGTGTCCTTTGCGTAGCCTTGTATATGAATATATTTATATTCTGCAAACTTCTATTAATCTACTAAATGTTGTTGAGCAGGAAAATGTGTAATACAATTAAAAATGCCCTTAAGCAATTCACTCCCATACTCAGTAATACTTAAGAATTACTTTGTGTAGCCCTGTGGACGGGCCTCGTATGATCGACAAAAATTATACATATCAAGTAACATACAAAAATTTAGATAAATTTTAAAACGCAAACCGAAGTTAGACAACGCACTAATCAGACATAGAATGTAATTATAATTACTTTAACACAATGCGCATCATACTTTTAGTAAGCAATTTATAATGCACCCCAGAAATGCATAATTTTCATTATCTTTGAAATAGGGATCATACTACAGTAGACGTCAATAACATGCAAAACTTTCAGGGCAATCGGAGTATATTTACAAGAGTTATTGTGCGGACAGACATACAGACACACAAACCGAAGTCATAAACGCTTTTCAACTAAGTTGGAAGTGTTAGAAAGGAGATTTATTCTCCTTTTTCGCTAAATATTTATGCTTTTTTTTCTTTGAAGCAATGTCATAAAAAATTATCATTTTATTAATGCTACATCTTTTATTTATATATATATTTTTTTTGCTTATCATTCGCAAATATTTTTTATAATCTAAAGGAAGCATACATATATTTAAAACGCAAGGCTGTTTTTTTTTGTCATCTGCCCTGAGCTTTCTAGTGAACTAATATTGTTTTTAAAGAAAAGCTGTTCATTTGCTGCACTAGCTACTTTTTAAATATTCCAATTTTTAACACTTTCCAACCTAGTTGAAAAGTGTTTATGACTGCGGTTTGTCTGGCCGTCCGTGAGTGCACTAACTCGTGTAAATGTACTCAGATAGCCCTGAATTTTTGTTATGTTTTTGTCGTGTACTACAACAAGTTCCCTATTGAAAACGAAGTGTGTAGCACTTACAGTTGTTTTACAAGGACTGTCAAAGTATTCCGTTACATTACAGTCAATGGGAAATACTAGGTTGTTCATTTACTGGGTCAAACAAAATAATTCTTTTACACATTGTTCTACGGGGGAAAATCGTTTGTAGTGTAATGATGTTTCACTATTTCAAACATAATGAAAATTCTATGCATTATTGAAGTGCACTATAAATTTCTTGCTTAAAAGTATGGTGTGCATTGCGTTTATAGTTCATTTACAGGGACGCACAAAAGATATTGGTTACAATATACTTGCGATAAATACAGTATACATGTAATAAGTGCGTTTTTTACTTTGGATTCCGTTTTTATGTTAATAAGTAATTTTTTTTTAATAAGTAATTTTTAAATAATTTTTTCATAGTACGTGGTGTGTATAAATTTGTTGATCATATTCAGGGCTACACAAAAGAAATTCCTAAGTATTACAGACTACGGGAGTGAATTGCTTAAAGGTAGTTTTTAATTGTGTTACGCATTTTCCAGCTAACTATATTTAGTAGACTAATAGAAGCTTGCCGAATATAGATAAAATCATATACAGGGCTACGTAAAAAACAAGATACATTGTGGTTTGTGGTTGGTAATTGCTGGATGTGAGTTTTAAGTTACCTTATGCTTTTTCTCCCTGAATACGTTTTTTACCTTTTATGTGGTGCGCACAAAAGTCTTTAAATAATATACAGGCTTGTATTAAATATTTCGAGTGCATTTCCATCGACTGGCGAAAATTGCTAAATGTGAATTTTCAAACTGAACTGAATTTTATCATGCTATGTAGTATATATCCAAATCTATAAATCATATACAGAGCTGCACAAAATAATTCGACTACTTTTATGACAATGAAAAGTAATTTCGAATACTGTATTTTTCAATATGTTACATGTTTTCTAAAATGTTTGCTTACATATTTTCTTTCACCTTAGTTAACGGTGAAGTTTCGTTACAGTATTCTGAATATGTTGAAAGTGTTTCTTAATCCATACTTGAAGCATGATTTTGCCTTTTTTTATGTTTTAATTTTAATTAAAATAGTTTTTTTTTTAATTTCTTCCAATTGCTGGCAATTAGATTACTCCCATTGTTGCAGAGAAAAAGGCAATAATGGGAATTACTCTATTTATACTGATGCCATTTCCTAATTTCAACTAAAAATGTATGAATTAGTTTTAATATGGACAGAAAATGACGTTTCGTTTCTTAAAAACATGCATTTTTCCTCATAAAGCTCTTAAATTTCAATATTTATACCTTCCACTAATACCGAGTTTGAGACACTAATTTCAGAGAAAGGCGAAGTTCTTTAGTGAGTAAAAATGATGTCATAGTGAAAAGGAAACTAATATTTTCTTTGCTAAAACTAAATATGTTACTACTAATGCGTCTTAAAGAACAATTTTCTGCATTTCGCAGGTGCTGAGATTAGAACGTCAAGTCAAGAGCGCGAATGTTCACATGCAAAGTTGTAGCTTGGAAATATATTTATTAATAATCTATTGAACGTTAAAATATTTTTAAAATAGTGAATATGAATATGAAAGGTACGCATGTAAATGTTTTGACGTTGAAAATAGCGTTATGTATAGATTTCTTTGGAAAAAAAAATATTGTGTCAAAGAGAAACAATTTTTGCTGATTTTTAATTTCGTAATACCAAAGATCAAAGCCGTAATTGATAATGTCATAATGTCTACTAATGCGTCTGAAAGAACAAATTTTTGCATTTCGCAGATGCTGAGATTAGAACGTCAAGTCAAGAGCGCAAATTTTCGCATTCAAAGTTGTAGATTGGAAATGTATTTATTAATAATCTATTGAACATTAAAATATTTTTTAAATAGTGAATATGAATATGAAAGGTACGCATGTAAATGTTGTGACGGTAAAAATAGCAGCATTATGTATATATTTCTTTAAAAAAAATTATTATTGTGTCAATAAAGTGGAACAATTTTTGCTGATTTTTAATTTCGTAATACCAAAGATCAAAGCCTTAATTGATAATGTCATAATGTCTACTAATGCATCTGAAAGAACAAATTTCTGCATTTCGCAGATGCTGAGATTAGAACGTCAAGTCAAGAGCGCAAATTTTCGCATTCAAAGCTGTAGATTGAAATATATTTATTAATAATCTATTGAAAGTTAAAATATTTTTAAAATAGTGAATATGAATATGAAAGTTACTCATGTAAATGTTGTGACTGTGAAAATAGCGTTATGTTTAGATTTCGTTGACAAAAAAATGTGTTTGTGTTAAAGTGGAACAATTTTTGCTGTTTTTTAATTTTGTAATGCCAAAGATCAAAGCCTCAATTGATAATGCCATAATGTCTATTAATTCGTCTAAAAGAACAAATTTCTGCAGTTCGCAGGGGTTGAGATTAGAAGGTTAATTCAAGAGCGTGAATGTTCGCATGCAAAGTTGTAGCTTGGAAATATATTTTTTAAAAATCTATTGAACGTTAAAATATTTTTAAAATAGTGAATATGAATACGAAAGGTACGCTTGTAAATGTTGTGACGGTGAAAATAGCGTTATGTTTAGATTTCGTTGAAAAAAAAAATATGATTGTGTCAAAGTGGAGCAATTTTTGTTGATTTTTAATTTCGTAATACCAAAGATCAAAGCCTCAATTGAAAACGTCGTAATTATTTAACTTGATTACATGCTACTGATTACTTATACGAATTAAGTTTAATTTTGAAATAATTTTGAAAAGTTTAAGTTAATGGAAACAGCAATTTTGTAACTTTATTGTAAAATAATATTTATTTTAAAAGTTAGGCCATCCAATGTAAAATTTATTTTTCATTGTAATTATTTTTGCAATTTTTTAATAAATTCAACGCAACAGCGTTATAAACATTTTCATCCGTCGAATTCGATAGGTTCCGACTCGTATTATTTTAAAATAGAACATTTAAACTAATAAAGAATATCAAAATTTTGCCGTGTTCTGAATTTGTATGTTTATTAAAAGCAATCTCCTATTAATGTCTCTTTTGCAGTTGACACGTAATATAATTCCTTTTTTTTTCTTCCAGTTAAAGAAAATGCAGCAAGGAAATATTTTTTTTTTCAGTCAAGCTTTAGCTATAGTCATTATAATCAGCTTAATTTCCCAGTGCACGTAAAAGGGGAAAACAATTTAATTAATTCCCTTTAAAGAATTAACTAAATTTAATCAAGTGGGCAAATTTTCGACTTAAAAGTAATCTTTTAAAAAACATTCGGATTTTACGAAATGTATGTCAGCCTAAATTTCTGTAAAATGCTAATTAAAACCCAAGAAACTTTTACAAAAGCGAATAAAAGGTGTATTTTTATTAGTCTTTATAAATAAAAACGAAGCACGGACACATCCAAAATTGAAGAACCTCATTTCGATATTTCGTTTATAAGAAACTTATTATAGTAAACTTCTGTAACAAACTTTTGTAAGAAACTTAATTTTTTTTTCTTTTCTCTTTATCTCTTATTTCTTTTCATAAAGTAAATATTAATTGTGTCTCTCTGCTTTTCAGGGTATTTAATATAAAATATACAGCTTCGATTTAGAACAAACATTACATTAATATTCGAAATTAGTTTTTCCAATTAACTGCTTGTTTTGTAATTTAATGTTAAAAGAAAGCTTGAGTTTTATGAATATTTAATATGCGAGAAACCCGACAGACTTTTTAAAATTATTATTTCATATTTTTTATAAATTTATTGAAAACAAAACATTTGATTTTCAATTTCTTTAAAGTATATATATGTTACGGTCAATATGATTAATCTGGTCATTATTAATAATAACCAGTTTTTATTAATAATGACCGGATTAATAATATTGACCGTAACATATATACTACTGCCAAAGCCTGAAATCGGTCAATTTCCGACATGGCGGGCAAGTTCATGAATAGACCAATTCCGCCTTAAAACAATATGGCGAAATGAAAAGTCAGCGACAAATTACATCTTGGGAAAGCTAGAAAGGGTCTCTATCTTTTTACAGCTGGCGTCCTGCAACAGGCCTATGGCAATATCCGTTTCAACCATATACTTTACTGCACTGACAGTTGCTGTTTTGGAGTAGCTGAGATTGATCTATAGAAAATTTAGACGGCCTAAAAGAAGTGGGGAGTGGATTAGGGTGAGAAGATCTTTTTGTTTTTACTTTCTTATATCTTTACAAGAAGAAAGTATTGGATTCATGAAAATTTTCGACTTCCGGTTTTCGACGGATTTATACGTTTTAGAATGTCCTGAACACGATTTGACTATTTTTAGAAAATGTCTGTCTGTAACTCTGTCTGTGACTCTGTGACTCTGTCTTTATGTGACAAAAATTTTGTGGGCGCTCTATCTCAAGAACTAATGCTCGGAATTTACTAAAACTTTAGATTAAGTTAGTCCCTGATATACGTTGGTGCTGATTAGATTTTGGTAAAAATCGCCCTGCAGGTGGCGCTGCTATGCAGCATTTTTCGCTATTTCGGCAATAGCACTATCTCAAGAATTAATGCTCGGAATTTAATAAAACTTTAGATTCAGTTAGTCCCTGATGTAAATTGTTGCGGGAAAAATCACCCGGCAGGTGGCGATGCTATGCAGCATTTTTTGCGATTTCCACAATAGCTCTATCTCAAGAACTAATGCTCGGGATTTAATAAAACTTTATATTCAGTTAGTCTCTGATATAAATTGGTGCTGATTAGTTTTTGGTAAAAATTGCCTGGCATTTGCCGTTGCTATGCAGCATTTTGCAGAATTTACACGATTTTAGCGATAGTCATATGCCAAGAAATAATGCACGGAATTTAATAAAAGTTGAGTTTCAGTTAGACCTTGATATAAATTGGTGCTGATTCTTTTTAGTGTATGCGAAACCTGTGTGAGATAGAAGAAAGTTTTGGGATTGACATATCCGACTAGTTTTAATTGGAGCTATAAGATAATAAAAAGAAAACTGCCCAGTTAAACTGAGGGCATTGAGCTCACAGTCTATTCACAGTAATTGTATATTATACTCTTATTTCAAAGAATTTGAAATATGCCCCTCGAAAAATAAAGAAATCAACAATATATTAAGGGGAGGGGGAGGTCATCCCCCGTTACCCCCTCATAGTTAACTAATGATCCCCTTAAACTAATCAGGGAAGTCTCTAATTACAATGAATCTATATACAAAATTTGAAGAAAATCGGATAATTCTGCATGAAAAACCCATTTATCTAAATTAAGGGGGGATTAGACCCCCTTTCCCACATTATACTTAACCAATGAACCCCCAAAACTATTCAGAGAAGCGCATTATCACAATGGACCTATATACAAAATTTGAAGGAAATCGGATAATTCTGCATGAAAAACTCATTTATCTAAATTAGGGGGGGGGGTTATCCCCCCTTTCCCCTTTTATACTTAACCAATGAACCCCCAAAACTATTGACAGAAGCACATTATCAAAATGAACCTATATACAAAATTTGAAGAAAATCGGATAATTCTGCATGAAAAACTCATTTATCTAAATTAGGGGGGGGCATCCCCCCTTTCCCCCTTTATACTTAACCAATGAACCCCCAAAACTATTGACAGAAGCACATTATCAAAATGAACCTGTATACAAAATTTGAAGAAAATGGGATAATTCTGCATGAAAAACCCATTTATCTAAATTATGGGGGGTTAGCCCCCCGTTTCCCCCCTTTATGCTTAACGAATGAACCTCCAAAACTAATCAGAAAAGCGCCTTATCACAAGGAACCTATAAACAAAATTTAAAGTAAAACGGTTAGTTCTATCAAGAGTTATCGCGTTACGTACATAGATACATACATACATACATACATACATACATACGTACATACAGAACCGGCGGGCACATAAGCTCTCAGGCTTTGATAGCCTGTGAGCTAAAAAACTTAGGAAAAGTTTTTATGGTTGTTCTTGTCTTCGTGTAGTCCTCCTTCTAAGGTCCATTACTATTGGTAGTGGGAATGCGAGAACATATGGTATTACCTGTATGGATCTGTTCTTTCAACAGCGTACTTTTTAACACTTTCCAACCTAGTTGAGAAGTGTTTATGACTTCGGTTTGTATGCCATCTACCGTCTGTTCGTCTGTCCGTGCTCTAACTCGCGTAAATATGCTGGGATTGTCCTGAAACTTTTATATGTTAGTGTCGTCTACTACAGCATGTTCCCTATTTAAAATGAAGGATGTAGCACTTATAGTTTTTTTACAGGGACAGTCAAAAGTATCCCGTTACATTACAGTCAATGGGAAATAATCGTTTCAAGTGCATTTTGATGACGATACGCTATTTGAAATATAATGAAATTGATATATATTTATGAAGCCCTTTAGAACATGTTTATCTGTAGAATATGGGGTACAAAACATGTATTATTTATTTACAGGGTCAAGCAAAAGAATTCTGTTGCACATTGTTCTACGGGGAAAAATCGTCTGCAGTGTAATTTAATGATGTTATACTATTTCAAAAAAATGAAAATTATACGCATTACTGAGGTTTACTATAAACTGCTCTGTTCAAATTATGGTGTGCATTGCGTTTATCGTTCATTTACAGGGATACACAATAAAATTCGAGTACAGTATGCGATAATTACAGTCTATGTGTGATAAGTCCGTTTTCAAGCTTGGTTTGTTTTTTTAAGTTTAACTAATTTTTTTCATAGTATGTGGTGTGTTTATAAACTCGGTTGTTCATATACAGGGCTACACAAGGGAATCCGTAAGTATTACAGACTATGAGAGTGAAGTGCTTAAGGGTATTTTTTAATTGTATTATGCATTTTCTTGCTGAACAATATTTAGTAGACTAATATAAGTTTGTGGAATATAAATAAATTCATATACAGGGCTACGCAAAGAACAAAATACATTGTCGTTCATGGTTGGTAATTTCTGGAAGTGAGTTTTGTTGCCTTATGCGTTTTTTGCCTGAATTAGATGTTAGTTTAATATGTGATGTGAACAAAACTGTTTAGACAATATACAGGGAAGTACAAAATATTTCGAGTGCATTTCCATCGATTGGCGAAAATTGCTAAATCTGAATTTTCAAACTGAACTAAATTTTATCATGCTATGTATTATATATCCAAATCTACAGATCCTATACAGGGTTGCACAAAATAATTCGACTACTTTTTTTGCAATGGAAGGTTATTTCAAAAACTGTATTTTTCAATGTGGTATATGTTTTCTAAACTCTTTACTTACATATCATCTATTACCTTATTTAACGGTGAATTTTCGTTACAGTTTTCTGGATGTGTTGGAAAGTGTTTCATAATCTATGCTGGACGCATTATTTTTCGTTTTTTTTATAACTTGTGTTAAGGACGAAAGTTTTTAGAGATGGTGTGTATTCTTTTAAATGTCGTGTAATGTGAAAATAAATATTTCATGTTAATCAACAAGTTATATGCTAATTTCAAGGATTACACATATACTTACACAAAATGACACGTTATGTCATTACGAGCTATATTTGTATAACTGTACATTGGATATACGTTTGTTGTAATATATAAAGAGCATAAAAAAATTATTTTGAGTTTAGAAAGAAGTTTAACCCTTGGGATTGTAATATTGATATAAGTAATTGATTACAAAATATAAAAAAAGATCGTTCATTACAGAAAACGTTACAAATGAATTAAGCTTCTATAAACTTAACTTCTATAGACATGATCCTATATAACATAAGTGTATAAAACAGTGTTTATAGTACCAAACGATTTAACGCATATTGCAATCCGGTTTCGCTGACATTCAAATTACCGTCCTTAGTGACAAAATAAACACTGATGACGGTTAAATGAAAATATTCAGTGAGTCTTTTTCTTCAGATAAATTTTGTAATATTACGACAATTTCAAATAAATAAAAAATTTAATTAAAAAATAAATAGATAATTAGGAAAATAACGAGAGATTGAAAAATTATTAATTTTTTGGTCTTATCTTAGTAACATGTTTATTTTCTTAAAACAATAAATTATAACAATATAATAAATTATAACACCTTGTAATAGTATATTACTTTTAAATGCTAAACGTGTAAAATTAACAACTATAATATAAATTAAAATAACTTTTATTAGTTGTTTTACATGTTTCGACTCTTTCCGAGTCATTTTGAAAAACAAAATGAGAATATTCTAAAGCTGCACGGGCTTTGAGGTTATTATTTTCATGTACTTTTTTAAAAATTACGCACGTTATCTATTATTTTTTACTTGATTGTTTATTTTCATATCTTTGACCATGGAGTAATTCTAGCCACAGTTTCGGTAAATTAAAAGATGCCGCATCGTTACATATTGTATTTTTGAGCATGAGTATCTCTATAAATAATAAGAGAATCCATAATAAGAGAAACCATAGAGATACCCACGCGCAAAAATACAATATGTAACGATGCGGCATCTTTTTTTTTCAACCAAATTTGCAAACAATAGTTCAGTGTTTATCACCACAATGTATATTTATAAGATATAATTAATTGAGAATTTTCTTTCTTCAATACTGCAAATCATTTATATATATCCAAGTTAACCCATGCATAAAATCTATAAATGCATCCAAGAATTATTATACTGTATTTTAAAACATATTTTTTCATCTAAAACTGAATTAATACTTATAAACTAAAAAATATTACATTAAAAACCAATTAAGAAGTAACAGCCATTCCCATTTAAATAATAAATGTAATATGATAAACCATTTGTTTATTATCAAATTGAAAACAAAAAAGATTAATTCATTTAAACGATTAAAAATATTTTCAAAAACAGAAAAATTAATTTGAAGATAAAATATTATGAACTTCCATTTAATGAATATTTGTAAATAGATAAATGTATGAATATTAATGTGAATCAAATAGGATTAAATGTAAAGTAATTCCGTTTTGTTATATTTAATTCACATAATGTTATTTGTGTATTTTACGTAATAAAAATTTTCATTTTTTATAAAAAGAACTTACGCGTGAGAATATAAATATAAAGAAAATACTTGTATCACCTTCTAAAAGCGTGTGTAGGGCAATAATTTAACCCCTTCACGTTAAACGTCGCGCATACGTGACCCATAAGTTGCTCAAAATCTTTATTAACCTTACCAGTAATTTTTACTAGAAAATTTTGACTTATGTAATCGAAGAAGTTCTGCAAATAAATTGTAGAATTTTGGAAGAATTGTAGAATTTGTCAATTTTGGAAAGACAGTGACAAAAGTTTAAAATTTCTGTAAAAGACGCCCATCGCAAAGGGTGTTAAAAAACAACCCATTGACTATTGCTACTATTTGATTTGATAGCCTAAGAGAGACTGCTCAGACTAGTACATGACTGTAGAGCATACTGTCCCTCCCAGTCACCTTTATTAAGGCCTTCAAAAATATATTATATTTTGGAAAGACAGTGACAAAAGTTTAAAATTTCTGTAAAAAACGCCCACCGCAAAGGGTGTTAAAAAACAACCCAATGACTATTGCTACTATTTAATTTCATAGCCTAAAAGGGACTTCTCAGACTTGTACAAGTCTGTAGAGCATAGTGTCCCTCCCGGTCTCCTTTATTAAGTTCTTACAAAAAAAAATCTGCGGCGGAAGCTGGACCCGCCGTTAAAAGCGACAAGGAGCGGGATTGAACGTATAAGGCAAACACAAACTATGGTCAAAGACCAGATCGTACATAAGCCGGCCCTGCCAGGGAAGGACCCTTTTCGAGACAGTTAGCAGAGACTGACTAGGAGTTGTGCATTGGGAGTGGCAGCTGACGACTACTATTTAAGGTTAGAGAGTTCTGTCAGAAAAATATAGATTTTATGTAGCTTTCTGTTATGGGTGTGCCTCTTTAAAATATTAGGAAGCCATTCCTTGGGAGGGATTCCAGGCTTCTTAATATGCCAATGTGTTGTTAACGGGCAGGTGAAATATTAATGGGGAGCCGACGCTTCAGCGCCACACTCGCAAAGGAATGTGTCTGCACATTTAAATTTGTAGAGGTATGTTCGAAAGGGACGTGCCCCGTGAGAAATGCTGTTGTGTGTGCGGAGAGGTTGTAGTGTGTTATTGAGGCTTTCGGTATTAGATTATATGTGTGACGTCCTTTGCTGCTGTTATCCCAGATTAATTGACATTCCGTGAGTATTTCTGCTTTTAGTAAACGTTTTATGTATGTGGCTGGAATTGGGAGATAAATGTCAATGTGTGCTTAAGCTATTGCTTCCTTTGCGAGTGCGTCCGCGATATCATTACCTTGAACGCCTATGTGTGTTGAAACGTGGCCAAGAGCGTTTTAGAAGGCTATTTAGAAGGGACTTTAATTGAAGTTTGATTTCTAGGATTATCGGATGTTTGGTTCTATGGGCATATATAGCCTGCAGACTGTCGTTATAAATTTGGACGAAGGGGTGTGTGGTGTTTGTCTGGATCCAGTCAAGGGCTTTTAATATGACATAGAGTTCTGCCTGATAAACAAAATTTTGGTCATATATTCTGCAGGCCCACTCATGAGTGACGGCACCCCTTTCAATATTGCTAGATTTAATGATATAGTTACGACATTCAAATTAGAACAAGAATGAAAAAATATTTACATTATTAAAACTTTTTTCGTGTGCTAAAGCAAAGGCTGCGGCAAAAGAGTATCAAGGGAAGACATTGTCAATTCCTGAAATTAACAATTTAATTAACTAAATTTGTTTTATTTCTGATGATTTTGAATGAAAGATTATAATAAAATTTATTTTAAATCAGTGAAATGAGGTATTTTCGAAAGCACACCCTACTTCCTGACGAAAATAAGAATATGCCTGTTTCATTTCTCCAGTTAAAAAAAAATAAATAAAAGCCTTTTTTTTAATTTTTAAGGTTATTTATCTCTATTGCGTTTTTAATGTTTATCTGTTTGAAAGCGTTTTTAAACAAGAAATAAGTGTCTCCCTAATAAAAAGAAACCCCCCAAAAGTGCTATTTGGCGTGGTTTTGGAAAACAAAAAACACATAATAAATACTGGAAACCATATATTATTTTAAGCATTGGTTCTTAAACTTTTATGCCTCGTGTACACCTTGAAGAATTACATCTACCTGGCGTACACCTATTTCACTTGCGAGATCATGAATGGAAGTATGGAAACAAAGAAAAAAGTACAGATAAAATAAACATATAATTTATATCTTGCCTTTCATCATGCAGACGGTCGTTCTGCAACGCGAAGCTTGTCAATCTATTAAATGTTTTTTGTAAAATAAATGATAAGTAAAAGCAACTTTAATATTTCTAGGCGATGTGTCCACTTTTAAATCTTAAGAGTATTTTTCCATTTTCCACAAGATTGTTATACGACTTATACAAAGAAAAGCCATTAAGTAATTCACTAAAGATAATTAAATAATAACTTACAATGATATTCACTTCAAAACTATTTTTATTTCTCAAAATATTCTCCACCAATATTTATGCACTTATATCACCGTTTTATCAGTGCCCCAACACCAGCTGAATAAGATTCTTTGGGTTGCTGTCTCAGCCACATTAGGACTTCAAGTTGATCCTTTTCATCGCCTGTGAACATCATCTTGTTTCCAATATGGTTTTATACTGGACTAAACAGATGAAAATCTCTCGGGGCTAAGTCGAAGCTGTATGGTGGATGTTGAATCAGTTGCAAGATTATGAAAAGAATTTTGAAGTCTTAATGTGGCTGAGACAGCAACCCAAAGAATCTTATGTATTTGGTGTTGGAGCACTGATAAAACGGTGATATAAGTGCATAAATATCGGTGGAGAATATGTTGAGAAAAAAAAATAGTTTTGACGTGAATATCATTGTCAGTTATTATTGAATTATCTTTTGTGACTTACTTAATGACTTTCCCTCGTATTTATAATCATCAAATTGTACACCACCTACATTTTCATGAAATATTTCAGATTCAATTTTATAGTTCTGATTAGTTGAGTGAGAAGTAACAGAAATAACAGTTTTGGGTACTTTTTTTTCCTTGTAAAATAAGAGGTAAGCATATTTACTATTCTTTTTTCCGGAAAACATTCTATAGTAAACATTTTAATTCTGTGTTTTGATCGTGTACTATTATCTACAGAATATTGATAAGTAATTCAAATTACAGAAATGGATTGACATCAGTGTTTCGCGACTAGATGTTACTCATATAGATCAAGATAACAAGTTTTATTTTCGAGTTCCATATAAGGTAAAGCCAGGAGAGATGGCGCGGTCGGAGAGATTGTGCACATAGAGGTTCGGGAGAAAGGAGTAGAGTGAGCGCACAGCAGCTCTAGGTAGTTGTACAACAGCAGTAGTGGAGTGTCTACTTGAAAGTGCACGTTGATTGTTTTCACTGTCCAAGATAAAACATTGCTATTTTGTTTTGTTTTCCCAAAGTAAGTGCTTGAATTTTCATAGCTATGTCAGAATTTCTATACAATGTCAGTAGTACAAAATATTTTGAACTTAAACGATTTCTCATAAGCTACTGATCTAGACTAACAATGTGAACATCAACGGTTCGTTTTAGTAGCGGCCATGTTTATATAAAAGGCCGCGCAATCTCTCCTACCGAAATTGGAGAGGTTGCGCAACTGCTACTTAGGAGAGATGGCGTATTGTTTCCATTAGTTTCCATGCTAGGAGAGATTACGCAGCTTATTGGTAAATTTGCCTAAAAAATGGAAAATTAAAATGTAACTAATTTTAATTTAAACGTGTTATCAAGTAACTTAATGTTATTTTGTAATCTTATATGGACTTGCTTCTTCTGATTCTTTAATTGTTTTCCCTTTAATTAAATTTTTTAATCGTTTTTTAAAATTATTTCCTTTTTCTCATTCTTTAATCATTAGGTTGAAATATTCACTCCTAATACAATAATATTTTTTCAGAAAAACCTTAGAACAATGTCATGTAAGTGTAATTATTATTGTTAACAATTTAATTGTAGATATTATTAGTAACAATCTCTCCTACCCATGTGCGCAATCACACCAACCCTGTAAGAACAGATTGCACAAAATAACTTTCTTGGTTTTATTACAATTGTTCTATTAAGTTACAACATAACACCAAAATAGCAATGGAAATGCATAAAAAACAAATGAAGTCAAAATTATTCATGGATAGTTTAGCAAAAAATTAATATTTAGATATTTTATTGTTATTCTTCTGAACTGTGCGCAGACTCTCCAAGCTTTACCTTAAATTTATTGTAATGTAATAAAAATGAATACTGATTCTATAGGATACGGATGAGTAATTTAAGTAAAAATGATTAAAGTACATTCGAATGTGTGCAGATAACATTTAAACATGTGAAATCATCTGGGTTTTTGTAATTTTAATTTCATTGCAACGTAATAAAAGAGTCTTTACTACAAAATAGCGAACGAATAATCACGTGCTTCTGCAAATTTAATTTTGTAAAAGTTATACACGATGGGTTTGGCGGCCAGCATAAAAATTAAAATTAATTAATTAAAAACGTAAAATATTTCTTTGAGTAACAATTCCGAACTTTGAATTTTAACTACACACTTATGTGGTTAGAAATGGGATGTAAAATATGAAAGATGGCCGCCAGGCCCATCATGCATAATTTAAAAATAATAAAAAAATTTCAGGATAGAATTTGTAGGAAGTATTTAGAACGGAAGAAAATAATTTCTATCAACATATCATACTTTTGCACTTAATTTACATATGGTAACATAGTTAATGAAAAATGTTAAATGAGTATCAGAATATAAGTTTAGAAATTTGATATCTCACCATTTGTTAGTCACATCTTTTATCATATTTTTTGTAATTTTCTTTTTCTAAAGTTTGGCTTTTTTTTTTTTTTTACTTTTTAGGTGCATTCGTAATTATATAAATACGTAGCAACTATTGTCGTCGTTTGGTCCGTCCGTCTGTCTGTCCGTCCGCATATAACAACGCAAAAACGACCCAACCGAATGGTTTGAAATTTAAGATATATTATCTTTGCAGAATTTTGTCGAGACATTTCAAATTTTATGAAAATCGAATCAAAACTTTGGAAGATATTAATAAAAACATTTATTAAGAAATTTGATTAAAAAAAATCGGGTTTTTTTGTTATAGGAGCTTCCGAGGTTTAATCGTCAAGCGACTGAGATACTTATTTTGTTACAGAAATTAATCTACAGGCGATATAATTCATTTCACAGAATTAAAAATCCTCGAGATTTGAATATAACTAGCTATAGTACGAACGCACTCCATTTGTCACGTTTGGCGTACAATTTCCAACTTGTTTTAATTATTGTTTTGGGTAGATATAAGCTCTTCATGTAACTTTTTTTATGACCTTTGTGTTTGTTTAAACTTCCATACTTCTTGTATTTTCCGTTTTATTTTGCTGCGGAAATGGTATAAGTCATCTTCAACATGTGTTTCGTTACATTTTGTTTTTAAAACAATAAAAGACATGATAAAGCTTTTTAATTGACTTATTTATCGGCAGCGGGTGATATGTTGTTTGTTGATGCAGGCATGTCACGTATTCCCTAGAATCACCTGATATGCTCATTTATTGGATCATTCCATGTCAAGTGGTATAAATTTGGATAAGATTGCTGCATGACCCCATTCAGTTTTAATTTAATCGCTACAAAACATACATATAAGTGTGAAATGGACATCTTCAAAAAGCCGCAGACAGACGTAATGTACTTGGAGCACCATGTATGTTTATGTAAAGTTCACCATTTCACTATCACAGGAAAAACGATCAAATCGCCAAGTTTGTCATCTTACTGCTCATGATACAAAACAACCTTACATAAGGGAAATAGGTAATGTAGCGTTAAGAAAAACATACTTGCAGTATCATACTGCAGATCAGAAATAAACACATTTATCATTACTGCACCTCACACTAGGCCATAAAGTTCGACGCGATGAATTTGATTCTTACAATAATAAAAATGATTATATAACCGTCATTTAACTGCATTCTGTCCATATTATTAAACATATTATCGTCATAATATAATTAATTTACGGTTATGTACTCATTTTCTATAAAAACGGTCGAATGACTGAACAGATTGCTGCAAATTTATGCTTGTGTATGACTGACACTGCAAGTTTGCAGATGTCCATGTTAGATGTATATGTATGTCATTTTAATATTGCATCAATATTGAAAGGGTTACAAGCAAGAATCGAATGCAAACTTAGTCCATTTGACATAGAATGACCCAATACATGATAATAGGAATATAAACGAAAATTTTAGTTTGTGTTCTAGTGTGTGTGCATTCCTACTTAAACAACGAAAATGCAACTTTTTAGCAATATTTTGCCCATGATGACACAACTTCACTACTACTGACACTGGCAGTTTGCAATATCCATCTTAGACGTATATGCATGTCCTTTTGCGAATGCATTAAAATTGTAGGGTATCGATCAAGAACAGAATCCAAATTTAGGCCATTTGACATGAAATGACCCAATACATGAGCATATGAATATATAAAAAAAAATACTTTGTGTTTTAGTGTGTGAGCATTCAATTAATTAAAAAACAAACACCCAATGTTTTAGCAATATTTTGCTGATAGTGATCCACCTACACTACTACTGACACAGGCTGTTTGAAAATCCCCATCTTAGACGTATATGTATGTCCTTTTGCGAGTGCATCAAAATTGCAGAGGGTCGAGCAAGAACAGAATCCAAATTTAGGCCATTTAACATGAAATGACCCAATACATTTTTGCATATGAATATACAGAAAATTTTACTTTAAATTTTCTGTGTATGCATTCCATTAATTAAATAATGAACACGCAATTTTTAGCAATACTTTGCAACGTAATTAGGATATTCATGTTGCAGAAAAATCGTGTTTACGAAAATAGGCATTCTTTCTGGCATTCTATCGCATAGGATTAACAAACTAACAACTTTTGTTTATTTTATTTTTGCAGAGTAATTAAAACGTAGATATTGATTCTTTTGGAAAAAAATGAAGAAGAACTGATGCTTGAAAATATAAATATAAACAAAAAAATTACTTTACTTTTAAATGCATGAGTAATTGAATAAACAATTTGAAAGGTTTCAAATTGTTTATTCGTCGGTTTCGTCAATTATGCAATATATCTCACAATGAAAAAAAAAATAAAAACTTTACTTACGAAATTGTATATTATTTTCCATGCTCCCAATCAAAATTGATTAAAACTTAACGAAATACCGGATAGTTTTTTTTTTTTTTTTTGGAAAAGTATGTTTAATTTATTTTTACTAAGCTCTTAAAAATTTTCGCATCAACAATTAAAAAATAAAGAAAAATAACACATTAGTGTATGCATATAAACATCTTTTTTTAATGTGTGTATTATTCAATAAATAAACAATCAATTTGCAAAGTTTTAGTAATTTTTCATCACAAACATGACATTTAGGATCCATTTAAAAATAAAGTTTGCTTAATTACATTAAATATTTTTTCCCATGCAATCGGTTGAAAGGAATGGAAAACACATACTAAAATATCGGAAATCTTTTGATTCAATACGTGTGTTTGCTTTATTTTTTGCAGAGTGATTTAATTTTTTTTTTGTTAATTAGGAACAAATATAAAACATAATGCATGAAGGATAGGAATATTAATGAATATTTATTTATATTTTAAGCATACGTAATTAATTAACTGAAAAACCAAACTCACAAGGTTTCCGTAATATTTTCTTCAATTACGATATTCATCTTATAGTGAAAGAAAAACTTTAATTTTACCCAATCAGATCAGTAGAAACTAATATAAATCTTGCAAAATACTGTGGAGAAGCTTTTGATACGAAAAGTGCATTTATTTATGTTTTTATTTTAGAGAGTGATTTAATTTTATACTGTATATTTTGTTTAAAAAACAAAGTAATTTCAAAACGATATGAATATCGATCAAAATTTAATTATACTTTTTAATGCAAGCATTATTCATTAAACAATCACGTCCAAGGAGTTAACGATATTTTTCTACATAAATATGACCGTTATGTTACAGTTATAAAAGTACGAAATTAAATCATTTTTTTTTTCGTATATTTAACGAAAACTAATTAACACTTAACGAAATATCTGAAAAAGTTTTTGCCAAAACCTAAATCTATTTTATTGTAGATAATAATATTAAAAAAATAATGCATCCTGAGGTGAAGCTACAAAAAAAAATATAATAATGCATAGAAATATGAATAAAGGTTTTTTTTTCTCCTTCTATAGTTTAAAATATGAATAATGAACACGCATGGTTAAATGACACTTTTATACATTATTATCTTATCCAGATTTTATTAAATAAGAACCACAATTATGAAATGAAGTATTTTTTACTTGCTTTCAACATCAAATGAAATAAAGTGGATCCTTTTGTCCGAAATATTAGCTTATGTCGTTATAATAGAGCAGCTTAAGAATAATTGCTGTAACATCAAGCAAAATTAGAAAAATATTAATGAATGGCGATAGAAATATAAACGAAAGCTTATTTTATATTTTATGTGTATGTGTGTAATTAAATAATTGTACAATAAATTGGCAAAGTTTGAATGTAATTTTTCGACATAATTATGACGATCAAACTGCATTTGATATACCGTATTTACGAAATGAAATATTTTATACATGCGTTCAACCGAGACAAACTAATATATTTTGAAGCAACGAGATTCTTTTCGCCCGAAACGTTTCCTTATTTTGTTTGTATAAGTACAATTACAAAACAAAAAAAAATACTATATCCTCTAGTAAAAAAAAAAAATAAATAAATAAATAATGGATGAAGATAACAGAAATTTTTATCTTATTTATAATATGTTTATAATTCAATAAGTAAACAAATCAAAGCGAAAAATTTTACAATATTTATGGACACTAGGGCATCCAACCTGGGTTTCCCGGGATACAGAAAATATAAAACAATTAATTTTTTTTATTAATAACTCTATTAGACATTTTACATTTAATATTTTCTTTAGATTGCCTCCTGACAACCCCTAAGAACATTTTTATATGAAATATGTCAATTATATATTCAAATAAAATTTTGAAATTTATTAAAAGCAGTAATTTCGTATGGGCCTCGTGACAGAAGTTAATAGCCGAAGAAATCGCTAAAATTTTCGTTATCTGCAGCAGTTTTTTTTTATTATTATTATTGTTATTCTGATAATTTCAGCGGTTTTAATCGCTTATTTCAATTATATGTCTGTTAAATTTGTGTTTTATTTATACAATTTATTGATTGCTTAATGAAATTTTAATTTCGTTATTGAATATTAGCTGGAAACAAATGCTGAACTTTTCATATTGTTTAAAGTGAAAATGGATTAATATTTTGTAATCGTCTGCAACGATAGAAATATATTTTAAAAAAATCATGTATGAAATTTAATTTAAATACTGTAATTAATGAGTAAATTGCGATAAAGCTTTTAAATAAATTGCAATTGAAAGTAGATTTTTTCTCTATATAATGGTGTAAAAATTAAAAATATGCGATATTTAGAAATTAAAAAAAAATCAGTAGCAAAAATCGCAAAACCGAAATTTCATCGTCAACTGTTGCCATTCACAAAATGACGTCAGCGTTACGCACAGACACGTTTGTCCTTTATAATATAGATAATTAGAAAAATTCAGGCTTCATTTAAAAATACGTATTTAGGAAATAAAGCATTTTTTCCATGAGTTCAACCGAAGCGAATTATCAGCTATTGAAGTAATCGGTGAATCTTTTTGTCGGTGATGTAGAAGAAATTGTGGTAACCCGCATACAGTATTAGTTGTTTTTTTAAGCCAGAATTTCAAAAAGAAGTTTATCTAACTTTGCATACATACCTGCGCTTATCCTTGTACCCTAATATATATTTTTTAATGTTTGAATAATTTATCACATTTTTATTAGTACATTATTATTTTTAAAAAGTCAAATCATCCAGTTTTACCCAACCGGTGGGCTAAAGCAACACCGATATGTTAATCTTTAATAAAATGAAAAAGTTTAGACATTATTTTAAAAAGGAATAATATATTTTATTTTAAAACACTTACTGAGGAATAAACTAATAACATTTAAATTTTAAGCCTAATGATTTAATACTTAAAGAAAATTATCTTCATTATAATTTAGGAAATTGCAGAAAAAAAGTCCATCTCTTGATCAGCTTAATAGTAATCTAATCACTCATGCAGTTCTGATATCCTTTACTTCAAATATTGTTTACGGGCTCTTCAATTATTGCTATCTAATAACCTTTTTTACCCGTTTAGGATCGAAAAGCAAGCAATAAAAGTGCCCTTTTAAAAGCTATAAAAAGTTTCATTGTGGCACATGAATCCTTATTAAATACGCAACATAATAATATGAAAAATTTCAGTAACTTCAAATGTGTTCATATTTAAAAATTTTGAAAACTGGATTAAAATGAAAGAACGGCAAAGAAAAAGAAAAGATAAAATAAACTTTTAAACAAAGAAACTACTTAAATGCCCCAATGGGGTATTGTAATGGCTACTTCACTTTCTGAGCTAAGTGCACTGAAAAAAATGAAGTACTCAAAAATGAGTAAGTCCATGTACTCATTTCGAAATGAGTATTTTTGGATAAAAAATGAACATGTGCATTATCAAAAATGAGTAAGTTCATGTACTCATATCGAAATGAGTATTTTTGGATCAAATATGAGCATATGTATTCTCAAAAATGAGTAAGTTCATGTACATATAATCAAACACAACATACTTGTATATTTCCGAATGTGTAATGATGAAATTTTGGAGCCTAAAAAGCTATTATTTGAAGTAAAAACGAAGAATAAGAGAAATGAAAAGTGGATCTGGTTGTTCGGGATTTTCATCAAAGTGGATCCACTACAACACATTTACTCTTTTTTTCCCCTTACATTTTACACATCTACTTTTTTTTTCTTGGTAGTACTTCAAAATTATGATTTTTTTCCAACTAATTTTTTTAAAATTTATTTTAACTTTTTTAACGTGAGACAATATTGTGTTATTTAAAAGTTTCATAACATAATATCTTTGCAAATTATAGCTATGAAAATTGGTATTAAACTCAGCTGATTTGGCTTAAAAATTTATGAATTACGCTAAAATTTATTATTTTATAAATTATAATTTTACAAAGTTTATAATTTTTTCCTTAAATTTATAAAATTAGTTAATATTTTTTCTTTACTTTTATAAAAATAAAGTTTTTAACTTTATAACGTTTTTAATTTATTTCTTTAGCTTATATTTTTACAAATTAAACTAATTCAATTTAATTAAAATCAATAAGTCCAGATTTAAACCTACCTATCCCAAGGTCATTAATTTCAAATTTGTCGCTAAAAATCATTTTTTAAAACTATTTAGTTTAACCTAACCGTATGCAAAAGCTCTCAGCATAGCTGAAATATAATAATTTAGTTTATTATTATAAAAAATTATTTACATATTTTTTTAAAAAAATAAGACATTAATAGCATGTAATAAACACGTCTGATTAAGATAATTGTTGTTTTTATTAGAAGTATAAAGAAATTGTCGGTACTGTTGCAAAAAGAAGCAATCAATATTCTTAATGCAATGTTTTACGCATATAATACATAATAAATTGAAATTTATCTGTTATAAGGCACCAAATCATACAGCAAAATATTGAAAATTATGAAAAGAAAATATTAAAAACATTGGAACTGAAAAAATCCATCTACAGATGAAACGTCAAGTTTTTGCAAGTTTTGTAAAATAACTAACAACATTTGAGAAGGAGGCGTGACCACTCATGGCGCGTTGGTCTGAGTCGTCAGGTTAGTACACAGGACATCACGGGTTCGATTTCTCTCATGGGAAAGGGTTGGTTAATTACTATAAACTAACGCAGGAATGAAAAAAATGAGCAGTATGTATCCCTTATAAGGTTGTCCTCGCGAAGTAACTTTTTTTTTTTTTTTTTAATCCTGTGAATTTTATTTTAACGACATAAAAATTTCTAAATGTGAATACATCCATGGGATCAAAAATTAGTACATAGCAGTTCATATTTGAATACATCCATGGGATCAAAAATGAGTACATAGCAGTTCATATTTGAATACATCCATGGGATCAAAAATGAGTACATGTGTTTCTAAATTTTGAGTACATTTGGATCGGAGCTATTTTGAGTATGTGACGTATTCAAAATTGAGTATTTTTTACTCAATTTTGAGTACCCATTTTTTTCAGTGTGTTACCATTGCCGACTAGAAGGTTGCTCAAAGTGAGTCAAAACTCGGATATCCGGTTTCACCCGACTGAACACTTTTAGTTTACTTTCAACTATATTTAACTCGTTTTTATAGAACAATTAAAAAAAAACAATTAAAACATTTATCATCAGAAAAATACAAAACAATCAATGCATGAGGATTGGAAAATAAACGAAAATCGAATTTCATTTTTTAAATGAGTATATCTGAAGAATTTAACAAATAATTCTGAAAGATTTAGCAATATATTTTGACAAAATTATGACAGACGAATCCCATTAATACCTTTGAGACGAGCGTTCTTTGCAGAATATTAGTAATTCATCACGGGTAAATGAGGTAATAAAGGATTTTCAGCACACTATACGTTAAGGCAGCATCAGTAAACGTCCTGATTCTCGTCGCTAATGTTAAACCAATTGGCGTAGGATGCATTCATATATTTAAAATACCTCCTAATGCAATAAATATTTTTAGCTTTTTTTTTCTTTGTAATCTTCTTTAAAAAATGTCTCTTTTTTTCCTAGTTGTCAAGATATTTCTAAAATATGTGCTTAATTTATAATTTTATGTGTTAAAATCTTAGCAAAACTGAACAAGATTTTAACACTTCACATAAAATTAAGTATATATTTTAGACAACTAAGGGGAAAAAAAGACATCCTTTAAGAACAATATAATGAAATCAGAAGTTAAAAATATGAATTTACTGAGGAGATATTTTAAATATACGAATGCATACTGCGCCCATAGGATTAACATTAGCGAGGGGAATCGGGATGTTTACTGATGAGCAGCCTTAAGTATATGTGACGCTCGTCTCAAAGGGGCTAAAAAACAGTACTTAGGAAATCAAGTTTTTTATTCAATTTGTTCAACGAAAACGGATTAGCATCTAACGAGATACTAAATAATTTGTTTCTGTTCGAATCGGTCGTTTCTTTTAATTTTAGAAACTCACCTAAACAAATTTAATGCATTTTTCAGCTAAAAAAGGGGGAGGGGGGGGTTAATAATAATAAGAATAATTATAAAAACAAATTTAACCGCATATATTATTCAATTAATGACTAATGAACACGCATAGTTTAATAATACTTTTAGATAGAATTGTGGCACTCAGTTTAATGTAAAACATTGTACTAGCGAAATGAAGTCCTTTTCTATGCGTTCAACCGATACGACTTAACACCTAACGAAAAGACGGATAATATTTTGGCCCGAAATGTTTATTATTCTCTTTTTATAGAGCAACATTAGAAAAGTTACTACATCCGCAGTTAAAAAAGGAAAAGCGGATTTCATAAATATAAAGTTCAGACATCATTAAAAGTACACTGAGAAAAATGACACTTTCAAATCTTGTTTTCATTTTGTTATGAAACTTTTTATTTCAAATATGACGACCCAATGCATTTCTGAAAAACCAGAAATACTCAGAATATTTAAACATGGACATAGAGGTCACTGAGCACATATAGGTCAGTTCATACTCATCTTTGAAACATGGACATACTCAAAAATGAGCACATAGAAGTCAGTTCATACATATTTTTGAAACGTGGACATATCCAAATATGAGCACATGATGTTTTATTCTTGAGTGTGTGCATGTTTTCAGAAATAAGTATGTACATATTTTAAACTTGAGTAATTTTGATTCGGAGCCATTTTGACTATGCGAAATACTCAGATTTGAGTATTTTTTTATCAGTTCTGAAAATGTCGTTTTTAGAGTGTACCGGATTTATGAAATACAGTCTTTTGTCCCATGCGTTCAACTGAAACGTATTATACCTATTGAAGTAACAGATAATCTTTTATTAATAAATTTATGCTTAATTTCTTTTTATAGGGCGATTAATTATTTTATTCTCGGGAAAAAAACAAAAGAATTAATAGCTAAGATTAAAAAGGTTTAAAAAAATCATTTTTATCTGAGTTTAATTGAGTAACTTAAAAATCTTAAAAGTAAATTAATAATTGAGTAAAAAAAAGATTTAGCAATATTTTTTGGCATATCTATGACATTCAGATCACATTAAAAAGCAGTTATTCGGAAATGAAGTCTGTTATTCCAAACGTTTAACCGAAATGAAATGACACGTTACGATATATTAGACAAGTTGTTTTAATCCGAAATAAGCATTTCTTTTAAATCCAGAAAGTAATATAAAATTGCGAAGACATTTTCAGTCAAAATGGGAAAAATAAAGCATAAAAATATGAATAAAACTTTTATAGCGAATTTGTAATTGAATAATTGAATAATGAACATACGTGGTATTAATAATACTTTTTATACAGAATAATGGCATTCAGAATACATTGCAAAAAGCAGTATTTAGGAAATGAAGTTTTTGCAATGCGTTCAAAAGAGATGGATGAACACTTAATGAAATAAATAGGAATATTTTACTTCCGAAAGGCATGCTTATTTTGTTTTCATAGAACAGTTTAAGAAAATTTATTGTATCCTCAAGACAAAATAGAAAAAAATATATTGAATAAAGATAGGAATATAAACAAAATTATTTTTATTCTTTAAATATTTATACAACTTAATAATTGAATCTTTATGAATCTTGTATTGTACATTTATGAACAATTAACTCTAGTTTTAATAATGTCTTCATTATAATTATGACATTCAGATTGCAATAAATAAACGACTTATGAAATAAATTTTTGTATTCAATACGTTCAACCGAAACGGAATAACACATAACGGCATATTAGAGAATTTGTTTTCATCCGTTTATTTTAATTTAAACTGACGTAAAACTATTTGATGTCTTTTCAGGTGAAATTAGGAAATAATGCATAAAGAATTTAATAACAACTTTTAATTTTTTTAGCTAATATATAGTAATATAATTGAAAAATAGACACGCGTGTTTTTAATGATAGTTTTAGACAGAAATGTGGCAATCAGATTACATTGCAAAAATTGTACTTATGAATTAAAAATTTTTTTTCACGTGTTCAGCCGAAACTGATTAACACCTAACAAAATTACGAGGAATCTTTAGGCCCAAAATCCATGTTTATTTTGTTTTCATACAGCAGTTTAAGAACATGTATTTTATCTTCAGAAGAAACAAATAATAGAAAAAAAATATTGGACGAGGATGGCGGAAAAAACGAAGCTCTTATTTTATTTATAGAAAAATAACTGACCGGCGCGGCGCGTCGTTTTCCCGGACCGTCATAATAACCTTATATATATCTAAAATAAGTTTTGAATGATTTTATATTTAAAAATGAAATCTCTAGCAACGCGCACTCTCGAATTTATATGATTTTATATTTTTAAACGGAAATCCTTCCATACAAACCTAGAGTTGGAGATATCACTCCCTTCTGCAGAATATACCCTCGAATTTGTATGATTTTATATTTTTAACCAAAAATCAATCCAAACGAACCTGCAATCGTCTTCAGCAGCATACACGAAGATGATACATACGCTCCGATCTGTTTTTACAAACGAAATACGCAGTCCCGAATTTATATTATTTTATATTTATTAAAAGAAAATACCTCAAAACGAACTTGCAGAGCCCAGTTATAGTGATTTCCGATTAAATTTATCACATTTAGATACATTAATCTTTCAATTATGACCAAAAGTTTCAAAATATACCTAAACATTACAAAACGAGCGCCAGACCCTCTATCTGAACGCGAATTGATATCTTACAGAGTATTCCCAATCTATGATGAAAATTTGGAAGTTTCCCCATCATGTGCAGAAAAGAACCCTTCAAAAATGATCTAAATTACAATTAAAACAAAAAACATTATCTTCAAAGTGACCGGAGAAAGTATCGTTGGCGAATACATGGAACGACTTCAAGGAAATATTTTTTGATGAAATATTAAATATTACTATTATTTTACATAACCACAGAAACATCCAGAACCGGAGAAGTACCTTGAATAAGAGTGGTTTTTTTTTTTATGTTTCCGCAGCGAAGCGGATGCGACAGTTCTAAAATGTAGAAGAAACAGAAAACTTGAAATAGAATCGTAAAACACAAAAACCAACATGAGTTCGAAATTCAAGAAATATATTTTTAGATAGTAAATATTAGTATATTTTTTAATATACCATTAGAAAAGGAAAGGTACCCCAAACAAATGTTTTCGTCCAGAAAGCGGATGCGACAGTTTCAAATTCCAGAAAAATGGAAAACTTGAAAAGTTAAGTCCAGTGAAAATGTTTTTTTGAATTAGTAAATATAAATATTTTTTGTAACGTATCGTACAGTAGGAACTGGGCAAGTAAGACAAAAATTTCCGTGTTTTTTTTTTCTTTTTAAAGCTCTATGGTGGAACCCAGTGATGGTGATTGCAAAATGCAGAAAAAACGAGCCATTTACTTCCGTCTGCAGAGGTACCAAGATCTCATTAATATTCCGTAATATGCGGGTTAATTTGACCTAGGTTTAACACATTTCACACCAGAAAAATTTTAAATAAATTAAATTAAATAAATTCCATGTAAAAATTTGAAATTAAATAAATAAAGATTCAGCCAATATTTTTTCTGGTTTGAAGCGTTGTTAAACTGGGTTAGATTACACCACATATTACGGAAGATTAGTGGGAACTTGGAACCTCTGCGTCTGCCTTCAGAACCGAGGAGCGACCAGAGATGCGCAAGCACGTTGGACGTAAGGACAGAAGTTCGCCATTTTGCTATGATGAATGAAATGAATGAAATATCAATGAATGAAAAAACTGGCATCGAGTTCCATAACTGCGGAGGTACTGGCTACTTCCGGCAAAAGTCTTGTAGCTCTGCGTGTAGCGATCTCTCCAAAACACGGCACACGCACATACACAGACAGGCAATGAGTCATACTTGTATTGTGTCTAGGAAAATGTGTCTGAGTAATTGTACAGTTAATTCTTGTAGATTCAACACAATTTTTAAACATAGTTATGACATCTAGGTAACATTAACAACCGCTTTTTGTAAAATAAGGCTAAAACATGCGGTCAACCGGTACGAATTAATGCTTAACCAAATTAACGAAGAATGTCTGCACCCAAAACTTGTCTTTCTCTTATATATATAAAATATTTTTTTAATTCCTTTTTTAATAAAAACATAAAGAAATTTAAAGCATAAAAATGTAAATAAACTTATTTTTTGTTATTTAAACCGGTACCTATATTTGATAATTCATAAAATTCAAAAGAAAACGTTATGATTTTAATTATACATTTAGAGCAATGGTTCCTAATCTTTCTTTTTGGCTATGCCCCACATAATCATCTCTAAACTCATGATATATCCGCCCAACTCCAGAGCATATAAGATATAATTATTAAATACGTGAAACCTAATTTGCATGTAAGAAGCCTAAAAGAGCAATACGAATGACAAATTCAGCAGCCTCAGTTATTTCACCTTCTTTTTAACTCAATGAAACAGGTAAATGTTCTTTAAATAATTCTATAAACGCGACGAATACATACATCTTTATCTTTTAAATAATGTAGTTTTGTTGTTTTCTACCCAATTTACATCAGTGAGAAATATAAATTTTATGTAGTCTGCATTCTTACAAAAGACGCAAACAAAAGGCATTTGTAGCATTGATGTGTTTTATCATTGATTTTAATGCATTGTTAAAATCAGTGGAATATTGTTTGTAGAACAAGGACATTCTATGAATAGCACAAAACACAAGAAGCATTTCTAAATTTTTCATTTTTATCAAATTTAAACCTGCCGAAAAAACGGAGATTTTTTTTTTCTTCGAATCGTACGTTCCTTTAAGGCGTAAGTAAGGCGTAAGTAAAGATTAAAAATACACTGCTCAAAACAATTAAAGGATATTGCAGTTTTAGGTGGATTTTGTATCTGGGAAACTTTTTAGCTGATTGATACATGGTCGACAGACATAGTAGGTTATATGAGAATAAATTACACATGTTTGGCAGAAAAAAATGCATTTTATTGCGCATTTGTGTACAAAAGGAAAAAAACACAATTTGTGCATATGAGAAAAAAAGAATAAGAAAAGGTGTTTTCTTCAAAGAAAATCATTTTCAGTAGGGGGTATGGTTTCCACGGGCGGCCAGCAACGTTGAACACCTTTGAGGCATGGACTCAATGAGGCTATTAATGACGAGTTGGGGTATTCTGCCCCACTCTTCCAGAAGAGCTCTTTTCAGTTCTTGGAGAGTTTGTGGGGGTTGTTGGCGGCCAGAAACTCGTCTTCCTAGAGCGTCCCAAACGTGCTCGATTGGATTCATGTCTGGAGAACACGCTGGCCATTCCATTCGAACGATTCCTTCCTCGAAAAGGAAATCCTCCACCAGGTTTGCACGATGTGGCCTGCAGTTATCGTCCATTAAAATGAAGTTATCTCCGATTTTTGCAGCGTAAGGGACTACAATAGGTCTGAGGATCTCATCCCTATATCGGCGACCAGTCAGAGCTCCATCTCGAATGATGTAGAGGTCAGTGCGCCCGTTAATGGAGATGCCACCATACACCAACACTCCTTCACCGCCAAATCTGACACTTTCGTGCATGAACGCAGGATTATTCCTACTGCCACGGTCCCTCCAGATGAAAATACGCCTATTATCCGGATGCACAGAAAAACGGGACTCGTCAGAAAACAGAATATTGCTCCATTCATTTCTCCTCCAGTTGACATGCTCGGTTGCCCACTCCCTGCGGTCGCGACGATGCCTTGATGTTAATCTAACACATACCATCGGTCGGCGAGCATACAGACCTACAGCATGGAGCCGGTTTCAGACAGTCTGAGTTGAAATCGTGGTGCCTGTAGCCGAGCGAAGGTGTTGTTGGAGAAGAGTAGCGTTCATGTTTCGGTGTCTCCGAGCTGTTAACGCTAAATACCGATCTTCATTGGGCGTTGTTGCACGTCTACGACCTTGCCCTGGTCTTCGGCCTGCACATCCACTCTCCAAAAAACGGTTCCAGATCCTGGAAATGACACTTTGTGACACTCCAATGGCTTGCGCTACTTCGGCTTGAGTTTGGCCCCCTTCTAACCTACCAACAATTCTCCAAGCTTCTGAATCTGTCAAATGACTTCGCTGAGACATCGTACTCATCGAAACAAAGCAATCACTGAATGCCGATCATCCTTGTCTTCATTCTCTTTTGTCCAGTTGAAAGTCAAATTTCATTCGCTGCCGCTGAAGCGACGTTTTTGACGTCGAACTCAAAATTTGCATACTCCACAGTTTGAAAACCAGAAAAATTTGCATTTGTGATTCTCTTCTTCTATTTTCGGCAAAAAAAATTTCGTTTATATATTTATGTTATATAAAACTTCAAATATCCTTTAATTGTTTTGAGCAGTGTATTTAAAACATAATAATTTTTTTCAGTGAGTGTAAAGTTATATAAATAATGACCTGAAATTATTTTTATTTTACTTTTTAAACGAAATTATCGCCATAAGATTACCTAAAAACATATTTACGAAAAAAAAATCTTCTTTCTATGCATTCAACCGTTACTGATTAACACCTAACAAAATAACGGATAATGTCATTGTCCGAAACTTATGCTTCTTTCATATTCAGAAACTGAATTTTTTAAAATTATTTTTTAATAAAAATCGGAAAAAATACAGAAGTATGAATAAAAAAGATATTTTTTCCGGCATATATTTCTATAACTGTATAAAGAATTCGCAGGATTTTAATACTGTTATTAAAAAGAAAGATATTCAGATTTCATTAATAAACCCTTATTACAAAATGAAATCATTTTCCGAACCAATACAGACCGACAGCGACACCTAACGAATTAACGAGAAACCTTTTGGTGTTCGAAACATACTATTTAGTCTTATCGCAAAACCTTCCATAAAATTAAAAAGCGTAGTTTTAAAAAAAAATAAACCCAATAGAGCCATATCAACTATCAGGTGTTTATGAAATCCTGTTCACCAGAGCAGATGGAAAATTACAATATTATATAGGAATGACCACCAGAAAGTTTAAAACAAGATTAAAAGAGCATATGGCAGATATCAAATATGACAGGAGTACTACAGCACTGGCAAGACTACATAGAACCGATAGTTTAAAAATTGATTTTAAAAATAATAAAATAATTTATAGATGAAGGCTTTATTTCCCTTCTATGATCCGTGAATCAATAGAAATCTATATGCGTAACGGGAACATCTGCAATGAATCCGCCTCATTTGAATTACCTAAAATTTGGCACGAGGTACTTTTCAGTTTTAAAAAAGCAATAAGGAAATGTTAATTTTCACGTTTACAGTTCACTATTTAAAGCACCTGCTTTTTTATATATATGATCTCGTGATTTATGTTTTCAAGTTTTTTTTTCAAAATTTGCGAGAATTTGTTTGTTTATCGTTATATATCTTGAAAATGGCGCCGTATGAGCGCTAAAATCGATGTCGATCATTAAAAGGTTTTTATAAGCCTTTTGTGTTTCTCTTTGTATCACTTAAGCATTTTATCTATATTTTTAAAATATTTTTGACGAATAAAGTTGCATTTTCGTTTGCAAAACCTAATGATTTAATATGATTACGTCAAAGTATCATTTTCCTTCTCCCATTATTAAAATTAAGGCTAAAAGACTTGAAATATATTGGTACAATCGACACACGTTTGTAAATTGTGGTTTGACAACCGGATTTTAAGTCCACATTTCTTTTAGCTTTAAAATAATAAAAAGGTTGTTGCAATTTTAAAAGATAGTTTTTTGAATGGTCTGTTTTATAATAAATTTTTGTAAAGTCTTATAGGAGGAAAAAAAAATTACAAAACGTTTAATGAAATGTTTAAGTAAATTCACAATACTTTTAAACTTAAAAAACAAAACAATGTTATCGAAACGAAAATCAAATTGATCAAAAAATTCGCGTATTGCAAGAGCAAAGAAGAAATCAAAGAGTTTTGAAACTTTTCCTGAAACCGAATTGCGTAGACAATTAAGAAAGCCGTTCGTGCCAATTCTTAATATTATAAATGTGTAAGCGCATTGTTTGTGAAAACGCGTAGTACACATTTTATACTTGTATATATATATATATGTAGAAAAAAGCCGAGAATAGGAAGATTAGGATTTGTAATCAGGTTCATAGTCAATTTGCTTTTTTCAGCAGACAAAATTTGGCTCAAAAGTAAATACATTTTTCAAACCAGGTTTGTTTTTTGCATGGTAAACACTTTTTTGGTTTTCGAGTTGATCATTTCCTCGCTCTCCTTTGACACCTTTTTTCATTGGTTGTAGTTTCATTTTTACATTTGGTTTTATATTATTTAGCACAAAATTTTACTTTTTTAAGACCGCGTTATGCCAAGGCCCTATAAACAAGTAAATACCGTTTTATCGTCTCCTATAAAATATAATAAGCAAGGAGTTCGTTAATTACATATGTTTTTAATTAGCAGGGATGAAATGTTTTCCTTAATTACTGCATTTATTTTATTTGTAATTTTACGTGAATGACGTCACGGGTAACAGCTAGTATTGAATAATTGTTTGGTCCGAAACATACTTTTTTATGATTTTATGCGGTGATGCAAACAGATATTTTAATTGGTTTGACATTATTTAGGACAAAATTTTACTTTTTTAAGACCGAGTTATGCCAAAGCCTTTTAAACAAGTAAATACCGCTTCATTGTCTCCTATAAAATATGATAAAGAGTTGATTAATTACATATGTTTTTAATTAGTTGGGGGTGAAATGTTTTATGATTTTATGCGGTGATGCAAACAGATACTTTATCTTCTGGTAAGATTTGAAAATGTATATGCATAAGGATATGAATATAAGTTTATATATATATATATTACGGTCAATATGATTAATCCGGTCATTATTAATAGTAACCAGTTATTATTTATAATGATCGGTCGTAATGATCGGTTTTTTTTAATAATAACCACGGTCATTATTAATAATAACCGGTTATTATTAATAATTACCGGATTAATTATATTTACCGTAACATATAGACACACACACACACACACACACACACATACATGTATATATATTTATTTAATACGTCGATAATTATGGTATTAACTTTACATTCTTAAAATAAGTTGTTAAAAAATGTCTTTTTTTCCATTCGTTTTACCAAAACCGATTAAAATCTAACAAACTATTGAAGAAAAATTTCTTATTTATTTATTACTTTTTATAGAGTAATTTAAAATATTGTAATGTATCCTGACATAAGTAGTTAAAAATTAAAGGGAAGTTGGACGTTCAAATTAAATATTGTCTCTTTTCTTTTAAAAAATCTGTTAACAATAATTGGCATGAAACAAATAATTTCTTTATGCTTATAAAATGCTTTAAATTTTTTTGGACGAAGGAAAAATGCACAAGACATTCGTAATTAAAAATGCTCTATGTAATTTCTAAATGACTCAAAGCCAATTATTATTTTAACAGAAACTCTCCTCCTAAAAACAAAAATATTGGCTAGTCGTTTTAATGCATAAACAATTACAATTTATTTAGAAATGTTTTCTGCAAATTGAGATGGAATTTCTCCTTTCACATAGCATGTAAATTGTATAACTGCTGTATTTGTTTTTCCTACAGATACCTATTTATCTAATAAATAAAATATGGAAGAATCTTTTGATCTGAAATGTGTGTTTGTTTTTTATCGAATGATTAAAACTTAATTTTTATCATACGTTAAAATTGAAAAAAAAAAGATGCACTGCATGAGAATAGAAATATAATTTAAAAAAATTGTTCATTAAATATCTATATCACGTATATATTATTTTTTATGTCAACATTCCTTTTTCTATGCACATACAAAACGCATAACGATGAATGAGGTATCATACACAAGAAAGTCAAACAGTTTTATAACATAGTGCACTCACATTTCGTTATAAAATATTATTTAATTAAAAATTGCAGGTTATTAAAATTAAAATTAAAAATCATTGAATTCTATAAATCAAATTGTTATACTTCATTTTGTAATGTCAGCAAGTGATATCTATAGTAATGTGCGAAAGTCTGGCATGAATCAACTGGTACTTCAATATTTGCAAAATGAAATAACAAAGTTTTTAATACTTTTTTATATAAATATTACTGTCATATTGTATTTAAACAAGTTGGAAATTGTGCGTCAAACGTGACAACTATAACTAGTTTTATAAATTTCAGATCTTGGTGCAATAGATGTTGCAGTCTTATGCAAAAATGCATGACTACAAAATTTATTTTATGTGCAGATTTTCAAATTATATATATATGATACATTCCTGTCGAAAATTGGCACATTATAGACGATCGCTATTGCTGGCGACTTGAACGTTCTTTCCACCAGACAATCGGAACATCTCAGTCCGAAACCACTAAAATTACCTGATAATCATATCGAGGTAGCCGCAGTCGAGATCGTTGAAATGTAGTCATGACACCCGGACAGGGCATCACTTCGAGTCACTCACCATGAAGACAAATCTCGAAGTATATCACATCGGAAATCGTAAGGTATTTGCAGTCGTAAAAATTGAGCAGAGGCAGTAAAATCCAGAAGAAATTTCCCAAAAACATTAAAAAGAAGACTTAATAACTTAATAGATGAGCAGTGGCTTTATTGTGATCACAGAGATGAAAGCAACTCCACCAACTTTCGCTTCATTAAATCTGAACACATTTGAAGATATTGAAGAATTAGTAGAGCTTGAAGAACATACTACCGATGCATTAGTGTAGACTCCCCAGTGACGGCAATTAGATGACAACCACTAATTTGTGTAAAATCTCTCCCCGAAGCCAGTGTAACCGTATAAATACTTCAAAATTTGGCCCAAAGGTACAAAACGCGCGAACAAGCTGGTCCACTCGCATCCATGTTCGGAGGGCGCTAGGGGGATAAAGAAGGCGGAGCTTTCTCGCTAATGGATGAAAAAATGAGGCCACGAAGACGTGTCTCTGACGTATGATTAAAACTCTTTAACAGAAGCGGCAAATTAAAAAGGTAAAAAGGCCTTTGGGCGCGAAAACCGCTTGGAATCATGGGATGCCGAATGAATTAAATAGAAATAAAAATGGTATTACAAAAGTTCCAAAGAATAAAAATTAAATGTCTCAAAAGAAGAAATTAGGCAGGTGCGTTTAGAGGCAGTGTTGCAATTTAAGAGAATAAGGTTTTAATAAATACGTGTAGCTTTTAACAGATTAAGATTTTTAGAATGATAAATAACAGAATATTTTGATTAAGTTATGGAATAAAATACAAAATAGATTTAAGAGATATTTTAAAAAGAGAGGGAAAAAAGAATTGAAGAATTTGGAATAATTTATCTAAAGAAATAGGGCGAAAATTTTTTATTATTACATATCCCCCCACTCAAAAAGACGAATGAACCGGTAGGTCATATGACCTGCAAGTTCATTGAAGGGAAATGTTACACGGACTTGGATTACAATTTATCAACTGGAGGAAGTCAAAATAAGTACATTTCCAAAATTTATTCATTAATGCCCAATAACATTAAATTTAATAACTATAACGCGAATTGGTGGAGTTGTTAATAAAAATACAATTACAAGATATTAATCTTGTTAACAATGACATAAAAAGCTTTAGAAAATATTAAACAAAATAAGAAAAGAATTGTAACAATTTAAAATAATAGATAACATACTTCCAGAGTATCATCTTACAAAATTTGTTGAAAATTGCTTGTAGAATTGTTGCTTAATTTGTCGTTCAGTTCTCGTCTGAGTGATAGTCCATCCAAAAAAGTTATTTGCATACCTCACAAACTGAACAGTTTACAAATTGAAAGAGAAAAATCCTTCAAATTTTAGATCTTACTGATCTTTCTTATGAAAGTCTATTTCAGAATTAAAGTTCATCTGAATGCTTTATATTTACTAGCAACAACTCGAAAATAGTACTAAGATTAATATCAACAACAATAAAACACAAATAATACAATAATTATAATAATAAGAAGAATATCAACAATAAAAATTTTAAAATAATAATACTTAACAATAACAATAATCATAAGTTAATTTTCAAATATTAAACTTATGTTTGTCTGAAAAACTCAGTCCTGAATGGAATGCTAAGAAAAACTTAAGAGAAATGAGTATTTTGTTATGGTATAGTTTGTCTGACAAATGGTAATTACCTAAAAAGGCAAATAGATAATGTAAGCAGTATAAGAGTTTTTTACTCAACATCAAAATTACTAGTACCATTATTACCTTTATAACTTCCATTACCTTTACTACTTTATTACTTGTTTACTTCTAGAAGTAAAAATTTATATATCTCAACATATTCAAATTCAAGTAGTATTCAAATTCAAGTAATATTTAATCTCAATATCAAATTATAAATAGTATAACTAATAATAATAATATTCAACAATAAGTTCAGCAATAACAAGCATTATAATTCAAAAATATCACACTCTTTCTTTAATTACTTTCTTAAGTATATAATTAATATCTCATCCATATAGTAGTGAATGAGGTATGAAATATAATCAATAAAATACATAATACAAAAAAAAAAGGGATAAATAAGAAAAATTCGTGAAAACAATCATTATTGTGTAGATGATGGTTATGTAACTATCTTGCTTTCAGTCAAACAAGAAAACATAAGTTGTGAAATGAAAAAATGGGACCTTGTAGCATATTAAGAACGGTTGGACAATTCTCAATTAGTATTAAGATATCATATTTGATTAGTTTAAGATATAATTTAATCCAGTTTATTTTATTAGTGTAGTTAATACTGTTTAATTTATTATTCTAATCTAATCCAATTCAGTATCAGAAACTCCTAACTTAAATCAACTAAATTACGCCAGCATAAAAAGTTGACTCAAGTGGAAACTTCAACAGTGACACTCTCGTGTGCACAATCAAGAACACCACGGTTATACAGAAGAGAATTGATTAGTTAATTATTAATTTATTTTATTTCGTTTATTTTTGGATTATATTAAAATCAAGACGAAACTATAAATTTAACATTAGTTTGTTGTTGGTTCTCATGGGATAATTTTAATTGATCAGGAGGATAATAAGGGCGTAATTTTGATACATGTACTATTTCAGTAGGTTTATTTTTAATTTGTCTATCAATTTCAAAATTGACATCAGATAACTTATTAAGGATTTGATAAGGACCACTAAAGACTTGTGAAAGTTTTCTGGTATTAGGATATTGGAACTCTTCATAAATTACAAGATCTCCAATCTCAAATTTTGGTTCTAGATAATTTCGGTCATAATATTTTTTACTTCTCCAATAGAATTCATCAGTGCGTTTTTTAGCAAGTTTAAGGGCTTCTTGAACAGGAGGGTAATAATTTTGTTGAAGAGGAGAATCATAGGGTAATTGGCCAAAAAGTAAGTAAGCAGGAGGGAATTTAGTGATAGAATGAGGGGTATTGTTATACTCATTAACTACTTCTGTCAAAATTTTTGTCCAAGGAATTTTGGAGTTGGTAGAATTGACTTTACACTTCAATCGAGTAACTATTGTCTGGTTCGCTCTCTCACATTTGCCATTCGTTTGAGGATGATGTGATGTGGTTAAACGTTGCTTAATATTGTGGTTTCGCAGAATTTTTTTAAATCTAGATGAAGTAAAGGCTGCATTTCTATCACTTAACACTTTTTGATGGGTCTGGACATTAAGAATTTTATTAAAACAGAATAATTGTTGTGGTGTTTGAATATTAAAAACTTGGTTTAGACAATTAGTATAAGTTTCTGTGGTAACACTTTTTGAGGGGAAAGCCCAAACATATCTATAGCATGGTCGATGATGATGTGTAGATATTTTTTGGTGGAGTTATAATAATTGAATCCTCCCACAGTATCAATAGAAAGACATTCAAAAGGTTGATCTGTGGTGGGCATAGCTTGTAATAAGCCAAATTTTTTCTGTCTGGGTTTTTTATTCTTTTGACAAATATCACAATGTTTTACAAAATTGGTTATATCTTGCGTCATGTCAGGCCAATAATAATTAGGGGAGATTAAATTTAACATTTTTTGGATACCAGGATGACCAAATTTTTCATGAGCAACATTTAGTATTTTTCTCCTTAAAGACATGGGGACTACTATTTTTCTAAAACCTTTCTTTTTTACTATCATAAGTCCATTTTCCTTTAGATAATTTTTACCACACACATTATCTTTTTCATGCCTCTCTATAATTTCTTTAACGTCCAGAAGAAAAGTAAGTGGTTGAATAAAATGTGAAATTGGGTTTCTCGACAACATGTCGGCTTCGACATTTGTGGATCCCTTTTCGTAAACTATATTATATTCAAACATGCTCAACTTCAAAGACCATCTAAATAACCTGCCTCTCAAATGTTTAGTATTTTTTAACCATACAAGAGATGCATGATCAGTATGAATGGTAAATTTTACACCATGAAAATAATGATAGAATTTGTCTAAGGTGTCAATGATGGCAAGACACTCTGACTCGGTAATAAAATAATTCTTCTCATAACTTCTCAATCCTCTAGAGTAATAAGCAATTGGATGTAAAAAATTATTACTATCAGGTTGTTTTAAGACTGCACCTACTGCCACCTGTGAGGCATCAACAAACATATGGAGGGGTAACTTAGGGTCATAAATTTTTAAGATAGGTTTGGCTATTAAGGCATCTTTTAATTTTTGAAAAGAATTTTGACAATCTGTATTCCATTCCCATAATGTATTTTTTCTGAGTAATCTGTTAAGAGGGACTCGAATTTCGGCATATTTATCTATAAACATGTGATAAACATTGATAGATCCTAAGAATCTCTGAAGTTCCTTTACATTTGAAGGGGGTTTTAGTTTTTTTATTACTTCAATATTAGCATTAGCAGGAGTTAATGTGCCATTCTGGATGGTATATCCTAAGAAGTTAATTTTATTTTGGACAAAATTGCATTTAGAGAGTTTAAGTTTAATGTTTTCGCGTCTACATAATTCAAATATTTGGTTTAAATGTTGCATATGTTCTACTAATGAGGAAGAAAAAATAATGATATCATCAAAATAATGGCAAGCAAAGTCTATTTTGTATTTAGTAAGTATTCTTCTAAGGGTTCTATTAAATATCGGGGGGCCTAATTTAATCCCGAAGGGCAGAACTAACCATTCAAAGAGCCCAAAGTTGGTAGCAAAAGCCAATTTTTCAGTATCGGATGGATGTATGGTTATGTGCCAGTAGCCAGAGGCTAAATCTAAAGTTGAAAAATACTGCGCACTACTCAGTTTATCTAAAATTCCATCGATACGAGGTAGGGGTTCTGCGTCATTTTTCATTATTGCATTTAATTTTCTATAGTCAACACATAATCTAGTTTTTTTACCTTCTTCTCTTTTCATTACTAATGTAACAGGGGCAGAATAGGGACTATTGCTCTCTTTAATTAAACCAGCATCTAATAGTGAATGAATTTGATCCGAAATCTCTTTTTCTTCTAAAGGGGAAGTTCTGTATGGCCTCAGAGATATTGGTAGGTCAGAATTAAGAAGAATACGTTGCGGTTCGATATTAATTCTCCCGACATCAAATTTATTTTTAGAAAATATATCTAAATAATCCCTTATACTTTCCCTTAAAGTTTCATTTTCTATAGAATTTATTTCCCCAATTAATTTAGAATTATCAACATTAGATGGAACAAAGGATTGAGGAGATATGATCTTTCCATAATCGGGTTGCACTCTCTGATAATCATAGTTAACATTAAAATGGAGTAACCTTAATTTATCACTGGATATGTTCTTAGATTCATTTAAAACAAGGTCTCCTTGTAATACTCTACATGTAGCACAGTCAATAATTGAATTAAACTTACAGCATTCTTTTAAACCTAGTATAGCATAATCTAAATTTGTATTACATATTAAAAATCTAATATTTTGTTGCACATAAATATTTTGTTGCACCTAATTTAAACAATAAATTACAAGCTTTATCTATTACAACAGTTCCTTTGGCTTGGCCAATAATAACAGGTGGAATATTTATAACTTTAGCATTTAAGAATTTAACAAATTTAAAAGGCAAAATACTTATGGTTGAGCCAGAGTCAATCACACAAGGTAGTTCCCTGTTATTTACATATCCTGATACAATTAACTGTCATATATTATCAGTAGATGGTTGTGGTTGACTAAGAGGGGGTGCAGAAGATTGCAGAGGTCTAACATTGAATACACAATCCCTCTCCCAGTGATAAGCATTTTGGATACCTCTATTTAAACACATTCGACATGGTCGACTAGGAAGCCTTCTTTGATAATGATTGACAGGCAATCTGGGACTAACGAACCTGGACGTTGAAGGGTTAAAATTAGTTGCTGCTTGGAAATTTGGATTCCTGTAATTAGGTTGAGGGCGAATCCAATGTCTAGGTGAATTAATTGGTTGAGAAAAAGGTCTGGAATTTTGAGACATATTTCTAACATTACTATTATTATTACTGCTAGAATGAGATGGAATGACAACAAGTTGTTTAACTAATCTATACCAATCAGTAGTAGATTCAGGAGGATTTACTATTAAATAGTTCTGGTATTCAGGTTTTAAGCCATCTGTCAATCCTTGTAAAATAATAGTTTCACATAGTTTAAGTTGTCGACCTATCTCTATTTTCTGACGGAAATAATTTTCTAAGTTGTTTAGGTCATGCAATTTCAGCGAGGCGAAATCAGAAAAACGGGGGACTGTTACTTTCAGAAATTTTTCAGTTAAGATCTCAGCAATTTTTTCATACTCTTTACAATCTAGACATTCATTAACATACACCTTTAATGCTTCGCCCTTCAAATATTTGGAAATATTGTTGATTTTCCACTCTTTTTTATCTGGAGGGGCTGATCCTTCAAAGTGTCTAAGCCAAGACACAACATTCATCCCACTTTCTGGGTCAAAAATAATAACATTAAGCTCTTTTTCAGCCATTTTGGTTTGAGTACCCTTACTTTCAACAATAACTTTAACGAACCCTGACTTTAATAACATGTAAAAAAAATAACAATGTATAAAGAATTCTTTAACTTAACAACAACTGTAAATATCTAACTCTTAATAATTTAAATAACAAACTAAATAATATTCAACAGTAAAAAAGTCCAATTCATATTAAAATTCATTTCACTTAAATAGTAAATGTAAACTACTACTATAATCTTTCTATAAATAGATCCACTATATATGAATATCACAATTTAGAATGAAATAAATAAAATACTTTTTTTAAATAAGTATCATTATTTCGTAAGAACAATTTTTTTGGCTCTTGAATTGTACTCTCAGAATATAGCATCAGAAAACAAAAGTAATAAAATAAACAAATAAATTAACTGCACAATAATTTTACCCTTTCAATGTTACTCAACTTTCTTTTGAGATAACAATTTTTTTTTTTTTTTTTTTTTTTCACATTAATAAACTTCAAAAGCTTTTTTTGCGATTATTATGCAATAAGTGAAGCTGTAATTTCAGATAATCTAATAAATTTTTATGCATTTTTAGAATGGCATAGAATATGTTCCAATACATGTTACTTGAAAAGAGATTACTCATATATTTTTTCAATAAATAGAAATTATTTCCTATGAATAAATATCACCGAATGAAAAAGGACTATAATTAAATGATAAAATAAGAACATAAAATGAAGTTACTCTTGTAAAATGAAGTAATATAGGAATAAATATCAGAGCAGTTCAAAACTTTCAGTAATATTTGTGAGCTTAACCAAATAAAATTAATTTTTTAACAATACATAAGAATAAATATTAAATTTCGTAAGTTCTAAATGTTCAGGATAAAAGGAACAAAATTCTTCTAAAGTATTCTAAGAACAATTTTTGTTCTATATAAGCCAATAATAACAAATCATTAAAATAAGAAATCAATAAAAATAAAAGAATAATTTAACTTACAGACGTCACTTCTGGGATAAATTTATAAACACTTATGAGTGATTATTTGACAACTAATCGGTAGTTGTTCTCCAATATCACTGGGAAGTCTCCAAAATGTTTTTATTACACAGGTCATCAGTTATCCTGCCGGCTTTTTTTTGATACATTCCTGTCGAAAATTGGCACATTATAGACGATCGCTATTGCTGGCGACTTGAACGTTCTTTCCACCAGACAATCGGAACATCTCAGTCCGAAACCACTAAAATTACCTGATAATCATATCGAGGTAGCCGCAGTCGAGATCGTTGAAATGTAGTCATGACACCCGGACAGGGCATCACTTCGAGTCGCTCACCATGAAGACAAATCTCGAAGTATATCACATCGGAAATCGTAAGGTATTTGCAGTCGTAAAAATTGAGCAGAGGCAGTGAAATCGAGAAGAAATTTCCCAAAAACATTAAAAAGAAGACTTAATAACTTAATAGATGAGCAGTGGCTTTATTGTGATCACAGAGATGAAAGCAACTCCACCAACTTTCGCTTCATTAAAACTGAACACATTTGAAGATATTGAAGAATTAGTAGAGCTTGAAGAACATACTACCGATGCATTAGTGTAGACTCCCCAGTGACGGCAATTAGATGACAACCACTAATTCGTGTAAAATCTCTCCCCGAAGCCAGTGTAACCGTATAAATACTTCAAAATTTGGCCCAAAGGTACAAAACGCGCGAACAAGCTGGTCCACTCGCATCCATGTTCGGGGGGCGCTAGGGGGATAAAGAAGGCGGAGCTTTCTCGCTAATGGATGAAAAAATGAGGCCACGAAGACGTGTCTCTGACGTATGATTAAAACTCTTTAACAGAAGCGGCAAATTAAAAAGGTAAAAAGGCCTTTGGGCGCGAAAACCGCTTGGAATCATGGGATGCCGAATGAATTAAATAGAAATAAAAATGGTATTACAAAAGTTCCAAAGAATAAAAATTAAATGTCTCAAAAGAAGAAATTAGGCAGGTGCGTTTAGAGGCAGTGTTGCAATTTAAGAGAATAAGGTTTTAATAAATACGTGTAGCTTTTAACAGATTAAGATTTTTAGAATGATAAATAACAGAATATTTTGATTAAGTTATGGAATAAAATACAAAATAGATTTAAGAGATATTTTAAAAAGAGAGGGAAAAAAGAATTGAAGAATTTGGAATAATTTAACTAAAGAAATAGGGCGAAAATTTTTTATTATTACATATATATATATATATTAATTTTATTTTATTAAATTAAGTTTCAACTCACTTTTATAAACAATTAATTACAATTCCGTTACATTAAAATTATACTGTGCGCAAATATCCAATACAAGAAATTGTAAAAAAAAAAAAAAAATCATCGTTATTATTTCACTGAAACGAATTATATCGTCGGTTAATATGATATGATTAATTTCCGTAATAAAATAAGTAAATTTTAAGTTGGAAACATTTTATCTTTTGTTGACATTTACTGAAAATGTCAATGGGAAACTTAAGCCTAGCTTTGAATATTTTAGAACTTGAAAACCATATTTAGACTATTTTTCCATTTAATATCTATTTCTCCAGAAACATCTATCTAAAAATCTGTCGGTAGATTATAGGATTGCTGTAATTAAACAATTTTAGAATACAAATTCGGTTTTTAAATTCATTAATACGGAAATTATATGACTCCATCTTAAATAGGACATAATTCCCATGGCAACCTAGAATCATTACCTACCACGGGATATCATTGAATTAATTACATATGATAGGATTTAATAGAATGAACAAAACGTTTATTAATATCAACTTTTATTAATATCTTTTTAAGTTTTGATTCGATGTTCTTAAAATTTTAAATAACTCGACAAAGTTCTGCAACGATTATATATATTAAATTTCAAACCATTTGGTTGGGTAGGTTTTGCGCTGTTATATGCGGACTTTCAGACGGACCAGACGACAACTACAGGTGCAACGCATTTATATAATTACTAACGCACCTAAAAACATGAAGTGAAGTCATTTTCCACGTGTTAAATCAAACGGCTGAATCGTTTATTCTGAAACCTACGTTTACTTTTTTGTATTCAATGGTTAAACACATAACGCTTCAGCGAAACGATTGTTATCCTTTTATTAGGGTGGTTCATAAATGTTATTGTATTCTCAGGTAAAAATTAATTTTTTTCTTTCGAAAACTGAAAGAATAACAAAAATTCTTTTATGAAATCCCATATCATAGATTTTCAAATTAACTTCATTTTTAAAACTCAACTTAAATGTAATAATACAAGCGTTTCAAAATAATAATAACTAAACTGTAATAATACAATTATTATTAATAATAAGAAATAGCTACATGTAATAATAATAACATTTATTTAAAAATACGCCCATACATATAGAATGTACGAATAAAATACAATGAAGGATCCAGTCCTTTAGTAAAAATAGTATTTTAGCTTTTTGTTTAATATTAACTCAGTAAAACATTTTACGATTCCAATAAAAATATAATTTTCATACGTTCTATATATACATATATGATAATTTTAGATTTTAATGCCTAACTCTCAATTAGTAATTATGTAACTTCGAACTTGCTTGAATTGCATTAAAAATTGTTACATTTTCATAAAAGTTCAAAATTTGTTTCAATAGTCACGTAATGTATTTTACTTGCGAAGTGAAAAGCACGCTATAGTTAGATAAATTATAAATTACACTAAGTTACTCATTTGCTTTTCTCAATTAGTACTTTTATTTTTGTTTCTTCTTACATTATTAAAAGGTTTGTGAAAATATTGCAACGAAAATTTCTGTAAACATAATAAGCAATGAATAAATGTTCAACTTTTAGACATTTAACAGCAAATTCTTATCTGCAATTAATTTCTTAATTTTATTAATATTTTATTGTAACGATAACATAAAGTGTACCAATAATAAATGTAAATTAAAATTAAGGTTTATACATTTGCAGACAAACCTTTATCTTTACGTATATTTCTGAATCACAGCAACAGTTTATTAAAGACTAAAATTATCATATATGTATATATAGAACGTATGGAAATTATATTTTTATTGGAATCGTAAAATGTTTTACTGAGTTAATATTAAACAAAAAGCTAAAATACTATTTTTACTAAAGGACTGGATCCTTCATTGTATTTTATTCGTACATTCTATATGTATGGGCGTATTTTTAAATAAACGTTATTATTATTACATGTAGCTATTTCTTATTATTAATAATACTTGTATTATTACAGTTTAGTTATTATTCTTTTGAGTTGCCTATATTAAAATGCAGTCTAAGCTGCCGACATATAAATAATAAATTTTAATGTAATTGATTTCTAATAAAATTTGTAAGAAACAAACTTTCTTACCTCCAAGTTCCAAAGCGGGACATCGGTGCTCCGGCTGTTCATAATTCCTTATATTTCAAAAAACTAAACATTCTTGAGAGACGAAAAGACTTGACTCAAAATAAAATTGCATATATTATTAAACACATCACTATTTAATTGACAATTCACATCACGAACACAACATTTTAAGTATTTACAGCCTTTTAACTGAGCAACATGCTCTCAAAAATCATAATCATAAAAACTAAACTAAAACTTAAGAGTTCAAAACTAAAATTCTAAAAAAAATATTCAAGAACAGTTACAGGAGAGAAGAAAAACATAATGTTGCGCGCATGCGCCAGTTTCATTGTCTCTTTTCAGCTAATCAGAACACATTCCCACCTCTACACTGCGTAGATGCTTTTTACGTATCAAAACTTTGAGAAGAAAAGGGGGTTTTGGATGATGCAACAGGAAATGAATTCCCAATTACATCATCCTCCCACCTTTGATTTTCGGGATCTGAAACTCAAATCCAATTCGTTCGATGTTTTATGATACGCCCGTATCTGGAGCGACGAACCGAAACGTCCGATGTACTGTCGCTGACCGAACCACTAGGAGGATTACTAGCACCTTTATGTTCATTAAAATCTTCTTTCTGTTAATGTCCTTGAAATGGTTTCTCATACTGTCGTTATCTTGTGATACTTCTAAGGGTATTAACCTACTTATAGGTCTTAAATATTCCCCAGTTTTCATTCTTATTTTCACTAAGCGGATGTGTCCATCCTTAGATGGAAAAATTTCAGTCACTTTGGCCAGAGTCCAATCAATTCTTTTATTATTGTCACTGGAAACAATCAGAACATCACCTATTGCTAAAGGTTTCTGTATTTTTTTCCATCTACTAGGTTGTCGCAATTGGCCTAAATATTCTGATCTAAATCGTTTACGAAGGTCTTGTCTTATTTTCTGTTGATAAACAAGCCTTTTGTTCAATGATTTGGCATCTAGAATATCAATATTGGGTGTACCACTACCTTTCACTTCTAGCAAGAACATGGACGGAGTGAGAGGTACGAGATCATTTAAATCTTCTGACACATAAGTAAGGGGGCGACTGTTGATAACACTTTCTGAGTATTCTCTTGGTTAGGCCAATCAATCGCTCCCACCACCATCCCCACCACGGAGCTGAAGGAGGTATAAATTTCCAAATAATTTTCCTTGATATACTATCATTTTGTACTGAATTCCATTTTTTTTTTCAACAAATTTTCCGCTCCTACAAATTTTTTACCATTATCTGTATAGATAATAGAAGGTCTGCCTCTACGGGCTATGAATCTTCTCAACGTCAGTAAAAATACTTCAGTTGATAATGAGGTAGCTAATTCAAAATGAACTGCTCGAAAAACAGCACAAGTGTATATTACTAGCCATATTTTCCTATTTTCTTTAAGAATAAGCGGACCGGCATAATCCAGACCAACAGTTTGGAAAATGGCAGCTTCTCTTACTCTATCTTCAGGTAAGGAAGGAGTGGAAATTTCTACTGGTTTAAAATCGTGTCGTCTACATCTTATTCAGGTTCTAATAATTTTTCTGACAGTTTTTTGGAATTTTAAGATCCAAAAATCTTCCCTTAAATTACACATCATAATTTGTACACCAGCATGTCCTAGTTTTAAGTGTCTAAATCTAATTAATTTTTCAACTACGGGATGGTCATGTGGAAGGATAATAGGAAATCTGAAATTCATAAGATCCTCTCTTAAATGTATCCGTGATTTCTGCCGCAGAACTCCAGCCGAATCTGTCATGGTCTGAAATGCCTTTAGACGTTTATCTTGAGGACCAGTAAACGATTTTTGAACTAATTTCAACAATACATTTTCAGCTTCATTCTGCTCTTCTACCGTTAAAATTTTAAATTCTCTCTCTTCTTTAGCTTTCTTACAATTTTTGTAAAATCTGTATATCTACGCGATTACTTTTACTAATTTATCGTAGGAAGAAATTCTAGTGTAAAATTGTTCACTGTGAACATCTACATTTGTAGTACTAATAATTGTTTTTCTTCTTTCTGCATCGATAATTTTGAAGTCAGGAAACATTTCTGATTTTGGCCACTCGTCCATTGGTTTTCTCAACCACTGCGGTCCCTCCCACCATTTATCTCGGGCTAAAACCTCAGCGGTACAACCCCTTGAAGGCAGGTCAGCAGGATTCAATTGGCCAGGAATAAAGTGTCATTTTGAAGGATCACTTAATGAGCGAATTTCGGTCACTCGGTTGTAAACAAAAGGTGCCCAATTTTCATTTCTTTTTATCCAGTAAAGCGCATTGGCCGAATCAGTCGAATAAAAAATGGCAATGTTATCTAATTTCAAATCAGTTTTAACACTACTTGCTAATCTAGCCCCAATATTACAAGCCAATAATTCTAACCGCGGGATAGAAATTGTTTTCATAGGAGAAACTCGGCTTCTTGCTTGAACCAACTGACAGAAACCACCGTTCTCATTTTCGGTCCATATTGTTCACTGTGAACACTGTGAACACGTTAATACACGTAGCATACGCTACTTTACTAGCGTCGCAAAAAACGTGCAAGGAATGCAACTTATCTGCATCTCGAGAAAACACCTAGGTATTTCAATAGTCCCTAATTTTCCTAATTGTTTTTTCCATTTTTCAAATTTTTTCTTGATAGAAACAGGTAATTCCGTGTCCCATGTCACTTTAGCTTTCCAACACTCCTGTAATAATATTTTAGGTTCTAATGTTACAGGACATGTGTATCCTATAGGATCAAAAATTCTGTGTACAGAAGATAAAATGTTTCTTTTAGTTACAAGGCGATCATCCTCTGAAACTTCTTTTAAATCAACTGCTAGTGTATCCCTTCTAAAATCCCACATTAGCCCTAAAACAGGGACATTTTCCCCTGTAAAAACTTCTCGAAAACTATGCTCCCACCCGCGAAGCTCGAATTTAGCATTGTTAAGAAGAATTTTTGACTCTTCGATAAAACTGTTTAGCTGTTCCTTATTATCAACACTCGTAACACAGTTGTCTACATAAAATGACTCTAACAATTTTAACGCAGTGTTTTTAAATTGTTCAGGTGCATTTTTCAAATGATATTCTAACGTGGCACCTTGAAGGTAGGGGCTACATGAAATGCCAAATACTACTCTTCTATGTTGAAGCGTTATCAACTTTTGAGGGTCCCCTTCTTCATACCATAGAAATTTCAAGAATGATCGATCTTTTTCTGTAATGCCAATCTGTAAAAAAGCCTTTTTTAAGTCAGCAATTACCCCTATTTTCCCCAATCTAAATCTATTTAAAACAGAAGGAATCAGTTCTACGAGGTTAGGCCCCTTTTCAATACAATCATTTATCGATGGTGAGTCCTTTTCCCGATCTGAACCATCAAAAACTGGCCGCACCTTTGTAGTGGAGTTTTCTTTAAACACTGCTCTATGAGGAAGGAAATGCTCACTACCTAACGTTTTCCTCTGATCAACCTTTTCAATTATTTTCTCGTCTAACCATTCATTAAATATTTGATTATAATCACCTAATTTTCCTATCTTTTTTAATGAATCGACACATAATTTTAATCTACGTCGAGCAATCTTTTCGTAACTGGGTAGTCTAGGGTGGCCCTGTATCCATGGAAGACTAACTTCATATCTACCCTCGTCATCTACTCTTATATTACTAAGAAAATGTTCTTTAGTGGCTAACTCTATCTCTTCTCTACCCTTTTTCTCCCCAGAATCTCGAATTCTTAAAGTGTCAAGGTGCCATAACTCGGAAATTTTTGCCTCTTTGACATGCAGCGAGAAAACTAAATTGTTCATATTTTTTATTTTCATAACCTTCAGTTTTCCCGAGAATTGTCCAACCTAAACGAGTTCCCATGCAAACTAATCCGCCCTGTAATTGTTTTAAATTTCCGGTAAATAATTTTCCGGCGACATCTGCACCAATTAACACATGAATTTCATCAGGAGAAAATTCGTATAGTAAATCATTAGTTTTAGTGACTCTATCAGTCAATAAAATTCCGTACCGTTTTATTTCATTAATAAAGGATCCTTCCGGTATAGGTGAAATTTCAGAGCAAATCTTTAACTATTATCCATATTTCCTAAATTAATTAAATATCTATCGTGTAGTTCTTCACATTGTCGACCCCCAAATAAACTATGCACTATTCTTTCTTTACTTATACTATTATATCCTAACATGTTAGCAGCAAATTTTGATATATACGACCGTTGCGACCCCGTGTCATATAAAATTCTAACATTTCGTACGATATCCCCATTGTATATGCGTACAACCAATGTTTGGAGCAAAACCCTTTTTCTAGAAGTTGTATTCGCAAGCATACAATCTTTATTAGGAGTAGAATCCTCTTTAGAATTATCGCCTAAATTAATTTTATTCTTTTCTATGCACATGAACTGGTGGTGAATTTTCCCACAATGAGTACAATTAGTTTTAATTTTACAAGCTTTAGCCAAGTGGTTGGCATTGAAGCATCGAAAGCAAGCTCCTTTTTTAATAAAACATCTTTTCTCTTCGCGAGTATCATTTTCCATACCGCTTTACAATTTTGACTACGGTGTTTATTTTCGCAAAAGACACACCGTTCTTCCATTTTTTTTTCATCTGCATTATACAGTTCGGCCGCCGTAGGAAGGGAAACATTTTTTTCCTTACGATCGAATCTAAGTTCTCTGTTTACTGAGACATCTTTATCGAAAGAAAACCCACTCTTAGCCAATTTGACCTTTTGCTCCATTTCAACTTCAATTTGTAAAAATTTCATTAAAGTATCTAATTTATTAATTCCCTGATCTTTATCTTTATCATTAACAGATAAAGTGCCAAGATGTCTTTCCCATAATTTAAGAATATCTGAAGGCAATGCTGATTCGACCAATGGATATAAAATCGAAGAATAGTTTTCGCTCGATACGCCTAACATTTTTAATGACCGAAGGTATGTTTCTATTTTATCATACAACTTAACAAGGGACAGTCTCTGGCCTTGTCCCAAAGAATTATTTATAACTAAGCCTAGTACTTCGCGTATGTATACTTCGATTAAAATATCTGTTCTACCGAACCGTGCCTTCAACGATTGTATCGCCTCTGGATAGCTATCGGCTGTAGGGGGGAAAGATTCAACAATTTCCCTTGCCCTAGATCCCTTTTGGGTGGCTTGAATAAGATATTGGAATTTATCTTCGTTCACTATGTCGGAGTCTTCGTGGATTTTTTGTAATTGGCCCAAAAAAGATAGCCAATTTTTTACATCACCATTAAAGGGCTTAAGTTCTAATTTTGGTAATTTAAACTTTCTTCTAGTGGCCATACCATCTGATGATAAAGAGGTATCCTGATTGCTCTCTTTCTCTAATTTAAGAATGTTTCTAGATAGTTTGTTTTTATTTTCCCAGTAATTTATATTATACTTGTCTATTTGCTCACATTCCGAATCGAAGGCGTCTTGTTGACAATTTTTATCTTCAGATAAATTATCTAAAATTTGTTTATCGTTTAATGAGAGCTCTTCATGTTTTGATTCTAACCTATCTAAAAGAGACGACAGACTATCGATATCATCACATTTTGCCTGCAAAGTATCTTCTATTTCTTTTATCAACTTTGTGAAGTTGGAACGCACTGGCGTCCTTGATTTCTTTAATTTATCCATACTTAATGTTCAATTCTAGTTAACTAACTTCTAATTAACTTTCTAATCTCTAATTGTAATCATCTACGGAGCAACCGGTCCCGGCAGGGGATGCCACAATTATGTGGCAACTCCGACTGCCTATATTAAAATGCAGTCTAAGCTGCCGACATATAAATAATCAATTTTAATGTAATTGATTTCTAATAAAATTTGTAAGAAACAAACTTTCTTACCTCTAAGTTCCAAAGCGGGACATCGGTGCTCCGGCTGTTCATAATTCCTTATATTTCAAAAAACTAAACATTCTTGAGAGACGAAAAGACTTGACTCAAAATAAAATTGCAGATATTATTAAACACATCACTATTTAATTGATAAATCACATCACGAACACAACATTTTAAGTACTTACAGCCTTATAACTGAGTAACATGTTCTCAAAAATCATAATCATAAAAACTAAACTAAAACTTAAGAGTTCAAAACTAAAGTTCTAAAAAAATTATTCAAGAACAGTTACAAGAGAGAAGAAAAACATAATGTTGCGCGCATGCGCCAGTTTCATTGTCTCTTTTCAGCTAATCAGAACACATTCCCACCTCTACATTGCGTAGATGCTTTTTACGTATCAAAACTTTGAGAAGAAAAGGGGGTTTTGGATGATGCAACAGGAAATGAATTCCCAATTACAACAAATAATAACATTTATTTAAAAATACGCCCATACATATAGAATGTACGAATAAAATACAATGAAGGATCGAGTCCTTTAGTAAAAATAGTATTTTAGCTTTTTGTTTAATATTAACTCAGTAAAACATTTTACGATTCCAATAAAAATATAATTTTCATACGTTCTATATATACATATATGATAATTTTAGATTTTAATGCCTAACTCTCAATTAGTAATTATGTAACTTCGAACTTGCTTGAATTGCATTAAAAATTGTTACATTTTCATAAAAGTTCAAAATTTGTTTCAATAGTCCCGTAATGTGCGTTTCACTTGTGAAGTGAAAAGCACGCTATAGTTAGATAAATTATAAATTACACTAAGTTACTCATTTGCTTTTCTCAATTAGTACTTTTATTTTTGTTTCTTCTTACATTATTAAAAGGTTTGTGAAAATATTGCAACGAAAATTTCTGTAAACATAATAAGCAATGAATAAATGTTCAACTTTTAGATATTTAACAGCAAATTCTTATCTGCAATTAATTTCTTAATTTTATTAATATTTTATTGTAACGATAACATAAAGTGTAGCAATAATAAATGTAAATTAAAATTAAGATTTATACATTTGCAGACAAACCTTTACCTTTACGTATATTTCTGAATCACAGCAACAGTTTATTAAAGAGTTGCAAACAAATGCAGTAACTAAAATAACAGCAGACATATCCAGATTACGTGAACGAAACTGTAAGAAAAATATAATGTATTAGCATAAAACATGCTTTGACTGTTTGTAAAATTATGACACTTTACAAAATTGCATTTAACAAAATTAATCAATTAAAAATTTTCAACAAAATATCAACTAAAATTAAGATTAATACTTTCAGACAAATCTTTAACATTAAATAACTTCTCAATCACAGCAACACTTTTTAAAACAATAACATATAGTAAAAATAGCAAATAAAACTTTTGTGCAAAAATATTAAAATGCAGAAAACCAACGTTAAAATGACCCAAAAAATAAACAGAAAAATCAGCAAACAGGGGTTTTGAATCCACAAGCGAGATTCTTCTTCAGTGCGCAAAAGGTACCAGAGAGGACTGCTGTATAATGCACAACTCAAGATGGCGGTTCACTCACCCAAACATCTGATAAATTTAATTTTTACAGAATTGGTTTTGCAAAGGGTCCATTGGAGTCTAAAACTTGAGAGGGAAAATAATAATAATAATAATAATAATAATAATAATATTTTACTAATTAATTAGCTTTAATATACTTAATTTTCTACTCTAAATTATTAGGATTTCGGTCTAGTCTCCCTATTCGTAATTTTTCTGGGGCGCTGTCCACTTGGGTGAGGGGGGGGGGGTTACAATATCTCCAGCAGGGGCTGAGTTCTCCCCCCCCCGGTGGGGCTTAGTAATAAAATAAAAATAGACTAATAAGGGGAAAATAATAATAATAATAATTTTCCCCCTTTTGCTCATATAGTCGATTTACTTCTCAGCAACTGCTCCCCTCATTCCTCTTTACCGCCCCCTTCCCGCCATGGACATATGCTCTTTCGAGGGAGAGGGGCACAAACTAATTCAACTTTTTTCCCCACATGTGTTTTATCTTTAGATAGGTCTTTTGGTTTTGAAATTATTAAACAGCATTCTGCTTCATTATTTTCATCCCACCGCTTAGGGCTTCGGCCTTTTCTCCCTTTTCGTCGTTTTTCTGGGGCGCTCTTCACTTGGGGGAAGGTTTTTTTTTTCAATATTTCGAACAGGGGCTGAGTTCACCCCCCCGGTGGGGTTCTATAAAATAAATAAATAAATAAATATTTATAAAATAATAATAAAAATAAATAAGTATTTAAAAAAATAATAAAAATAAATAAATAAATAAAAATAAATAAATAAATAAATAAGTATTTTAAAAAATAATAATAAAAATAAATAAATAAATAAATAAATAAGTATTTTTAAAAATAATAATAAAAATAAATAAATAAATAAAATAAAATAAAATAAAAATAACATTAAATAAAATAAATTCTAATAAGGGGACAACAATAATAATAATAACTAGCTGGCTTCGCCCGCCAGCGGGCCCCTAATTTACATCGGTGCCTCGAAACTTTTGTATTCTCCGGCTCGCATCCCCCTCAAACCGAACGAACCTCCGACCCGGGTCCCCGCTGCCTTCGGCACCGGTCGTGCTACGCACGCACCGGATAATCCTATAATTTGCATAATCCCTTAATTTGCACATCGAATAGTATAAACCTCTAACTGAACTAATCTCCGACCCTGGTCTCCGCTGCCTTCGGCACCGGATAATCCCTTAAATTGCACATAGAATAGTATAAACCTCTAACTGAACGAAACTCCGGCTCGGGTCCCCGCTGCCTGCGGCACCGTATAGCAGTCGTGCTGCGCACGCGCTGCAGTATACGTTAGTTCCACCTTCCGCCACCAGGTGGCGCAGATAGAAAAAATAAACCTCGAACTGAACGAACCTCTAGAACCCCACAGTTAAGATAAAAAAACTTGAAGGGGGGGGGGGGGGCACTGCTTTTCCTTAAACAACTGAATTAGACTGCTGGAAAAAAAAAATCTGATGTCAAACAACTTATTCAGACTACCGGACTTCTTGTTCAAAGACAGGGACCTGTAGGAAAACTTAAAACTGAAAAAAAAAAATCGATAACGGGCGAAGCCTGCTTTTCCCTATCATAATATCTGGTTGCCACTCTAAAACAAAACCTTAAGATACTCGTTATGGCAGTTTTTAGACGCGGCCTACTTCTTAAAATCGTAATATCTAGCCGGCACTGTAATAGAAATCTTTCTTTTGCTTTAATTATACAAATAACGATGATTAATTATACAATAAAATAATATATCGGCTCCTAATGAAGATATGAGAATAATTTTTAGATATTCTGAAAGCAGAATCCATTTTGAGTCGCCCTGTCAAAGTTTGGAATTAATGGGCCCCTTAGATTCGGAAATGCCCCCCCCCCTCTGAAAAAACGCAGTTGAAAGTCACGTGACTTTTTTATCTCTTTTAGAAATGACTTATCCACAGACGATTTGTCTGCGTTGAATGTTGAAATAAAAAAGAAGCTGTCTCTTCGGAATAGAAATAAATTCATTTGCCGTGTCATTAATGAGTTTTAATTGATATCTTTAAAAATTACTGGTCGATTTTTACGAATTTTTTTTTGTTGAATTCGCGATTTTTTTATACACGTGTTAGCGCAAATTTTCGCGAATGTAGAGTCATTATTTCCACTTGTTTCAAAAAGGAATGGGGCGATTTGATCTCGGATCTGTCGACCCTGCATTCTTTACGGCAACCTTTTTTTACGTCTGGGGTCGATGTTGGATGTCTGGTCAGTTTTTGGCCGAAATAAAGAAAAGTTACGGTCCGAATTTCAAAAAATTTGACATTTTGGAACGACAAAAATCGGCCGCGTGTGTACCCCGATTTTCGGATCGATACCTCCGGTACATTTTTTTTAATTCGATGATGCGTTAAAAAGCGACGATTTGGATGTCTGTGATTATCAAAACAGAAATTTTTTTCGATTCTTTTTCCAGTTCGGTTTCGGTCGGTAATTAAAACACTTTCGTTCATTAATAACTCCCCGGGTCTGGGTCGGAATCCCGACCCGATCGAAACTTGAGCGTCGCGCCTTTTTTGCGAATTTTTCGGTCCGCGTCCGCCGTCGGTGCGTCGATTTGTCCCGGAGCCTTTGCGTGTACAGCGGGGAGTGCACAGACAGACAGAAAGAAAGAAACACACACAGACGTTTACCGTTCTTAATATTAGGGACTAGCATGCTTCGCCCGCCAGCGGGCCCCTAATTTACATCGGTGCCTCGAATTGTAGAAAATCTCGAATCTTGTAAAACCTCAAACCGGACGAACCACCGACCCGGGTCCCCGCTGCCTTCGGCACCGTATACCGGTCGTGCTACGCACGCACCGGGTAATCCCTTAATTAGCACATTGAATTGTACAAACCTCTAACCGAACGAACCTCCGACCCTGGTCCCCGCTGCCTTCGGCACCGTATACCGGTCGTGCTGCGCACGCACCGGATAATCCCTTAAATTGCACATAGAATAGTATAAACCTCTAACTGAACGAACCTCCGGCTCGGGTCCCCGCTGCCTGCGGCACCGTATAGCAGTCGTTCCGACCCTGGTCCCCGCTGCCTTCGGCACCGTATGACGGTCGTGCTACGCATGCACCGGATAATCCCTTAAATTGCACATGGAATAGTATAAACCTCTAACTGAACGAAAACCTGCGGCTCGGGTCCCCGCTGCCTGCGGCACCGTATAGCAGTCGTGCTGCGCACGCGCTGCAGTATACGTTAGTTCCACCTTCCGCCACCAGGTGGCGCAATCTGTTTATATGATCATAACTGAAATCGTTAAGACTTTCGATGTCGAGTCGAATGAGCCATACCCCGTCGTTTTCATGCCCGTAGAACCGAAGATAGGAAAGCGCCCCTAGTGGCGAAAAAACGAAATAAAATCGGTAAGCTGTATCGATGTCGAGTCGAATTTATTTAGACTACCTGAGTTCTAGTTCAAAGACAGGGACCTGTAGAAAAACTTAAAACTTAAAAAAAAAAAAAATCGATAACGGGCGAAGCCCGCTTTTCCCTATCATAATATCTGGATAGGGGGTCCTTATTACTTTAATTATGATGTTTGGAATCAGTTTGGTGGACATCCGTAACACAGTTTCTTAGTTATAGAAACGGACCACAGTTAAAAGAAAAAAGCGGGGGGGGGGGGGGGGTTTGGCGATGACACTGCTTTTCCTCAAACAACTTATGTAGACTACCTGTGTTCTAGTTCAAAGACAGTGAGCTGTAGAAAAACTTAAAACTAAAAAAAAAAAAAAAAAAAAAAAATCGATAACGGGCGAAGCCCGCTTTTTCCTATCATAATATCTGGTTTCCACTCTAAAACAAAAACTTAAGATACTCGTTATGGCAGTTTTTAGACGCGGCCTACTTCTTAAAATCGTAATATCTAGCCGGCACTGTAATAGAAATCTTTCTTTTGCTTTAATTATACAAATAACGATGATTAATTATACAATAAAATAATATATCGGCTCCTAATGAAGATATGAGAATAATTTTTAGATATTCTGAAAGCAGAATCCATTTTGAGTCGCCCTGTCAAAGTTTGAAATTAATGCGCCCCTTAGATTCGGAAATGCCCCCCCCTCCCTCTGAAAAAACGCAGTTGACTATTTTATCTCTTTCAGAAATGACTTATCCGCAGACGATTTGTCTCCGTTGAATGTTGAAATAAAAAAAAGCTGTCTCTTCCGAATAGAAATAAATTCATTTGCCGTGTCATTAATGAGTTTTAATTGATATCTTCAAAAATTACTGGTCGATTTTTACGAATTTTTTTTTGTTGAATTCGCGATTTTTTTATACACGTGTTAGCAAATTTTCGCGAATGTAGAGTCATTATTTCCACTTGTTTCAAAAAGGACTGGGGCGATTCGATCTCGGATCTGTCGACCTGCATTCTTTACGGCAACCTCTTTTTACGTCTGGGGTCGATGTTGGATGTCTGGTCAGTTTTTGGCCGAAATAAAGAAAAGTTACGGTCCGAATTTCAAAAAATTTGACGTTTTGCAACGACAAAAATCGGCCGCGTGTGTACCCCGATTTTTGGATCGATACCTCCGGTACATTTTTTTTTATTCGATGATGCGTTAAAAAGCGACGATTTGGATGTCTGCGATTATCAAAACGGAAGGCGAACTTTTCGCTGTTTTGACTTCTCTTCCGACTTCGGTTTCGGTCGGTAATTAAAACACTTTCGCTCATTAATAACGCCCCGGGTCCGGGTCGGAGGCCCGACCCGATCGAAACTTGAGCGTCGCGCCTTTTTTGCGAATTTTTCGGTACGCGTCCGCCGTCGGTGCGTCGCCTGGTCCCGGAGCCTTTGCGGGTACAAAGGCGGAGTGCGCAGACAGACACACACACACACACACACACACACACACACACAGACGTTTACCGCGCTTAATATTAGGGATATTAATAATAATTTCCCCCTTTTTTGCCCTTTTAGTTTTTTTTAGATTCTCATCAACTGCTCACCTCATTCCTCTTTTCCACCCCTCTCCCACCATGGGCATATGCTCTTTGGGTGGGGGGGGCGCCAACTATTCCAACTTTAATCCCCGCATGTAATATATCATTAGTTAGGTCTATTGGTTTTACAATTAATAAAGAGAATTCTGCCTCATTTTTTTTTCATCCCACCGCGCTTTTCGTTTTTTTAATAATTGATCATTTATTTTTCTATTCTTTAATTAGATTTCAAAGTCAAAATTTTCTACTCTAAATCATTAGGTTTATGACCTGGTTTCACCATTAGTAGTAATTTTGGTTCGCTGTCCACGATGGTGGGGTTTTTATTGCCTTTATTTGCTTTTTCCAGTGCATACAGCATGTCTATAGATGGACAATTAAATTCTCGACGTCTGCTGCACACATCTTCCCCCCCCTTTAAAAAAAATTCTCATATTTAATTAATATATTATTAGCTAGGTCTCTTGGCTCTGCAATTAATGAGCAGCTTTCTGACTCAATATTTTCATCCCACCAAGCTCTTTTTTTTCTTTTACTAACAAATCAGTTTTTTTTTTATCTACTTCATTTTCTACTCTAACAAATTAGGAAGGGTTTAGAAATTAGTTTCCCTATACCGTAGTATTTTTGGGACGCTCATCATGTTGGTGGGAACTTTTATCGTTATATATCCATCGGGGGCTGAGTTAGCCCCCCCCTCCCGGTGGGGCAGAATGATATATACTATTCATCTCTTCTCTAGTTTTTAGCTACAACTCCAGACATATGTAAAAAGGCTAAGGTAAGTTAGGAGGTCTTGCCCCTTGCTACATCACCGTAACACCATAAGTAATGGATTACACAACAACACGGTAACAATCAAATTACCCGTTTATAAGTCATATCCCGTAACAAATCAAGTTGAGCTTTAAACCAGTTACACTTGTTTAAGCATGTATGTGCTCATCCAGAACAAATAAAAACCAGTTTCTCCTCATAGGAGGGCTTCAATTCAGTAACACTTCGGTTTACTTGTTACTAATCAAAACTAAGATAAGTAGGAAAGAAAGAAATTCTGTATCCCCCCTCCCCCCCGCTGCTGGTGCCACAACAACATCACCCCTCCTCCCCCATATTCATCACATATAAAAACAACAAATCAAAACACAAACCTTAACTCCCGACCATTGAGGGTTCCCGTACTGCCTATAGCTATTTTAGTGATAATAGTAATTAATTCAATAAAGTATTAAATTACATAGTTCAGTCTGATTCAAGATAGACAAAGTGTAGAATTGTTATTATAACTGCTGGGATCACAAAAACATAAATTGTAGGAAAAACACCAGCTAGACAAAATGCGATTTTCAAGATCGAGTTCCAGATCGAGCTCAGTACATTCAAATAAAAACAACTCACCACCTCTACAAAAATCGTCAACAAAGAGAACAATAACCACTCAAGGCACACAAAAGAATGACCTAATAAAGAAAGACCGAACAAAACTAAAAATATCTCAAAACACAAAATATGCAGGGGACTCGGGTGCATCGGGTGCGAACCAGAAGGGCACAAGGAAAATAAATGAAACGAAAGAATAAGAAAGAGAGACAGAAGAAAATGTCAGTTCCAGTGAAATAGAAAAATACTTCGAAATATCAAGTGAAGAAGAAGAGGAAAAATATGAAGAAGCAGAAATGGGGAAGAAGCAACTGGTAACAGAAGACCAGGAAGTGAAAAAGCTCAAGAAAGAACTTGCGCAAATATGTGACAAAAGCGGCCTAGCACAAAGAAGATCGGTAGAGATGGATAAAGCCATGAAAGCAGTTAGCTACATAAAAATGCTCCAGAAGAAATCAAAGATGCTAGTACCAACAACCAATGCGATGAACCAAGCACTCCAAATAATCATCAATTCACTCCAGGAATTGGAACACAGAGTAACATATGCAGAGGCAAAAGATGAAACAATAGAACATCTCATCGAAACCAAACAAGTACAAACCACGGAAAATTACAAACCTACCAACCTCCCAGTACAAACACAGGAGGTCAAACCAAGGGCGCCGGCAACATATGCCGAGGCCATAAGAGCAGCGACATCAACGGTCATAATACAAGGTACAGATGAAAGAATTGCATAAGAGGTAGAAAAGCAAGTCACGAATACAGTAAAAGACCACGAAGGAATCAACAGAGTGACAAGAATCAGAAATGGTATACGAATTGAGTGTGAAAATGCAACAGAGGCCACAAGGTTAAAAGAAACACTGAAAGAAAACACGGAAACAAGCTCAAACCTGAATATCAAGACGGCAAACCTGAGGAAGAAAATAATAATGATCTTCCACGTTCCAAACACGGTAAGTAAAGAAGCCATACAAGTAAAACTGGAAAAACTACTAGGTTTGGATGGATCAAAGGATCCTGAGGAAGTAGTAAATATACTCAAACCAATAATGATACCAACAGAACGAATGCACATACCAGTCACACTCCCGGAGCCACTGGCAGACCATCTCCTCAAGAGAAGAACGGTGTGCCTTGGGCTCAGGGAATGCCCGATAAAAAACTACGTGACGATTCTGAGGTGCCACCGTTGCCAGGGATTTGATCACATTGCACAATACTGCGACCAACGACAAGTCTGCTCTGAATGTGCTGGAGATCACAAGCATGACGAATGTCCTAAGAGAAGAGAAATATGTATCATGTGTCTAAACTACAATGAGATGACTAAAGGTTATTTACGCTCTCAGCTATCAACGGATCACACGGCTCACGATGGGAGGTGCACGGTGTACCGGAGACTCCTCACTATTAGACAAATAGAATTGGAGGAGGGAAAAAAGAGGTTAACAAGCGGGTTAGAAGTATTGCGGGGACAAGCCACAGTAGTAACGTACCGCGGGGTCCCAAGAATACAAAGGAGGACGCAGGAAGAAATAAACAACGTGCAACACAGGCAAAGACAAGAGCAACGTTTTCGCGGACACCGATAAAAGTCAGTGCCCGCGCGGCCTAAAACAAACACAAAATACAAACTTAAACACACCCGCCACCACAAACCAAAGTAAATCTCCCCCGAATAAACCAAGCCCAAACACAACTCTCACAAACAATGATACAGACACAATAAAAATGATACAAATAAATCTACACGGTAGTGCAAATGCCACAAAATCACTTGCGGGGTATATGGGAGCAAATGAAATCAACATCGCGCTGATCCAAGACTTTTACCAAAATAGACAAACAGGAGACATAATAGGTTTTAGCTCAAAATTATGGAAAATATCAAAAACAAAAACAAACAAAGCGGCAATAATCACAAACGCAGGAACAAACCCAATAACACTAAAAGAAACCGACCACACAACAGCAGTAACACTAGAAAATAAAAAGGAAATAATAACGATAATAAATGTATACGCCCCCCCCTCAGCAGACTTCATGAGCGTGCTTCAAGAGGTCGAAGACACATTGAAAATAGCCAAAGGTGAAATTCTGCTGACGGGAGACTTCAATGCACACTCTCAGGTCTGGGGTTACAATGATATAGACACAAGAGGAGAACAACCAACAGATTTTTTACTAGCCAACGACTTATACGTATAAAATCCACCAAACGCACCATCCTCATTTAGCACAATGCGGAGGAAAAAAGTTATCCAAGGGTGGCCAGACCTAACAATAGCAACGATAAACCTTGGGGACAAAATAACGGAATGGGAAGTAAGTGACGACGAGTCCCATAGCGACCACAAATACATTAAATTCAAACTAACATATGACAACATAAGTTATTACAGACACAAACTAGAGACAAAACATGCAAAATTTGAGAAAAAAATAAAACAAATAGGGAACAAATATATAAATGAACTTACAAGGATAACCAGCAAAGAACAATTAGACAACATAACAATGAAAATACAAAATGAAATCACAGCAATAGCATTACAATGCTACAAACAAAGAAAATCACCAAATATAACAGCTCCAACATGGTGGACAATGGAGATAAAAACAGCCCGAAACCGAGTTAGAGCATTTAGAAGGAAATATCAAAAACAACAAGATGAAGAACTAAAATACAAACAACACATAGAATATAAAAAAGAAAGGGCAAAACTTAAAAAACTAATCAACAGAACAAAAAGGGAAACTTGGAAAAAATTCTGTAACGAAGCCATAGATACATACGGGCCACAATACAAAGCTGCCTCAGGTAAAAAACCAAAGCCATCACGATTAGTAAATGTACTACCAAACAACCAAACAGTAACAATAAAAGAAACACTTAACCACTTTCTAGATAACCTGTACTTAACAAACCCAAACACAGAACATAAACTCACACCGACGCCACCAAAATTCAGAGACATTAGCCTACCAGACATAACAAAACAAGAACTTAACAGAATAATAAAAAATATAAAGCAAAACAAAGCTCCAGGATTCGATTACATAGACTACAATATAGTTAAAAAAATACACAAAGCGACGCCAAAGTTAATGCTCTCGTTATTCAACGCATGCCTCAAGCTAAAACACTTCCCAAAAACATTCAAAATAGGTACAGTGGTCCTGTTCCACAAACCGGGAAAAAAACCCCAGGACCCCAAAAACTATAGACCAATATGCCTGCTACCGGCCTTCAGTAAAATCCTAGAAAGAATAATATACGGTAGTATAATGCACCATCTGACATTAAACAAATATTTGAGCAAAAAGCAATATGGTTTTAAACAAGGTACTTCAACAGAACACGCACTAAACAACCTTATAAAAACGATAAAACAAGATAAAAAAGATAAATTCCAAACACTACTAGTAGCAATGGATATTAAAGAAGCCTTTGATAATATTAGATGGCCAATAATAGCAAATATACTAAAAAACTCCCCGAACCCAACTTATTTAACAAACTGGATAATTAGTTTCCTTGAAAACAGGTTTGTCACACTAGAGGAAAACGGAATAAAACAATCAAGACAAACCTTTGGCGGCTGGCCATAAGGAAGTTGTCTCGGCCCGCTACTTTGGCTGCTAATAGCAGACGTAGCCTTAAAAAAGAACTGGGGTAAAAAGGTTAGAATCCAAGCATTTGCCGACGATTTCATCCTAATACTCAAAGCTAAAACTAAAGAGCAACTGGTAATCTTAGCAAATAAAATAATAGAAGAATTCAACAACTGGATTAAAAGCAACAATCTTACGCTAAACAGGGAAAAAACAGAGCTACTGTATCTAAACAGACCTCGCTTACACAACCTCCCAGATCAAGTCTCGGGAAAGATAGAGGGAATCAAATTAGAGGACAAGGATCTGGAAGGTAAAGACCAAATCAAATACCTAGGAGTCATAATACACCGTAACCTAAACTGGCTGCCAGATTGCCAACACCAAACAACCAAAGTACGCAAATCATTCAATATGCTGGGACAAATGGCAAAAAGAGGTTGGGGAATAAAACCAGACATCATAAAAATTTGGTATCGAACAGTAGCAGAACAAGTGCTAACATATGCAGCCCCAATCTGGGGACACAAATTAAATGCCAGAAGCAAAGCGGTCCTAACCACTTGCCAAAGGCATTTTATGCTGACCATAGTCAAGGCATACAAAACTGCCCCAACAGCAGCCCTTCAGGTACTGGCGGGTCTGATTCCAATACACCTACAGGTCAAATATGAAGCAACATATGGAACAATAACAAGGTTAAGAGAAACATGTAAATTATACGGTAATACAATTCAACCAACAGACTACGATAACAAAATAAACATATGGGAAACGCACCCAGCAGAAACAACAGAACCAAAGATAGGCTACAACGAAACAGACATAACAATTTATACAGACGGCTCAAAATTGGAATCAGGCGCTACGGGATCGGCTTTCGTAGCATACAAAAGCGACAAAAAAATTAAACTATGGTCAACACCATTGCGGAAACATAACAGTGTCCTCCAAGCCGAACTACTGTCGATACTAAAGGCAACAGAATGGGGCAACGAAACAGGGATGGATTATAGCATTCAATCGGACTGCCTATCAGCAATATTAGCACTCAGCAAACCATTCAACACAGCAAAACTAATTGCAGACATACAAAACAAAATAAGAAAATCAAACAACAAATTTAAAATTAATTGGGTTAAGGCACACGTTGGCATCCAAGGAAACGAGGATGCTGACGAATTAGCAAAAGATGCGGCTAAAAATTAAAAAAATGATAGACCCTACCACATAGAAAGACCAATATCAAACCTTAAGCGTATATTAAAAGAGTTAACAATAAAACAATGGCAGTTCGAGTGGGACTATGGGGATACGGGTAGAACAACTCATGGATACTTCCCAAAAGTAGACACAAAACGGCTTATAAGCTGTAAATTACTGAGCCAAATCTACACAGAACATGGAGCATTCCCACAATACCTACATAGATTTACTAAATTTAGCTCTCCAGAATGCATATGCGGGGAATTAGGGTCCATAAAACACTACCTTACGGCTTGCCCACTCACAGAACCACACCATCTGGTCACCATCACAGTTAATAACGAAATACTATGGCACAGACAACTTGCAAACAACAAACATGTACAAAACAAAGGTAGAGCAGTGATCAGATGGCTAATGAACAATGTAGACGACATGAAACAGACAAACATAGACTAATACAACAACAACAACAAAAAACATAAAAGTCCCAGCAGCCACCATACCTCTATATTCAAAGTGCGTATAACCTCTGCCTAATGAATCTTATCTTCCAAGAAAAAAAAAAAAAAAAAAAAAAAAAAAAAGGAAATATATATATGTATATATGTGTATATATAATAAAATAGCAGTGTAAAGTATACCTCTTTCCTGCGAAAAAAAAAATCGTTCTTTTAGCGTCTAAGAGGGTGGAAGTTAATAACTAATTAACGGACTAATGGCCAAGGAATATGCCCCACCCCATAGCGCACCAAGTCCTCAAATAGCTTCATCGAGTTCATGAAAACAGCCATAAGGTATATATGGACTGATCGCCACTAGAGCGCATTCATGACAACAAATTCAACGGTTACCAGTGATGCAACAGAGTATAAAATCAACAGCGAAATATGAGAAACCCAAATCACAATGAAAAGCCAAAATAAATGCAACAAAATAGAAACAACTGCATCACATGAGAAACCAAAAAGCAGCGAGATAAACCTAAATGTGCAACAAAAATCAAGCAGCAAAAGAAAAACAACAGGTAACTGGAAAGTACAGTAGAAAAAAGTAAGGGAAAAAAACAATCCAACACAGGTAAAAGTAATCATTTTCTTCTGTTTTTTATGTAAAGTTAAATAAACATGTATTAACCCCCTTCCCTTACAGGGTTTTTTTTTTTTTTTTTTTTTTTTTTTTTTTTTTTTTTATCATGTACGCTAATGGCGCCTTGTGCATGTAAAATCCGTCGTGGGTGTAAAGTCCTCCAAGTTCCCTGTGAATTATACCTCTGGGTGTGCCTAATCAGGTGAAGGTCTCGTCACCTGATCAAGGCTCTAAATTACGAGACCAACTCGCATAACGATGACAGGTCCATATAAAAAGAATAACATCAATTAGCAGCAAAACAAAATGGGTACAAAACTAAGTCCTCCACATAGCCGTCCTGTCAGCAACGGCCAGACGCTACGCGGCATCTCTTCAGTGGCGCTACGCGCCCCGGTACCAGGCACTAAACCCGTTTAAGCTAGGGAAACCTGGCAGGTAGGGACCTGGTCGCCGGTCTCAAAAAAAAAAAAAAAAGAGCAAAGCACAGAGTGCTGGTAAAAGCAAGACTGGGCAAAACGACAGAGGGGTGGTGGCTTATACACCGGATGTGGTAGACAACGTACCGAAAAGCAACCAATGAGAAGAAAGCAGCATGAAACAATTGAGTGGACAAGTAGAGACATCTACAGGAGAACGCAAGAAACAAAAGAAAACCAAAAAAGGGAAATTAAATTAATGCTTTCCAAATGCTTGGAAAATCAGGTGAACTAGATAAGTCATTGACTTGCCGAACAGTTGCCGAACAGTTGATGTCGGTTAAGGGGCTTCCGAGGTGCAGACAACTTTACGCCCAGTCTATTTGTTAGTAGAGTGTCTTGTATTAAATTGAGCCGTTGGGAAAATTTAAGGTGTAGTATTAACTACAAGATAAAAGAACAATTACAATGTAAAGGATAGATGTAAAGTTAAGAAAATAGATGATAACAATTTTGGAATAAAAATGTAAAGCGAAGGAGTTTAAGGATATAGTCTAAATAATTGGAAGAAAGTTAAATGGTATAGCTGTAGTGATAACTAAATACCAGTAAGAAAGTTGAAAAAGTAAAAAATTGGGTTCGGAACATGCTCGTGAAACAGCACTTCAGTGTCAGATGGTGAGTGAGAATTTTTAATGATGTGCAATTACTTTTAAATTTGTCCGGTTTCAAATTTCAGATTTTTTTCCCTTTCTACCGGGCTTCCATAAGTGTCTCGGTATAAAAGGGACATAGCAAAGGACCGTCACGAGAAACGACGCGCTCCGCGAATTCTGTGGTGATCTCCCAGTCAACCCACCCTGACCACCACCCGAGACAAACATTGAACTCGAAGCTGCAGGGGTTCGTCTACAACTACAGATACAGAGTAAGGAGATTTAAACAGAGACCCAACTTCGCCTGAAAAGAGCGACTGCAGCGGATGACTTAAACACTAAATCATCGCTTTGACGATTTTCATCTTGGTGATTTCCGTCTAATTGTAATCCGTTTAATTGTAATTCCGTTTAATTGCACAAGTGCAAATTTTCGGCGTTCGATATTTGATTTTTGAATCTTGATTAATATTTATTATTAAAATTAATCTTTGAAGATCAAATAGGTCATTATAATTCTTCAAAATGTAAGTTGTGATTTATTTTCATGTGTTATTTTTGTTCTTGTTTTTCAAGTTCCGTAATGTTTGAAATATTTATATATATTCAGTATTGACAGATTTTTGCCGAAACGTCATGTTAAGGCTCAATGTGGAGACGCAAAAACTTTTTGGTTTCCGTCTGTCTGTTTGCCGTAAAAATGGTCCGTTTAGGTTGATTTTTAGTAGGTATGTTGGCGAGGTATCCGGAATTAGCTGTATAGTTTTTGGTAAAATGTGGTTCATTCGTTCGGAAAATATAGAACATTTTTTTAGGTCATAATGCTTGCCTATGGGGATGCAGACGATTTTTCAAGTTTCATTTTTATCTGAAATGAAAATTCAACATTTGTATAATGGATTTAGACGTAAAATTATGAATGCTAAATCTTCGATGTGGATTTCCAATAATTTTGCCGATAAATTTAATAGAATTTAGAAATTAATTGCTTAAAATATTTGAAAATGTTTTTGCATCTGTTCGGGAAATGTAAACATCTTTTCATATTTTTTACAATTTGTAAAAGCGTTTAATTTTACTTTCCACTTTAATTTATTCGTTACTGATGAATACCTGTTTATTAAAAAAATTAAAAGAATAAGCAATTCATCAGAATTTTACACTATCATTGTATAACACCGTGTTTAATTTAATGATTCTAATTTCTGGAACATTCGAAGAATTTTATATGCAAATATGCATGCAAATGAAAAAATAATAATTGCGGATTGTACGATGTTAAATGATATCAAAAATGACATTTAAAAAACAAGCAGCAACAAGCAGTCGCCGTTTTTTTCCCTTCCCTCGTTTGTCGCAAAGAAAGCGATATATAGCCGTTATTAGAAACCTCGCTTCTGTTATGTCCAGAGTTTCTGGGTCATCCGCAGCTATCGCCAGTGTCTATGTGTAATCCCATATTAAATAAGTTACCATTGCAGTGTATGAGAGTTGATTCTCTGTTTAAATCTCTTTATTCTGTGGCTACAGAGCCCCGGGCGGAAATCTTATCGCATTTTGAGGTGTTTAATTTGTTAATTTTTCCTTTTAAATTTGTCCTGTTTCAAATATCATATTTTCCCCCTTTCTTCCTGGCTTCCGCAAGTGTCTCGGTATAAAAGGGGCGTAGCAAAGGATCATCAAGCGAAACACACACCCACACCTGGCCTTCTTCAAATCTTCCCCAAAAACCCGATCAAGGTTAGAAGAACATTTTTGGATAATGGTCGCTGGAGAAAAAGTTGAACCAATCAGGAAAAAAACAGCAATGTTGAGCAATAGAAGAACGTTTAAGCTCCTGATTTTTAGCATTACCTTCATGCTCTTTTTAATTGTTTCACTGTTAAGAGCCTACATCAGTCACGCGAAAAAATGCTCCAGCTAATGTTAAGTCTATGGGAAGGTTATCGCGCGATTTCTCGCTCGCATTTTAATATTTTTAAATGATTTTTTTTTTGCATAGGATAGCTGAGGTCAATATCTAACGTTGTTAGTTTTTACTTTTTCGATTTTGGTTACGATTTGTTTATAAGCGGACATTTTCAATTTTGGAACAGGTTGGAACCGGTTCTGAAAATGAAAGCACCCTTATATAAAAAAACTGGAACCAAAATCGAAAAAGTAAAAACTAACAACGTTAGAGATCGACCTCAGCTATCCAATGTAAAAAAAAATCATTTAAAAATATTAAAATGCGAGCGAGAAATCGCGCGATAACCTTCCCATAGATTTAAACATTAGCTGGAGCGTTTCTTCGCGTGACTAGCGTAGGCTCTTAAGAATCATCTTGAATTTATTAAGAAACTTCATAGTTTCAAGCTACAGGGTCACATGATGATTTATTTTGATGTCACTTCATTATTTACTATTGTTACGGTTAGATTGTTATTGGCATTAGATTGCCTCAAGAAAAGGCGTTGTAAATTTCATTCCTCTTATTTTGAAATCAAGGATCTTACTTTTCTCACTCGTACATGCCTGTCGCAAAATACTTTTGTTTTTAATAGGAATTTATTTCGTATGACTGACGGTTTGGCTATGAATAGTCCTGATAGTCCAAATTTATGCGATATTTACATGCAATATTTTGAGGTCAAATTGTTTGAAATATTAAAGTTTCCGTTTTATGTCCGTTTTGTTGATGATAGTTATGTCCTGGTTTAAATGAATTCGGATAATCGTATTCTCTCTGTTATGCATTCCATTTTTCTCTAGCATTCAATTAACTTTTGAAATTGAGACCGTCGTTCTTTCCTGGATGTCCTTGTTATTCGCAGTGAAGATGTTTTTCAGACTACCGTCTTTTATAAACCATTTGCTGTCAGTTTTCCACCTCACAGTTATTTTTCTCATGCTTCTGACCAGAAATTTGCTGCTTTCAATACATTTGTTTTTCGGGCTCCCAATATTTGTTCCATTCTTCAGTTACTTAGTGCTGAACTTAATTATCTCAAAGCTATTGCTATTCATCGTGGTTATTCCTCTAATATTATAGATTTCTATTTATAAGAAATTGAGGAAACCCGTCCATTCTCAAAATAATTTTAATTCCTATTCTAATACTTCACTTGTTTTGCCATTTTCCCTAAAACCAGTCAGCAAATTAGTAAAATTTTATGAAGATTCGAATTTAATGTTATTTTTTCTCCTGTTAACAAAATCTCTTTTTCAAATCTCAAACACACTATTAATCGTATAGATAACTTGGGCATTTACCAAATCTCTTGCCAGTGTGGTCTCTCTAATATTGGTCAGACTAAAAGTGTTCTTAGATTCCGTTTAAAAGAGTATGAAGGTTATGTTAAAAATCGGGAGCGTAAACGTTCTTCTATTGTTCAACATTGTTGGTCTGTTCAACATAGGTTCAACTTTTCCTCAGCCACCATTATGCAAAAATGTTCGTCTAACATTGATCTTGATTTTTGGAAATCTTACCACATCATTAAAACTTCTCACTCCTTAGTCAATGACTTATTTAGTATTCCTGATTTTCCAAGTATTTGGAAATAATTAATTTAATTTCCCTTTTTTTGGTTTTCTTTTGTTTCTTTCGTTCTCCAGTAGATGTCGCTAGTTGTCTACTCAGTTGTTTCATACTGCTTTCTTGTCACTGGTGTTTTTTTGGGTCGATCTCAACCCGCATCGTGTATATAAGCCACAACCCCTCTGTCGTTTTGCCCAGTCTTGCTTTTTCTAGCACGCTGTGTTTTGCTCTTTGTCTCACTGAAGAAGAATTTTGCTTGTGGATTCGAAACAGCTGTTTACTGATTTTTCTGTTTATTATTTGTGCATTTGTAACGTTGATTTTCTGCCTTTTAATAACATAAAGTGTTGCAAACATGGGCAATAACTAAAATTACATCCAGAATACATGAACTAAGCTATAAGAAAAATCCAAAGTATTAACATAAAACATGCTTTGACTGTTTGTTAAATTATAACATTGTACAAAATTGTATCATGGAGATAACATAATTTTTCTTTCATATTTTTAGACAAACTTTATCTTTATATTTCTCAATCACAGAAACAATTTTTAAAACAGTAACATAAAGTGCTGAAAACATATGCAATAACTAAAATAACAGCTAACATATCCAAGAATATGTGAATAAGGCTATACGAAAAATCCAATGTATTAGCATAAAACATGCTTTGACTGTTTGCTAAATTATAACACTTTACAAAATTGTATCAGGGAGATAACATCATTTTTCTTTCATTTTCAATATTTATGTAAATTTTACATTTTGCTGCCTTACGCACGATAAGCAATTATGCAACTCTGAAGTTACTAAAATTGCTATTTTCTCAAGAAATTCAAAATTTGTTTCAATAATCACGTTATGTGCCTAATAGGGCGTGAACAGCACGCTATAATTGAATTAAATAAAAAGTGCAATTAATTCTTCCCTTGCCTTTCTATTTTGTAACTTTATTTATCATTTCTATTTGCAACAATAAAATGTATGTGGAATTTTAACGAAAGGTCCTTTAAAAATATATAAAAATAAAAAAATAAACATTTTAGTTTTAATTATGTGTTGATAAATTCTAATCTTAATCCATTATAAGAACACTAACCAATTACTAAAAAAGGTGATATAAAGTGTTGCAATTATATACACTAACTAAAATGGTGTGTATTTGATGTCAATTTTGTAACTCTCTTTATTTTCTATATCATAGTAACCACTTATTGAAACAGTATCATAAAGTAGTGTAATAATACATAATAACTTAAATGTAACAACTATCGTATCTAGAAACACATGAAAAAAAAGTATAAAAATAAATGCATTAACCATAAAATATGTTTTAATTATTTATTAAATTATATCGGTATAACGATTTTCTCATTAAGGTTAGATTTTCTTTAATAGTTTCCGTACTTATGTTAATTTTACTTTCTGTTGTCTGATTTTCAATAAACAACTATGTTACCATGAATATAACAAAATTATATCCAGAATTTCTGAATTATGAAAAGTTAAAAATCAGTTTAAATAATCAAGTAAAGTGCATGATACTGAATACATAACATTACAGATTGCAAGTATTTCTCGATTTAAGCTTTTTTTTTTTTTTAATTAGTAGTCTTATATCCCCAGTGCGCTTACAGCTGTGCCACATTTTTTTTTTAATATAACTTCTCGCCTTATTTAATCACAGAAAAAATATTAGAAATTCTGCGAATAAACGAGGTAATTACAAATTATGCGATTTTAATTTTAAATAGAAAGTTTGAAATCTGAAAATTTGATGCAGTCTCTTGGCAATTCGAACGAGTGTACGAACCTTTATATTTTATTTCTCCTTGCAATAAAAAATGTAAGTAAAATATTTTAAAGGAAAACATTTAAAACGTTTCTTTAAATATTAAATATGAACTTTTAAAAATTTGTTATTATATTGCAAACACAATTTTACTACTAACAGAAAAAATTTTAATATAAAAGATTTTTTAAATGAAAATATTTAGCATTAAAAAAGTTTCTTGAATTATTTTCAACCCTTTGCCTAAGTCTCTTTCATATAGTGTAGTACCAAATATATGTGACCACAATTATACGTCAGTATTAAATTTTAGGCCAATAGTAAATAATTTGATCATGAATGTGATCAGTTTTTTATTTCCAATATAATTTCTTGTATAATAATTATGAAGAAATCGTAATGTTTTCAGAAAAATATGTATAACATTACTTAATAACTATACATGCGAAATATCCAGAAATACACGTGCAGATTTCAATCAGCATAAATTAAAAAAATATATAATAAATTACATTAAAAATATAGTAATCCTGTATTATTCGATAATTATCATTATCAAATAATATACTATTTTTATTACTTGCAAATTAAGATATGTAACTATTTATAAATATAAACACTACACTGAAAGCGTCTAAGCAAAATATAATTAACAATATTTCTGTAGAAAAAATTATCTACACACACATCTGTTCAATCTCTGAAAAGTTTTATTTATCTAAAAAATAATATTTTGTTTTATATTTCTTTAAATAAATTATGTATTTATAATTTTGTTATTATCACTTTTAACTTTACACGGGGGCTGTGACAATATATGATACTCTATAATATGTATTCTTGAACGAGGAGCTGTCAAAAAGATATTAATTTTAATCAATAATATTTTTTTTCTTCGAGATACTAAAATTACAATTTTAGAACACACAGAACTTTAACATTTTAGCAAATTTAGCAATGCAGTCTAGGTAAAATCAGGGGTCAAAAATAGCAAACTACAAATACCAAAACTACAGTAGTCGCTACTTTTTACAGTAGTTTGTAGTGTAGCGCACTGCATTTTGAACAATGTAGTGTAGCGAGTAGTGCAATATAAAAAAAATATATAGTTTGAAGCGAGAACCGACGCTACTTTTAACGCTACTTCAACAGGGGAAAAAATGTGCTATTTGTGTTGCTTAAGAAATGTGTGAATCTCAGCGGTAAATTTCAGCTGAAGAAAATAGCAATGCATCGCATGAAGTCATAGATTTTTCCCATTGACCAGTGATGGAACAGTGGCCCACGGGAGAACCAATTGACACCGCTAAATTTAAGTAGTATTCTTCATCTAAGGACAGAATTTCTAAGATTTTTCTAAAGCGAAGAATACTAAAAAAACATAATGGTGACAATCACCCAAATGGAGCGGCACTGTTCAATAACTGCATTGACACTTGCTGCTAAAATGAAGCATTAACCCAGCAATGGAATTAATTTTTTTGCTGGCAACAACTGTCGAATTATGTATTAGGTCTTCTTGTTTGAATGTGGATTTTCTTATAATATGAAATTGCTTTAATTATAGATTTATATTTATTGTTTGCATTTAGGGTTGTTTTTCTCTAATTTTCTAGATTATAAACTTGACAACTCAATACAGTTAACCTATTACAAGTGTATTGGAGAGTAATAAAACAAATTTGTTAGTAAATACATGTCAAGGGTGATTTTACATCCCAATACAATATTCACTGTAAGTTTAGTAAATAAAACTTATGCAGTGTAGTATGACTGTACATAAATACAAGAGTGGCCCCTCATTATAGCGTCATGTCATATACATAGCACTGTTTCCTCGCTTCCCGAATAAATAAAAAAAAGGTAGTGCAATATATTTTTTACTTTCCTTACACATACATTGTAGGGAAAGTATTATAATCATGATATAACCTGATTATAGATATATTGGTATATTTTCACATTTTGAGGTGATATCGCTTTAGCTATCTAAGTTTTTATTTTTTGTTGTAGTATTATTCGAAGCCACAATATTCTGTAAAGTGTTCGGAAAGTCGAGTGAAATATATCCCTATTTTGTTTAAGCAACTGTATATTGATTGTATTATGTAGATATCTTTTAATTTTGCTAAAAAATTTGTAATTTGTATATAAAAAAACAATTTAGAGACAAAATTTGTATCCTGTCAGATGCGATATAACAAGGGGTCATTTTATTATTTAATCCGGATTTTTAATTTCGAGTGTATATTGAATCTTCTGATAAAATAAGAAAGTACTGAAATACTGACTACTTTAAAAAAGTAGTTTGCAAACGCTACTTTTTAAAACAAGTAGTTGTAGTTGTAGCTAACTACATATTCGAAAAAGTAGTTGTAGTTGTAATTCGCCCCAATACAAAATTATTTTTTCTGACTCCTGTGCAAAATATTCCTTCAACTTTAACTTTCTATTCAATAAATTAGATAACTGTTCGTCTCAATCGGTTTGAATTATGTTCAGTTTTACACAGCATTTTATGACTTATTTTATTTCAAGATATATTTGTTTAGTATTTGCTGTAAATTTTTTTGTTCATATTACTTCGTTTAAACATTACATTTTGTGGAAATCCAAGCTATTTTATAGATGAGTAATACCGAACATAAAGTGATGGAAATTTGTTTTGTTTTTTAATGCTCTGATTTACGGCAGGGTTCAATTACGAAATTAAGCGCACTTCGTGCGTGTACGTACTGCGGCCGATCCTTTTGTTTTGTGCCGGTAAAGATTTATTTATTTATTTATTTATTTATTTTATCACCAGAATTTATTCGAATGGTAAATTAAATTTACAGTTTACATCACTTTACTAGTTTTAACTGCTTGATTTTTGAAATATCCAACTCGAAATTCTCAAGGCACTATTTAGATGCGATGATTAAATATTTAATTAAGTCTCAATTGACAATTTATAAAGTAACTTTTAAATGATATATATATATATATATATATATATATATATATATATATATATATATATATATATATATATATATATATATATATTCATACTTCTTTATTCAGTTTTTGTTCCATTTTATGATTAAATCTTTTTTATTTCGCTTTTTGTTTGACATCATCTATCTTGAAAATATTTATGATTCTCAATATATGGAGATTTTCTGTCAGGGTATATTTATTAAGATGTTTTTAATATGTATATTTAACAACAGAAATTAATGTAAAATATTATTAGATACAATCTTTAAAATATATAGATTCGGTCTTTTTTGTTATACGATTATGTCAATTTTTTTTTTTTTTTTTTAAGTATTATATAAATATTATTTTCATATTGTTAGGATATTTTTGATATGTTATAAGGGTCTTAATATTGTAAATTTTTGGCTTAATGCCTTCAATATTTAACTAAATAACATACATTTACTATGAATTATTCGTATCGAGCTCCCCTGACCAATCCATAAGATGATAATTGTTTTTCATATTTCCATTTTCATTTTGTTGTGTTTAATTTTTGTATTTTCCTTTGGTTTTTATACTATCTGTTCCTTTGACTTTCTCACTTTTGGTTTCATTAAATATCCGTATATATATATATATATATTGTATATATATATATATATATATATATATATATATATGTGTGTGTGTGTTTGTGTGTGTACATATCTATACAAATATGACCTAATGTCTTATTTTTAAATGTCATGTAATTATATGATACATTAATTGTCTTACTTAAAATATAGGTATAGAAAGCATCGTAATAAATAAAACCTACAATGAAATCTCAATATATTTAGAATGAAAAGCATATTTTAAAGTTCGAAGATACAGAATAATAAATTAAGTAAAAAAGATTTAATCTCGAACAAAATTTATTTAATAAATTCGAACAGAAATGGAATATAGATATCATATGATGATGGTACACCTCATACACGAAAATGAAAATTTCGTCAGGTTTCTTTTTCCCGATTTTCCTCAGTTTCCAACAGAGAAAGTTATGCAATTCGTTTGTAGATATGTGTTTCTTTAATGTATATCCGACTTTTGAAACAACGTGCCCCTTTTGAAAAGAAGCTCCGATTCTAATAAATTAATTCTCTTTCGAAATAACTTATTCTGGTGCTGACAGCATATAAATTTGATTAGGTTCTAAAAATGATATTTTAGTCGGTTTCAAATTTTAATTTCTAGGCTCTAATTTAAAAAGAAAAGAAAAGAAAATAATAATAATAATAAGAAGAAAAAGTCCAATTGCTACACAATCTGGATATGTTATTCAGATGCACATTTATTTCACGTTTTAAAAGCAGTCGGCCGTATCATGAATTGTTTTCCAGGAACACGTCTAAAAGGTATTATGTATTATCGTCTACTGCGTGACAAAAAAAAAGTAGTACAGTAAAATCCCGTTACAACGAACTTCACGGGACCGCAAATTTTATTCGTTGTAACGGGAATTTCGTTGTAACGGAATTCAAACTTAAACATTTCAATTCAGATCCTCATATCATAGTTAATTATAAAAATATAGTAGTATAATACAAATTAGTAGATAATTAATTATTAAAAATAGTAATAAAAATTAGTAGTACCTTCTAATAACGTAAAGTTAGTATAATACAATGTATAATATTTTTTATAGAACTGAAAAATTGACTTACCACCATTTCAATGATCTTCAAATTGTACAAGAAAAAATTTAATGCAGAAAATCAGTGATTTTTTTTTGTACAAGGGAGTTTGAAGCTGCGGACAATACAAAATTATGTACATGATTAATATTAGAAAAAATGTTATCTGGTACACTGCTCTGTAAAGAAATAAAATTGCGCACTCTTTCTAAGCTTTCTAAGGCTTCAGCAGATGTAACTTTTGAAACCTCATTTTCTTCATCTTCAGAACTTTCTTCATCATTTTCTAAAATGCGATCATCAACAATAGACTGCACAATATCTGTCTCTGTTAATGAATAACAAGTTGCAGCATTGTCATCTGCAGTTAAAAAATCTTTAAAGCTTATGCTTTGAGACACACCAGATTTTTCTTTTACTAAGTTCCAAGTGGATTCGATCTCATATTCGACTGTCTGCTCCTCATCATGTACTACATCGCTAGATCCTTGAGCCGTCGATTCTTTATTTAAATCCTGGTCAATCTGCGCGTGTTTCCAACAGTGGGCTATTGTTTTCTGGCTTATATCATCCCACGATCCACAGATCATATCAATTGCCTCTTTCATGTTGCACTTTCTGTTTACGTTATTTTGCAGATCACAGAGAATGCGTTTTAATAACATAGTTTTGTATCGTGATTTTACGGCTCTGATAATGCCTTGGTCAAGAGGCTGAAGCATTGCAGTACAGTTAGGCGGGAAATACTCTACACGAATGTGATTCAATATAGGAGGATCATTGTGTGCTGTGCAGTTGTCTATGAGTGGAAGAATTTTACGTTTTTGTTTTTGCATATATTTATCAAAATTTATCAGCCATTCATTAAAGAATCCTTGCGTCATCCATGATTTTTTGTTGGCTTTGTAGATGCATGGTAAGGACTTAAAATGTTTGAAACAACGGGGTTTTTCAGATTTGCCGATTATGAGTACTTTTCGTTTTTCTGTTCCTGATTTGTTGCAGCAAAATAGGGCTGTAATCCTTTGTTTGGAAAGCTTTCCTCCAATACACTTGTCTCCTTTTAACGCTAAAGTCTTCCTTGGTTCTAACTGAAAAAATATTCCGGCTTCATCGGCATTAAAAACATCGTTAGGACTATACGTCTTGATTATTTTTTGTATTTCACCTTTACGCCATTCGTTTACAAATTCAACTGGGACGTCTTTTGCTTCTCCTGAAATGCATTTTGCCACTATACCGTATCTTTCTCGGAATCGATTCAACCATCCGACACTGGCTTGAAAATTTTCAATGTTTAGCATTCTTGCAAATTCCAAACCTTTTTCTCTAATTAAAGGGCCACTTAGAGGGATGTTTCTAGAACGAACATCCATAAACCATTTGTAAACAGCACTATCCACATCTTGAAACTGGGCATTTCGAATTCGTTTTCTGCTTGGATCAAAGACTTTAACTTGAATTTTTTTCAAAATGCTTTCTTTATCTTTTAGAAAAGTGGATAAAGTAGACGGCGAAATTCCATATTTGCTAGCAACATCAGATGTTTTCATTCCTTTCTCAACTTCAGAAATTATGGCTTTTTTTTCTTCCAAACTAAACTGTTTTCGCTTAACAGCCGCCATTTTATGACCTACTGGTAAGATGAAAATTTTCAAACTGATTTCGAGCTTTGGAAATTCCTTTGCGAAAGTTATTCAGGTAGGGAGGAGAGGGAAGGGGGAATGTGCAATACTCATTTCACGTTTTGTTAAGTTTGCCTACATTGGTTACAGCTTACTTGGACTTCCAAGAAAAAGGGGTGGAGAAAAGGGGAGAGCGAACAAAGGAAACATTCCTTCTGCAGTGAAATGCCTATGCACACCGATTTTACAACAAAGCTCGGAGAAAAGCGATTGCTTTAGAGATAAGCTTGATTGTCCCTAAGACTAGGCATCGAAAACAAAAATTGTCAAGCGATAAAAATGTACAACTGAAAGTATTTGCCGTGTCATATTATTTCGTTCTAACGAGATTATAAAAAATTGAATATTTCGTTATACTGAGATTATGTTAACATTATTTGAATACATTTCAAAACGGGACTCGCTTGCATTTCGTTATAACGGGATTTTTCGTTGTAATGGAATTCGTTGTAACGGGATTTTACTGTATTTGTAATATCGAGATTAAAAGTGAACGTTGATAAAAATATAAAGGTGCCACAAAAGCTGCTTTACTGTGTCAAACCATTTTCGCTAAAGTGTATTAGCTGAATTTCCCCAAATAATGCAATAAGTTAAAAAAAACAAGAACGAAAAATCATGCGCCAAGCATAGATTATGTAGCACTTTCCAACGCTTCCAAAATAATTTTACAAAACATACCGTTTAATAAGCTAAAAGATAACATCTAAGTAAACAATTTGGAAAACGCATAACATATTTAAAAACATAATTTCAGGAATTTCGAACAGATACAATATTCGGAAAAGTATCCGAGTACTTTTATTCAACCCTGTATATGATATATAGATTTGTATATATACTATATAGGATGATAAATTTTAGTTTAGTTAGGAAACGCGTAGCACAGTTTAAAATTCTCTTTCTGGAGTTTCTGTCAATAAACGGAAATGTGTTCTCGAACTTTTGTGCTACCCTGTATATGAAATACAGAATTTATACACACCCAGTAATAGACAAAAAGTGAGTTCAATTGAAAATCGCGTTCAGCAACTTAAAACGCCAGGAATTATTGTTAACAGACAGTAGAGAATTCTTTTGTATGTCCCTGTAAATGAACGATGACTGCTATACACACACTATTCTGTAGTAAGCCTCTTGTAATGCACCTTAGTAATATATATAAATTTCAATGCGTTTAAAATAGTGAAACATTATTTAAATAAACCGCAAATAATTTTTCCCTATAGACCGCAATGTAACGGAATTCTTTTGAGTGTCCCTGTAAAAAACTACAAGCGCTACACACTTCCGTTGAAATAGGGAACATGCTATAGATAACGACAATAACATATAAAAATTGCAGAGCAATCCGAGCCTATTTACGGGAGTTAGAGCACGGACAGACGTCCAGACAAACCGAAGTCATAAGCACTTTTCAGCTAGGTTAGAAAGTGCTAAAAAAATTAATTAAAAAATAACTTAAAATATGTTCATTTATTTTTTCTTTTTTTTTCTTTTATTTTCTTTATGACAAAGGTAAAACAGAATGGATAATTAACCTAGTGGATTTAAAATACACAATTAACAATCGTAATCTAAATCTCAAAACTTTCTATGTTAGTCTTGACACCTTTGCGAACAGCCGTATAAGATGCGCAAAAACTTTAAATTTTATTAACACTTTTTTTTTCACCACGCCAGTCGCGAAGACTGTGACGCATTTAGAAGCATATATTAATTTATAAAATCCTTAAATTTTATCACAACTGTTTAAAACAATTTATCATTTTATTTAATCACAACAATTCATGGATTAAAAAAAAAGTAGAAATTTTCTAGTTAAAAAAGAAAGAGAACTAAAAGCAAAAAAAAGTGCAAAAGAACGTCAGTCGCGTAGAGGTTAACGCATTTAGAAACATTTATTAATTTATAAAATCATAAAATTTTATCACCAAATTTTATTACCACATTTTAAAAACTTTTTTTCACTTTTTTTTAATCTCAACAATTGATGGATGGGTAAAAAGAGTGAGTAAAATAAAGAGAAATGTCAAGGACGTCAGTCACGAAGAGGGTTAACGCATTTAGAAACATGTATCAATTTTTAAAATCATTAAATTTTATCGCCACTTTTTAAAAAGAATTTATCACTTTATTTAATCACAAGAATTCATGTATTGGAAAAAATGAATGTTTAAAATTAAACCAAGTGTAAAGGACGCCAGTCACGAAAAAGTTAATGCATTTATAAATGTGTATTAATTCAAAAAATGTTTAAATTTTATCACCAATTCTTTAAAAAAAATCACTATATTTAATCACAACAATTCATGGATTGGAAAAAAAGGTATTAAAATTAAATGAAGTGTAAAGGACATCAGTCACGAAGGTGTTAACACGCTTAGAAACGCGCATTAATTTATAAAAGTATTTTTCTTCAGATTAATCCTGCTTTTATTATAATGATAATTTTCCATAATAATAATGAATTGATTAAACATTTACTATGCTAAGTTTATATATTTTTCACTAATAATTTTTCATTCAAAATCACAGATTTTCTCTCATTATTTAAATTGCAATCTATAATGTAGATAACCTTTAGAAAAGCATTTTTTTTTAATATCTTTTTTCATAAATACTATTCATTAGATACAATTTTGTAATCATTCTTAAGAATACATTACGTGAAACATACATTTGTTCAGTTTTGTTTATTATTTTAACTGTATATTTTAGGACACTTCCGAAGACATTATGGACTTGTTTACGCTAAATAATTCTTCCTAAATTATTTTCTTAAATACATATATTATTGCAAATGTCTGTGAAAAATTCAGGACTAATTTTAATAACAAGATCATATGAGTTAGTCATTTGTGATGCTACATTTTAAAAATTCGTAACATTCTGTCAGAAAGCATATTTTTTCACTTATCATTTAAAGTTCAATTAAGAATATAGATAACTTTAAAATGTATTATTTGATAAATCTGAGTTCTATATTTTTCAGAGTTCTAATCAATACTATACTTCAAATCATTCATCGAAAAGCAAAATATGAAACTTGGATGCTCTTGTTTTGTATTTTTATTACATAATTTAGAACACTATTGAGGACATTATGAACTTATTTATGTTATTTTTTTCTTTTTCAAAACAAATTTTTAAATTTCCAACAGTTTCACAAATATTGATTTAAAAATTGAGCTGTAATTTGAAAAACTCAATCACGTAAATTATACCTTCACAGTGTTGTTTTAATTAGTAATTTTACATTTTAAATACTTTTAATAGTTCTAATTAAATAATTATAATTTTACATTACTTTTTTTTTTCGACATTTAAATTGCAAGTAATTACATTAACTTTTAGAAAAAACATTTTCTTTCATTGATCTCGTAATAAATTTTAATAAATATTATTATTTACAGACAAGTTTATAATAGTTCTGTGGAAAACCTCAAACTAATTATAAAATGTCTAAGCTGTTTTTTCTTACTTTTATTACATACATTAAATCACTTACGAAAACATTATGAACTTGTTTATGCGAAAAGTTTCTTCATAAATAAATTTTTTAACTGTTTACGTTATCACAAAATGTCAGTGAGAAACATCAATGGAAAATAATTTAAAAAAGAAAAGTTATGTATACTAGATTTCATAATTGAGTATTTTTTATTTTTTTCAAATACTAATTTTCATTCATGTGTCATTCCTTTTTTCAGAAAAAAAAAAAAAATACGCAGAAGTATAGATAACTCAAATGAAAACACTTCTCTATAAAATTTTTTCATTATTATTATTTTTTTTTTTTTAACAAATTATCCTCTTTTCAGACTTAAATTTAATAACACTACCAAGTAGCCTCAAGTGAAATATAAAACTTGTACTCTCCTGTTTCTTATTTTTATTATACATTTTATCACACATGCGGAGTCATTCTGTCATAAATTTGTCAGTGCGTTACAGATACCGGCTAGAAATAAATCTGGTGATATCCAAAAAATTATTCAACAATTTTCACGTCTGTATTAAAGCCATGTGATGCATGAGGCTATAATATGCATACCTTAATAAGTAATAGAACACGCGGGAGTCTTCAAAAATACATTTACATGAAAACAATAGAGCGATTTGCCGCATACTGCCGATTCGCGCCAAAATCCTTTACGCATCTCACATGGTTTTGCATTGAACTGTCGTTCCACGTTGTGAGTTTTATGACCGCATTGGCGAGATTCTGGCGATTTTCACTGAGAATCCCTTGGCGCAATGTGCAACCCTACCTTTTGGAGGAACGATCGACCGGCCAGTACCGTGCAGGCTTTGTCGAGAACGTTTCAGGGCTTATCTGCAGTGCTCTGATCTGCAAACCAGTGACTTATCCGTTTTAAAAAGTTGCAGGAGAGGGATTCAGAGCAAATTTTATTCTTGGTTTCTCCGGAACAACTGTTCCTTCTTCATTAAGTGTTATATTTAAGGTATTAATTATGAAAAGTGACAAGGAGGATATATAAGTTAGTGCACAATATCACAGGAGTGAAACATGGATTAAAAATTCATAGATATATGGTATTTGGATGTTTCAGAAATAAACTTTTTGTGCAACTTTCTTTACAAAGAGCATGAATTTGAAAGATCAGGCTTTATATTTCCCCAAACATGGGTTACATGTATATTTCCAAGAAAACGTATCATATCGTTTGCTTCGTTTTGAAAACAAAGTGTTTTCATCTTGTGTCTAAACTGCCCCATATATAGATGTACATAAAATACCTTTATCTGAATACGGATTAATACTTTTTTCTTCTAGCTCTTATTGGAAAAATACATTTTTTACTTGTTAAAGTTTGACTTAAAAAATATAACACTTATTGTTCAATTAATTATTTCAGAAATCTGAATAAACAACAACAACAAAAAAGTTATAATCACTCTACTTTCACATAAAATAAAAGCTCAAAATACATTTAAATATACTTGATCTCAATCTTGTGTCTAGTGTTGTGTGATTTAGATAATTTACGTTACAGAAATACATCTGACCAACTCCAAAGCAATAGAAAAGTAAATAAATCATCTCTAGTTACTTTCCATAAAAAATATGGCTGTACTCATGGGACGTGTTGAACATACAATTAAAATTATGCTGTGGGCACGGATAATACTATTTTGCATCATGATTGGTGTGGAACTCAGCAGCTGTTCATGTAACGGAGAAGGTAGGTAAATAAATGCAAAATTCTCAATTATAATGGGTATTTAGAATTATTATTTTGTAAATTTCAAGTGTTATTGTATCAGTATAGATGCATGTGTGCGATTTTAAATGTATTCCCGACAGTGTCAGTAAGCATTTATTATAATTATTATTATTATTATTTATCAATGAAATGTGACTTTGGAACAATCGTAAGTATCAATATTTTTAACTGTCTATGAAACAAAGTAAAAAAAAAAAAAAATCAAATCAATTATTTTATTAATACCGATATATGTGAGTGAGTAAATTTAGGTTGAATGCATCAGTAAGTATTTTTTATTAACACAATATTTCTGTAAATTAGATATAACTGTCAGAAAATCTTTTATAAGCATACATCATGTAGTATTTATAACATAATACGAATTTTATCACAATATATATACACTACAAGTATACTTGTATTTTATTTAAACTGTTCATTTTGAATTAGTTATTATAGTCTTTGAAATTGTTTAACTGTTCATTCTTTATAGGAAAAAAAAAAAAAAAAAAACATAAATTGGGAAAGTTTTATGTGTGCATGAGTGTGTGTTTCATAGATGCTTATATATTCATCCATATAGAGAAGTTTTGTTAATTATTAATAATATTAAATCAATACTAATCTATCTCGAATTTTGTTATATATGTGATGAAACGATTCCTGGTGTATTTCTAACATATTTTTAAACATAGTTAGAGATATAAATATTGATAGCTGTCATATTCAAACTGAAAATAAAAAAACAAACATTACAAAAAAGTTAAAAGCAAATATTTTTTACAGCATACTTCGTCATGTGTTAATAAGTGAAAATATCCATGAATATTGCATTTCATTATATAAAAACTACTTTAAAAGCTTCATTGACTTATAACACCATTTAGATACAATCTTTATTTAGTATAATGTTCATATGTGTTTACATATCATTAAATAATAATACTGGTAATTAATCAAATTTTAACATTAGTTTAATAATAATATATGGAGTATGTGTTATAAGAAATTAATACTAAATGGAAAGTTACAGATTTAGGCTGTAATTTATCATTATAATATGTTCAAAAGCAAAAATTGAAAAAATAAGGTAAAAATAAAAACGACACCACTCATATTTTATTCTATAAAAGCATCGGAATTTAATATTTGTTTTGTGCCGTATATTTAAAAATTATCTATAATATAACGTATATATAATTATAATAGAGAAGATAATAAAAGTGATGATAAATATTTCAGGAACAAATTTTAAAAATGCGAAAGAAAATAAAGAAATCAATATGTAAATTAAATCTAAAACTGATAATGTACTAGTAATGTAACTGACATTTGTAATGAAATATTTATGTTAAAGTTTTTAGTTTAAAATATTATATTAAATTTTGAAACATTAAATGCAATTACATTAAATATAAAAAAAATATCTTATGGTATGAAATACATTTTATTCCTGGAAAACAATATAAATATGTCTTTTACATTTGTTTATATATATATATATATATATATATATAGAGAGAGAGAGAGAGAGGGGGGGAGGGAGAGAGGGAAACTTTTTTCATAATATGCAAGTATTTTTACTAGGACCAGAATTCCACACATTATTTAAACATTATATTATGAAAAAAGTCTATACATAATTTGTGTGGTAAAGAGTGAGTGCATATGAGATGGACTCCTGTAAATTTCTTCTGTGTGTACAAAGGTGAAAACAATTTTAGAAGTGTTTTTTGGCTGTATGGTGCTGTTCTTCTTATAACTCAGGGAATTATTATTTAATGTAATTCATTCTGGTTAGGTTATAAATGTAGCTGTGTTTTCACGTGGAGTGTTAAATTTCAAAAGAGAACAGAAAATAATTATATATATATATGATTTTTGTCTTACTGGTTTTAATTTGTAGTATCATTTCATTTTAATTTTATACTGTCTATTTCTTTGTTTTTTACACATGTGATTTCATTATAATTATAAAAGTAAACAAATATATACATATATATTTCTTTATTGTACAAATATAATATTTTAAGAGAAAAAATTTGAACACGCGATATACGAAATATATGCAACGTTTAATTTTATGAGATTTAATAATTTTTTCTCTTGGAAATATAAAAGTAATATCCTTTATATGTATAATTTAAAAAAAGGTAAATAAATATACTCATACATACATACATATATATATGGAACTAGATGGAACTAGACATTGCGGGATTATAATGAATATTTAAATAATTTTCAGTTGTTATAAAGCATGGGTTCATTAATTGGATAGACCGGATTTCAATTCTATTATTTTCTATTATTTTATTAAAGCGCAATGTACTGTAATAAATATCTTTCATTACAGTAGAAATTTTTGTATTTTATGTAAATCATCTGTGTAGATGTAATGTAAGTCTTTTAAATTTTAATAATTATTAATAACTATAACACGTTATAACATTTTTATAATTAAACTTTAAGTAAAACTGTGTAATGTTTTAGGCTCTTAGATTTAAAAAAATATATATAAACTCATTAATGGATGAATTATTTTTATAAAAACTTTAATATTTAACAGGTTTTCAATATTTTTTTACTGTAACTGAGAATATATTAGATAATAAAAAATTGTATCAATATGATACGCAATGGGATTAGAGATTTTCAAAATTTAAGTTGTTTTCAAGCTTTTTCTACTGTGTTTGATAATATATTAAAAAATCCTAAAATCTCTATCTACAAAAATTAGATTTAAACTTTTATTTATTATTTATAAATCATCTGTGTAGATGTAATGTAAATCTTTTAAATTTTAATAATTATTAATAACTATAACACTTTCTAACATTGTTATAAATAAATTTTAGTGAAACTGTAGTATTTAAGGATCTTAGATTTTAAAAATATATATAAAGTCATTATATTGGACGAATTACTTTTATAAAAACTTTAATATTTAACTGGTTTAATTTTTTTTATGTAATTGAGAATATATTAGAAAATATAAAAAATCCGTATCAGTATGATGCAATGAGATTTAAATTAAGTTGTTTTCAAGAATTTTTTACTGTGTTTGAGAGTATATTAAAAAAATCTAAAAACCTCTATCAATATAAATCAGATTTGAACTTTTATTTATTATTTATTTATTTATGTATATTTGTCAAAAAATGATATTAATATTGACACTATTGGGCCTGTATCATGTCATATTTTAATTAATATTGACACTATTGGGCCTGTATCATGTCATATTTTAATTAATATTGACACTATTGGGCCTGTATCATGTCATATTTTAATTAATATTGACACTATTGGGCCTGTATCATGTCATATTTTAATTAATATTGACACTATTGGGCCTGTATCATGTCATATTTTAATTAATATTGACACTATTGGGCCTGTATCATGTCATATTTTAATTAATATTGACACTATTGGGCCTGTATCATGTCATATTTTAATTAATATTGACACTATTGGGCCTGTATCATGTCATATTTTAATTAATATGAGACTTGATATGTGGTATAAACGTAGAAAAACATTCCCTGAAAAAGTCACAAAACAATAGTTTAAGTAGCATAACTTGATATACCGAAAAACATATTATTTATATAAAAGTTGCATGTAAGTTTTTTATCGCAGTACCAGAAAATTACTCAAATATTCTTTTTAGGGATTTTTTTTTCATAAGCAGACTTTTTCAAAAGAAGAAAAAAAAATATTTAGAAACATTTAGGTTTGAAAAAATTTCGAACCATATCATTTCAGATATGCTTTCCTCTGAAACACAGATACTGGATTCTATCAAACAAATGTTTGTATTCTGACGCAATTATTTTCATGTACATTTTTAGAATTTTCTGACGTTTTTCGTATACTTTCAAAAAGTTATTATTTTACTATATTATCTTTCAATACAAAGATACATATATCTGCTAAACAAAAAAATTAAACATTAAATTTAATAAGAAAAAAAAAATATTTATGTTAAGCAATATTAACATAATTTACTATAATAAATAAGTTTTAAAATAAAATAAGAAATGAATGGAACAAAATTAAAAAAAAAAATGCTGTAAGGTTAAAAATATTTTTTCGTTTTATTTACAGAAAATGGATATTTTACAATTAATGTAATAAAAAACTTACCTTACAAAATTAGCTTTCAAAATAATTCATGCAAAAAGTTTAGTGACGGCATTAAAATGTTGCACGATAAAAAAAAAAAAAAAAAATGTATACTTACTAAAAGAGTATCTATGTTATTTAATATAAAATATATTGCAATATAAAAAATATATATCTTTCAAATTCAGATAACCATTATAATAAGGTATTTTGTGTATTTCTATGACAAATGCAACTTTTTAAATATCTGAATAAAACTAAATATCACTTAACATTATAAAAATACTGGTAAGAATTTTAAAGGAAAACGAATATTCAAAACAATTCAAGACAACTACTGAAATATCGCATTTGTTACATTTTTTAAGTATTGTTCAATTAAAAAGAATAGCTTTATCTTTGTTTACCAAGAATCAGACTTTTCTAATTATGTAAAAAAATCTGTCTGAAAATAATAAGTATTTTCTGATAAAATTTTAACAAACTCTCTCCCTTTTAAAGCTTTTAAGTTTATCTTTTCTTAATAAAGGATTAAAACTCCTGTCAGTAATACCACCTTCATTATTCGTAAGTCGCAGCCTTCGGTAATGAAAAAAAAGGGAATTTTTTTTCTGAAAAGGGAAAGAATCTGTCAGTGCGCTGGATTATAAGTGGAGGAAGACTTTCACTGTCATAAGCCGCTCATATAAATGCATTTTTTGTTAAAAAATCGAGTGTTTTCATGTATTACTTTTTTCTAAAAAAGGAAGAGAATTTTAGAACATAGAGGATGATTATAAAAAGTATCTCTTTCCACAATATCTACTTATTTATTATTTTTATAAATATTTTTAGAATGTATTTTTGTATATAGTACTTGCGTTTTCTGTTTGGTCAAAATATATTTTTTTTACTTATAATTTTCTAAAGTGAAGTCTCTTTAGAAGTTGAACAGAATGGCACACTCCCTTACTTGGGCGTGCTGTTAATCAAACCCACCATGGCATAGAACATACTGTGCATAGAAAACCAATAGCCAATCAATCCGTTATCCCACATAATGTTCAAGCACATTTTTCATACAAAGTTTCTGCATTTAGGCATTTTATTTCCAATCTGTACTCCAGATCAATTAACCAATGAAATAAATAAAATTCAGGAAATAGCAAGAGTCAAAGGATATAATGAAATCATTATTAATAAAGTAATTACGAGCATAGACAAGAAGGAGAAGGAAATAAATAAACAAACTGTCAATAAAAAAATTCAAAGTTATCTACTTTACAATATATCCCTAGTTTCTTTAAACGATTGAAATATAAACTTAACAAATTCAATATATGCCTTATCGCAAAACCATCCATAAAATTAAAAAGTACAGTGTGTAAGAAGATAGACCCAATAGAGTCATATCAAATATCCGGTGTTTATAAAATCCCGTTTAAAGCAGATGGAACATTCAATATTATATAGGAATTACAACTAGAAAACTTAAAACAAGATTAAAAGAACATTGGATAGAGGAACTACAGCTTTGTCAAGATTACATAGGTCCGAGACTTTAAAAAATTATTTAAAAAAAGTAAAATAATTTATCCACCAAGACTTTATTTCCCATCTATTACCCGTGAATCAATTGAAATCTGTATGCGCGAGAACATATGCAATGAATTAGTTTTTTTTTGAATTACCTAAAATGTGGCACGAAGTCTTGTTCAATTTTTAAAAAGCAATAACAAAATATTAATTTTCATGTTTGCAGTTGACTATATTTAAGCACCCACTTTTATTACACGTATGATCTCGTAACTTATATTTTTCAGGTTTATTTTCAAGTATATTTGTGAGAATAGTTTGTTTATCATGTAGATCTTGATAATGGCGCCATTTGTGCGTTTGAAACAAGTCGATCATTGTATTAAAAGATTTCTATAAGCATTTTTGTGTTCTACTTTTATCACTTAACAATTTAAATCTGTACTTTATTGAATTTAGCTTTTAAAATTTTCCTCTGACGTTCTTCCGTGATCAGGTCTGCTACCGTTCCGATCAGTAACTGAATAAAAAGAATCTAGGATATCGCGCGCACTCCATATCAATCTAAATCTTTCGTATTTTTAATCGTAATCTTTCAAGTTTTTTTTAGAAAAAATATGTATCTTAAAAGCATTTTTCATCATCATTGTCCTATTTTTACAAATAAACGTGTACCTCTCTATTATTAAGAAATAACTACAAATTGCATTGTAAGTTATTTCTATATGTCCATGTTATATTTCTAATCAAAGTTATAAAATTGAAAATATGTGTAGTTTTAGCTAAGCAAAGTTCCAGATGCATAAAAATACTTTTAACGTAATCCCTTTATTGACTTTTTATAAAAATATGTATCTGCAAAGTAATATTTAATATTTCTTTCTGACTTGATTTATTATATGAACAAGTGACAAATTCCATTTAAAAGGAATTCGTAGTCAATATTTTTCCTGTAAATTCAATAAAAATATATTATCTCTTACCGATCTGAAATTAATGAACACAATTAAAACACGAAGGAATTTTCTCATTCGATTTATGCGGCATGATTGTGAAGCAAAGAACGGAATCTATTCTCTAATGAAAGGAAATTTTTGTATTGTTTAATTTTATTATGTGGAATTACATACAGATTTCGTTGAATGAAGTGTATTTTAACCATGACAGCAAAACTGAGTTCCATGAAATTATATAAAAAATATATTTTTTTGTTTACAAAAAATAATAAATAATAATCTTTTTGAAAATGTTTAACTTTGTGGACATGAGGATTCTTACAGTTGAATCAACGTACCTTATTAAAGAACAATTTGAAAAATGTATGGATTAGGGGATTTTAAAAAAACACTTTCATAAAGTTTACCGGTAAGTATTTGAATAAATTAAATCTTCTAAAATTTATAGCTTAAAATTTCTTCAATATGTTTCAATGTTATGTTAACTTTTATATTTACAAATATTTAAGCAACTGATTATGAAATAAGTAAAAGTATTATAAATTTAAAACTAGATATGCTACAAAATAAACAAAAAACAAAAACAAAAACAAAATTAATGTGTGCTTTTAATGAAAGTATTTATATAAATCTAATTATATCAAATTTGTATAGTAAAAAATGGGTAATTTTTAGTAATTTTGATAAAAGTATATTCCAAATTATTGTTTCTGATATTTAGATTTTAAAATTACTTTTGTAATCGATAATATTTTAATGATGTCTTTTATCTTAAAAAACCATAAGTAAATATTTCTTTTATCTTAAAAAAGCATAAAAAATTCATTCTTCACTGTCTTAGATAAATATGAACGGTAGCATCTCTAAACTATCTAATACCGCAAATGAAAAATATGTGAATACAATGTAGAATGAGTAAAGGAATTTTTATAAATATGCGACACCTTTATGTTGAATCTAGAGTATTTTGATAGCTCAAATAGTAAATTGAAACCGCCTTAGACTATGAATTTAATGTTATTAGAAAAACCGGAAAAATAAATTATATATTCCAAAAATACTGTCACTACATGCAAACACCAGAGAATCATTGATTTATTAAAATGATTTCATGCTAGGCCCAATTTCAACGCAGCAAACATTAGAAATCTGTCAAACAATTAAAATTCCCAATAAACTAACAAGTTCATAAAACGCAGATTAAAATTTTTAGAAAATAACATTAAAATTTTGTATTATTAAACAGAATTTGTATTTCTGTACACATTAGCATAGATTAGATTTAATTTTATTTCCTTCATTTTTATTAGTTTTAACATATAAAAAAAATAAGAATTGAAATGAAAAATCCACAATTGTGTTTCGTCGACTTCATAAAGTTCTAGTTAAAATAACAAGTCTTCAGGTTCTTATAATAGTAGCTGCTATATTATTTACATTTTTAGATCCCAGAAAGTGTTTCAAAGAGAACTGGAGGTTATATTATAACTATTAGAGCTGTATAGTAAGAGATCAGTCCCTATGTTCAGATGTAGCACTACCCCTTAAACTTTACGCTGCATTATAGAATATTATGTATATGTATGAATTACATATAGTATATGGAAGCAGATCCTATGGTGGTAACATCCTGTTACTAATGGGAAGAAGATTTTGGAGTAGCAATAAAGATTTCGCTTGATGTTCAAAGACTGGACTTGATATATATCTTGTCACAGTGCATAATTTTAGCCTTTGAAATCTGCATTAATTATGACTAGATGCGAATAACATTCCATATGACATAACCGGATGAAATGATCGTTGCAATGCTCCACAAGCTCTCTATATTCTGTAATGTAAATGATAATGAAAATTAGTAAATTTCATACATTTCATTCCCCCATTTTTCTATTTATAAATAGAATTTAATAAACAAAAGTGTAGGAAAGATTAACTGTTTTTCTGAAAATTTATTTCTAGTTATCTGTTTGGAGAGGTGGGGTATTTAGCAGATTTTATTTTTATATTATTATAAAACAGACTATAGGTCATAGTTCAAAGATACAAAAGGACTATACTATTAAATTAGAAATACACAACCGCTTCTCCCATATTTCTAATAAATAAAACGTTTATAATTATATTTGAGAAATAAATGTAAATGTTTTTATTATTATTGTTAAAAAAATAATTAAAATTGATGTCAGACTTAATTATATATATTTGATATGTGCATAGCGTTGTAATTACGCTTATATGTATGCTTATGTACTGACGTGACAGTGCTCTATAATCTTTATTCAGCAAGATAGAATGTTAGATATAAATGTGAATTACATATCTCTGAAAGCAAATCAGATTCTGGTATTATCCAGTCACTAATGGGTTGAAGCTCTTAGAGCTGGATTTAAGATTTCATTTGCTGCTCAAAATCTGGGCTTGATATATACGTCGCTACAGGACATGATTTTAGACTTTGGTGTCTACATCAATTTTGATTAAGACAGTCAAATGGCGTCACATTTCCAATATTGTACGAGTTATCTCTTATATTGTAAATTATAGAAAATTGCAAAAATATATCTTTTTTAAATAATATAAATACTATACATTCACATTTTTTTTATTTATGTATAGAATCTTCGTCCAAGCAAGAAAATGGTTTAATTATACTATTGGACGTTTATATCTATTTACATTTTTGTAAGCAATGTAGTCAAAAGAAATTTTTCTTGAATTACGTTCATTACACAACGCCGGTCGAATTAAAGTTCAAAGATGAAAAAAAAAAAAAAAATCCGGCGAAATTGTATATGTATAATCTATATAATAATCATATATGTATAACTGTTTTCTCTATATTTTCGAATGATGTAAATACTCAAAATAAGTTTGAGAAAAAAATAAACACTTTTTTTTAAATTAACATGCAAATTTAACTCAGTTTTATATTCTAAATCACAGAAATTAAATTAAGGAGGCTTAGTAGATTTTATTACTTATACCATCGGAATTACACATAGATCAGTGTAATTACACTCATGTTCAGATGTATCATCACACCTTAATCTTTATGCTGCATGATAGAATGTTAGATATAACAATGAATTTCAAATCCTTGAAAGCAGATCAGATGCTGGTAATATTCAGTTACTAATAGGATTAAACTGTTGGAGCTGGGGTTAAGACTTCATGTGATGTTCAAAGATTGCTTGATAGAGAACGATAGGGCAGAGTTCACATAGAAGCACAGTGGACCACGCTTTCAAATTGTGTTTGTTTTAAATTGTTTAACTTCATATTAGTACTCATAAATGACGGTAATGAATATGTTCAACTTTAAACAATATCGTAAAAGCATAATTTATTCATTTTAGAAGAAGTTTGATGTTTTTAGCTACATATGTAAAATTTTGTTTATTTAAAAGTTTAGCTAGTAAAGATTAGAATTATACAAGGAATTTGAAGTATAAAAAAAGATCACATATTTAGTAGAAACTCTTTGCAAAATTTACGGTTTATATCAAATAAAATTTTTCGAAACATTTCCTTTTTCCATGTCTACATGGTGTACCTCAAAAAAAGCCACCTCAAAAAAAGACATAGTGGACCTTTTTTGTTATATTAGTTTAATGATTAAATTTACATAGAAAAACTTTAGCAGTTTTACAACAATATTTCGTCTTTACATTTAAAATACAAACTGCAGCTAAAATGATATTCTAGCATATTTTTGGTGTGAATTATTAAAAATATATATACTTTTGTGTTATCCGCATTTTTAATATTTTGAAGAAAATGTCCACTAATTCATATTAGAAAATTATGTTTAAAGGTTTATTTGCTTTCTTTTCATTTCTTTTTCTTTTTCTTTTTCATTTTAAGAGCAATCATATCACTTAAACCATAAATACTTAAGTTCAACTGTGTATTTTTTTAATTTGCTGTAACTGAAGTGATCGGGATGTTGCTAATCAATTATTCTGAAAATTATCTTATTTACATATTGTTTAACACATGGTAAATAATTTTCATTTAAAATTATATATCTAAGGAAAATTTTAATAGACGTATTTATTATATAATGTCATTCTGCACAAAATTCTTTAAAATAATTTTATGCATGCAAAATCAATTAATGGCTTTGTTCTGTGCATCGAAAATATGACTAAAGATTTCTCATAAGGTACTTTTCCCTTTGAATGTAAAATAATATTATAATTTACCTTTCACTATGCATGCTTCACTATTCTCCGTTTGGTTACTCATGTCTGGGTTACGGTTTTAATCTTTAAGGTTTTAAGGTTTTTAATCTTTAAATATTAGTTTTCTTTACAAAACTATTAAGACTTATCTTTTAGCAAATTCATAGATCAAGATAAGAAAGTAGAGTGTATTAATATATAAGAATTTTATCTTGTAGATTTGTCTCTAAAAAAACAAAAATTTTAATATGAGTCCATCCTGCCTCATATTCCCATTAAACTGCCGTGGCAAGGCGTGTGTTCAGGTTACGGTGTCTGCATTAATTAGGAATAAATACGAATTCATTTACAATATTCGACGAATTCGTTCTTTAAATTAAAATAACAAACAAATGTCCAAAAATTCATTTTTTATGTAAATGAATGTCATAAAATAATTATCTGTAGTATCTAAAAAACACAAGTTTGAAATTAATTCTGCTTTTTATACTGACGGTTTATACTAGATATATGTTTATTTAGAATTGGGATATTTACCAAACATTATCTTGACTTGCAATTAATATACGCGATATACTTGAAATTTATTGATTGATAATAATGAAATGAGAAATATATAACCGGTTTTTCATATTTTTAGATAGTTTATAGATTTGCAAATATATTTGAGAAATATAATTAAATACATTTCTTGCTATCAGAAAAATTAAGTTAAATTATAAAACTCATATCAGAGGAATTAAATTAAGGAGACTATGTTATATGCATATTAATATTGTTGGTATAATAGAAATTGCATCTAGTTCAATATACATGGCGAGACGAAGCACTAACACTATCTCTTTATGCTGCAATACAGTATTTGTTGAAACTATGAGTTATGTATTTCTAAAAGCAGAACAGAGGCTTGTTGAATTTTGAAGCTTTTAGACCTGCACATAAGATTTCATTTAATGTTCAAAGGTTCGACTTGAAGTATATGTCCTGGCAGGTTATGATTGCAGCTAGCTTGTGGTTAAGTTAAGTTAAATTATAAAACTCATTTCAGAGGAATTAAATTAAGGAGACTATGTTATATGCATATTAATATTGTTGATATAATAGAAATTGCATCTAGTTCAATATACATGGCGAGACGAAGCACTAACACTATCTCTTTATGCTGCAATACAGTATTTGTTGAAACTATGAGTTATGTATTTCTAAAAGCAGAACAGAGGCTTGTTGAATTTTGAATCTTTTAGACCTGCACATAAGATTTCATTTAATGTTCAAAGGTTCGACTGGAAGTATATGTCCTGGCAGGTTATGATTGCAGCTAGCTTGTGGTTAAGTTAAGTTAAGTTAAATTATAAAACTCATTTCAGAGAAATTAAATTAAGGAGACTATGTTATATGCATATTAATATTGTTGATATAATAGAAATTGCATCTAGTTCAATATACATGGCGAGACGAATCACTAACACTATCTCTTTATGCTGCAATACAGTATTTGTTGAAACTATGAGTTATGTACTTCTAAAAGCAGAACAGAGGCTTGTTGAATTTTGAAGCTTTTAGATCTGCACTTAAGATTTCATTTAATGTTCAAAGATTCGACTTGAAATATACGTCCTGGCATGTTATGATTGTAGCTAGCTTGTGGTAGCTTCATTAATTACGACTAGGTGTGAATAAAATAACACATAACATTAACAAATAATAGTATATTTTCAATGTTCCACAAGTTATTTTCTATAATGTTAATAGTTAAAAAATATATGAAAATTCATTCGTTTAAATAAAGAAAGTATAATGTAAATTTCCACTATTTTACTTAAAATAGAATCTAATGAACACAACTTGGATATAATAAAACTGTTCTTCTAAAGATTTATTTATGTTTTCTATTGTTATTATAAGAGTCATAACACAAAACAAAGATATAAAAATCTATTCTAATAATATTAGAAATACACAAGAGCTTATTCCGTATATTCAGATAAATGAAACGTTTACAATTATATTTTAGTAAAAATAAATAAACTTTTTAACACACATATTTACAATCAAATTCAATTTTCAACTTCAGATGACAGAAATTAAATTAATGTGATTTTCCTGATTATACTATGTGCATAAGAACAGTGCATCATATTAAAATTACATTTAGAGCATTAATTGTGTCCATATGTATCATTATTTTCTAATCTTTAAGTTTCGTGGCAATCTGATAGATATATTAATGAATTACATGTATCGAAAAACAGATACGATGCAGTTAATATCCAGTTACTTATGTTTTGAAGCTCTTGTTCCTAAAGTTAAGATTTTATTTTGTGTTCAAAGGCTGGACTTTATATATAATCGAAATAAGGTATAATTTTATCCTTTGGAATTTGCATAAATTAGTACTAGATGTAAATTGCATCGTATATTCAGTATTCGGATAATTTTCCTAATATAAATTCTTGAAAAGTTTACAAAAATGCATTTCGTTTAAGTGAAAAGGATAGTTATAATTTTCATTTGTGAATCAATAGATCGAATAAATCTAAATATCAAAATATTTTCATTCTGCTATTAGTGATATATACATCGTTGAAAGTTTAACAATGATCAGCATTAAGTTATCGTGTATTGGAATGATTATAAAAATGGAAATCCAGTCATACTTCAGACATTTAAAAAAAAAGAAGATGAAATTAGAATCATACAACCAGTTATATAACACAAACTTTTGCAAATATATTTGAAAAAGAAAATTAATTTTTTCCTAATAATATACATACATAAGTAATTTAAGTTTTAAAACCCAGATTACAATAATTAAAGTAATATGCTTTAAAATTTTATGTTTTAAGTATTAGAACTGTCCATATTATCGAAATTACACATAGATCAGTATTCATTTCTGTATGCAGCAGTACCCCTTAATCTTTACGCTTCGCGATAGAATATTAGATATATCTCTGAAAGGAAATGACATGTTGGTAATATCTTGTTATTAATGGATTGAAATTTTCCTTTGTTGAGTACAGATTTCAGTAAAGGCTACGTCTGATATATTTGTCACAACATGGCATGATTTCAGCCTTTGCTATGGATTAAGGTGCGATTGACATGCGATATACAATAATACAACTACTACTTCCTTATAAAGTAACTAATACAATTTTTTAAAAACAAATTCAAGTAACAGGATTACTAAAAATCTTCATTTTTTTGGTTTCATCTATAGAATCTAATAAATATAAACAGGGAAATTATTTAGGCCACGTTTACTTATAATTTTTTTGAAAAGATCGAATTTGTTTTTCATCTTTGGAAAAGTTGTTTTGCATTCATTAAATATTTACGTTGCTATAGCTTGTCGAACGTACTGGCATATATGTATAAACCCTTTCCTCCGATTGATATTTTGAAAAATCTGACATCAAATTCGTGTTCAGAAATCCTCAAAAACACTCAAAAAAAATTTTGTTTTTTTGCAACATGGAGAAATGACAAAACTTTTATGTGTCAAAGAGTTTACGAAAACTTTGCACGCGTTTTTGTCGAAAGAAGATTTTTCAAATCTGCATAAATTCTAGGGATTCAACCGTTGAAGTAATTAACATGAATGTTCTTTCCAGAAAAGTAAACTCTTTGAGCATGAAATGAACAAAATTATTATGTTCAAATTGCCCATATTAAAAACTTTTTACAACATTGTAAATGGTCAAACAAATATTTCAAAAATCAAGTTTTCAACAGTTTGTCATTTCTTAAAGACTTTTTAAATGTCTTTTGAGGTTTATCCCATAAGGAAACCTTTTAAGTGGTATAAAGAAATGCAGTTCTGATATAAGATCATGTTTTGAATTAGCTGGAACATAGGCAGATCAGCCGTTCCCTGTTAAACAATTTCAGAAAACAGTCCAGTCATTCAATACTTTTTTTGGAAATCGTTTAAATAACCGCAATTCAACTGTATTCTGACCATAATATGGCCAATAATATGGTCAGAATAGAGTTAAATTACTCTTATATAACGGTTTTCTATAAAAACAGCCGGATGATTGGACAGTTTGTTGCAAATTTTTAACAGTGTGTTTTTCAAACCCGAGATTCTTTAGACCACCATATTGGACGCCGTGTTGATTTTTTTTTGTGAGTTTTTTTTTTATAAAAAAATATGATTCAATTCTTAAAAGATAATAAAGATTTCTTAAAAAACAGAGTTGACCTATTTTTAAAGCAATTATATGTAAACATGGCCTTAAATTAACTTTTTTCAGTTTTATATGTAGTTTGTATTAGGAAGGTATCCTCAGAAAATATTTATCGTGTATTATAACTATTATATGTAGTCAATTTAAACATAGTGCAAGAGGTATAAAAAGTATAACAATGCAACTTGAAATATAAATATACCCGTTGTGTATTTTTAGATAAACTGAACATTCCCAAGCACATTTTATATTGATATTTAAAAATAAATAATATTAACAATCGATAATACAATAAATATAAAACTCAGATCACAGAAACTGAATTTAGTCGATTTAACAAATTATATATTATGCCAGTCCCTCAAATTGCATCTAGATCAGTACCCATGTCTAGATGCAGAAGTAAATATTAATCTATATGCTACGTGATAGAATGTTAGATATAGATATGAATATATCTCTAAAAGCAAATCGTATTCTGGCAATGTCCAGTTATTACTGGGTTAAAGCTGATGTTGAAGCTGGAGTTAAGATTTCATTTGTTGTTCAAAGGCTGGGTTTGATGCATACGTCGTGATAGAGCTTGATTTTAGCCTTTAGTACTATATTAATTATGATTCGATTCGAATAACATTACATTTCCAATAATGGACGAGTTATCTCCTATAGTGTAAATGTTATAAAAGTTCATAAATGTCATTATTTTATGTTACATGAATACTATACATTTTATATTTTTTATCGATATACAGAATCTAATACAAAGCAAGAAAATAATTTAATTATACTCTTAATCACTTTTGTACATATTTATATTTTCGGAAGGAATGTTCTCAGCAGATATTTTTCTTGAATTACATTCACTATACAAAGTCTATCCACTTATAGTTCAATCGTACTATGACAAGTTTTATGAATATTCAGATCTTGGTTCAATATCTATTGCACTCTTATGCAAAAATGCATGAATACAAAATTTATTTTACGTGCAGATTTTCATATTATAGCTGTTAATTTTATTTTATGAAATTAAGTTTCAATACGCTTTTACAAACAATTAAGATTCTGTTACATTAAAATTATACTATGCACAAATATCCAATACAAGACAATGTAAAAAAAAGCATCGTTATTATTTAATTGAAGTGAATTATATCGTCTGTTATTATGGTATGATTCATTTCGTAATAAAATAAGTACATTTTAAGTTGGCAACATTTTATCTTTTGTTAACATTTACTGAAAATTCCATCGGGAAATTTAAGCCTAGCTTTGAAAATTTCAGAACTTGAAATCTATATTTAGACTGTTTTTTCATTCAATATCTATTTTAAATTCAGTAATACGGAAATAATATGACTCCATCTTAAATGTGACATAATCACCATGGCAACCTATGATCATTCCCTATCATGGGATATCATTGAATTAATTACGTATCATAGGATTTAATATAATGAAGAAAACTTTTATTAATATATTTTTAAGGTTTGATTCGAATTTCATAAAATTTTAAATGACGCGACATAATTCTGAAACGATTATACATACTAAATTTCAAACCATTTGGTTGGCTAGTTTTTGTGCTTTTATATGCGGAACAGAAGACGACTATAGGTGCTACGTATTTATATAATTATGAACGCACCTAAAAACTATCCAGACGAAATTGTAACTGTATACTTGCATTCTCTATATTTTATTCATAATAAATATTTAAAATATGACTGAGAAATAAATTTCAAGTTTATTTATTAACGCACAAATTTAAAATTAGGATTAAGGAGAGATAGTTGATGTCATTATATATATTATATAACTGTTTATACCATCGAATTACACTTGGAACACTGTCTATGCCCAGATGAAGTGTTTTATACTTTACGATAAAATATTAGATATAACTATGATTTAAATATCTCTGAAAATAGATCAGATGCTGACAATATCCAGTTACTTACAGGTTGAAAATCTTGAATATACATTTCATGCTCAAAGGCTCGGTTTGCTATAACTGTCGTGACAGGACATGATTCTAGACGTTGGTGTCTTCTTTAATCATGACTAAATTCGAGTAAGATTACATCCCAATTCAGGACGATTTTTTTCTTATAATGTAAATGTTGAAGAAATTCATACGAATCATATTTTAAGTATTATGAATGTTATACACTTTCATTTTTTTGTCTACAGAATCTAAGCCTAATCAAATAAATATCTGAATTATATTACCGGATATTTATATTGTTTTGCGTTTTGTATTAAATGTACTGTCAGTAATTTGTCGTAACGCATATTTATTATACAAAGCTCATCTAAGTATAGTTCAAGGATTTTGGTAAAAAAAAATATAATGGTGGAATTATAAGCCAATAAATATTTACTCTGCATTTTTAATTAACTTAAATATTTAAATTATGTTTAAGAAATAAATTGTAATTTTTGCACATTAACATGCATATTTAAACTCAGTTTTTGAACCCAGATCACAGAAATTAAATTAAGAAGATTTAATACATTTTATTATCTGTTTCACTTAGATTCGAATTACACTTTGATTAAGATTTATATATAGATGTAGCATCATGTCTTATCTTTATGCTGCAGTACAGAATATTAAATATAACTAGTAATTATATCCCTCTGACAACAGATCAGATTCTGGCAAAAGGTTAAATATCTTGAAGCTGAAGTTAAGGTTTCACTTGATGTTACAAGGCAAGACTTCAGAGTTTAATGTCTGCATTAATTATTTCTAAATGCAAATGACATCATATTTGCAGTATTTGGAGAGTTCTGTATTATAAATGTAAACGATAGAAAATTTTACAAAAATGCATTTCTTTGAAATTAAATGAATGGTCTATTTTATGTATCAATAAAACCTAGTAAATCTAAACATGAAAATTATATTTAATTATGTATTGGGAAATTATATTTTATTTCTTAAAGATAAATGAACAGCAAAAATTTATCGTTTATTGTAATATATACATAATTATATCATAAAAGTTTCTCATTTAGAATTTGTTTTTCAACTGTATTCTTACTAAAAAAATAATTTGTAAATTAAGCATGGTTTCAAGATATTAAAAAATAAGAAAATATATTTGTATAACAAACAATTCAACAAAATATTTTTTTGTTCCATGCCTTTCCAGAAAAGACACAAAAACATTTTGGAATCCATTGAATATTAGCTAAATAAATAAAACAAATATTGTATCGATATTAATGATTCAGCCATATGTTACTACTACGTGACTAAATTGAATTGAAAATATTTCGTAAGTGTAAGAGCAAATATCATATCATGCAGAAGTTATGAATCGTTAATTGCATAAAAATTCTAATACGTTTTGTCAATGATATGTTAAAAAATATATTATTGATTGTATGAATAATTTTTAGGGATAAAAGTTTGATCTTGATTTGTTAGTTAATTTTTAAAATCTTAACTAATTTTGCAATTTAAAATTAAACTTAACTAGTATTATTATATTATATAATCATACTCTTCCACACGCGTTTTGTTCAGTTTACTTCAAGTATGTTAAATTTTATGGATAAAAAATATGAACAAATGGAGGATAACTTTTCTAGTATTTTAAAAACGTACAATACGTTGCAGTTATATCGTTCCAAGAGACATCTCGCACAAGTATTGCAAATTTCATGTCATTCGCAGATTGTCATAGTTAATGCATATGCACCGCTTTATAAGAAGCATATGCAACCATACTTAAAATATTTAAAACAAGATAATGGTGGAATAAAAAAATGTAACCGCTTGTCTGTTTTTTTCATATTACCTAAATAGTTGCAAATATATTTTGAAATAAACTTAAATCGTTTCCTACTGTCACCAAAATGGAAAATAAGTTGTAAAACTAAGCTTATAGAAATTAATTTAGGAGATTTAATGTATTATATTTTATGTGCTACAACTGTTCATGGCATGGAAATTGCACCTATATCAGAATTCATGCCTAGATGTTGCAATAACCCTTAATCTTTACTCTGCGTGATAGAATATTCGATATATCTATGAAATACATAAATGTGAAAGCAAACCAGATATTGTTAATATCTAGTTACTAGAGGTTCCTTCATGTCCAAAACTGGTTTCTATGTATATGTCATAACAGGGCATAATTTCAGTCTATGGTATCGACATTAACTGTTGCAATCTGCGGATGACATCATATATGAAAAATTCATCCAGTTCGTTTTTAAAACATAAACATTATAAAGGTTTTAAAGATATTCATTCTTCATGAAACATATATACCAAAAATATTCATATTTCGCATTCATCTATAGACTTTGATAAATCCAGTCGGATAACTAAATTAAAATATTCCATATTTGTATGTAGTTTATTCAAAGAATGGTCAATCAGTAGATATTTATCTTATATTACATTTATTATACGCATTCTATCCAAACATAGAGCGAAGATTTAAACAACTATAACAAATTAGATAATAAATCTCATTAACGATCTATAATAAATTTCCGTTGAAGACCAGGTAACAGATATTAAATTAATACGGTTTAACACATTATAATAACTGTTCCTATCATTAATTTGCACCTAGATCAGTATCCATTTCAAGTTGCAGCAATGACACTTAATCTTCAGCTACGTGATAGAATATTAGATATATCTAAGAATTGCACAGATCTGAGACGCAAATCAGATGTTTGTAATATCTGATTACTAATAGGTTGAAACTCTCCAATGTCGAGTGGAAACATCCCTCCTTGTTCAGAGGCTGGGTTTCATATATGTCGGACGGGGCATGATTTCAGCCTTTGCTATATGCATTATCTGCGACAAGCGGCGAATGATATCCCCTATGCCAGGAATGGTGAACGTATGGCACGCATGCCATAAGTGGCACATGACAGAATATTTTTGACACGACGTTCATTGAAGTTCTAAAACCAAATAGATTTAAAATAAACAAAATACACAAATAAAAACAAATTGGGGTTCTCTAATTATTTTTTATTTTTCTGAAATTAAAGAAATTATAAAATCTTTGAATTCCAATCTACTTCAATTGAATCGCTCCATGCAAAAAGGGCTTCAGTCACCAAATTGGCAAAATTGAGTTAACCACGGATTTTTGTTCTTATAGGATAGATTCAAACAATTTTTTTTTTCTTACCGGTGTTTGGTTAAAATAATTTTTGTCTAAAAAGAAAAAAAAATCATTTTGATTGGTTTAATATTTTTTAAAACGGCAATGATTTTTTTTTTCAATTTTCTCAAAACTAGTATAGTTGACTGAAGACCTTTTTGCATGGAGCCATTCAATTATGGGATCAATTATCTATCAAATTCAGAACTCCCTTCCAGTTCTTCTAAAAATCAAATGGCACCAGAAATTATTTTTAATAAACTCTATCATTAATAAATATACAGAAACAACAACAACAAAAAAAATACATTTCATTAAATGTTTTTTCTGGTTCAAATTATATTTTTATGATTTGAAAAAAATATGGAAGGTTGGCAGGTATGCAAATTCAGAGAAGCCGTGTAGAATATTGAAAAGAACTATATTGAGGCAATATAAACAAAAATACCAATGATCATGATATAAATTGGCCATTTTGACAATCTTTGAATTTCCTCATGCCAGCAAGTCATTATTTTCGAAAATGCATTATGTGAAACATTCAAATAGGGACCACTTATTTCGTGATTCAATATTTGTGTTACTACATACAGTGTAATTATTACAGTGTAGTTATTACAGTATAATTTTTTAATCCTAAAAATGAAAAAAAAAACAAGTAAATTTGATCATTTTAATTTTGGAGGGATGGGAGGGGGTGTGCTGGTACTTCATATTTATGTAAACACTTTTGTGAAAAAAAAATTGGCACGTAGTTATGAAAAGGTTCGCCTTGCAATATTAAACAACGACTTTTTTATAACGTATATAATTCAAATTCTTACGGAAATTGTTTTCTCCTGTTACATGGATGCTAAAATTCTTCATATTTTGCATTTATCTATAAAATATAACGAATCCACACAGGGAAATAATTAAATTCAAACATTTCAAATTTATATGTGATTTGTTTGAGGAAGGGATCATCAGCAGAAATTTATCTTGTATTATAGTTATTATATTTAGTCTATCCAAACATACTGCAAAAATTTAATAAACTATAAGAATGCAGTTTAAATATAAATACACTTGTTCTACATTTTTAGACAGACTAAAATATTACAACTTTTATGCAGAATTTTCTTAAAAATTCAACAAACAAATAAGATTAAATAAAACATAAAACTCATATAAATAAATATATATATATATGAATTGAATTTTTTTTCAACTGACTGAAACAATGACGGGGACAGGAGTCGAACCCAACGAACCCAAGAACTTTTGTTTAAATTTCCAACAGTCTGCCTGTTGAGCAACGTGGACCGACAACCGGCCGTCACATTTCCCTTAGATAACCTTATTGGCGATAACATCTGGTCTGCCATGTAGATGGTTTCACAGAATAAACTGTAGGTAATAGTACTCCATTAACCGATGGACTTTTGTTATTTTTAACTCAATCGTACTGATAGGTAAAGATATAATACCTGATCGACAACCGGCGGACACATTTGTCGGCCTAGGTACACAGGTTGTAGATTTAGGTTGTTCAATAGACAGATCGTTGGCAATATAAGCCAAAGGTCTTGGGTTGGACGCCCGGCACTTGCATTATTTTACTGAGTTAACAAAAAATCAATTCGTATATCTTAACCATTCAGTATGAGTTAAAAATAATACAATTAATTTTAAGCGATTTAACTGTTTATATCACATATGTTAGAACTGAACTCTCATACTATCGAAATTCCATCTGGATCAATATCCATGTCTAGATGTTGCAGTAACCCTTAATCTTTAAGCTGCGTGATAGAATATTAGATAGATATCTATGAATTACACAACTCTGAAGACAAATCAGATGTTGGGAATATCTAGTTACTAATGCGTTCCGTTGTCGCGTAGAGATTTCACTTTATGTTCAAAGGCTGGACTTGATATATATTCCGTGACAGGGTCTGTTTTCAGCCTTTTGGAATATGCATTAACTATGGCAATCTGCGAAGGACATGAAATTTGCAATACTTGTGCAAGATGTCTCTTGGACCGATATAACTGCAATGTATTGCACGTTTTTGAATTATTGCACTTTATTATTTTTAACTCAATCGTACTGATAAGTAAAGACATAATACCTGATCGACAATCGGCCAACACATTTGCCGGTCTAGGTACACAGGTTGTAGATTTAGGTTGTTCAATAGACAGATCGTTGGCAATATAAGCGAAAGGTCTTGGGTTGGACACCCGGTCCGTGAATTTTTTCACTGAGTTAACAAAAAATCAATTCGTATCATATCTTAACCAATCAGTATGAGTTAAAAATAATACAATTAACTTTAGACGATTTAACTAATTATATCAGATATGTTAGAACTGAGCTTTCATACTATCGAAATTCCATCTAGATCAATATCCATGTCTAGATATTGCAGTAACCCTTAATCTTTACGCTGCGTGATAGAATATTAGATATATCTATGAATTACACATTTCTGAAGACAAATCAGAAGTTGGGAATAACCAGTTACTAATGGGTTGAAGCGTTCCGTTGTCGCGTAGAGATTTCACTTTATGTTCAAAGGCTGGACTTGATATATATTCCGTGACAGGGTCTAATTTCAGCCTTTGGAATATGCATTAACTATCACAATCTGCGACTGACATGAAATTTGCAATACTTGTGCAAGATGTCTCTTGGAACGATATAACTGCAATGTATTGTGCGCTTTTGAAATACTAGAATCTTCCATTTCTTCATAATCTATAAAATTTAACATGCTTGAAGTAAACTGAACAAAACGCGTGTCGCGCAGTATGATCACATAACATAACTAGTCGTTGGGGGCCACCGTAATACTTACCCATCATGGATATGCATAATATAAAATATGAAAATAAACCATGTGTAAACTATTTATAAAATGCATTGCAATTCGAATAAAATCGTGGCTTGATGAGCATAAACTTTAAATGCTCTATTACTGAATTGCGTAAGAGAAACATCCTTATAACTCCAAAATTGATAATCATATTAACTAACGCTTTACTGCGTCAGATTAAGCGTGTCATTTACAATTAAAATATATCTTTGAATTGAAATTTGAATGAAATACAGGGTCATGAAAAATCGAAGACTGTGAAAAATAGGATTACAAATATCTCGGCAACTAATTATCCGATCGACTTCATGCTTTATGCAAAATCTATGTTTTTTTTTTTTTTTTTTTTTTTTTTTTTGGCTTTTATATTCACTCTTTAAAATAAATAATTTTGAAAATTTTTATGTACCTTTTATCAGAATGAATATTTCGAGAGTCCGAAAAAAATAGTTCCGGATAATCGAAATTACTGAAATTCAGTAAGCTTCTTTCCATTATTACATACTAAGTACATACCAAATTTAAAGTCTCTATCTCAATCTGTTCGGGAGATAGAGCATTTACAGACACACACACAGACGAGCGGCATTTTTTTTTCTAAAAATATGTTTTTCGGAATCTTCAGTGTCTGACACGTATAAATCCGTCAATTTTTTTTTTTCGATTTTCAAAAATAATTACAAGACTTACTCTTTACTACGTATGATGGGTAAGTAATAAGACTAGTTAAGTTTAATTTTAAATTGCAAAATTAGTTAAGATTTTAAAAATTAACTAACAAATCAAGATCAAAATTTTACCACAAAAAATTATTCATACAATCAATAATATATTTTTTTAACATATCACTGACAAAGCGTATTAAAATTTTTATGCAATTAACGTTTCATAACTTCTGCATGGTATAATATTTACTCTTGCACTTAAGAAATATTTTTAATTCAATTTAGTCACGTAGTAGTAACAGACGGCTGAAATATTAATATCGATACAATATTTGTTTTATTTATTTAGCTAATATGCAATGGATTCCAAAATGTTTTTGTGTCTTTTCCGGAAAGGTATGGAACAAAAAATCATTTTGTTGAATTGTTTGTTATACAAATATATTTTCTTATTTTTTAATATCTTGAAACCCTGCTTAATTTACAAATTATTTTTTTAGTAAGTATACAGTTGGAACAAAAATACTAAATGAGAAACTTTTTCAATATATGTTTAAATAGACATTACGAAGTATTATCCAATCCCTTAGTGATAATATTTATTTTCCACAGCCTTTCACACTAACAAATAATTTTTACGACTGGTCGGTAGTGCATATTATATCATCGTGCATATTATCTATTTTTATCACGTTATCATGAATAGCACTAGGAAACAGTTTTACACATGAAGCTAGGTTCACTTTGCATTATTTCTCACCAGGTTTTTCTCTCTTATCTTCTCATCTTCTCTAATTTTATCTTTAAATAAGACTGGAATAATAGTATCAGTTATTTGGTTTTCTCTTGGTAGGTGCATGTATTTTGTTATTATTTAGTGTAATTCTCTATCCGTCTATGTAAACTACTGACATGCAATGTTATCTGATGTAGGGGACCCACTCTGTTTCACATCAAATTCAGGCATTAAATCTACTACAAATTCTTAACTTTTTATTTTGCAAGATATCTTGCCTATGAAAATATTCTATGTACTAATCGAAGCGACACTCTTTTCCTTTTATAACAAAATGCTTTGCTACAACGACCTGAGTAACAGCAATTTTATTTATATAGTGAACTGAATGTATCAGGCACTAATCTTTCGAAATACTTTCACTTTATCCCTGGACTTTAAAACTATCGAATGCATATGATACTATTTTCAAAAGTAGGCGATAGATTTAAAAGATTATTTGACATCTTCAAAGATGACGGGAAAAAATACTCTGTAATATGACCGTTGCTTTCCCTTAACCCTTTATATCCTGAATTAATTTTCCAGCTACTTTTTAGATGCTCAGAATCCTCGATTATTCCAACCAGTTATTTTTTTTTTGTAAAGTTTTCCTTATCTAATCATAGCATTTTTGCGATTCAATTAGGTGAAAATTTCTCATTTGAAAAACCGGTGGTAACAGATTAAAAATTCTGTAAAAGCCGCTCGTCGCGAAGGGGTTAAAATGGTACTTTTTAGGTTTAACACGTTTCGCATCAGAAAAATTTTTGGATGAATCTTTATTTATTTAATTTCAGGTTTCCTTGTGGAATTTATTTAATTTCATTTCTTTAAAAAAAATTCTGGTGCGAAACGTGTTAAACCTGGGTCAAATTAACCCACATATTACGGAATATTAATGAGTGGTTGGCAGCTCTGCTTATAAGTACCGTCAGGATAAAAAGGGTTAAAGTGACCAACATAAACAAAAACGGAAATTCGATGTTAGGAATGCATTGCGATTAACGAAAAAGTTATTGCTAATTAAGCTTCATTTATTTAGTTGTTTAATCAAATGATATTTAATTATAATATTTAAATTGTGCATTTGTATGATACTGGCGTAATAATGCTTTTAATGGATATTCGATGTCAGAAGTGCATTGCGACTAGCGAAGAAAGTATTGCTAATTAAGCTTAATTTATTTAGTTGTTTCACAAATGATATTTAATTAAAATATTAAAATTGTGCATGTGTCTCATACCGACGTAAAATTCAGTTCATATTCATATCAGCAACATTTTGTAAAAAAATATATATATATGTTTTTATATACAGTACACAGCACAGGGTACAGAAACTTTCCTTTTTTAAGGTAATTTAAAGAAAAAGTATCACTGACAGACAAAATTTATTTTTGCTTAAGAAATATTGTTATTTAAAGATTTAAACCATGTAATTTTAAACAAAATATTCTTTGCACTGTTTCAACCGACTTCTAAGGTTCCCTTCTACACGATCTATATAGTTCAATGGAATTGGAAATATATCCGACCGAATATATTGCGGGGTGATGTTTAAAAACCTCTGCCTTCATGTATCTTCATAACAAAATTACAGGGAGCTAGATTAGGCAGGTACACTGCTCAAGGGATGTCACCACGAATCCAGTTAACGTTTCTTTGGCTTTCGGTCGCAAATGCACGCTTCTCTTTCTTCTACCTCATGTTTTCCACTGAAGGAAATTGGACAGAAACATCCACGATTGCTGCGTTCGACGAGCATATCCCCGCTTCTCTGCAAACTCGCCTCCTTTCACAAAGCTCCTAAGAAGAAATAATAATAACAAAAAAAGAACGAAAACTCACGTTTGAAGCATACATTATAAAATATTTATGAACATATTAAGAATACTATAACAAAACTTTACTATTTAAAAAAGGCGAAATAAGCAAAATCCAATCTTTTGGTTATTAACTAGTTTCATAATCTGTCCAAGGAAAAAAATACTTGAGGAATATTTTTTTATTATTGTTGTTTACATCCTTTGCCTGTTTAAAGCATAGATATAACCTACGTTTAGAATCTAGAGTTTGGATAGTGTATGTATAAAGTATATTCTTTCGAATTGGATATGCATCGTGGATATTAAATTTTGAAATTTGTTAAGACAATAATTTAGAGGATACTTCCCATCAATAATAAACACAATCAACATATGTGATATTTCAGATGAGATTAGCTACCTACTTTAATGCTTAAATTTTTGGACATACATTTCAATATACTAACAAAAATGCGAACAATGTAAGGCTGTGATTGGACTTCCTAGATGCGGGGCAACTTTACATCCCGGTAACTTGTAGAAATATAAAAGTAGCCATTAAGGAAAATTAGCTTAACTGTATTAAAAAACTACGTGAATAAAAAGAGAAAATTAAGATGATAAAAAGTAAATTAAAAAAAAGTTAAATTATGTTTTAAAACAAATGAAAGGAAAGTTATTAAAAATGAAAAAAAAAAAACTATTAGTTCTTAAGTAATAGAAGACTAGTCTTGACATAAACTGTTAAAAGTTTGAAGGAAACTGTCCAGTCATTTCACCGTTTTTGTAGAAAACGGTTACATAGCCGTAATTTAACTATATTCTGACCATAAAATGAGTAATAATACGGTCAGAATATAGTTAAATTAGTGTTATGTAACCATTTTCTACAAAAACGGTCAAATGACTGGACAGTTTGCTGCAAATTTTTAACAGTGTATAATAAAACAAGAACGAAAAATCATGCGTCAAGCATAGATTATGTAACACTTTCCAACTCTTCCAAAACGATTTTACAAATCATACCGTTTAATAAGATAAAAGATAACATCTAAGTAATCCGAATACTTTTATTCAGCCATGTATAGGATCTATAGATTTGTAAATATACTACATAGGATGCTAAATTTTAGTTCAGTTAGGAAACGCGTAGCACAGTTTAAAATTCTGCGTCTGGAGTTAAATAATACGGAAATGTGTTCGCGAACTTTTGTGCTTCCCTGTATAGGATATACAGAATTTATACACACCACATAATAGACAAAAAGCGAGTTAAAATTAAAATCGCGATCAGTAACTTAAAACGCACTTCCAGGAATTATTGTTAACAGACAGTAAAGAATTCTTTTGTGTGTCCCTGTAAATGAACGATGACTGCTATACACACAATATTCTGTAGTAAGCCTCTTGTAATGCACCTTAGTGATATATATAAATTTCAATGTGTTTAAAATAGGGAAACATTATTTAAATAAACCGCAGACGATTTTTCTCCATAGACGTAATGTAACGGAATCCTTTTGACTGTCCCTGTAAAATAACTATAAATGCTATGCACACCCTATTCCATATTAAGCTTCTTCAAATGCACCTTAGTGATATATATAAATTTCAATGCGTTTAAAATAGTGAAACATTATTTAAATAAACCGTAAATGATTTTCCCCATAGACCGCAGTATAACGGAATTATTTTGAGTGTCCCTGTAAAAAAACTATAAGTGCTACACACTTCCTTTGAAATAGGGAACATGCTATAGATAACGACTATAACATATAAAAATTGCAGAGCAATCCGAGCATATTTACGGGAGTTAGAGCACGGCCAGACGGCCAGACGGCAGACGGCAGACAAACCGAAGTCATAAACACTTTTCAACTAGGTTGGAAAGTGTTAAAAAGACACTTTTAAGTGACCATAAATTAAAATTAAAAGTAAATAGAAAAATTATAAAAGTTGCAAATGGAACAGTGTAATACTAACAAAAATTAATTTCGATAAAGAATATTTTAAATATTTTCCTTGTAATATTTCTGGATTTGGCCCATCTTCTGCTTCGACCTTGCTTGTGATCAATATAGCCACATTCCGCGTCCTCTAACACCTAACACAAATTACATTATATAAATAATATTTTTTTTCGTGCTTATTTAAAAAAATAATGTTCAATATTTGCGAAAAGGTAATCATTATTTAACTAATTTTTTTTGTTGTTACAATAAACGGATTGTTCAAAAAGAAATATTTTAGCACAGTTTCTGTTAACAATAATTCATCTCTGGATGTTTCGATGTAATTCTCGTTATGGACCTGATTTACGTGATATAAAGTGTTACTCAGCTCTTAGGTATATTAAGTTACTAATGGTTTGCGGCGTACAATGCATCAGCATAGATTTCTCCTGACGCTTTAAGATTATGACTGTAATTTGCCACGACATGACGTGATTTGCAATCAGAATCTCGGCAACTCAGAGAGAGATAATTTAATTAAAAACTACACGTGTTTAGTTCAAATTCAATAAAATAACAGAATTAACTCTGTTGTTTCTCATTTATATCATGACAGTAACCGAATACTGACAATAAATGAATATGAGATTTTACTCAAAAACAATTTACAACAGAATATAATAACGAAAAAACAATTACTTGTATTTCCTAGCATGGGTTTCGATAAGATAAGATGCACTGTCTGTGTAGGGAGGGGACATAATTTAGTGTTTATAAATTATACATATGTAAAATCGATACATAGCAAATGTTTTGTTTTGTTTTCTGAAATGTTTAAAAGATTTTATTTATTTTATATTTACGTGTTGCATTAAATATATATATATATATATATATATATATATATTTGGCATAATTATTGACACAGTTATAGATAGTGCAGTTTGGATGTAATCTTATTGTGAATTATGTAAAAATTATGTTTATATTGTGAAATTTGTAAAGGTTTCTGTTTTGTTTCTAAGTTTTTAAACCTAGATTATTCTTAATATGACATTGTTAACTGAATACGGATAAAAGTTTTATGTCACAATGCAACAATAGTTAAACTTGCAAATATCGATATTAATAAAGAAAGATGTTTGTCTGTGTGTCTGTTGGCGATTGCTAGGGAAATCTACCACACGTAAAGGTCTGACAATTTTGATGAGGCTAGACGAAGGCAGGTCCGAATGCGCCCGAAGCTCAGATATAAATAAGAGATCGACTCGCTCTTCTTTAATTTTTTTTTTTCAGTTTATTTTAACTAACATACATTTTTGCATTTATAACACATTGATGAAAATCGACATATTTTCCGAATAAACTGAAATGTGCCGCTTAAAAGGCACAATTTTTATCCAATCCTTTTGTTTTCTCTTCATTGTGAAATATTTTAATTTTGTGAAATTTACACTGAATTTGGAATGCAATAACTTGATATTTAATGGACCGTGGAAAAATCTATAAAAATACATAATTAAATAGCTGAAATCAACACATTTCAATGATATTAAAATCGACGATTTATAATTAATTCGAGAAGCCAGCTTTAAAAATCGTTGTTTTTAAAATATCATTATTCTCCATTAGTTATTATATATCACTTTAACATTACATCGTATTAATAATGAAAGTAGGTTCTTCTTTTACTTGATTTATAAGCAAAATATTTATTAGGGGAATTAAAAATACTAAGTAAAACTCTGTTCACAATTTTACAATACAAGACAACAATCCATAGATGTATGATTCAAGTGAAATATATTAAACCTACACCTCGCAATGATGCACATACGAATCAAAATAGTGTAACCTTTGAGCAGTTAGTTCCATACAACCACTATATTTAAAAAATATATATATTCTTCTTATGTAATAGCTAAAGCCTACTATTAAATAAGGGACAAGAATCTTTACAATTTCTGGTTTAATCCAAATATGTCTACGATATATATATATATATATATATATTCTTTCCAAGAAAAGTTAATGCAGTGTAGGTTAAACGTTACACAGGTATAAACAATGAAGAACCTGCCTCAAATAAAAGCGTTTATAGGCGTAGAATTGTGTGTGTAACTTTACCTTAATCACTTTTTAAATTATAAGGACAGCGATTTTGCTCTCCGAAACACACCTGACAATAACTTAGTCTGATGTTCATCTTTTTGGAGATAATTTCATAAAATGAAGGTTATGAAAAAAAGATACGTTTCAGTTTCAAATTATTCATAGATTGATAAAACTTGAAATAATTCATAAGTTAAATGAATTTGCAAGCAATCTTAAAATTTTGTTATAAATATTACTTTATTATTAATATTACTTTATTATTAATATTACTTTATTATTGATATTATTTATTATTAATATTTTATTATTAATACGCTTAAAATTTTTTTCATGATTTGTCTAAAAATATTAATTAATAATATTAAATAAAAATATAAAATATAATAAAAATATTAATAAATAATAATAAATTATATTTTCTAAGTTTATATTTAATGAATTTATGCGACTACAACCAATTATTCAATGAATTAAATATATAAGATCATAAAATTCACAATATTAAATGGAATAAGTTCAGTTAACTTCAATTAAGCATCTTAAATTAGGCAAGAATTCTTCTATATATTAACTGATATTAACACTACATTTATGAAGATAATTAATTTACAATGTTGATTTAGTTCGTATCGTGTTTAACGCTATATCTAGATTATCACAGATGCTGTACTGCAAACTGTATTGTGTATTGATCTAGAATTTGAATGATGTTCAGTCTCTATGGGTTATTATTACCTGGACATACTACTCGTCCTCCTATAACTACATTTCAGCCAGAAACTGATTTGTTGACAGATTTTCGCATGGTAACGATTGTTTTGTAGAGAAATGTTAGTGGTAGATAACATAGATTAATGTAAGTCTTTATACCTGAAATTATATTAATAAATCAATCGCACAGCATTTTCTTGTGTTCCATGATAAATATATGTGTGTTTTAAAAACTTAAAAAGAAGAATTAAAAAATATATATGATTATTTTAAAAACTGCACTGACAAGTTAAATAAGTAGTTTTAAGTTTTTAAATTAGCTCCATGCTAAATAAACCGTACTCGATACTGAAGTACATCTTTTGGTTACTTATATCATTAGAGATATAATGTATTGCATACTTAATGATATCTTGCAAAGTACATGTATGTTTACATGCAGCAACTTTGAACACAAACAATACGAATAGTTGTCACCTTTCTTGTTGCCACTACTTCCAAATAGTAATCTTACCATCATTTAATCGGTGAATTTATGCAATTAAAGGTGAAGTTTATAATTATAGGAAATAGCTCTTACAATATTTGGCGATTAAAAAGTCAATCATCACAATTCAGATAATGTGGTAACTAAAAGCGAAAACATTGGCAGCTGTAGAATATGTAAAAACACTTTTCTGAACAAATGAAAGTAGTAGAGGCTAGTTCAGAAATTTGAATAAAAATTATTTCTCGAAAGAAATACATTATGTTGAGTCAAAAATTGTTTGCCTTTATTTTTTACTTCTGATAAGTAGTATGTAGAAATTAATAGGTAGCAGATTCCTTATAAAACTAGTCGGATGTGTCAATCCCAAAACTTTCTTCTATCTCACACAGGTTTCGCAAACACTAAAAAGAATCAGCATCAATTTATATCGTGGTCTAACTGAAACTCAAGTTTTATTAAATTCCGTGCATTATTTCTTGAAATAGGACTAGAGCCAAAATCGTGTAAATCCTGTAAAATGCTCCATAGCAGCGGCACCTGCTGGGCAGTTTTTACCAAAAACTATTCAGCACCAATTTATATCAGAGACTAACTGAATATAAAGTTTTATTAAATTCCGAGCATTAGTCCTTCAGATAGAGCTATTGCGGAATTCGCGAAAAATGCTGCATAGCAGCGCCACCTGTTGGGCGATTTTTACCAAAAACTAATCAGCACCAATCTATATCAATGACTAACTGGATATAAAGTCTTATTAAATTCCGAGCATTAGTTCTTGAGACAGAGCGCCCACAAAATTTTTGTCACATACAGACAGACAGACAGACAGAGTCACAGGCAGACATTTTCTAAAAACAGTCAAATCGTGTTCAGGACCTTCTAAAACGTATAAATTCATCGAAAACTGGAAGTCGAAAATTTTCATGAATCGAATACTTTCTTCTTGTAAAGATAGAAGAAAGTAAAAATGGAAGAACAATGTTGTTTACATCATTGGGTGCTTTCCATAAGTGATATGATGTTTTCGTTTGAAATGAAGCATTACGCAACTCTGTCATTGTACAAGATGTTATAAGAATCATTTTTTAGTTGTAAGTTATATTATGAAATATTCATGAGGAATGTTTATCTGCATTATAAAAATATATTAACTTGTTGGAGTTTTATTACAAGATGAATTTTTCAATGAAATGACTCGTTTTAATGCTCCTGTTCTAGTGAAATATATTATGTATGCTTCTTTACATAATTTACATGAGGATAGATAAACTTATGATTAATAATCAATGCTGCTGCGTTGATGCTCTCTTAGGACATGGTATTCATAAAGAGGAATTACTTTTGAATCTTCACGCATCTCGTGATTTATATGTTGGAAACACCCAGATGATTAGCTCAATATTTCAAGGTTCATGGTTCATTTTTAATCGTACTTACAAGATTCTCATTCACTATCTAAATTATATATCAGGAACATATTTAGGTCTGGTTTATTTTATATCCGCTAATAGAACACTTTTAAACAGAACGAAAAACAGTATAAACTAACCACAAAATCACTTTTAAACTTACTTGAAAAATAAGTTATTTTGAGTACTTTATATTTTGGCATATAATGCGCACCTCATACTTTATGCGATACATAGCAAAACATAAAAATTAAGACTATTATAAAGTATAGTAAACTTTATTTTTATGCAATCGTCTAGCGAAAATTGTTATTATTATTTTGTAATAAATAGCATGTTCATTAAATTAGAAATCTTAGTTCATACGTTCATTTTTTTTTAGTTTTTTTTTAGTTTTTAATCATTCATTTTTATGAACGGCGTATAACGCGCACCTGTAAATTCCGATCAATTTTCTAGTGCGCGTTATACGTTGGTATATATGATTATTAAAAAACGCGTATACGATTGTATCGTCTGATGATATCATAGTAGAAAGCAATATTGGGAAAGCATTATTTGTATTGGTAATATTTTGCCAAAGCACATTAGATATCTAGAAAATTCATAAGACGGCTGTGCAATATTTTTAAAGATCTTTTTGCACAAGTAGGACTGGTTGAAAGAATAATTCTATTTAAGTGATTAGAGTTTTAACTACTAGATATGACATGCCGCATTTAGATCATCCATTATCTGAGATTGATTGATCGTAGTTGTTTGGAAAACTGGAAGACGCAGTAGTTCTTTTGTATACAATAAAAGTGGCCGTAGTTTTCTCAAACCAAGCAACACATATCAGGAAAACACGCGTTCGCGGTCACCAGAAAAGTCTTTCATGTACTTCTTCTTTGAGTTATGTAACTAAAACTGTCTAACGGGAAATCAAAAGAGAACACACAATTGAAACTTCATGTGAGGACATCATGAAGTACATTTTAAAAGTAATACAAAATCCAACAAATTGCATACGCATTTTGTTAGATGAGAATTTTAAATGATTATTGGATAAGGATTGAAAGTATATAATACTATACCTGTTAAGGTATTATTAACGGTGAAAACCAAAAATATTTAAAATATTTATGAAGTAAATACACAAATCATTGCGCCAAAACAAAAGCTTAGATTTCTAATGATGAATCCTTAGGACCAACTTTATACTGTTCTAAAACTACTTAGGCAATTTAAGGGATCAATCCAATTAATTTCCCAAATAATATCCTAAAAAAATATTTGAGCAATAAACTTACTTTTATATCGTCGGTTTTGAATGAATTCTGATCAATGTTTCAATGCAATCTATGTTTTAATTCCATTTATTTGTTATATATCAAATTTCATGCAAATGGTAATGTCTCTTTAACAAGCATTGTATGTTTATTAAAGATACATTTGCAAGAATTTTAGTTACTGAACGCTGTAACGTAATATTATTATAATTGTAACTCTCTGAAAAAGTTTACCTTACCGTTGAATTTAAAAATAATTTGTTGTTTGTTAAGAGAATCTTACACAAAACTCATACATAATTATACATAAAGTGTCAAAACATATGAGATATCCTGTTTTAACTCTTTATCATGTTAACAGAGAGAAATACTTTATGATTATGCTATATACAATACTAAACATTAATGCAATAATCCTAATAAATAAATAAACTAAATTATCAACGAAAATTCTTATTAAACGCATATTTATTGGAATAAAATACGGAATTGCTTTGGAGAAATTGTTTTATCTCACATTAAAAGAAAAGAAAAACATGGTACTAAATCCAATTGTTGTGGGAAAATTATTTCATCCTAGCTTTAAAAAAAAATGCTACAGAAGTATTTTTCACGATTAACACTTTTTCTTGCGGCATTAAAAAAATGCGGAGTTATCGTATTTTTTTTAAGAAATTCATCCTGTTAGGTTTCCGTTACAATCAATCCATCACACATTGCTATCCTTACAAGTAATAACAAAGTATTGTACACATCATCAATTTTAATCTATCTGAAAAAAAAAAATCTTGGTATTTTCCTAATTCCATTACGTCATCATATCCGTTAATAAACATTCGGACTTGGAATCAGTTTTCGTGAAATAATGTCACATTGTGTACGGATGTGGAAGTGTCTCAAAAGATAGAATTTTACGGTACGAACCAAACAACCCAATAGGTTTGTACTAAAAAGGTATATCGCCCAAAATTTTATATGAAATATTTTCATAGTTAAGCCACATTTTTTTTTTGCTTTAATAATACAGCGATGAGTTCCTAAAACAATTTTCACAATTAAAAAAAAATATTTATTTCCTGTGACATAAATGCCACACCAACAACTGATGAAAAAATATCTCTTTAGGTATGAAAATGATGTTATAGAAATTGATACTACTCTATTAAAATAGATAACTATTGGTGAAATATAAAAATTACTTAATATGAAAGTTTAAGCTTTAAATCCTTTTAGTACACAGTTAATTTAGGTGAATTCCGTGGAAAACGCCTCCATGGATTGAGTGTTTCAAAAATGCATTTTCTTTTAATGGCTTCGTATACAGACGTAAATTAAGGGTAAAATTTTACAACATTTAAAAGACAGAACATGTCTTTTAAAGTAATAATAAAAGAAAGTAGGCAACTATTCTAGTATAAAAATCTTAGCTTTAATTCCTTCTAAATAAAGAAAAACTATTATTTCTGAAAACAAAACAGATTACTATATTACTATTGCGAGATCCACTCCTTTTAATTTTTCCTTGAAGGTTATTCTAGAACTAAATAGTCTCATTTAAAATACATTGATATTAATGCAAAAAACACAAAACATTTAAGAGAAAATTTTATTAAAAGACATTTTTAATTTACGGTTCTTTTTGTCATTGAAAAAAAAAAAAAAAAAGATTCGCTTAATACGTTTAGTGTATATTTTTGAGATGCTTGACGATATATCTGTTGTAGAACAACAAATTAATAACAACGTGTCCGTATTCAATCAAACATTGATATGAAAGCATGTTGTTTCCTGAATTCCATTACTTTCTATAAAACATTCGGAAAATATCACTTACACAAAATTTCCTAGTTTTTTAATATTGAAAGAAAAAAAAATAGTAAAGTATTATAATTATCATTTTTTCAATAAAAAGTTGATAAATTACTTTTTACAATTTTTTCGAAAAATTTTCAGTTTGGAACCACTTAATATTGCCAAAGTTACATTTACCAATTTCGTAATCATAATTCCATTAGTATACTTTAAAAATAAATTTTAATTTATACGCTCTCTTTTTACATAAAAAAATATGGAACAATAATAAAGATAGAAATAAAACGGAATTTTCATTAACTTTCAGTGCTAATTATAATTTTAAATAATAGACTTGAAATTAATTGGAAACCTCCACCTTCTGAAAGTCTTTCGTAAATTGCTTTTCTAGATAGGTTTCTCAAGTTTATGTATCAGTAAATATCATTCAGTACACGGATTTAATATATATATATATATATATTACAATCTAAAAATACATGGATGAACATAATATAAATATTCAGTGAAAACTGGTGCTGTATTATGGAAAAATTCTATTAGATTTTAGTGGTAACATTAAAACGCGAAAGTTGACAGCTATGCATATTGCATATGCAGTCAATATCAGATTTTTATCTATCAATCGTGCATTGTCATCCGTTAAAAAATTAGAAAGTATTAATGAGATATTCACGTTTAATAAAACATCAGAATAAAGTTAGGATATTTTTGTAATTTCATTTCTTCATCATCAATATTTATTAAAATTATAACTTCTAACCAGCTTTTATGAAATCATGTCTTACTTTAAAATAAATCTGGAAGCTACGGATGAGAGAAATTAAACTTTCTGTGTTGATAAATGATCTTTGCTGTGTGAATATTCAATAATAAAATTCACGTGCTAAAAATTATCGTAAATTTATCATTTAATTCATATTTACTCAGAAAAAATGCTGTTGGAAATATTGTGTCGTTGAATACTTCTCCTGCAAAATAATTCCGAAAATTTTCCTGCTGTAGCAGGAACTTTTGAAAAAGTATAGAATAGCCCCCAAATGCTCCATGATTCAGGAAAAATACCCATTATCATTAAAATCGTTTGAAAGAGAACCAATCAAAAACCTCCAAGAAATGCGCTACTGAAATTTAAGGAAATATTGCTAAAGAAAACAAGATTTTTATTGTACGCAAATTTAGAAAAAATATATTTCTTTTGATACAATGCTCTATCGATTTCTCCGATTTCTGATTGGTTATTTTCCTAACATTTTCTAAGAAAAAATTTAAAATTTTGCGAATCGTGGATAAATATGATGTTTCAACACATTTTTTAAATGTCTTATCTACATGGGGAAACGTTTCTGCAAGTTTTACGGTGCAAGGAATATGATTGTGTCGTATTCTTCACAATTAACTTATCAGAAAAATGCAAAATTATATACTCACTCTATTTTTCGAGAAATGCAGATTATTAATTGTCTATTTTTTTTTCTTTTAACAATTCATCTATCATATTTTACGATCCGTAAAAAGGTAAATAAGAAAGTAGTAACGACATCTTTAAGTTTAATCAAACTACCAAAATGAAGTTAAGGTATTTTCGGAATTTCATTACTTCATCACCAATGTTTATGAAAATTCTCACTTCCAATCAGCTTTTATGAAATCTCAACGTACTTTAATAAATCTGGAAGCCAATAAAGAGAGAAATGAAACGGAATTCTTTGTCCCATTCTCTGCTGTTAGAAGTGCTATATAATGGAATTCACATGCTAAAAAAATATCGTAAATTTATCCCTTAATTCATATTTACCGAGAATACAAATTTCTTTTGGAAATATGGGTTCGTCGACCACTTCAAACGATAAAACATTGCAGAAAACTTTACTGGTGTACCAGGATATTTAGCAAAAATTCCAAATACCCTCGGAGTTTTCCACGATTCGAGAAAATTACCCTTATTATTAAAAGTCATTTGAAAGACGGCTAATCAAAACCCTCTAAGAAATACGTTTCCAAAAATTAAAGAAATATTTCTGAATAAAAACAAAACATTTTTAATGTACGTAAATTTCGAAAAAAATATTTTATTTTCTTGCGATAATCTATTGATTTCATATATTTCGATTGGTTATTGTCCTAACAGTTTTCCACCTCGGAGTTTTCCACGATTCGAGAAAATTACAATTATTATTAAAAGTCATTTGAAGGACAGCTAATCAAAACCCTCTAAGAAATACGTTTCCAAAAATTAAAGAAATATTTCTGAATAAAAAAAAAAAAACATTTTTAATGTACGTAAATTTCGAAAAAAATATTTTATTTGCTTGCGATAATCGATTGATTTCATATATTTCGATTGGTTATTGTCCTAACAGTTTTCCACCTCGGAGTTTTCCACGATTCGAGAAAATTACAATTATTATTAAAAGTCATTTGAAGGACAGCTAATCAAAACCCTCTAAGAAATACGTTTCCAAAAATTAAAGAAATATTTCTGAATAAAAAACGACGATTCTCTTTTCGACGATTCTCGAGAAAGTTGCTAAGAGAAAGTCGCTAAGAATAAGTGAAAAAATTCCAGAATCTCTGTTAAATGCGATGTCTCACCAAATGTTTTCAAATGTCTTATCTATATAGGGAAACGTTTCTACAAGTTTTTACAGTGTAGGTAATAAGAAGGTGTCGTATTCTACATAATTAACTTTTCAGAAAAATCAAAAATTATATATTTACTTTTTTTTCGAGAAGTGCAGATTTTTAATTTTCTATTTTTTTTTTTTTCATTTTAACAATTCATCTATTATATTTTGCGATCCATAAAAAGGAAAATAAGAAAGTAATATCGACATCTTCAAGTTTAATCAAACTCTCAAAATGAAGTTATGGTATTTTCGGAATCCCATTATTTCATCATCAAAGTTTATGAAAATTCTCACTTCCAATCAGCTTTTATGAAATCTCATCGTACTTTAATAAATCTGGAAGCCACTAACGAGAGAAATGAAACGGAATTCTTAGTCCCATTCTCTGCTGTTAGAGGCGTTAAATAATGGAATTCAAATGTTACAGATGGTGAAGTAGGTATTTGTTAAGAATTAATTATGGAAGCAATTTTGGCTTCGCTTCCATAAAACTTTTCTTCGATGACATACTGTATGTAATGATAAGTTAATAAAAAAGTGAGATGGTGCAAATTCTTATCGAAGCAAATAAATCAGTATATTTGAAATCATCACATCCGCTTTGAATTTATTTAAATTAAAATGCATGTAAATGTATATGCAAGGACACCTAAAATTTTATTTTGTTCTCTATTTACTTGTTATTGAATGTAAAAGACTGACATATCATTAATAAATCCTCATTGGTAATTAATGCTTCTGTTACTGGTGTTAATTATGGTTATTCATAATAACACTTAATAAAATAATTCCGCAATGTTTTTTTTTTTTTTTTTTTTTTTTTTAACCGACTTCAAATAAAGGAGGACGATATCAATTCCACGCGTATGTATATTTTTTGTGTATGTTCACCGATTACTCCGAAACTACGCGACCGATTCCTGTGATTTATTTTTAATTGGAAGAGGATACTCTTGAATTGGTCCCATTTAAATTTCATCAGTACTTTTTTAGAAATTCAAAAAAAAAAAAAAAAAAAAAAAAAAAATCTTTCGACGATTTTCATGAACTGACGTAGGGCTATCTGTTTGGCAAGAAAGTCTCTATTTGGCGATTTTCCTACCTCTATATACGATTTTGTTTCTAGGATTGTTGTTGGGAAAACCAAAAAGCACTGTATTAATCGTTAAAAACTTTTCTGATGTAAACAATCAATAAATAAATTTTAAAAAATCAAAATTTTAAAGCGTGTAAATTAACCAAGGTTTGTGTGGTACACTCGCTTCATTTAAAATCTTTTTTTTTCTTTTTTTTTTGTATAAATAATCCAACAATTAAATCAATCTATATTTCATCAAAATAAAAGCGACATTATTAAAAAATAAAAAATTAATTTTCAAATGCATGTATTTAGGTGTCTTATATCATGAAATGTAAAGAAAAAAAGTATAAGTATTTAAATGTTTATAATTTGATTGAATAAATCATTCGTTATGGGGTTTTTTTTTATAAATGAAATAGATATATGAAAATACCTTAAATTATAATTTTAAAAGTAAAATAAAAAGTAACAGTGTATTCTCATCTCAAATAAAATAAGTTGAAACTGGTGTGAAACACTAAGAACTAAAATAACTTCTTAAAACACCATAAAAACTTTAAAATGCGCCATTTTAAAGTTTTTATGCATTTTAAAGTTTTTATGCATTTTAAAGTTTTTATGGTGTTTTAAGAAGTTATTTTAGTTCTTATTCTCATATCGTTTGTATATGCGTAGATTACCTTCTTTTTCAAATCGAAGCTTAACACCATCACGAAATTATGCGATTTCTTTTAACGGTTAAGTAACATACGTGAAAAACATTCATAGATCACAGCACATAATTTCAATACATTTAAACAGATATTCTTCAAGTAAAAACCTTATAGAGTAATGTAATTGTAATTTTCAAGAACAGGCTCTAAATATTAATGGAATAGAAACTTCAGTAGAAAATAGACTTCTTTTTGATTCTTTTACACCCAGAAACCAATATGACATGAAAGGTTTATTTGAATTCTTCACTTTACGCCAAATACTAATATCTATTCATATATGCATTTTTTATCGCAATATATGAATGTTTTTTGAATGAAACTATAAAAATCCTCTGTATTTGTTGTGGTATAGAGTGATAATGGAAATTAAAATTCATGTTGTAATTCGTTTTTTTTTTAATAATTATTTGTAACTTGGTGTGTGTGTATTCAAATAAACAAAAACACTACAGGATCCTTTAACGTCTTTCGTGAAATTTATAAGTTATGGCGAATTAATTTTCTAATTACAAATGTTTCATTACAAAAACTTGAATACATATAGTAAATGTGCGAATAAACGAAGAATAGTCCATTAAAGTAAGGAATATTCCTTAATTTAAATAAATGAATAAAAATATGAAATCAAATTAAACTCATTTATTATCATTGGCTGCAACCATTTTACTGAAAATAAATTAGCGAAGAATGATACATCATCTAGCATCCATGTTTTGCATCACGTATTCCATGGAATTTTTCTTATTTTTTCTGTCTTTCTTTTTTTAAATAATTCAAAGCCGTTTTATAAAATGGCTATGCAACAAGATTTACACAACAGTCTGTATGTAAACAATTATCTTGTACAAAACAGGGCATTCAAAGATATTTACATTATTCTCTTATTTTTTTACGGTGTCTATTTTTAATAAATTCACAAAATTTTTCATTACAGATATTCTATCTTAGCAAAAGAAACAAATATGTTGTCTGTACTTAAATCACTTGGAATTTTAAAATAACAAAAAAGTGTATTTTTTACAAAAAAAATATCAGCAACAAAGTTACAAAAATTTAAAATAAGATATCCAGAGTGTCTCAACTTTTTGCTAACCATTAGCTAATTTTTAAACCATTAACTTTAGATCTAACAGCTAAAAATTCTTTAAATGATGTACTCTATCAGATTAAAAGAACATCCATTACTTCATATAAAATAAGTTGAAACTGGTGTGAAACACTAAGAACTAAAATAACTTCTTAAAAACACCATAAAAATTTTAAAATGCGCTAGGCCTTTCGAAAGATCTGGGTCTTTCTTCATCAGGCGCAAAAAGACGTGCGTCTACTATGAAAGCAGCAGCAAGACAATTCCAGCAGAATCCTCCGTTTTGAGTCTTGCTGCTGCTTTCATAGTAGACGCACGTCTTTTTGCGCCTGATGAAGAAAGACCCAGATCTTTCGAAAGGTCTAGCGCATTTTAAAATTTTTATGGTGTTTTTAAGAAGTTATTTTAGTTCTTCATTACTTCATATTTTAAAATCTGCGTTTGATTAATTTGAAATCTTACCATTGAAATATATGAATGTACTTCGAAATGGGAAAATTTATATTCGGCATAAAATTACTTTAACTCATATTAAGCGGACATTAGGCATATTCATCTGTGAATTAACTACCAAAATCATAGTCAAGATAGACATATGGCAGGGATATCCATTTTTCTTTAACGAAAAACTTTTACCGTTACCTAACTTAAATATGTACTTCGAAATGGGAAAATTTATATTCGGCATAAAATTACTTTAACTGATACTACACGGTCATTAGGCGTATTCGTCCGTGAATTAACTACCAAAATCATAGTCAAGATAAACATATGGCAGGGATATCCCCTTTTCTTAAAAAAAAAAAAAAAACTTTTACCGATACCTAACTTAAATATTTTAAATTAATTTTATCTACAGCATAACATCTTCATTCATTTTTAACATTGGGCAATTTCATCTAATGACGAATTTCAAGGCAGGAACGCGCGGAAGTAATAAAAAAGGATTGCAGTTCATAACATGTGAATAAAATAAGTAAAACACTGGAACATATTACTTTACAAATAGGAAAGATATGAAGATTGCACAATATCACTATCAGAAGAAAAATTTCACTTTATCATGAACAACATAGAAAATACAATTGGAACTGTACACATGTCGGAGTAATAATTTAAAAACATTTTATGAAACTCTAACTGTCAAAATATCCTCTATAAAATGAACTGAAAGATACAAATGTGTGGTATTTAAAAGAAAGTATAATATGGCTATCAAACTAAAGAAATTTCTCAAAACTTACGTGTCTAAACATGCTCTTGAAATATGAAACTCTAATCTGGTCGTAATGTTCTTGCAAATACTTTGATTAAACTCTAATTCACACACTGAAAATATATTAATATTTAAAACTAGTCGGATGTGCCAATCCCAAAACTTTCTTCTATCTCAGTCATGTTAATACTTCAAAATTCGCTATCACATCGCCAATAAAATCAATATTTTTCGTCATTCTGTTGTACGTCAGCTGCTCGCGAATCGTCGGGTTACAGGGATGCGAACAACCGATGTATACTAAACTACGAAAAGTCCTTCTGGCCTAAACCGACCGGAACAGATAGCCTCCCTATTCCTTGGTTTTACGATTTTAGCTAATTTTACTGGAAAACACGAAGGTAAAATGCATGGAACCTAAATAAAGAAGATTCAATCCCAGTTCTCGTCAACATTGAATTTGAATGAGAATATCGCCAAATTAGTCCTCTACAGCCAAGTTGGCTTCATTTATGGCAACTTATTTTGGTCGCCAATGTTGGCGATATTCCGCCAACTGCCGCCAAGTTTGGCAAAAATTTGACGTTGGCGAATATAAATATTTAGTGATAAGCATATAATAGGATTAATGGTTACTACAATGAAAAAAAAATTGCCGAAACCATGTTAACTAAAACTCATAAATTAAACCCGTTTATGGATGAATTCTGCTGTCTTGTTTGAAAATGTCATCCACCCTAAAATTTCAAACCGCTATATCTCAGCCATTTTTTAAGATAGAGGCAAAACAAAAATTGCTCCGGATTCTCCGGATCTCGACCGAACATTTAACGAAAAAAAGTTTTAGGATTTCTAATTTTTTAAATTTGCACATCTTTTTTAATTTGAAATCTTTAAATGGCTACCACAGCGCCCCCTTTTGTCGAAATATCCCCAAATTCTGATAGAATCTGCTTGCCATAGCCAAAAACATAGGAAAAAAATTAGGTTTAATTTGAAGCATAACTTCATACACTTTTCGATGGTACAATAGTGAAAATGGAACAAAAATATCGATCAGAGCGCTCCCTTTCGTCGAAATATCCCCAAATTCTTATAGAACCTGCTTGCCATATCCAAAAATACAGAAAAAAAATTAGGTTCAATTTGAAGCATAACTTCATACACTTTTCGATGATACAATGAAGACGGACAGACGGACAGACAGACATTTTGTAAAAACATGTTTTTCGGAATCTCTGACCCCTAAAACGTGCAAATCCGTCGAAAACCGGAGGTCGAAAAAATTTCGATTACAATACTTTCTTTTATTATAGATAGAAAAAAGTAAAAAGTAAAAATACAAATTTCAGTAATTACTAATTTAAATAACTAAAAATTAAATTCACTAATGAATAAATAATGCCACCCATTCTATTAAACATTAGACGAAATCTTATTTACACCTGTAAAATCATAGCAGAAAGTATTCTTCAAAAGGAATATATAAATTTTAATAGCAAAATAAATTTGGATTCCTTATGATATATTTTCAATTTTAAGATGTCTCTAGTATGCAAAATTACTTAATATGAGCACAGAAACTTTAAACCCATAATTAATATCCGTATTAACATGGATTATTAAGCAAATGTTGCTAACCATTAATGCAAATTAAACGTGGCCTTAATTTATTGATTTAATTAATAAGCTTCACTTTTCTCTGGAATCTTCGATAATAGATTAAACTTGATGCTTTAGGGAAGGTATCTATGGAATTTTACGAACAAATATTTTACGCTTGCTTGCAAGTGTAAAACGATCTAAACTTTTACTTTTTACCAAATAAACACGATTCCTTAACTTTTATTGTTTGTATTTTTATGTGCTTTACAATGTTTAGCATTTTTCGAATTATTGGCATACAGTTGTAAGTTATATACAAATTTGATAAGATGAACAGATATACCTTATGTTTTCTTTTTAAATAAAAGTATAATTTAAAAAAAAATGAACCTTAAAATGAATTATCAGATAATTTTCATGGCAAAATATTTAAATTCCAGTTGTCCAAAACACATCAAATATTCCACATTCCACGATTTTTAACCCGTAGTCCGTTGAGTTTTCCTCTTTTCGGATCCTTCCCGAGTTGTTTTCGGTGTATTCGAATGCCATTCAGTATTGACATCTATTGATAAAAGAAACAATCACTTTAGAAGAGGGCAAGCGCATTCGTAAAGTTCAAAACATTGAAAATTCATAGAGACACGTGCACAGTAACGTTGTGGAGTAGACTCGCTGGAAAATAGTGCGTTCGTAACAGACTAAGAGTTAATCGACTTCCAATTTGAAGGAAGTTCTATAATTCGTTTATATATTTTTTTTCTATGTATGTCCACGAATAGGATTTTCTGATTTTCATTTTTTTTTCAGATCTCAGTCTGCAGGTTATCCTGTTTATAATATATTTAACATTAATATACTAGTCCGTCTGTCTGTTTTCGTGTCTTTTTTCATTTAACAAGTTTTACCCTTCGTAACCATTGAACAACCTTCACAAAATTTTAATCTGATTTCTTTTTTTCTTTTTTTCCTACAGTTACACGATAAAATGTTAATCAAATGTATATCATCGACTACTGTGCGTCATAATGAGTGTTATTTCGAACAAAGTAAATTAAAATGAATGTTAAATTACAAAACTGCATCTGGTCGGTAACACGATTTTATCCTAACGCGTCGCAACCCACGGGATCGGGAGGGCGCTAATTTTTTTGTCACAGGTCGGTTGGAGTCGCATTAACAATCATTGTTTCAGGTTCGGGTTGGTTTCTTGTTGGATTTTGAAATTTGCACGTTGGTATTGATAGCCCATTTTTTAAAATATTGTCCACTATATTGTTTCAGATAGAATACTATATATTTGAATATAAATGAGTATGTTCATTTTAATTAATTACAGAATAAAGTTGATGTTAGAATTAAAGGATAAAGAGGGGGTTAATGGGACGTGTTTCACATTTCATACTGTAGTAAGTGTAATTTATAAAATTCCATTTTTTAAGACAGATAATTACTTTATATAGTTTTATATTAGTAAATAAAAATGTCTGTAGTAGCTTAATTAGTGAAAGAGAAATAGCCTTAATTTGTGAAATGAAATACTGTTCCATTGGACATTGGCTATGTTTCTAATGGGGCACATTATTTAAGCTTAAAATTTTTCTAATTACGCGAGTTCAAGAGTTATATCAGCACTATTATAAATTCAGTGAACAAAAACGTAACTTTAAAATTAAATTTTCAAATTAATTATGTGATATTTACTAAATGAAAAATTTGATTGAGGTCTTTATCACGATTTTGTCGAACGTTAATTTGCTCTAATGGTATTAATTTTAATAGATATAATAAAATAAAGCGCATTAAGATTTTTTTTATACAAAATGTAGCTTTAATATTAATTTAAGATGCAATGTTTATGTATAATCATTTTGGTGTTCACCCAATCTGTCACGTCCCTTAGTTCACATACTATTTTTAATTCCATTTAGGCATACTGTAATTACCTATTTGTGAGTAACGACAAATGCAAATGGATAGCATTAGTTAAAAGCTGTATAATCATATGTAATATTGTTGAATACAAAGTTAATGCTATAACAAGACAAATATTTGTTAAACATAAAAAATACCTCAGAATTAGGCTTAGGAATGGTTTGCTTATTACTTTGCAACAAGCTAATGGGGGGGAAAATGTATTCGATGCATGCTCTTGTGTAATTCTGGTGGTGCTATCTATTCACAAAAGCTTGAGCATTTAACTTATTTATTTTACGAGAAAATGCACTTGTCCTGTTAATTAGCGTGTCTCATTAGTCACCAGACTCCCCTAACTCTAGAGTATTTTTCCATGATTTCATTAAAATAGAGACTTATTTTCTTGCATTATGTGTCGATTTCATGTTGAATTGCGTGAGGCTCGCCTCGAATTACACTCGATCTATGCCGGACTCCGAAGCACAAAGTGCGAATAAAGTGTCGCCACAAAAACACGAAAGTAAGAACTAATACATTGAAGTAGGTTTTGTTTTTTATTTCTTTTAAAAATTATATGTTCGAAATAGCATCGCTTTTTAATAAAAGACATTTTATAAGAAAACTTGACTATTAAAGCACGCTATTTATTTTAGAAACTCAGACACGTTTATGCCCGCCTACGTATTTGTGCATTTTACTAAAATGTAACTGCATTTAAATAAACTCTAAATTATACCCATATTTGTACAATAACCGGATTTATAAATATATAAATATGAAGCCCATCACTGCTGTTTTATGCAATCTCTTATAAAATTTGCATAAATACAGAAAATAAGCGTTGGATAGCAATGCAACATACATAAGCAGTATACATGGTTATAGTATATAAGTAGGTTCAAAATCATTCTATGTTGTATGTAGTATTACAATCATAATTACTAGGAACAATTACAGGTACTGTAATGCATTTTAACAGACAAAATTATCTAATAAACATATAAATTTTACATATTTTAGCAGGCTAAAATTTATTATATGTCTAATATTAGCTGTCTGTAACAGAAAATGCAAGTGCGTAAATGCAGGATTTCTGCTTATTTCTGCACATCGAACATACATTAATGCTTGTATATAAATATAAATAGATCAAATTATTAAAATATGTTCTCGTAAACGCAAATTACCCTATCTACCATATAAACCAATCCTTCTTAAAGAGAAGGTTTCATTTCATGCTCAGAAGCACAATAGATTGTGTGCTAATTAGCATAGAATTCATTACCGTAATTCCAAAAATCTGACTATCAAAGATAACTACTTGAAGAGCATTCAAACTATAAATGACTGTTCAGTAAAGACCATATTAAAATGCTACAAAATAGATGACCTATTTAATTGTAGAATATTTTGGCTAAACATTTCATAATAGATTAAGATAAAATATTTTAGGTTTATTATATGTTGCATAGTAATGCAAAATACATAAACAATATATACGGTTGAACGCAAGTAGTGTTAAAAGCATGATGTGTAGCAATATAAATATTATTATTATTATAAAGATTATTAGAAGACTACTACTTAAACTAATGCATTTTAACAGTTACAAAATTATCTAGGATAGTATAAAGTTCACAGAGTTTAGCCTACTAAACTTTATTATATGTATATAATTAGTTTCCTATGACAGAACAAGGAAAGTACATGAATGGAGGATTTATTCTCTATAATTTACGTCGCACTACCACAAATGACTTCATATAAACGCAAGAAGATCAAATTATTAAAACAGGTTCTCCAAAATGCAAATCATTCTTTCTAACATGAAAACCAGTCCTTGTTTAAATATCATACTCAGAGACAGAATAGACTATACGCTAATTTGCATAGAATTCGTTACTGTAATGCAGAAAATCTGGCTTTTAGAGTTAACAACTATGACGGGATGATACAGTTCGTTAAATTTTAATTGTATTTCCAAAAACTGTTCATTAAATCTATATTTAAATAATTTTTATGCAGATAAATACATAAAAAAACCTATTCCCGATCTTTCATATACGATTCCTCATTAATTATACATGAATATAGAAAATATGTCTTGCATAGAAATACTTCTTACATAATCAAGATGCATGTTCAGAACATACAAATAGAATAAAATTATTGCTATTTGAAATGTAATAATATAATAATTATTCAAAAACTGCTACATAGATTAATGCATTTTATCCAATACAAAATTATATATTTAACATAATAATATATTTTTGCATTGATTATCCTAATAAACTATATTGCATGCCTACAATATTCGAACCGGGCAAGTGCCTAAATGAAGGATTTCTGTTTAGTCCTTTAAAAGTCGAGCATACTTAAGTGTCTTCATATAAAGGCAAATAGATCAAATTATTAAACAGGTTTCCGGAATTCAAAAGATTCTATCTACTAAAAAAAAGCAATTCTTTCATAAAACAAAATTCATTTTATGCTCAGATGCACAATGGATTGCTAATGCGCATAGAATACATTGCCGTAATTCCAAAAATCTGACTATGAGGGAAAGCTACTTAATCGCACACAAATTATAAAACAACTGTTGAGTAAAAGCAATACTGATGTGTAAAATTAAGATGCAACAATTCAGATGACTTAATTAGTTGCAGAATATTTTGAGTAAAAATATAGTATCATTCTGAGATAAAATATTTCAGGTTTAATTATCAAAATGTAAAATATATTGTTATGAATTTTGTATATATCTGTAAATATTCCATTTGTTTAAATTTATTTTATTTCATTATTGTGAAAATTGCAGTATTATTAATGTATTTCCTATTGAGCATCATGTAACTCAATGCTAAAGGCCTCAGATGGTTTGCAAGGAAAACAACCTTACACCCTCATTTTTATAATGGAAGTCTATGGAGAAATCGCCAAGGAATGGGTTTATCGCCAAGTTGGCGATGGTTTTGGCGACTTATTTTTCTCGCCAAATTTGGCGATATATCGCCAAATGTCGCCAAGTTGGCGACGGATTTGGTGACTTTTTGTGCAACCACCCCCCCTTATACCTGTACATTGGGATCCTTTCTCGCTTTGGTTCTCTATCGAAAGTTAAAGCACTTTCTGGTAATTTCTAGCATCTGAAGGCTCTGGAATAATCTGGAAAGATCTCTGAAACCTATATAAGGACCTCCATCAGTTCAGTTAGTTAGTTGTCTGTCAACTGCGATTGAATTCATACGAGAGGCTTTGCATTGAGAACTGTGTTTCTCGGATCGATTTTGTCGTTGATACGTCGTATTGAACGCATTGTTTCTGTGTGAAATTTTGCTGCGCTTTTATTGGATTTGAAGATTACTGAATATCTTGTAATTTTCAGAAGATATTTGTGATCGTATTGCACTGTTTATAGTGAATAAAGCCTTTTTATTGTTCTTATATATTGGCATCAGTCCTTTCGAACCCCGAGCTCACAACATTTGGTGTCAGAAGTGGGATTGAATGCCGATCACCAGAGCAATGGAGGCGCAACTGACTAAATTATTGGAGAAATTAGGGGAGATAGATGAGAAAATGACTGCGAACCAGGCTGAAATGAAGAAGGAAATGTCAGCGATAGATGAGAAAATGACTGCGAACCAGGCTGAAATGAAGGAAATGTCTTAAGAAATGAAGAAGGAAATGTCAGCGATAGACGAGAAAATGATTGCCATCCTTGGCGACTTAAAAGATGAAATGAAAAAAGATATGTCAACCAACCTTGGAGAGTTGAAAGACTTAATAGAGGATAAAATAACATCTTTAAATGACAGAATTGACGGCGTGGAAGACAAAGTTGAAGGAAGATTTCAAGAAATAGAAGGAAAGGTAGAAGAAATTCAAATGACAGCGAAAACCGTAGAAGAAAGAGTAGAAGAAAAAGTTCAAAAGATCGCCAAGACCGTTGAAGAAAGCATAGAGAATGTAAAAAAAGATTTGGAAAAAATCAAGAAACAGAAGATAACTGCCGTAAACTTTTCCGAAGATTTCAAGTATCCAGATATGCTTCCTCGGGCCTTTATTAAACTTTCGACCTATGACGGCAAATCCTCCTGGCCAGTTTTTAAGACACAATTTGGGATCGTAGCGGACGCCAATGGATGGGATTCCCAGACAAAGGCTTGCCAGTTAGCTGCTTCTCTACGAGCTGATGCTGCCGACGTCTTACAGACTTTGCCTGCAAATGAACCGCTGGATTTTGAAACGCTCGTCAGTGCCTTAGAATTGCGCTTTGGCGAGAAATGCATGAAGGAATATAGCAGACTCCAGCTCAAATCTCGACAGCAGAAATCCACTGAATCCCTGCAAGATCTTGCTACGGATGTCGAGAGACTTTCCCATCTTGCTTATCCTGACTGTCCGACTGAAATTAGAGAAAGCTTAGCTCTGCAACATTTTATCGATGGTGTGCGTGACCCTGAGATCCAGACAGCACTCCGGATTGCAGATCTCAATGATCTAAAAGGGGCTTTGGTTTACGCTCTGAAATTCGAGGCAGCCCAGCAAGCTACTAGGAAAGATCGACACTTTGTGCGAGCAGCCAACTTGCCTGAGACGTCGGATAGAGCTGTGGAGCGCTTACAGGAGCAGATGAAGGACATAATGAGACAGATGAACTCCTTAATGGCCAACAAGCCTTACAGGAAGATCAAGTGCTGGAAATGCGGTGGAGAAGGCCATATCCAAATCGACTGCCCAAGACGACCCAGCACTGAAGGTAATAGCTCACGCACGAACGGAGGAGCAGGAAAACTGATTAATGGTCATCTCACGGGGTGGAGGTTGCCAGATCTTAAGAAGCCTCATTTTCAAGTATGTAAAATTTCTGCAAGAAGTTGCGGCGAAAACGGAGTTTTTCTAGTCGGAAAAGTGAATGATTTGCCCTGTAATATGATCATCGATACAGGAGCCAATGTGACCATCATTCGGAAAGATCTAGCTCAGCGGCTGAAAGAAAGACTCACCTGGACCCCGCCACGTGTTATCCTTCAAACTGTGACCGGAGATAAGATCGACATATTTGGAAGAATGACACTGGAAATAAAGTTTGGGAACGCCGCTTACCATCATACAGTCTATGTGGCCGATATTTCCGATCCTTTCATACTTGGACTGGACTTTTTAAAAGAGCATGGATTTACACTGGATTTTAAGAATAATGAGTTACGCTCTGCTCAAGAAGATGTCACTATTTTTAAACTTGGAAATGAGTCCGGGTCCATTCAACGGATCACAGCCAAGGCAGATGTTATCATCCCTCCTCGAACCGAAATGATGATACCTGGAATAACTGGAAACGAAAGAATTTTCCAGTATGGCTTGACTGGATATCCTGAGAAGAGCCCAAAGGGAGTGCTAATAGCATCAGCGCTGGTAGACCTGTCGAGAGATGTGATACCCGTGAGAATTGCAAACGTAAGTGAAAAATCTAGAATTATCCAGAAGGGTGAAGTGCTTGCAACCTGTGCTCCAGTCACCTGTGTATGCAAAGACCCGAGCTTGATGTTGTCGGAGCCGCCTACAAGTTTAACACCTGAAATTGGACGAAATGAAAATTTATCTCCTGAACAGAGACATGCCGCAGAAAGACTGTTCCAGGAATTTAAGGATGTGTTTTCTCAAAACGAGAGTGATATTGGTCGCACTTCACTGACACGGCATAGAATTGATACTGCCGGCCATCCACCGATTAAACAGCATCCCAGACGTTTGCCGTTCGCTAAACAAGAAGAGGTGTCTAAGCTCTTACAACAGATGCAGGATAGTGACATCATCGAACCGTCATCAAGTCCGTGGGCCTCTCCCATCGTGTTGGTCCGAAAGAAAGATGGCTCCACAAGATTTTGTGTGGATTATCGTAAACTTAACGATATCACGAAGAAGGACAGCTATCCTCTACCAAGAATAGACGACACGCTAGATACTCTTTCAGGACATAAATGGTTTTCCACACTGGATTTGAAGAGTGGATATTGGCAAGTAGAGATCCATCCTGATGACAAAGAGAAGACCGCATTTACTACTGGACAAGGACTTTGGCAATTTAAAGTTATGCCGTTCGGGCTCTGCAATGCTCCAGCAACGTTCGAGCGCCTCATGGAGACAGTGTTAAAAGGTCTGACTTTTGAAGCTTGTCTCATCTACCTAGATGACGTCATCATTGATGGCCGCACGTTTGAAGAACATCTAGAGAATATTCGAAAAGTGTTAACGAAACTAAGAGCGGCGAATTTAAAGCTGATCCCTTTGAAATGCAAGTTCTTCCAACGAGAAGTAAACTATTTAGGACACATCATCTCAGCTGAAGGTGTTCGAACAGATCCTGAAAAAGTGTCTGCAGTAAAGCACTGGAAACGTCCGGAAAATGTCCATCAGTTGCGAAGCTTTCTGGGACTATGCACTTATTACAGAAAGTTTGTACAGGGGTTCTCCAACATCGCAAGACCCTTGCATAGGCTCACTGAAAGCAAACAGAAGTTTCTATGGACACAAGAATGCGACAATTCATTCCAGCGGCTGAAAGAAGCTCTCACATCCTCTCCAGTCCTTACCTATCCAGACCCCGACAAACAATTCATTGTGGACACGGATGCCAGTCAGGAAAGTGTCGGCGCTGTACTTTCCCAAGAAATAGATGGCCAAGAACGAGTCGTAGCATACTGGAGCAAATGTTTATCGAAACCAGAGCGGAATTATTGCGTCACTCGTAAGGAGTTATTAGCTATAGTGAAAGCCATAGAACACTTCCATCACTATCTCTATGGCAGGAAATTTCTTCTTCGTACTGACCACGCATCCCTAACATGGCTGATGAATTTCAAGAACCCAGAGGGCCAAGTAGCCAGATGGATACAACGACTCCAGGAATACGACTTTGACATCAGGCATCGCAAAGGCTCATCGCATGGAAACGCCGATGCCCTATCAAGAAGACCGTGTCCCGAGAGCTGTCGCTATTGTTCCAGAGCGGAGAGCAAGTATAATCCCGAATATGTCATACGCCAGACGAAGACTTCACTATTGACGCCACCAGATCCCTGGAGTGATGAGAAGATTCGAGAAGATCAAATGGCAGACTCTGAGATCAAACCAATCTTGGAGTTATTAGAATCTTCTAGCACGAAGCCCAGTTGGAAAGACATCTCGACTTACAGTCCTACGACGAAGCAATATTGGGCTCTTTGGAACTCTCTCCACGTCAGGAATGGTGTCCTGTTCCGAAAATTCGAATCGGAAGATGGGAAGACATCTCGGTGGCAGTTGGTACTTCCTCGATCCCGAATACCAGAGGTCCTCAAGGAATTACATGGCAGTCTCACTGGTGGCCATTTTGGAGTCATGAAAACATTACATAGAGTCCGAGAGCGCTTCTTCTGGGGAAAAGCGAGAGCTGACGTCGACCGATGGTGCAAATCTTGCGATGCATGTGCAGCTCGAAAAGGACCAAAGAAACGTAGCCGAGGAAGACTACATCTCTACAATGTAGGAGCACCTTTCGAACGCATCGCCCTTGACATCCTAGGCCCTCTGCCAAGAAGTGCTGATGGCAACAAATACCTCCTTGTTGTCATGGACTACTTCACGAAATGGCCTGAAGTTTATGCTATCCCTGATCAAGAAGCTTCTACGGTCGCGGATGCCTTGGTACACCAGTGGATATCAAGGTATGGAGTCCCCCTTCAAATGCATTCTGACCAGGGGAGAAATTTTATCTCTGCTGTGATTGAGGGTCTCTGTCAACTTCTCGGAATGGACAAAACTAGGACGACGCCTTTACATCCACAATCGGATGGCATGGTTGAGAGATTTAATCGTACCATCCTCAACAATCTCTCACTGCTAGTCTCAAGAAACCAACAAGACTGGGACCAAAAACTTCCCTTGTTTCTTCTCGCCTATCGCAGCGCCGTCCATGAAACAACCGGCTATTCCCCGTCTCAGATGCTTTTCGGTCGTGATCTTCGTCTACCTTGTGATCTGATTTTTGGTCGCCCTCCAGATGCGCCTTCATCGCCAGAGGGATACGTGCAGAATCTCCAGGCACGATTTGAAGACGTCCACAACTTGGCTCGAGAGCGGATCAATATACAGACGGAGAAGATGAAGACCAGGTACGACACGAAAGCCACGGGACATCAATTCAAAGAAGGTGACAAGGTTTGGTTTTATAATCCGACTCGACGTAAAGGACTTTCTCCCAAACTGCAATCGCACTGGGACGGTCCTTATACAGTCCTAAACAGACTGAACGATGTCGTAATTCGGATCCGAAAGTCACCAAGTTCGAAGCCTAGAGTCGTTCATTACGACAGGCTGGCTCCATACTATGGCCATAGTACTTAGTTCATTGATTGTAAATAGTGTAATGTAAATAATGTAAATTAGTATGACCATGGTCTTGTATATAAGTTAATGTAAAAATTTCTTTTACTTAGCATTATCATTATTAATGTTATTATTATTTAAATACTTGTATGTAATGATGTCTATGCTTTAATTTAATTTAATTTTTGTTTAATAAGTGTATATTTTGTATAATTCAGCATTATGAATGTGTTTAATGGTTATTTTGGATGTTTGCTATAAGTGTTTTGAATAGTATAGCATTTGTTGGCAACGGGTTTGCTTTCCGATCAAAGGTTGAACTGCCCGGGACGTGCAGTCCTTGAGAGGGGGGCAATGTTATGAATTTTGTATATATCTGTAAATATTCCATTTGTTTAAATTTATTTTATTTCATTATTGTGAAAATTGCAGTATTATTAATGTATTTCCTATTGAGCATCATGTAACTCAATGCTAAAGGCCTCAGATGGTTTGCAAGGAAAACAACCTTACACCCTCATTTTTATAATGGAAGTCTATGGAGAAATCGCCAAGGAATGGGTTTATCGCCAAGTTGGCGATGGTTTTGGCGACTTATTTTTCTCGCCAAATTTGGCGATATATCGCCAAATGTCGCCAAGTTGGCGACGGATTTGGCAACTTTTTGTGCAACTACCCCCCCTTATACCTGTACATTGGGATCCTTTCTCGCTTTGGTTCTCTATCGAAAGTTAAAGCACTTTCTGGTAATTTCTAGCATCGGAAGGCTCTGGAATAATCTGGAAAGATCTCTGAAACCTATATAAGGACCTCCATCAGTTCAGTTAGTTAGTTGTCTGTCAACTGCGATTGAATTCATACGAGAGGCTTTGCATTGAGAACTGTGTTTCTCGGATCGATTTTGTCGTTGATACGTCGTATTGAACGCATTGTTTCTGTGTGAAATTTTGCTGCGCTTTTATTGGATTTGAAGATTACTGAATATCTTGTAATTTTCAGAAGATATTTGTGATCGTATTGCACTGTTTATAGTGAATAAAGCCTTTTTATTGTTCTTATATATTGGCATCAGTCCTTTCGAACCCCGAGCTCACAACAATATGTTACATTGTAATCCCACATACATAAGCGATATATATCGTTGCACGTAAGTAGGATCAAAACATGATGTGTGGAATGTGGAAATGTAATCATAGGCTAACACATTTTAACAGTCACAAAATTATCTAGGATAGTATAAATTTTACATAGTTTAGCCTACTTAACTTTATTATATGTCTATGATTAGCTGACTATGACAGAATAAGGTGAACACGTCAATGGAGTATTTCTTCTTTATCGTTTACGTCGCGCACATGCAAATGCGTTCATTTAAAGTTTCAACAGATCAAATTATTAAGACAGGTTCTCCGAAATGCATATCACTCTATTTAACATGAAACCAATCCTTGTTTAAAGAGAATGTTTCATTTCATGCTCAGAAGCACAATAGTCTATATGAAATTTACATAGAATTCATTACTGTAATCCCAGAAATCTCGCTCTTACAGATAGCAACTATGAATGGATTTTACATTTCGTTAAACTTTAATTGTATTTCAGAAAACTGTTCATTACAGCTATATTTGAATATTTATTATGCAGATAAATACATAAAAGTAAAATCCATTGCTGCTCTTTCATACAGTTCATCATGAAATATGCAGGGATATAGAAAATATGTGTTGCATAGATTGAGTCTTACATAATCAAGATGCATGGTCAGAACATGTAAATAAGTTCAAAATCATGTCATTTAAAATGTTGCAGTATAATCATAGTCTTTAAGAAACTGCCACATATATTAATGTATTTTATCCGATACAATATCATCTATTTAACATAATAAAATTTTTTGCATAGATTATCTTAATAAACTATATTGCATGCCTACACTGTTAAAAATTTGCAGCAAACCGTCCAGTCATTCGACAGTTTTTATAGAAAACGATTACATACCCGTAATTTAACTCTATTATGACCATATTATAGCCCATATTATGGTCAGAATAGAGTTAAATGACGGGTATGTAATCGTTTTCTATAAAAACGGTCGAATGACTGGACAGTTTGCTGCAAATTTTTAACAGTGTACAATGTCCGAACCGGGCAAGTGTGTAAATGAAGAATTTCTGTTCAGTCCTTCTAGTCGAGCCTACTTACATATCTTCATATAAAGGCAAATAGATCAAATTATTAAACAGGTTTCCGGAATTCAAAAGATTCTATCTACTGAAAAAAGCAATCCTTTCATAGAAAAAAAGATTTCATTTTATGCACAGAAGCACAATGGATTGAATGCTAATTTGCATATTATACATTGCCATTATTCCAAAAATCTGACTATCAGGGAACGCTAATTAATCGCACACAAACTATAAAATAACTGTTGAGTAAAAGCAATACTGTTGTGTAAAATCAAGATGCAACAAAGTAGATGACTTAATTAGTTGCGGAATATTTTGAGTAAAAATATAGTATCATTCTGAGATAAAATATTTCAGGTTTAATTATCAAAATGTAAAATATATGTTACATTGTAATCCCACATACATAAGCGATATATATCGTTGCACGTAAGTAGGGTTAAAAACATGATGTGTGGAATGTGGAAATGTAATCATAATTATTAGGGAAATAATACATAGGCTAACACATTTTAGCAATCACAAAATTATCTAGGATAATATACATTTTACATAGTTTAGACTACTTACCTTTATTAAATGTCTATGATTAGCTGCCAATGACAGAATAAGGTGAATACGTGAATGGGGTATTTCTTCTTTATCGTTTACGTCGCGCACATGCAAATGCGTTCATTTAAAGTTTCAACAGATCAAATTATTAAGACAGGTTCTCCGTAATGCAAATCAATCTATTTAACATGATACCAATCCTTGTTTAAAGAGAAGGTTTCATTTCATGCTCAGAAGCACAATAGCCTATGTGAAATTTGCATAGAATTCATTACTGTAATCCCAGAAATCTCGTTCTTACAGATATCAACTATGAATGGATTTTACATTTCGTTAAAATTTAATTGTATTTCAGAAAACTGTTCATTATAACAATATTTGAATATTTATTATGCAGATAAATACATAAAAATAAAATCCATTGCTGCTCTTTCATACAGTTCATCATGAAATATGCATGGATATAGAAAGTATGTGTTGCATAGATTGAGTCTTACATAATCAAGATGCATGGTCAGAACATATAAATAGGGTCAAAATCATGTCATTTGAAAGGTTGCAATATAATCATCGTCTTCAGGAAACTGTTACATAGACTGGTGTATTTTAACCGATACAAAATTATATATTAAACAGTTATAATAATATATTGTTGCATAGCTTAGCCATATAAACTAAATTACATGACTCTAATTAGCTGTCGATGTCAGAACCGGACAAGTATATAAATGAAGAATTTCTATTTAGTCCTGTATGTCGAACTCACATAAATGTTTTCACATAAAAGCAAATAGATCAAATTGTTATGACAGGCTCTTCGAAATGCAAATCATTATATCAACCACGAAAACCAGTCCTTGTTTAAAGAGAAATTTTCATTTCATGATCTATGAGCACAATAGACTGTATGTTAATTTGCATAGAATTCATTATGGTACTCCCAAAAATCTGAAATAGCTGCTTGAAAGGCATTCAAACTATAAAATAATTTTTGAGTAAATGTCATACTTATGTGTAAAAATAAGATATCCGAATATAGATGATCTATTTAGTTGTAAAACTTTGTGACTAAAAATATTATATTGTTGGTTTGATTATTAATGTGTAACTCGTATATTTCGAATAAAATACTGATTTTGACAAAATTTTAGAAATTTAAATATTCTGTATTCAACGGTATTTTTTGTAATATTAAATGTAACACTATAATGCTATATCTTTTCCTCCAGTTAGCCGTTTTTAAATACAGTATTTTCTTAATCTTTAAAAACAAGTTGAAAAATGTTTGCTACATTAATTATTTGTATATATTCGATAGCAATTTCATGAATCTTAAAATTGAAAATTCTTTCATGGACACTTATATACTCTGCAAGGTGCATGATAATTTCTTTTCTAAAAAAATACACAAGTTACAAAAAAAAATATTTTTCCTTTGAAATATGTATTGCAGATTTTGACTAATTTAGGACAGATGAATTACAGAATGTCAAATAATCTTAGTTACCTCAGCTGTTTCAAGTGTTTCTTGAAGGAAAAATATATATGTATATAGCTATATACATTTTTAAAATTATTGTTTTACTTAACCCGTATTGCCACTTTGCATTGTATATAATGAGTAAATATAATAAAACATTAAACTTAACGTTCCTCAACAAATTTGATTTATCTTGTTAGTGACCTTTTTGAAGCTATCTCTAAACTATTTCTACAAATAAATAGCTGCAGTACATCCGAATAAAATATTTTCATTTATTATTTTCTATTCAAAATTTTAGTCAAACCTAAAAAAACAAAAGTTTTAAACATTTTAAAAACAAAAGTTTATTTTTTTCTCAGTGTAACACTTTTACAAATTTCTTTAATATCATATCCTTTGTAAATTAACTACTTTTAGATATATTTACTGCGTTTTGTCTTTGCACTCAAACTTTGAAAAAGCTTTTTACTTATTTTCTTAAAACCAATTTATTCAATGCCTTGCATATAAACAGATCCCTTTTGGCATTATCGTTTAATCTTTTTTATCTAAAAGAACTCTAGATTTTATTTTATCTACATCAGGATTTTCCAAACTATTTAGTACCTCGAGCTATATTCCCAGTTAACAAATTTTTTGGACTGTATTTTCAGGGGAGAAAATTGTTGTGCCGCATAAAAGCTGTACTAATATCAACACTGTTAAGGAAAAATAATCGTGTAATCTTAGATTTATTTTGGTAATATAAATTAGTTTTTTAAATTACTCAGCGGATGAGTAGAAACATTAGATGAGTCACATATTGCCATGTTAATTACCTTGTGTTAAAAACTTTATCATTTCGCAATGGAATAGTTCATAATAATTGTCGAAAACTGTTATTGATCAGATTGTCCAATCCTAGGTCTATCAATTTCAATATTTTTGTAGGAGGTACTTTGAGAAATCAAATATACTCATTCTGAGCAGTCGGATAGCTGCAGTCATTATTGCTACTTAGTCTTTATTGAGAACCAAAACAAGAAAAAAAATCTAGTCTTTCACAGTAGTTGTGATCTGATACCACAAAATGATAGCTTTATATCACCATCATCTAATACACTGTAAAAAAGTTTCCACATACATAAAAGTGATTTGGGGCAAAATTTCTGTCTTTTAAAGTAAACTTTCTATTTGGAGTAGAAATCGTAAAATTTCTCCCGAATAAACCGAAAATTTCCTTTTTATTCGTACTCGTTGAATGTTAAAAACGGAGGTGTCCTTTCCAACACAGGTTAACGGGAATGTTTCTTTTCAATTGAGACAAAACGGGAAAAATCCAATGAAATTTTCGTAATTAATGTTTTAGCCTATAACCATGTCGTTGGATGTGGCCAGTTGGTGAAGGGAAAAGAGCATTCATCCTCTACTGGCGAGTGCGGAAGTTCGAATCCGGATGAAGGTCAGGTGATAAGATACGGGTGTGATAATACTCAATACAAATATCTGTTACGTGTAAATATGCATCAATATATAATATTATTATTTAGATTTTCTTAAATATTGCGCTATTGCACATATTTATTTCTAAAAACAAAAATTTTCCTACTTGAATAGCGGAAATTTTCCATGTTAAAGCCAGGAGAATACCACAACTGAGAATAGAATGTAACTGTGCTGCCAGTACATTTTCCCTTTTTTAACGGTTTTTTTTTACAGTGTACATTTAAGCTCCACTTGTTACGCGTAATATATTTATCTCCAGACCACTCATATAGGCTCACCCACGAGTTGTCATATAAATTAATCATGTTAGTGTCATTGCATTAATTATATTATTTTTTAACAATAAGGTTATACTTGAATCTTCTTGAAAAAATATTTTTAACAGATGTATTGTAAACTCAATAACTAAATTAATTAATTAATAAATTAATAAAGAAAATGAAGAAAGAAAGAAAAGAGAAAGAAAAAAACAAAAAGAAAACAAAAAAATCCATATTTTTAGTAAATTTGCAATTCTTTGTCGGGCCGCATTTACCACATTACTGGGCCGAAGGCAGCGGGTTCTGATATACATGTTTCTATCCACACTTTTAAATGCTCATATAAATAACAGATTTCAATAATATCTAAAACTGAAATCTACAATCAAAATGTAGTATTTTGCACGACTGTACATTTATATGGTATCCCATGAAAGCGTTTATATTTTCAAAATTCTTACAAATAATCATATCGGGATAATTGTCATATCGAGATCATTATTACCAATCATATCGAGATCATAATTGTGATATCGAGAATTTAAAATAGTGAAATATCACTAAATTACACTGCAAGCGATTTTTCCCCATAGAACAATGTGTAACATAATTCTTTTGTTTGACCCTGTAAATGAATAATAAATGCTTTGCACCCCATATTCTCCAAAAAGCATGTATTACTGAGCTTCATAATTATATATCAATTTCATGTTTTAAATGACGTAGCAACATCAAAATGCACTTGAAATGATTATTTCCTATTCACTGTAATGTAACGGAATACTTTTGGACTGTCCCTGTAAAAAAACTATAAGTCCTACACACTTCAGTTCAAATAGGGAGCATGCTATAGTAAACGACAATAACATACAAAAATTTCAGAGCATTCCGAGTACATTTATGCGAGTTAGAGTACGGACAGACGGCATACGGCAGACAAACCGAAGTCAAAAAATAGACTTAAATGTTAAGAATTAGTTACTGTGTATGATGTGAAATTCTTAAAATTCTAGTTAATTCTATTCGTATATTTTTAAATGCAATATTTCAGAGATTTTATTAATCTTTATCATACATTCCATGCTGATAACGGCACTTAATTTTAAAGTTAGTTTTAAAACGAGTTAATAATTAGAATAGCTAGATTTAATTGCATTACATTTTTATTTTCGATATTTATAAAATAATACTGAAACATAAAATATATAAAAAGTGCATTTTACTTAACTATCAGTCACTAAAGCTAATTTTATGCTTTTATTTAATAGCACCATGACTTACAACATTTTATTCAATATTGTACAGTTAAAGGAGTGCATAACGGCGTGGTCGCGGTAAAATATTCATTATTTCTTTGGAATATTTACATCTTTCCATAACACGCTTTCTTCTAATCTGAAACACAATTTTTAGAAAGCCATGAATCTGAATAAATTTCAGGACATGGCATATTTTCAATTTCAAAAAGAATTTTGAAAATATATTTCTTACTACTTAGTTTGATGGTGAAACAAGCAGAAAAGCTTTAAATTTCATTCATGACACTTCATATTTCCTTTCATCATGAAATATACAACGAGTACCGAAAAGGTTTTAAAGGTTCGGAATGCTGTTTTATTCCAAGCTTCTTTCGTGAACTAGTGTTGGAGAACATATTTATTTCAGATAATGCTTGAATAGTGCAGTGTGAAAATACGTTTAAGAATGAAAATGTGTTATGAATCCATATTTATTTATTCCTCTAAAACTTGATCCATTCTGTAACCTAAATCCTCTTTTTTTTTCTCCAGAATTCCTTTTTTTTTTAACATTGGTACTTCTCTATTATCCCGTCGACCACTTTCCATAAAAAAAAACTATCGCCAAACTGTAATGCCAAATAAACGGGAGAACGTTGCCATTGGAATATCAAAATAAATAAATAAATAAAATATAAGAGTTTAAGGACACAATTGTCATTTAATGAAATAACTAATAAATCAGTAAAACATAATGAAAAATACACGCAAATGTCGAATTAAAAACCACTTGATGACATAACAAACACGTATAATGCTTCTGACATCAAGTAAATGGGACTGCATTTTTGGCATTTATTCTTACAGTTTGGCGATAGTTTTTTGTTATGAAAAGTGGTCGACGGGATAATAGATAATTACTTTAACATTTTCCAACACAGTTCATTTTAGGAATTCGTATTGTCTGCCTGTCTGCCGTCTTTCTGATTGTGCTCTAACTCTCGTAAATATACTCAGATTGCCATGAAATTTTTAAATGTTATTGAAGTTTACTGTAGAATGCTCGTAATTGAATATTAAGTGTGTAGCACACACAAAATAAATTTTGTCAAAACCCGTAAAAAATACAGACAGCATGTTGCCGGAACCCCCCTGTGATTGGAAGAGATTTTTCTGTTTTTCGAAAAAAATTTCTGCCTTGTGACTGGGGAATTTCAGGAAAATTTGACCTTCGTTACTTGAATTTTCCGTGTTTTGAAGGAAAAAAAAACATAAGTAAAAATTCCGTTTCTAATACAGAAAAGTAACACGCAGCACAGTTTCCGGTACACCCCTGTGGTTTGAAGAAATTAAAGACTTAGATTGGAGAATTTCAGGTATATTTTATGTTAGATTGGTGAGTTTCCCGAATTTTGTTGGAAGCAAGATGTTTTTAGAGTGCATTTATAGTTCGTTTACAGAAACACAAAAAATAATTCTGTTTTATGCTGGGCTAATTGGAAAAAGTAGTTTGCGGGGTATTTCCTTGATATTAGCATATTTCAAACATAAGGATATTGATATGCAGAATTGAGATGGACTACAACATGCTATCTCAGGAGTATAGAATAAGTAGAATTGATATTTCTTTTCAAGTGACGCACAACAAAGTTCCATTACATTATGATCTATGCGTGAAAAATTGTCTGGAGTGTATTATAATGATGTTATGATACATCAAAAACGACGGAATTTAAAAGGATGACTAATGTGTACTATAAGATGTTTTTGACAGATTATGAAGCATGTAGCATTTATCGTTGATTTACAGAGACACAAAAAAATTTGCTTACAGGACAGACTAAGATTAATAATTTCTGAAAATGCGTTTTCCGCTGTGGTATGCATTTTTGAACTTATCTAATTTTGATTGTATTAGGTTGTGTGTATAAATTCCTTAGATAGCCTACGAAGTTAAACGAAATAATTCGTAACTTTACCGGGTATTGCCAGTAATTTCTGAAAATTGATTTGTCTGAGTTATGCATTTTTTTAAATTGCTTATTTGAATATCTCATTTCATTATATATAGAAAAAAAATCTTAATAATTTTCTATCAGTTTTGAAATGTGTTTCATAATCGATGCCTGATGCTTGATTTTTCGTTCTTTTTTTTATATTTTGAATTTGTATCTGTTTTTGTTATTAATAGAATCATATCTTTATTCTTTCATATAATTTTTATTCTTATTTTGATAGCATTTCATTACGTGTAAATTAAAAATATTTGAGATGAGTTTGTATGAATGGTTATGTAGATATTTTCGTTTGCTGAAGATTTTTTTTTATACCTATATATAGGATTTTATAGCTATTAATATGTATTTATATAATATCTATATATATTTACAATATATGTGTGCGTCTTTTCTCACATAACAATTAGATAACGTGCAAATAAAATATAAATTATTCAAAGATAACCGGAAAGTATTATAAAGTATAAAGATTCAAAATCTGTATTATATCGAGTTTCTTTTAGGTAGCTTTCAATACAAAAAAGTATAAAGCTACCTATTGCAGCCGTTCGGAGGAAAGCAGTTCCGGAAAATTTCGATATATTTTCACCGATCATGACCCCCAGACCCCAAAACCACCCTCCGTTCAAATGTTGATTTATACATATATATATATATCCATATATATATATATACAGAGGAACTTCCCTTTAACGATGTCCCTATTTAACGAATTTTTCTACTTAACGAAATTTTCTGTAGAACTCTGACTTTGAACACCATTAGCATGTAAATTAATCTCCATATTACGAAATATATATTCTATATAACGAAGTTTATTCCACTTTTGTACATGTACAGAATTAAACTATGAGGTTGCTGTTGCGATGGATATACAAATTTATTTCAGCGGATTGTATGGAAATGAACATAGTTAAATAATTTCCATTCTGCTTGGTGCTAAATAAAACAATTTTTTTCACACTAAGAAAAGCACTTGTTATCTTTACTCTCCCACACCGAGACTCCAGCGCTGACAGTTGGGGCAAGTTAAAATCCCATTTATACATTCATTGATATAGAAGATACAGTGACGCAATGGCGTCAGATGCATTGAAGCAGAAAATATCAATTAGAGTCAGACAGTTACCATTCTGAACTTCCATTGCTGATAGACAATTGCTTTGTACATCCACAAAAATGTGCTTCAAAATGCAAATCGAAGAACTTCAAAGTTATTTTTGTTCCTGCCAATACAACTTCTAAAAATAAAAAAATCTTGAAGTACATTATCGAAAAAGACAGAAAAAAGACAATGTAGTGAAAACATTAGTTTGAGAACACGTGTCTGAGAGCAGATCAAAGCTTGAGCAAAAGCTTGAGAATGTGACGTGATTTCATCGACCATTCTCAACTGTTTTGTAAAAGACGGCATCATAATTGAAACTGAATCAAATGCTTCTGAATCCAATACTTGCTTGTCATATCTGAAGGAAACATTTCACGAATTTAAGTTGATTTCTATTTAACGAATTTTCTTCATAACGAATTTTTTAAGTGTAACGATGAGACTTCGTTAAATGGAAGTTTCACTGTATATATCGGACCTATGTCATACGATAACGCCCGTCTTTATGAATCGATTTTGATGAAACTAATTGTGTGTGTTAAGGTCACTAATGTCTTGACCGAGCTCTTTGGCCAGCTTGGTCCCCCATTTTGTTTCAAGATGGCGGCCATTTAAAAATTTAAAACTAAAATAAATATACAAAAAAAAATAAAAATTCAAATGTATTTTTTAATTACGTGTTAGGCCTTAATACAAGGATTCCAGAGCATTTTTTGGTTTACTTCTATCTTAAAAAATCGCTGAGATAGAGCAGTTTGAAATTCTAGGGTGGCTGACATTTTGAAACAAAACAGCACATTACCGCGATTACTCGCAAATTATTTTCTTTCGTTGTTGTAATAATTTTCCCAATCATACGCATAAAACTATGTATTCATATCCGTTAGCGCCAAATTCTCGCCAAAATTGGCGACATTTGGCGAAATATGCCAAATTTGGCGACCAAAATAAGTCTTCATAAATGAAGCCAATTTGGCTATTGCTCAATAATTTGGCGAATTTCTTATTCAAATTCAGTATTAACGAATCTTTTGTAAACGTTTCTTTGCATCTTAGCTTGCTGTTTTCGTGTAACTTTAGCTAAAATTTTAAAACGAAGATATAGGAAAGCTACCTTTTCCTCCCGGTACAGGCCGGAAGGACTTTTTTGAACTAGCGTTGAAAATTATATTTATTTCAGATAATGCTTGTACAATCCGAGGTAAAATATTTTCACGTTTCAAATTTTGTTATTGTTTTGATTTTAAATATATATATATATTTATTTAATTCCTCATTTTGTTTGCTAAATACAGATATTTTGCTCTTATTACTTTAAATTACTTATAGACATTTTTACTTTGTTACTTTCTATATTTTCTATGAGTTTTTATTTCTTCTTAAAAATTTTGTACAGTTTTAATTTTGCGTAACTTTATTTGTATAATAAATCTCCACACTAATAAGAAAGTGTAATAAAAATGTATCTGGAAAATCAGCCTTTTATTATTATAATATATATATGCATATTCACAAATAATAAATCTCCACACTAATAACAATGTGTAATAAAAAATGTATCTGGGAAAATCAGCCTTTTATGATTGTAAAATATATATGCATATTCACAAATAATAAATCTCCACACTAATAACAAAGTGTAATAAAAAATGGATCTAGAAAATCAGCGTTTTATGATTATAAAATATGTATGCACAATCACAAATAATAAATTTCTACACCTAATAACAAAGTGTAATAAAACTAGTCGTTGGGGTCCACCGTAATACTTACCCATCATGTATATGTATAATGTAAAATATTAAAATAAAAATGTGTAAACTACTTATAAAATGCATTGATATTCAAATAAAATCGTGGCTTGATGACGTCATAAAAAGGCTCGATTACTGAATTGCTTGAAAGAGGTTTTTCCTTATAACTCCAAAAATAATACTCTTATTAACTAGCGGTTTATTGCATCTGATTAACCGTCAAATTTCCAATTAAAATATATCTTTGAAGTGAAATTTGGATGAAATACAGAGTCATAAAAAATCGAAGAGTGTGGCAAATAGGATTACAAATATCTCGGCAACTCATTATCCGATCGACTTCATGTTTTATGCAAAATTTATGTTTTTTTATTGTCTTTTATATTTACTCCTTAAAATAAACAATTTCGAAAAATTTTAATATTTTGAGAGTCCGAAAAAAAAATGTTCCGGTTAATAGAGGTTATTGAAATGAAATAGGCTTCTTCCCATTATTACATACTAAGTACATACCAAATTGCAAGTCTCTATCTCAATTTGTTCGGGAGATAGAGCGTTTACAGACACACACACAGACACACAGACACACAGACACACACACACACAGACGGACGGCAAATTTTTTTTTTCTAAAAATATGTTTTTCGGAATCTCCAGTGTCTGAAACGTGTAAATCCGTCAAAAAAAATTTTTCGATTTTCAAAACGATTACAAGACTTACCCTATACTACGTATGATGGGTAAGTAAAATGTATCTGGGAAAATCAGCCTTTTATGATTGTAAAATGTATATGCATATTCACAAATAATAAATCTCCACACTAGTAACGAAGTGTAATAAAAAAGTCCTTCCGGCCTGTACCGGGAGGAAAAGGTAGCTTTCCTATATCTTCGTTTTAAAATTTAATCTAATGTTACACGAAAACAGCCAGTTAAATTGCAAAGAAACGTTTACAAAACATTCGTTAATACTGAATTTGAATAAGAAATTCGCCAAATTATTGAGCAATAGCCAAATTGGCTTCATTTATGAAGACTTATTTTGGTCGACAAATTTGGCGATATTTCGCCAAATGTCGCCAATTTTGTCGCCAATGTCGCCAATTTTTGCGCTAACGGATTTGAATATATAGTTTTATGCGTATGATTGGGAAAATTATTACAACAATGGAAGAAAATAATTTGAAAGTAATGGCGTTAATGTGCTGTTTTGTTTCAAAATGTCAGCCACCATAGAATTTCAAACTGCTCTATCTCAGCCATTTTTTAAGATAGAGGTAAACCGAAAAATGCTCTGGAATCCTTGTATCAAGGCCTAACACGTAATTAAAAAATAAATTTTAATTTTTAATTTTTTTGTATATTTATTTTAGTTTTAAATTTTTAAATGGCCGCCATCTTGAAACAAAATGGCGGACTAAGCTGGCCAACGAACTCGGTCGAGACATTGGTGAGCTTAATACACACAATTAGTTTCATCAAAATCGATTTATAAATACGAGCGTTATCGTATGACATAAGTCAGATATATATATATATATATATATATGGATATATCTATATATATAAATCAACATTTGAGCGGAGGGTGGTTTTGGGGTCTGGGGGTCATGATCGGTGAAAATATATCGAAATTTTCCGGAACTGCTTTCCTCCGAACGGCTGCAATAGGTAGCTTTATACTTTTTAGTATTGAAAGCTACCTAAAAGTATAAAGCTACCTATTGCAGCCGTTCGGAGGAAAGCAGTTCCAGAAAATTTCGATATATTTTCACCGATCATGACCCCCAGACCCCAAAACCACCCTCCGTCCAAATGTTGATTTATATATATAGATATATCCATATATCTATATATATATATATATATATATATATATATATATATATATATATCTGACCTATGTCATACGATAACGCCCGTAATTATGAATCGATTTTGATGAAACTAATTGTGTGTATTAAGGTCACTAATGTCTCGACCGAGTTCGTTGGCCAGCTTGGTCCGCCATCTTGTTTCAAGATGGCGGCCATTTAAAGATGTAAAATAACTTAAAATCTAAAATAAATATACAAAAAATTTAAAAATTCAAATTTATTTTTTAATTACGTGTTAGGCCTTGATACAAGGATTCCAGAGCTTTTTTTGGTTTACCTCTATCTTAAAAAATGGCTGAGATAGAGCAGTTTGAAATTCTAGGGTGGCTGACATTTTGAAACAAAACAGCCCAACGAACACAGAACTTTCGGGCCACTGATGGCTACGTTAGCTTTGGCCCAAACTGTCAGATGGAGGGCCGCTATCATTGGCCGTAATGGCAACTTAAAAAAACTGTCACGCTGGCCATAATGCGGCCGCAACAGAATTGGCCAGAAATACAATAAGATCCCCATAATTAGGCCACTAACGGTTAATCATAAATGATAGATTGCCTAAAACTGGCCACAATTATAGTTTAAATGGGCAATTATTAATGGAAACTAGCCATAGCTAGGCCATTAAAAATCATAATGAATAAAAGCTAGCCAGAAACTTGCCGTAGCAACGCCATTTGTGGTTTTCAAGAATTAAATCCAGCCCAAAACTGCCCACAAAAATGCCTTTTTTGGGTATTATAAATGTAAGCTAGCCAAAACCCAGCAATTGTCGCCCAATAAAGATTATTTAGGCATAAATCAAAATTTATTCTATAAAAGAAAATATATTTTAGGAGTTTATTTAAATGATAAAGTGTTTTTGCGTGCAATAAAGTACTAATAATCATTTATGTACACTTTTCAAGAAAATTATAAATTCAATTACCTTGATTTTTTTTGTCAAAAATTTGAGAAACACAATGTTTGACATAGTGAATTAATTTTATTTTTTCAATTATATATATTTAAAATTTTTATCCAATGTCATTTTTAAATAATCATATTTCATATAAATTTTAAAAGTACATGATTAAAAAAAACTTATTAATTCACTATGTCAAGTATTTTGTTTTGAAAAAAAAAAAAAAAAAAGAAAAAAGAAAAAAAACAAGGTAATTTGAACTTATAGTTTTCTTGAAAAGTGAACCTAAATGATTATTAATTAGCACTTACTTTCACGCAAAAACACTTTATAATTTAAATAATTTTCTAAAAAGCATTTTTTAACAGAATAAAATTTGAATTGGTGCTTAAATAATCTTTTATGTGTATGTATGTCTAATGTTAGTTTTTTTCTTTCTTTTTTTTTCACAATGGTTTTAAAATAAATTATTGTTAAGTATGTTACCAGTATAAGATGTCTATTCATTAAATCATTATTGATAATAAAAAAAAAATATGTTTGCATCATTTTAATTTTATGAATATTAATTTTCACCTAAGTAATAAAATAAATAAATAAAAGAAAATTGCAATACATTTTTATTTTATATAGTCCATGAATGACCAGTTTTTTATGATTATTTATCTTTTAAAGTTTAATAGCCAAATATTAAAATAATAATAATAATATTCTAATCTTTTCACATGAAAATTCAGTAATTTGAAATTGTCATGAAATTTTTAATGTTTTTTTCTTATTCTAGTTTTCTAAATTGTATTAAAATTTACCATTTTCTTTAAGAACAATTATTTTCCACACTCAGAAAAAGAGAGGAAAAAACTTCTTTAAAAATTATTATATAATGCTAAAATAATTATTTTAAATAAATTACAGTTTATTATATATTGTAGTTTATTATTATAGTTTATTTTTATAGATTATTTTTATAGTTTATTATTATAGATTATTTTTAAATCATATGCATTATCGGAAAATATTATTTAATAGATTTAAAACACGTTAAAGAAAACAAAATTGACAGAAAATTAAATCTCAATATTTTCTATTTTAAGGTGGTTCTCAAATTGCCTGCTCCACAACACGGAACTTTCTGACACATCTTAAAACGTAAAGGAATAAAATTGGTATGCCTGACTGTTGAAGTGATTTGAAATCGAAATGAGTTTTCCATTTTCTGATAAATAAAATGCTTATCGAATTATAAGGATTTTTAACGACAATTTTATTCCCTTTCTCAAGCAGCCGCTTTGGGAATTCGGTTCAAAATGCCGACTTTGACAGTATTTTACGAAATATCGTCTGCCTTTAACAAAAAATGAAAAATGTCTTTCAATTACATAGTTTCTGAATAACAACACCTGCACGTTTTATGTGTTTCTAAACAAAGATTAATTGAGAAATGGGTCAGGGTTTGAGAACGTCCTTAAGCAATAAAGTACAGTATCAGTGAATCTCATGAAATAAGCAATTGTAAAATAAATATCATTCTACATTTTGAAAAGAAAAGCACGTTAAAAATTTCGTGCGGTTTTATAAAAAATAATTCTATCGTGAATCAAATGATGCAAAAAAGATTATCACAACATATATATTTAATGAATAGACAAACTGATAAAACCTTACCAATGTTTAAGAAATTACTGGTTCGCTTCTCTCATACAAGATATAAACAGGCAACATCTCTTAAGCGCTCTCTCTTAAATGAGAATGACTAGTCAAAAAAAGCCAGATTTGAGCCTCGGGCGTGTGTCTTCCGAGAATTTTCAGTCTCCCCTATCTTGACCTTGATCCCCCGCGTCTCTTCCAATGCGTCCTTCAACCGAAACTCTAATTTACTAATACATGGAAGCCTTTTTGAAGAGGAGGGGGGGGGGGGGAGGGACAAAATATTTTAATGTATTTTATAAAGCGGCATATGCCTTATAAAATAAATCACTTTGTCTTTTTGTCTTGCTTTCAATTATATACATATTTTTTCTTTAAAATATTATTTAATTTTGATCATCTGGAAAAAAAAAAAAAAACTTTTTTAAACAAATTTCATACGATATTAAAAATTAGTTGCAACACCGCATTGTAAAAAGTGAATTATATATTAGTAGTATATTGTTTAGGTCTGAATTTGTTTAAAATTTTAAGGATATTCATTTTTATTCCAGTGTGTTCATAAGAAAATTCAGTGTATTAAGGCTGTTCTCAAATCGAAATCAGCTAGTTTCTGACACATTTCTGAATTCAATTTTGTTCGAAAATGCCTGAAATTGGCAGGTGTTCTTATTCAGAAGCTATGTAATCGAACAGAGTTTTCGATTTTTTAGTAATGACGGAAGATCTTTTAGAAAATATTGTCAAATGTGACGTTTTGAACCAAATTTCCGACGCGACAGTGTGGGGAAAGAGAAAAAACTGTGGTCACGTTACAAAAATCGCTTATACCGCAATAAATTATTTATCAAAAATGAAAAACGCCATTTGATTCCAAATCACTTCAACAGTGACCCCTGGATGCCTAAGCGGGGCAGATCGGTCTGTCAATTTTATGACTTCACGTTTCAAAATGAATCAGAAGAGTGTCAGGAAGTTTCGCGTTTGTTGAGTAGGGAATTTGAGAACCGCCTGAGAAATACTTTGCAAACAAGTTAATTTTATTTGTAATTTACAAAAATAGGTAAAAGCAAAGAGAAAGAAAAATTTTCAAATATATATTTTAGTGCATAAAATCGAAATTACTATTATTATTATTATTATTATTATTATTATTATTATTATTATTATTATTTTAATACGTTCATCTAATTAAACAATGTTCTTTAAACAGTGAAAATTATTTTGAAAAAAATATTTTTTTTTTTATCTCCTATAATCAAAATATCAACTACTTAGCACTGGCCTTCTATTTTCTAGATTATGAAGGACTTTTATACGCTGGCTGGAAACTTAACTTACTCGCATTTTACTTAATATGCTTTCATAGAAAAACAAATTTTAAATAACGAAAATTATGCTGAAAAAGTGAGGAAAAAAGATTTCTCTCTGTCTTATTATCAACATTATATCAAGTAGACGACACTGGCCTTCTGTTTTCTAGGTGATGACAGGCACAATGAATAGACAAACTGATAAAACCTTACCAATGTTTAAGAAATTACTGGTTCGCTTCTCTCATACAAGATATAAACAGGCAACATCTCTTAAGCGCTCTCTCTTAAATGAGAATGACTAGTCAAAAAAAGCCAGATTTGAGCCTCGGGCGTGTGTCTTCCGAGAATTTTCAGTCTCCCCTATCTTGACCTTGATCCCCCGCGTCTCTTCCAATGCGTCCTTCAACCGAAACTCTAATTTACTAATACATGGAAGCCTTTTTGAAGAGGAGGGGGGGGGGGGAGGGACAAAATATTTTAATGTATTTTATAAAGCGGCATATGCCTTATAAAATAAATCACTTTGTCTTTTTGTCTTGCTTTCAATTATATACATATTTTTTCTTTAAAATATTATTTAATTTTGATCATCTGGAAAAAAAAAAAAACTTTTTTAAACAAATTTCATACGATATTAAAAATTAGTTGCAACACCGAATTGTAAAAAGTGAATTATATATTAGTAGTATATTGTTTAGGTCTGAATTTGTTTAAAATTTTAAGGATATTCATTTTTATTCCAGTGTGTTCATAAGAAAATTCAGTGTATTAAGGCTGTTCTCAAATCGAAATCAGCTAGTTTCTGACACATTTCTGAATTCAATTTTGTTCGAAAATGCCTGAAATTGGCAGGTGTTCTTATTCAGAAGCTATGTAATCGAACAGAGTTTTCGATTTTTTAGTAATGACGGAAGATCTTTTAGAAAATATTGTCAAATGTGACGTTTTGAACCAAATTTCCGACGCGACAGTGTGGGGAAAGAGAAAAAACTGTGGTCACGTTACAAAAATCGCTTATACCGCAATAAATTATTTATCAAAAATGAAAAACGCCATTTGATTCCAAATCACTTCAACAGTGACCCCTGGATGCCTAAGCGGGGCAGATCGGTCTGTCAATTTTATGACTTCACGTTTCAAAATGAATCAGAAGAGTGTCAGGAAGTTTCGCGTTTGTTGAGTAGGGAATTTGAGAACCGCCTGAGAAATACTTTGCAAACAAGTTAATTTTATTTGTAATTTACAAAAATAGGTAAAAGCAAAGAGAAAGAAAAATTTTCAAATATATATTTTAGTGCATAAAATCGAAATTACTATTATTATTATTATTATTATTATTATTATTATTTTAATACGTTCATCTAATTAAACAATGTTCTTTAAACAGTGAAAATTATTTTGAAAAAAATATTTTTTTTTTTATCTCCTATAATCAAAATATCAACTACTTAGCACTGGCCTTCTATTTTCTAGATTATGAAGGACTTTTATACGCTGGCTGGAAACTTAACTTACTCGCATTTTACTTAATATGCTTTCATAGAAAAACAAATTTTAAATAACGAAAATTATGCTGAAAAAGTGAGGAAAAAAGATTTCTCTCTGTCTTATTATCAACATGCTGGCCTAAAGTTTAACTTTAGTGGCTACTGAGCGCGGAAAATGCAGTAGTTTTCTCTGCGCTCGCCCGTTATCCGTTAGTCGACTGCTACCGGATGTAGCGGCGCATCAGTTAATATACAATGGTGGCTGGATACAAATTGCCGCAAAAATATTTGGCCATAATGTTCACAGCAAGCGGCCACATATGACGTGTTTGTTGGGAGCACATTAACGCGATTACTCGCAAATTATTTTCTTTCATTGTTGTAATAATTTTCCCAATCATGCGCATAAAACTATATATTCATATCCGTTAACGCCAAAATTGGCGACATTGGCGACAAAATTGGCGAAATTGGGCGACATTTGGCGAAATATCGCCAAATTTGGCGATCAATATAAGTCTTCATAAATGAAGCCAATTTGGCTATTGCTCAATAATTTGGCGAATTTCTTATTCAAATTCAGTATTAACGAATCTTTTGTAAACGTTTCTTTGCATTTTAGCTTGCTGTTTTCGTGTAACATTAGCTAAAATTTTAAAACGAAGATATAGGAAAGCTACCTTTTCCTCCCGGTACAGGCCGGAAGGACTTTTTTGTATTGAAAGCTACCTAAAATGTATCCAGAAAAATTAGTCTTTTATGATTATAAAATGTATATGCATATTTACAAATAATAAATCTCCACACTAATAACGAAGTGTAATAAAAAAATGTATCTAGGAAATCCGCCTTTTATGAAAAAAACTGTTGCCCTCTTGGGAATTTAGCTTTTGTTGGACATTTTCGATTTCAAATGGTCTAGATTGCTTCCCAATATGTCAGATTTTTCAAATTGTGATTTTGCATACTAATAATAACTTAAGCTTAATAAAATTTTAACTGACATAATTATAATTAAATGTTATATAGAAAAATATGATTCGCTCCACAGTACATCTAATTTTGCCATGTTTTTATATCTTACAGTACTTTAAATATTCTAAATAGCACATATATATATCCAACGGATGTTAAAGATAAGTCAGAAAATATGTCTTGGGAATCTTGAAACTTTCGTGGTAAATCGTATTTTACATCAGAAAATTAAAAAAAGGCTTGTCAACAGGAACATGTTCGGACATATCACAGAACGAGCAGCATCTGATGTTATAGTTCAAAACAAGTGGTGGATTAACATATGGACAAAAATCTTAGGGCTGATGCCAAATGCTTTCAAAAATAATTTCTTTAGTATCCTGCGATGAAAAATATTCTAGTCAAAATAGCAGCAGCTATACAAAAATAATATCCAAAGTATTTCCATATTTCTCTTTTTAAAAGGTGTAATTAGTGTAGAGATTACCGTAAAAATTTTAATTGTATGAAGGTGCAGAATCATGGGGATTTTTTTTTCATCATTCTTTATTGAACTGGTCTTTGAAAAATATATTTATCAACGAAATATTTATAACTAATCATACAAAAAGAAAATGAAAATCAATAATTAGGAACTATGGGAGATATTTGAAGTTATATATACGTACCTATATCTTAAAAACATGTTATAAAGCTGTGAATATAAATAAATATTAGGCTCTGGCACACTTTCAATTACGATGATTTTTTCTAATATATTTTTCAATACTTTGTTTGATGCTGAAACAAGTTTTACATTCATAACGCTTCATATTTATTTTCATTATAAAACATGCAGACAGAAAAGAAAGTATTTCAGAAAAATGCTCAGAATGCTGTTTTATATTAAATGTCTTTCTTGAACTAGTATTAGAAAAAACTTATTTATTTGAGATAATCCTTGCGTAGTGTCAGGTAAAAATATATCCACGCATGAAAATGTGTTATGCATCTGGATATATTTATTCCTCTAAAAATTGTTTCATTTCGTAAGCTAATGTTTTTTTCTTTTTATTCACAAAAACTTTCCATATGTATATAAAATTTTTTTTGGAATTGGTATTTTCTATTTTAAAAAGTTTTCTGCAGTTTTGATATTCTTTCATTTTTATTTGATGATATTTACACTTATTTGTATAAAGTGTTCAATTGGACATATTTTGAGATGAATTTACGCGAACAGTTACGTGGAAGCCTTCATTTGCGGTATCCAAAACTATTTCTATAAATATTTATATGATTTTACATTTCTTTATTCTGTGTCTATTTATATATGTAATATTTATAATTTATCTATGTCTTTTCTTATATAAGAATTCGATATTATGCTTGGAATTCGAAAATCAGACATTATGCAAAGTGAATCGAAAGTAGTTTTAAAACTTAAATGAATGCTGTTTATTTCAAGCTTTCGTCTGAAATTAGTTTTAGGAAATACATATGTATTTGAAATATTTCTTGAATAGTGCCTTTTAAAATTTTCTAAAGCATGAAAGATTGTTATTTATCTAGATTTATTTAGACTATAAAATCTTGCTTTATTTTTCAACTTAATACATTTATTTTTTCTCTTATTTATTTTAAATTACTTTAAAATTATTTTATATTTTGTATGAATATTTTTTCTCTTTTGTGAAAACTTTGTGGTGTTTTAGTTTAACATTTCTTTATTTGTATTTCATCATATCTCTTGATAATGGATGCTATGTTAGAAATATTTGAAAGAATTTTTATGACCAGTTATTTGGATAAATTCATTTGTTATACACTAAAAGTTATTTACATTATTTGTAGTGTTTTACAATTGCAATATACATATATACAACTGCGTTATTTTCCATATTAATAGATAATTTATATGCAAATTATGCAAATATATTTTAATTAATAATCATACAAATGAAAACCAAAAGTATTTTCAAGTATGAATTTCGGAATCTTTATTGTTTTCAGCCTTCTTTTTTTGAACTGGTATTCATCAGAAATTTATGTAAGTTATTATAAATAAAATAAAATGAATATGATTAAATGATTAAACAAGGAAAATATATTTAGTTGTACACCTACACATGTATCTATGTCTAACTCTTTTATTCACTCGTTCTCTTTAAATATAAATATGTATATGTCGCACATATATAGGTATACGAGAGAATTAATGGATAATTTTAATTTTTTGGAATTATTTTATATTTGGTATGTTTTCCCCTTTCTTCAAAATTTTTAGTATATTAAATTAACAGTTAATCATTTGTATTTTGTCGCATCTATTGATAATAATGTGTGTTAGAAATATTTTAAATAATTTGTATGCTTTTAACTTCTTTAGAATTATTTTATATTTGGTATGTTATTTTGTATGTTTGGTTCGTATATATATATATCATCATCAACAGCCATCGCTTTAAATTCACTAGATCGTCTTCTTGGTCATTTTACCAATTATATCTCTGCGATACCACTGTAGGGTGTTTGTATGAGTATTCCACCTGTTGTCTTCTCTTCTTGAAATATTGTCAAACTATATCCATTTTAGCAATTTAATTCACTAGATAATGCCACGAACTTTTGTCTGACCTCTTATGAAGGATATTATTTTTCTTTCTCTTCTTGTTATTCCGAGCGTATATGTTTCCTTACTCCGTTTTGTTTTTTGTAATCTTTGTACCATCCGTTTTGTTAGTGTCTATGTTTCCGCTCCATAAGTTAGAGCAGACAAAACACTTTTCTTTTCAAGCAAAGAGGAATGTTATTCTTCAGAATAATACTGTTCTTCCTAAAAGCACTCCATCCATTTCTGATTATTGCATTGATTACATTCATAATGCTTTTGTCCGATATTATTTCCTGTCCAAGGTACACACAACTTTGCTCTTCTGTAATCTCAGTGCTGTAGAAGATGATCTTCTCTTTTGATGCAAATCAATTGAACATCACCTTAATTTTTCCAGTTTTTGTGTAACACCACGTTAATGGTAGCTTCTAAATGCAAATCTATTAAAATATCATTCAGTTCTACAGGGCTGTTATGTCAGCAAACCGGATATGACTTAGTTGTCATCCATTTAATCTAATCCTTTTGTTTTCCCAATTAAACTTCTTCAAATATTTTCTAAGACAGCAGTAAAACGCATAGACGAAATGGGTTAATTTTTATATATATATTGTAACATTTTTCCATTCTATACAAGATGTGTTAAGTATGACAAAAAGTATGATGGTTGCTTGGTTGTTAGTATGCTGAGAAAGATAAAAATATGATGGATGTTAGCTGGTAAAATTTTTATTACAGCGAATAGCGCAAAAATCTCATCTGTGCAGTCAGGGGTTCGAGAAAAGGCATAAGTGGATTCTACACCCAGTAAATGTCTCCTGTAAAAATAATAAATAAGCTATCCGGTTGACGAAATTTTTATTTCCAGTTTCTTTCATGACTATTGGAAGGACTATCTTATGCCGTTTCATATTTCACCAATCATTCCGTCCATCATTATAGATTACAGTCCGTCACTCCGGTAAAAATATTATATTTAATATTTTCAGTAAAATTTAGCTGGTCACACTCTTCACTGATGTCTACATATTATTAATAACAACTGGAACGAACGGAAAAAGTTGCGTTCCGAGCTCGCGTAGTTGTATTTAAAACATAAGACCGGAGAGAACAAATGAGCAAGGCAGATATTTCTCTAAATGAAACAGAGTTTCGTTGAGTATCTTCTTGTCGCAAGCCTACAATTGGAATAATTGTGTGATCTTTTGGCGGGAAGAAATGTTACACGTGTTTTTCGAAAAAGAATATCTAAGTCTAATAAAAATAGAACATTCGAAATCGAGAGTGGAAAAAAATACGAATGAAGAATCAAATTGCAAAAGGACATTTGCAAAAGGAAAATGAAAAAAAAAAAGTACTATGAGCTGATATCATTAAAATTCTGGAAAAACAGAAACGGTAAAAAAATTAATACAAAGTATAACAAATTAAAAGAAGAAAATTTTAGAAATATTAAAAATGTGTTATATATATATATATATATATATATATGTGTGTGTGTGTGTGTCTGGATTTATAATCAATACTTTAATCTTTAAAAAATGCATTAATAAAATTTCTCAGAAAATCAGTTTTTGTTATCATATTTATATATCTCTTTTCTCTTTCTTATAAATCTAAGCAAAATTTTATGAAACTTACGAATTTAAATAAATTTCAGGCCATGACATATTTTCAATTTCGAAAAGAATTTTCAGAATATATTTTTAGTACTTATTTTATGGTAGAAACAAGCATAAAAGCTTTAAATTTCATTCATAATACTTCATATTTCTTTACTTCATAAAACATACAAAAAGAACCGAAAAGTGCTTTAAAGCGTGAAAGCTCAGAATGTTGTTTTATTTGGAGATATCGTCGTGAACTAGTGTTGGAAAAAACGTATTTATTTGAGATAATGCTTGAATAGTGCTAAGAAAAATATATTTAAGCATAAAAATGCGCTACACCTCTGGTTTCATTTGATCTTCTAAAAACATGCTCGATTTTCTAGTCTTATAATTTTTTTTCTTTTCTTTTTTTATTTAGAATTGCTTCCGAATTGTTTTACTTTTTGAATAATTATTTGCTTTTCTAAAAACACTGTGTGGTTTTGTAATTATGCCCAGTTATATTCGAAAGTATTTATTTATATGAGGTATTAAGAAAAAATATTTGAGATAAATTTGTATGAACAGTTATGTGGAAGACATTATTCGTTGCAACCTATTGTCTTTCTATACCTAATTAAATATGTTTTTTTACAATTTACATATATTTATAAGATATATCTTTGTATTTATATCATTTCTAATCTGAGTATGACTTTTCTTATATAATAATTAGATATTTTATATGCAATTCAAAAATCACAAATTACATAAAAGGAACCCAAAAACATTTTAAAGTATTGATGTTTAAGATGCTAGTATTTTCATGCTTTTTTTAACTAACGTTTAAAAAACACATTCATCAATGAAATCATAAGTTATCAAAAGTAAAATGAAATAAAAATTAGAACGTCTAGAATATGTCGGCATTTATATATGCAAATAGTATGTATATATACATATTTAGTACTACACTCTCCCATTTGGCAAATTATATTTACTAAGATATTATCTCTATATAATAAAACACAGTGTAACGGTGCCGGTTCCGACCACTCTGGTTTGCGAATCGACCGTAGCTAAAACGCCATGTTAGGCTTAATGAAAAACATATGCTAAACATATGATAAACATATGCATGAAGCTAAATGATAATTTCTTCTACTTAAAATCATGTCTGTTCAGCATATTTTCGTATAAAACATGTATATTATATCCAGTTATAATGTTTTAAGTTTTAAATTAAAAATAACAGATTAAACCACGGATTACCTGATGTAAACAAACAAAAACTGTTGCAATCCAGAATCATAAATCCCATATCTAGAAAAACAATAACGAAAAATCATGCGTCAAGCATAGATTATGTAAGACTTTCCAACGCTTCCAAAATAATTTTACAAATCATACCGTTTAATAAGCTAAAAGATAACATCTAAGTAATCCGAATACTTTTCATCAGCCCTGTATAGGATCTATAGATTTGTATATATACTACATAGGATGCTAAATTTTAGTTCAGTTAGGAAACGCGTAGCACAATTTAAAATTCTCCGTCTGGAGTTAAATAATACGGAAATGTGTTCGCGAACTTTTGTGCTTCCCTGTATAGGATCTATAGAATTTATACACACCACGTAATAGACAAAAAGTGAGTTAAAATTAAAATCGCGTTCAGTAACTTAAAACGCACTTCCAGGAATTATTGCTAACAGACAGTAGAGAATTCTTTTGTGTGTCCCTGTAAATGAACGATGACTGCTATACACACAATATTCTGTGGAAAGCCTCTTGTAATGCACCTTATTTAAATTTCAATGCGTTTAAAATAGGGAAACATTATTTAAATAAACCGCAGACGATTTTTCTCCATAGACGTAATGTAACGGAATTCTTTTGACTGTCCCTGTAAAGTAACTATAAGTGCTATGCACACACTATTCCATATTAAGCTTCTTCTAATGCACCTTAGTTATATATATAAATTTCAATGCGTTTAAAATAGTGAAACATTATTTAAATAAACCTCAAGTGATTTTTCCCCATAGGCCGCAATGTAATGGAATTCTTTTGAGTGTCCCTGTAAAAAAAGTATAAGTGCTACACACTTCCGTTGAAATAGGGAACATGCTATAGATAACGACTATAACATATAAAAATTGCAGAGCAATCCGAGCATATTTGCGGGAGTTAGAGCACGGACAGACGGCCAGACGGCAGACGGCAGACGGCCAGACGGCCATACGGCCAGACAAACCGAAGTCATAAACACTTTTCAACTAGGTTGGAAAGTGTTAAAAATGAATGACTCTTTGAACGTTTCGTTAAAATATCCAATTATGCTCTTAAAATATTTGTAAAAGTATATTATAGTCTTTAAATATTTAAAAGATTTTTTAAATTTATTTCTGTAAGCATTTTTTTCTGTAAGCATTTTTTTTTCAGAATTAGCGATGATACCTTTCGAGGCTTTGCGATGATCTACCAGTATTTTAGATTTCGTTCCTAAATACTGTTCTGGTGCCATCTATTGACAATAAATATAAATTATACCTTTCTGTTGGAAAAAAATATAACATAATAATAAAGTTGTAAAATAATATAAAATGTATATAAGCATATTTGTAAAATAAGAAAAATTCAGGATTTATTTCAAGATCAACTTTTTTGAATGATTTAAACTATTTTTATTATTAATTTTGAAAGGGAAATATTTGACTTTGTGTAAAAATTAATGCATTATTTTAGATTTGGAATAAACTAAAATCGTTTTCGTATTATTGAGAGCGAAAATTAATACCTATAATTTACTTACCATAATTAATTATTGAGACCTTAATTATTGAAATCGTTATTAGGATTAAAATTTTAATTATTCAGAAAAAAATATTTGGAAATTTTGAGTTGAAAAACAAAAATAAAGAAAAAGATTATGTTTCGTAAAATTTACAATTAACATAACTACCATTAACAGTAAAATTTGCCATTAACCCTGAACTTAACGGTTCAGGTCAATTTTCCTTATTGTCGATAAATAGTATATGAATATTTTTATCAATTATTTAAAATGTTAACTGAAAACCCCAATTTCTACCCACCGTCCTAGGACCGGTATTTACACTAGTATATATATATATATATATATATATATATATATATATATATATATATATGTGTGTGTGTGTGTGTGTGTGTGTGTGTGTGTGTGCGAATAATATATATATTTACTTTATCAATTAATGTAAAATATAATTATATGCTTTCTATAAATAAGTGACTAAGTCATTTTTGTTATACGAACATGTAAGTTTTTTTTATTATTATTATTTCAAAGGTGTATTATACATACATACACACATGTGCATATATAGTTAAAAACTTGCATTATTTAATTGTTGCTGAAACATATTTATTATTACATTAGTACCTTTATATCTGTCATCCTTTCTTTCTAAGTTTAAACAAGATTTCATAAAAGGCATGAATTTTAATAAATTTCACACCATATCATATTTTCAATTCCAAAAACAATTTTTAGAATATATTTCTTAGTACTCATTTTAATGCTGAAAAAGCATAAAAGCTTTAATATTCATTCATAACACTTCATATTTTCTTGTATCATAAAACATACAACAATAACAGAAAAAAAGTTACAAAGTATTTTAAAGTATAAAGGGGTCAAAATACTGTTTTATTTCAAGCTCCTTTCTTAAAGTAATGTTTGAAAAATGTATTTATTTAAAATAGTGCTTGAATAGTGCCGGGTGAAAATATATTCAAGCATGAAAATGTGTTTTCCATCTGCATTTATTTATTCCTCTAAAAATTACTCCATGATGTAACATAGGTTTCCTTTGTCGTTGTTGTTCGGAATTACGTACAAATTTTTGTACTTATATTATTATTTTTTTCTTAAAACTAGGGGGATTTGCCCCCTACAAGCTACGCTCACCACTCCCCGTTCAGACATCACAGGTTCTAAAACCACACTAATTTGCTCTGCTTTAAGAATATAATGGGATATTGAGTTATAATTATACGACCAGTGGCGACCTTCTGTAATAGGATTTCCATTCATTTCCCTTTAAATGGGGGATTTTAAGACCGAATCAACTGTTGCAGCGACAGCTAATGGCTGTTTTCGTAATTGATTAAATAAGGTAAATTCACCATTTGAAAATCAACTTGTATAAAATGACTAAGTAAACAATGTCACTTTTTCCCTAAATTTTATAACGACGCTATATTAAAAAAAAAAAAAAAAAAAAAAAAAAAGTAGTAGTTTTAAATATATTATTTCCAATATAAGGAATTTTCTTTTCTTTCTTTCTTTTATATATATATATATATATATATATATATATATATATATATATATATATATATATATATATATATATATTCACGTGCAAATACATTTTTAACAGAAATGAAATATTGTTATTTGCGCTGTTTTAAAATTGATAACAATAGTAGGTAAAAAACATTTTTTTTTCGGAATATAAAATAAATCTCTCGTGTAAATATATTTTTTAATTGAATCTGTTTGGCAATATTATTATTTGAGCATTTTAAATATAGCGTAATTTTCCTCATTTACTACTTTTACTATAATAATTTAATTATTATTGTAAAGTTTTATTTTCTCGTGTTTTTAATATTCGCATATATGTAAAATTTTTATGACGTTATTTTCTCCAGTTACTTTTTTTAACACGTGACCATTTAATTATTATTTTAAGGTCGTATTTCTGTCTTTAATAGTCACATGTAAATAAATTTTGTCTTTGCAAGAGAATATTATTATTTCCGCTGTTTTACAAATTGACAACAATATAAAAAATGACCTTTTCGAAATATGAAATAAATCTCACTTGAAATGATGAAATTTTGAATAGAAAATTATAAATAAAACCTCAATAGATTAATAAAATTTGCAAAATGATTGCACACTTCATACCGTAAGCTAATCAAGTATGTGCCTGTGAAATAGGGTTAAATTCGTATGCATTGTTTTACATCCTATAAAACTTTTTTAACGGAACTTTTTTGACCAAATTCAACATTCAATAGCTCTTAAAATAATTCTTCGATTTAAAAACTGTCTACTTCAGCGTGTTTAGCATACATTTTTCTATAAAATTATCAATTTTCGTAATTTTACATGCAATGGATTTCTTAATATTAGCCGAGGAAGACCTCCGGTCACAAAAACTTCATTCACGGCAACAGCGTTCCTTTCTTTTTTTCTTCTTTTTTTAGAATAAAGAGATTCCTAGGTTAAATTTACGACTTTCCATTTCTCCTTTATTTGCATTTCATATAATTCATACCTAAATACAATTAATATTAAATAAAATATTTGAGAATATTTTTTATAAACAATTATGTTGCTGATTTCCGAAAACTAAACATCTTTGTATCTATTTATAATAATTTATATTTATTCCTATTTACGTATACCATATATTCACATTTACAATACTTCTTACCTATACAATTTTTATTATATGCTAATTAGATAATATATATGTACAATCACAAATAATAATTAAAAAAAAAAAGTATAAAAGCAATTTTTTTTTAACATTGTTTCTTGAGCTAATTTTTAAAAAACATATTCCTAAATTAAATCATGCAACGACATCATAAAAAGAAATGAGATTAATTAGTCAAGTGAAAAACTTTTATTTGTATGTTTTGATACATAATCTAACTTAGTGTGTCTAGTATATATATTACACTATAAATATGTTAAAAATTAAAAAATTCATTACAAAGGAACAACAAATGATACTAAAAAATTTCGGTTTGCACGAGTGGGATTGGAGGGAGATTGAATTATTTTAATTACAATAAAAAGTTGTGGTTCAAAAAATGACCGAGATATGCCGCTGGGCATGCATAATAGGAAGCAGATTTCTGCAAATCAGGCTGTTAATAAAACACCTCAATGCACATTGATTCTTCATTCGGTGCCAGCAGTATGATAACGTGACCAGATAAATCTTTGCTGGTTAAGCTGTTTTACAAGAACGAGGAATCATCAACCGGCGCATGGCAATAATTCCCCATGGCAAAAAGGACTCAAGACAAGAAAATGGCCCGTTTCATGTGCTGGGATACGCTTGTCAGACGCTTCAAAGATATGCATATGTAACTATAAACCTAATTTGCATATTTCTACTTCATATTATGCACTCCAGCGCCATCTATCGATATTTCTATGCACAAAATTTTTCCTCATTAAAAAAAAAATCGTATCTTCCTCTAATCTCTTTCCTGCAAACAGCAATAGTTTAGCATCATTCCTTTTTAATGAATTTTTAAAGTTTTAACGAGTTTATGGTGCATCCGATGTATAATGTACCTGCATATAAAATATTTTAAGATGTACTTCGGCATACATTGTACATAATATTTCTTTGTAACATATATTTGTTTACTTTTGATTGTTCTATGTTTAAGTCACATTTTCGTTATATATATATTTTTTATATAAAAATTTTATTTATTTATTTTTGATGATCATTTTTTCCTTATAAAAAAGAAAAGCAGCATTGCTCCGTAGTCATATACGAGATGCATTGTAGAATTTCAAAACAGCACGTCATCCAGTGTCGTCAAGAGATAAATGGCTCCATCATTTGTTGAATTAATTGATTCACAGTTCGTTAAATACGAATGTCTGATGTGAAAATCAGATGCACACCTTGTAATGGAAGGCAAAATATTCGCAGCTTACCTCATCCTGCCCTGTTTAATGGAAGGTTGGCGTAGCTTGGCGTAAGTTTCTTTCATCCTACCGTGCTAATTGTTAGATTTCTACGAGGATTAATTTTTCACGAGAACTGGCAGAAAAACTCACGAGACAGGTTAAAAGTGGGGAACGATTGCAGTCGGTAACTTGAAAGTCATGGCACTTAATGAAGGCAAACAGGAACCCAATTGGAATTTCTCTAATAATACTCAACCAGTTTCACAGATAAATCATTTATTCATAAACAGGAAAAATGCTGGAACAGTTCACACAGGCTACAGGTATAAACTTATGGCCCTCAGGCTTAAGAGATCTTAAGTGGCTGATGTGAAATTCTAAGTTGCAGAACACCAGATAACGCTTTTGTCAGCACTTCCAAACACGACAAAAATCTGCTCTCCAAATGCTTGCAATCGGGTTTTGTCAACTCCGCGTAAAGTTACAGAAGCGACGTAACGAGCGCACGAGCCAATCAGTGAGAGGCGAAATTAAGCTAAGCGAATGACGTGCGATGGCGAAGATTTAACAAGAAAGAATACCGTTCCCAGCTGTGCATTGATTTTGACGTGAAAAACCCCAGTGGCGTGAAGCGATCCGTAGAATAGAAATTAAAAAAATGGCTTTTAAAAAACATTCGAAATGACAACTAACGTCCCTCAGAATATTATAGATTGGAGAATTGATAAAAGTTACGAATGAACTAAAAGTTTTAGATTAAGATTTGGAATAAGATAATTATTAAGATACGTGTTAATTATTTTAAAAGGACATTAAATAAGGATTAATATTGTTAAGAATTAAGGAAACAATGAATAAGTCAAAATTTAGAATAATTTAAAGGAATATTGCGAAATAAATTTTTTATATAATATATATATATATATATATATATATATATATATATATATATATATATATATATATATATATATATTATTTCATTTTCCATCATTTTCGTGTAAAATAAGTAAAAAATGTGACAGATCATTGCATTTTAATAATATTTTTTTAGGTTTCAAATACACCTTTAAAGTGAAATGCAACAACATTTATCCAAAATAAATAGTTTAAACATCAAAACTTATTCTATTACAGTTGATTAAAGCATGATAATACTTCGACGGAAAAACAGTAGCATTCAAAAATGAGAAAATAATTCACTCCAAAATTAAAAGTGAAAATCCCTGAAAATAATTTTTATTTTTTGAAACTATCGAAGTTTAAAGATTGAAAATCAAACTTGAAGATTATTTAAGGAATATTTTATATTTGAAACTCTGTAGATTAAGAAAAAGTATTCACATTTTCTAGAAGTTGAAGTACTCGAATTTCAAAGAGAAAAAGCTCTTTTCAAAATAAACATAAAAGTTTTATTTTATTTCTTGGTTCTTTCGTGCATTAGTTCTCGAAAAATACATTTTTAAAGATATTTTCTTCGTGTTGGTAAAAAATATGCATCTATGAAGAAGTAAATGTAAAAAGTGTAGTTTTTCATTAACAACTGTTTACAGTATTTTTCATGTAGTTCTGTTGTTTCAAGAAAAAAAAAAATACCAGCTTTAAAAATAACGAAAAATTGGATATTTCCATGTTATTTTGTATCGACCTTTTTTTTTTTTTTTTTTTAAACAAAGATTCAGTTATTGCCCTTGTCACTATTTCATTTATTAAATTGAAATGAAATTTCATAAAAGGTGACATTAAATAATGTCATTAAAGGTGACAAATCTTACGGCATAAAACATTTTTAGCAAATGTTTAATTCTAAAATAAGTCATAACCACAGTTAACTGAAGTAAAAAGACTATTATAAAATAGGATACTTCTCTATTATCCCGTCCACCACTTTTCATAACAAAAAACTATCGCCAAACTGTAAGATTAAACGCCAAAAATGCAGTCCCATTTACTTCATGTCAGAAGCATTATACGTGTTTGTTATGTCATCAAGTGGTTTTAAATTCGACATTTGCGTGTATTTTTCATTATGTTTTACTGATTTATTAGTTATTTCATTAATTAAAATAACAATTGTGTCCTTAAATTCTTATATTTTATTTATTTATTTATTTTGATATTCCAATGGCAACGTTCTCCCGTTTATTTGGCTTTACAGTTTGGCGGTAGTTTTTTGTTATGAAAAGTGGTCGACGGCATAATAGAGAAGTACCTAAAATAGTAAGTTAAATTTAAATAATGTAATAATATAATCTGACAAACTGAAAAAATATTTCAAGAAAATCTTCCTGGGACAATCTGAGATATTTTTATAAGCTTATCCATATAAATGAAACATCTTTCACTTTATAACTCGTAATACAAAAAAAAAGTTATTTTTTAAGAGTTCTTAGTCTTTTGTACTGAAATGAAAACCTGAAAAGTCTGTTCAGATAGCAGTACTCAAACTTCTTTATTTTAAAGCATACATACTCATAAAAATAGCAATCATAACACTTGATATTCTCCAGAAAGTGGTAGAGCTTATCGGAGAGTAAAACATATTGCAAAAGAGAGATTGGAATAATGTAATCTCTTTTAGTTTCTCTTTGTTCTAGAGTCTGAAAACTTACTTCTTTCCAGAAAAGGCAAGAACGATATATGCAGGTTTATAAAATAAAGTTTAATGGAAATGAGATATGCACTTTATATTTCCGTATTTGTTTGAATTTCGTAGTATTGTGGGATTTTGAATAGGAAAAAATATATTCCTGAGTAACAATAGATTTCTACATTTTTGGTGGCTGCACTTTTACATTTTTGAAATTATGCATTTTGATTTTTTATTCTTGAAATAAGTTTATTCCTTAAAATCATAGAAGGAAAATGTTGTTTCAATGGAGCAAATAATTATTCTTTGTATAGCCTTTAAAAGTTAATTAGTATCTGTTGATTTAAATCTAATTAAAACAAAAATTCTAGATTTGAGCATTTCATAAAATATTTTTTTCTTATGAAATTTCGACAAAGATTTAAAATAGTTACACACGATACGGATTTTTATGAATACGTACTTACAGCTTTTCTTCTTAAGCAACTAAAATATTAAACTTAGCATTTGCTACTAAAAAGAAATTTCTTTCCAAATAAAATTATGCAGAAAACCTTGTATGTTTAAATGTTTAAAATAAAAAAAAATATTGAATTTCTATCAATTAATATTGTTAAGTATTATATTTCAACAGCATAATTGTTACTTATTTCAAAACACACACTTTGCTGATATGTTTCTTGGTGTTTAATGATAGTATAACCATTTAAGTTGTGTATGAACATACATCATCTCAGCATATATATTTGATGTTTGATATCAAAAAAGATATTGTTTGTTTTTTCACCGATCCCTGAAATCAGGTTTTAAAACTAACAATACCGATGAAGAGCTTAAATGGGTGATGTCTGGTACCTGGTGTCGGGACATCCCTAAAATATGAATTCTGCCGTTCAAGCTACATACTTACATTGTTCTTCAATTCGTTCTGCTGATTAAAGTCTATAATAAAAATTTTGAAAGTTTACTACAAACTTGTATTTCCACTTTTCTCGAATGCAATACGCATTTTTATATATTATTTTGTTCACAAATTGGAGAAAGAACTATCTAATATTGATTCATGAAAACACAATCATATTTTTAAACATGAAAATATAATCGATATTTTAAATAATTAAAATATAATCGATACGTTAATATTCTGTGGATTTTACTGTTAGTTTAAGTATAGAACACTGTTTGGTTTACCTGTTATAAATCTATTTTTATAGACAAGGAAATTATTTAATGTAGAATTCTTATAAGCAGTATAGATAAGCATGTCGTATATAAGTAGAAGAATAAATTCCTACTGGTTATTACATGGGTATATTTATGATTATATGTTTATATGTTGATTTCTTGTAAGGTGTGTAAATAAACATGTCGTATATATTGATAAGAAAAATTTCCAACTGAATTTTGGCTGAATTTATTTATGATTGCATGTTTATACATTATACTTTTTTATTCCTTCGTTTATTAAACTTTAAGTGATTTGATAGTTTTAAAGTAACTGTTATTTAAATTTTTGATTGTTTAAAATAATAAAACAATAAATAAATGTTTACTCGATTACAAACCTATATAGACCAAAACTGTAAAATAAAATACTAATAATTTGATTACAGACAGGTGTGGCGAATATTTTTATATTCACACGTACTACAATTTTCAAAAATGTTTTTGTAGGATAGATTTTTAGCATAATTTCTAACACTCTTCGAAGAAGCTTTACCAAGGGGCCTGTGGCCACACATCCCCACAGTATAGCGATTTTGGGATATTAGGAAAGGAGGTCCTTCGATCTATTCGAGCATTAATTTATATATTTTTAAAAAGTTTTCAAATAGTGATGCGAATAGAATAAAAATATAGTCCACCTTTGTTAAAATGGTTAAAGCTAACTAACTGAAATTTAAGGACATATTGACTTGAAATTTTAAATAGACTTTGGACGAAAACTTCATTGAGTTTATGATTCAAAATTCTCGGATTTGATTTTAATTTGCATTTTTTAACTTGCTGAAGTAGCTTAAATTTAACTCTCATTCGATTACAAATTTAATTTAACCTAAATAGATAAATATTGTAAACTTTTAATTTTGATTTTCAAATGTTTGAAATAACGGACATTTCACACAAACCACAAGTAAGTAAATTTTAATAATTTTGTCCATGAACATTCAATATTTATTGAAAATATTTTAAGGAAGAACTATTCGTACAAATAATTTTTGAACTGTTTTTCCATTTCTTTATACTTTTTTTCTAAATACAATTATGAATACAACATCAAAACTCATGACTAATACTATTTTTTTTTTATTCTGTAATATTTATAAAGTATTAAATCATTCTATTTCAAAATAAATCATTTCATTTTCAATTGTAATTATATTTACGTATTTAAAGTCCTATTTCTTTCCTGAGGATTTTTTATTTACCTCAAAACAATTATAACTTACTTTTGGATGTCTGCTAAAAATATGCAGCTCTTTTTAGAAATGTATAAGATTGATAAAAACAATCGACGGTATAGCTTTCGATTTTAATAATCGTTCATCACTTTTACAGATCGCGTAATTTTTACATCATTGAATAAGGAAAAATGTATATTCGAGTGAAATGCTATGAAAATTAGTGTATTTTCATGGATTTTATACGGTTTTTAAGTATGCTTTTTAAAACTCTATCTCACAATGAGTATTTATATGATAACGCAATGTAAAGTAATTAAAAAAAGTTTAAAAACAAGATTATATTGTATTCATTTAAAGAAAACTTTTGTTTCACTGCTGTCACTTTTACAGCCACAATAAAAACCTACTTTAATTCTTAGCGGAACAATAAGAGTAGAACAATACCAAACTTTTTCATTTTCATTTCTACCTGATTTTATTTACAAGAAACACAAAAAAAATCATTGTAATGTTAATCTACATCTGTGCGAAATCGCATTGTCCCTTGTGGTATCTCTATTCACTTCGTACAATACAACACATTTCTTACTGGAAATCTCCTAGGATAATGTAAGGATACAGCAGATGCTATTGTCGTAAAGAAAACAGACTGTAAAGGGAAGTAAGGGGAATATAGCACCACTAGATATAAAAACAAAAAGATAAACTTAATGGATAAAAAATACTATACATCTCTACCGACTTGGCATGAAGAAAAACGTTTGTTGATAAGTGCGTGTTGATTACTTAGGTTATTTTGTCCTATTATTTTTATTAGGAAGGTAAATTGAAAGCTTATTCTCCTTTGAAATTTTATATAATTTTTTTTTTAAAGTAAGCACCTTTTTACATTTCAGTAAAACGTTATCGTTAATATTAATTAAAAATCGCAAAAAAAAGTGAAATTTTTTAAATGCCCAACTTTATTTCTATCTTAAATTATCTTACTTGAGAGCCAAACTATATACAAAAATTGTAAAGAATATGTAAAGTATAAGTTTTTTTGATCGAAATCTAAACTAAAGCATAATTGTTTACATAGATTTATATATAAACATTTATATGAATCTTTTAAATAAAAATCCTTTATACAAATGTCTTACATTTTAAAAAAAGAATTTAATGGATGGTTTATATTATCAAAAATTTTATAAAAATGCGATATTTCTCCTTTCTTAAAACAGAAAGGAATTTTATAATATTTTTATTACTATTTAAACAGCCTTAATATAAGAAAAAATTGTAAAAATATACATTTAAAATAATTAATTTAAAAAAAATGAAAAATGACATAGCATATATCTAACTTTGAAATTTTATGATAAATATGTCTTCAGTTAAGACAACTAAAAAAAAAAAAAACTAATGAACACTAAATTATTTAATGTACATTTTGATTTTTAAAAATGTCATTCAACTTTAGAGTAAAACATTTGTTGCTTTGTTATATATAGTAGGGTTTGTTACGTTTGTAGTGTATGTTAAAAATTCAGAAATGGAATATGTTCACATTTTTATTTAATATAGCATAATTTTTTCTTTGATTTGTAAAATATTTAAAATATCTCAAATTTGTAAAATAAATTTAATCAATGTTTTCGAAATGTTTAGTTTCTTTGAATTGTGAATGTGTATTTTTCTCCAATTTAGAGTTTAGATATTGGTTGTGTCTCAGCCAAAATAATTCTTGATGCTTGAAAAAAAAGTTTATATATATATATATATATATATATATATATATATATATATATATATATATATATATATATATATATATATATATATATATATATATATATATATAAACAAATTGTAGTGTTTATATTTTTTTAAAGGGAAAGTTATGAAGTCGTTTTTTTTGTACTCACGTTGAAGTCGGTGACAAAATAGTTCCATTCTATCCATCTGTGTAAGATAATCGAATATTAATGAAACATACCAAATCAAGATAGCGTAGCCTAATTTATATAATTATAATTATTTTTAGCGACATATTCGCATTTCTTTCACTGCGAATTTTTTTGAAGTCTCCATAAAATAAATAAATAAATAAAATAAACGTAATGCACTTTTGGACAACTTCTAAAAACAGTAGCTATTTTTAGAAATGTATAACGATGGTAGAAATGACTGGTGCTAATAGTTTTCGCTTTTACTACTAACATATAATATCTGAACATTGCATCATTTCAATTTTTACATATTTAATTGAATGCGAGAAAATTGTACTTTCGAATGTGTATGAGATTTGCAGCTGAATTTGGCAACAATTTATAGCATTTTACATGATTTTCAAGTATGACTTTTTAAAATCTGCATCAAGAATAAGAATTTACCTGCTACAATAATGTAAAGTAGCTATTCACAGATGCGTTGCATTAATTTTTAATTGATTGTCCTGAACAAATTAAGAAGCGTTTTCAATTTTCAGCGTTAATTATCCGTAATTGAGATAATCCAATCGTTTCCATCATAACTGCAATGGCCTTTAAAATGTATGTGAATGTCAATGAATATTTTTAACAACACTGTTTCGATAAATCACATTTGATTATATACGCCATTTGGCTATGGACCCAATTACGAAAGATTAACCATACAGTCAGACTAACCATACATAGAATACGACACTTTGACGTTAAACTGAAATTTGTCAACGAAAAGATATATTTCTATTGTTTTAACATACGTTTTTCTGAAATTATTTAGAGTTTATATTTCTGTTTAATTCGCAATGCGATATTAATCCATTCACGTAATTTTATTTATTTATTATTGTTATTATTATTATTATTTTGTTACAAAACTACTTTATCTGGAAGTGGGATGTTTTCACTGCATTTTGACCAAGCTCTTTAACTTTTACATCTCTCTAACTTGGATTGCTGCACACTCTCCTCCTTAATATATTAGATTTTTTTTTCTCGCCGCTCAATAATTACCGATAATAAAAATTACTCCGCTATAAATAATTATAAGAGTCGTACAGCCATCAAAAGAAAAGGGAAAAAAGATCTAAATATAATACGTCAAGCATAGTGTTATATAAACTTTCCAACACTTCCAAAATAATTTTACAAATATTTACCGTCTAATAAGGTAAAAGATGATAACTAAGTAAACAATTTGGAAAACGTATAACATATTTAAAAACCCAATTTAAGGAATTAACAAAAATATTCGGAAAATATCCAAATTCTTTTGAGCAGCCTTAATCTTAAAAAAAAAAAAAGTTTTTTTTTTTTTTTTTTTTTTTTTGGCTATTACAGTATAATAAGATCTAATTTACTAACTTTTATATTAAAAATAAATGTATTATCTGAAATTTTTATCCCAAGTTATGTATTATAATTGTTATAATTTGTTTATATAATGATATTTTAAAACCATTTTCCTATTCGTGAGATTATTGTTTAAGAAAGAAAAAAACTTTTTTTTTAACACTTCCTTATCTTTATTTAAGGAAATACGTTCACCTTTAAATAGTTTATCTTTTGTAATTCAAATCATTGCCATCATCATTATTACTAACTGCGTCATCATCATTATTATCATCAGCATTGTAACAAGAGAAAATGATTTTCTTTAACGTTAAGTTTTGACACAAAAGATTTGCAAATTACTTTGTTAGAAATTCCATTAAAAGATATGCGATACGTGAAAACATTTAGACAAATCAGGTATCATAATTAATCAACATAAATGGGCATAGACATAGAATTTATCTCAATATGCTTAAAAATTTGAAACAAAACGGAATCTTTTATATATTTGTAAAAGGTTTATTTTCAGATTATTTAAAACATTTTTTTTCTTTAGATGCAACAGACATGGACATTTATCTTAAGTAGTATTATTTAACTCGTTCTTGACTATTATTTTTAACATTTATGTTAAACTAAAAGACAATTTTTCTTAACGTATAGGTATGCAATACAATTTTTTTATGTTTCTTTACACGATTCTATAATAACCAAAAGTAGTTTTTGTAACTCCAAAATAATCGGTTCTGACGAAACAATATTTAAAAAAAATTATAATAGCACTTCTGTATTATTTAACAGTAACTCTATAGCATTTACACGCATTATTAATGCAAAAAAGGCTGACAACTGATGTTTTTATGTGTATACAGTTAAATATTTATATTAAGCATATTTGTCATGTATTATAGTATAAGATGCAAAATTTTAATTGTAGGAGGATAATGCTGGTCTGCAAAAGTTCTGTAATTTTTCAGATTGTTTTTACTTTTGCACTGTAATTATATAAATAAATGGTCCAGCTTTAGAGAAAATTAAAATTTAGCATTATCTATTAAAGATATTCTTAAATCCTAATTTAATATTAATCCCCTTAAATATTCTTTAATTTTCTTAAATCTTAACTTTTTGATCACATTCACGAAATCACTTTCATAGAAAAAAATTTCCGTAAAAATACGGAATAATACTGGCAATCAATGCAATAGGTATAATATAATAATATTGGCAATTTAAAAAAAATAGTAGCAATCAATGGATTTTTCCCTTTCTTTAACATTGATGTTTTATTTATCTTCGAAGAGTAGTCTTTTTCGGATTTTACTTTCGACGCCAGAAACAAAATCATTAGTCAAATATTCAACTGCTACAAGGTTTCTAACATTCCAAATACTGTTCTTGAAAGAATTTTCATTATTATAAATAATTAGAAAATATGCTATTATTATTATTATTATTATTATTATTATTATTATTATTATTATTATTATTATTACTATTATTATTCCAGTTGAGCCATAACAAATTTTAAAAAATTCTGTTATTATTATTGTTATTATTGTTATTATTATTATTATTCCAGTTGTTGTCACGTCCATGTTATCTGATCATAATAATTCCTTTGTACAACATGTTTTAATAATTGTTTCTTGCCGGAACGGTTGTTAAGAAAGGAATTTAAATTTTTTAATTTTTTTTGTTAAAAGCACAGCAATATGTTGGAGTCTATGTATGACACAATGCTCTTTCTTGTCTCCGTCTCTTTTTATTATTAATAATAACACAGTGTACAGATATTATTACCAATATCTTATAAATTGGTTACCCGTGTTTAAATAAAAGTAGCAATTTTACAGCAATGTGCATTTTACGGCATATAAGTACAGACTACATTTTTTTTTCTACTCACCTACACATAAAATTAAGAAATTAAAAAATAAAAATAAAAATAAAAATTATGCAATGTTTTTAATTGTTTATAGCTTTCAAAACATCTGCAAAAATAAAATACAAATAATATGGATTAACAATTAAAATTGTTTCAATAAAGTCAAAGATTTCTTTTCATAAAAGATTTTTAAATTATTTTTAATTAAAGGATTTGTTATTATTTAATAATATTTTAAGTATAGTCGCTATAGTATTGTAAGAATATTAAGATTTTAATTTTTTGTCCTCTTTTATGCATCATGTAATATTCATTTGTTGTTTTAAAAGCTTTGTTCCTTAAGATTTTAAATAATTCCATGATTATTTTTAATTAATAGGGTGGTAATGTATTTAATGTTTAAATGTATTTAATTTCTTTTCTTTTTTTCTTTTTATTCCAAAGTAACTGAGATGCAATAAATAACAATAATGTCATCATACAACAAATATGAAAAAAAAATATCCGTACATTTTTTATTCTTTGGTTAAATTTTTTCCTTAAAATTCCATTATTTACAACAATATTTAAAATGATGTAATAAACTGTAATAAACAGACATTTAATAATGCTAAAAAATAACTTTCTTTATTGAATTTCTTTTCTTAAATAGTCAGTTTCTTATGTTTCAATTGTTAAATTTTACTTAAAGTTTTATATATACATATATATATATATATATATATATATTTATGGAGCAGAAACTTGGACACTAACAAAACGGATGGTACAAAGATTACAAACAACACAGCAAAGTATGGAAAGATGTATGCTAGGCATAACCAGAAGAGACCGAAAGAGAATAACGTGGATAAGAAGTCAGACGAAAGTTTTTGACATTATCGAGAGAATTAAATGGCTAAAATGGAAATGGGCTGGGCACATTGCAAGAAGACAAGACAATAGATGGAGCACAAACACCCTACAGTGGTATCCCAGAGATGTAAAACGACCAAGAAGACGACCTCAAGTAAGATGGAGTGACGAAATCAGAAAAGTGGTCGGTGTTAATTGGATGACTAAAGCAATAGACAGGCAACAATGGAAAAATCTGGGGGAGACCTACATCCAGCAGTGGATTGAAAACGGTTGTTGATGATGATGATATATATATATATATATATATATATACTCGTTTTATGTTTTGATATTGATAAAAAAAAAATTTGAAACTTAAATAGTAAAACAAAAATAATAACACACCCTAATCAGTAAACTAATTTTATTTATTAGTTTACTCATAGTCAGTAAAATAACTTTACTAACTTTAATTAATAACCCTCAGTAAAATTAGGTTTAAAAAATAATACATATATCTATTCATCAAGATAGAGGCTCTAGATAGAAGAAATTAAAAACGAAATTACTAATTAGTTACTCATAAATACTAATAAAAACGCTTGTAATAATATTTAAGAACGTAAATGCATCTATATACTATATATATAATATAATATTATAACTAAGTGCCACACTCGAAAATGGGCTAAAGTTCATTTTATTAAACAAAAACTACAAAGAGTATCAAAAATAAATTTAATTTATTATCTGCTTGAAACACAACCTGGAAATTCTTGAAAAACTGGAAGTAAACAGCATTCCTTCAGGTGTCCTTTTGCCACGCCATTTCCCTAGCTTTATTGTGGCCGAGAAACCCAAATGTGACTTTAAATCAGTAAGTGTCTTCGTATACGTTCCACAAAAATATTTCTGAAACAAAGAAATGAACAGCACTAAACAAGTAAATAAATAAATTAAAAGAGTTTCTGCTATAGAGTATTTTTCATTGTAGAAGTTGCATTGTTATCCCGGAAAAAAATATTTAAAAAATATTTTCTGTAAATACGTTTAATTTCATAGTATTGCATGTTTTGTTTCATGTATATTTTGCATAAAATATAATTTTTTCATAACGATTTCTATAAAATTTTTTCCTCGAATATAAAATATACAAAAAATACAAAATATATATAATAGTATACTGAAACTCACTATGGCACGTTCTAATAATCCATATGTAATAATTCTCCATATGTCATGTATCTAGCTTGTTGTTTAGAAACTCAAACATAGAGCTTGTGGACTTTATCTATATCTTCCGCAAAAATCTCTTTTTTATACTTAATGAGGAAAGCAATGATATTAACAATTATATACCATGTTTTCCTTAAAAGCTCATTCCTTTTATTAAAATAAAAAAACTTTCTTAAAACACTTTACTCAGATTTATACTTAAAGACATATTGCTTCTTTTTTCTTAAAAGAAAATGCAAAATTTAACGCATCTTATTACTTCTAGTAATATACTGTATTTATCAGATTATTAATTCCAGTAACGTACTGAAACACATCAAGAATAGTCTTGAAAATTCAAAAGTAAATATTATTTTTCTAGAATCTTTTACCAGCATCATACACCTAGCTTTGTGGCAGTCTAGTAACATACCGAAGCAAATCAAGAGAAATCTTGAAAATTCAGAAGTAAATACTATTTGTTTTTTAATCTTTTTGCCGCATCATGCACCTAGCTTTGTGCCATTCTAGTAACATACCGAAACAGATCAAGAAAATTTCTGAAAATTCAGAAGTAAATATTATATGTTCTAGAATATGTTTGCCACATCATGCACCTAGCTTTGTGGCAGTCTAGTAACATACTAAAACTCATCAAGATCAAGAAGAATCCTGAAAAGTCAGAAGTAAATCCTATTTGTTTTTGAATATTTTTGCCGCATCATGCACCTAGCTTTGTGGCATTCTAGTAACATACCGAAACAGATCAAGAAAAATTTTGAAAATTCAGAAGTAAATATTATCTGTTCTAGAATATTTTTTTTGCATCATGCACCTAACTTTGTGGCAGTCTAGTAACATACTAAAACTTATCAAGATCAAGAAGAATCCTGAAAATTCAGAAGTAAATACTATTTGTTCTAGAATCTTTTTGCAGCATCATACACCCAGCTTTGTGGCATTCTAGTGACATACCGAAACACGTCAAGAAAAGTCCTGAAAATTCAGAAGTACTATTAGTTCTAGAATATTTTTTGCCGCATCATGCACCTAGTTTTCTGGCAGTTTAGTAAGATACTAAATAACATCAAATTCAAGAAAAATCCTGGAAATTCAGAATTAAATACTAATTTTTCTAGAATCTTTCTACCGCATCATACATATAGCTTTGTGATATTCTAGTAATATACAGAAACACATCAAGAAAAATACTAAAAATTGAGAAGTAAATACTATTTTTTCTAGAATTGTTTTGCCGATCATGCACCTAGCTCTGTGGCAGTCTAGTAAGATACTAAAACAAATCAAGATCAAGAAAAATCCTGAAAATTCAGAAATAAATACTATTTGTTCTAGATTTTTTTTGCCGCATTATACACCTAGCTGTGTGGCAGTCTACTAACATACCGAAACACATTAAGAAAAATCCCTAAAATTCAAAGGTAAATACTGTTTATTCTAGAATATTTTTGCCGCATCATGCACCTAGCTTTGTGGCAGTCTAGTAACATACTAAAATACATCAGGATCAAGAAAAATCCTGAAAATTCAGAAGTAAATACTATATTTTCGAGAATCTTTTGCCGCATCATATACCTAGCTTTGTGGCAGTCTAGTAACATGCCAAAGCAGATCAAGAAAAACCCTGAAAAATCCTGAAAATATTATTTGTTCTAGAATATTTTTACCACATAGTGCACCTAGCTTTGTGGCAGTCTATAATAACATACTAAATCACATCAAAATCAAGAGAAATCTTGAAAATTCAGAAGTAAATACTGTTTGTTCTATAATCTTTTTGCCGCATCATACACCTAGCTTTGTGGCAGTCTAGAAACTATAAAGTGAAGCTTTAGTTAATATATGCTTTAAGCATGCTTTAATAGAAGCTTTAATCAATTAATATATAATATATATTTCATAAAATATGTTTAATAACTTGACAGTGAAAGAATATCACTAAAAAAAATTTAAACAAAGTTTCCACTTATAGAGTAAGAATGTTTTCATGACATATATTTTAGTCAAAAACATTACTATAAACTTCAAATATGAATCTTAAATGAATGTACACGTCTTTTTCTAGCTACCATGTATATATATATATATATATATTCAAATTACATAATAAAATCTAGGAATTTAAATATTTCTTTAAATGCGTGTGAACTACTACAGAATAAGATATCTTTTCATTAAAAAATCATTTATTTCTCTCATTGAAGAATATTATTTATTATAATCATTTTCTTTTATATTATTATTAAAAAAAATACGTTTCAAAGTATAGTTTATTCTTTTTTCCCTTAAAGGGATTTTTTTATAATACAGATACAAAATTTATCACTAAAATATTTGTAGTGATATACACAAACATGTTGTTTTTTCTAACACAATTTTTTTTTTGTGTTAGAAAAAAAATTAAAAATGTTTTCGATTTTTTTTTTTTATTTATTGCACTTTTGAATACTATATGCAAAATTTAACAACAGAATATTTCTAGTAACATTCTAAAACACACCATGAAAATGTTTGAAAGTTTGAAAGTTAATAATAGTTCTAGCATTTGTTTTGCGCGCCATTTGCCTAGTTTTATTGCAGTCTAGAAATTCAAATGTGAATTTTAAATCCATACGCGTCTGCAGAGAACTTTCTCAAAACTATTTCTGTAAACTCAACAATTAAACTAATAACATTTAATATTAAAAATAACTTAAAAGAAACTTTAAACTAAAAATGTGAATTATAAGGCTTGATTTTCTTCCACATATAACACTACTCGATTATGTATACATTTTAAAATATTTTTTGCAAAATAATTTTTCTTAATTTCTTCTAATTCAGGAAATATTTAAAAACATGAAATATATACTAACATACTTAGGCGCAAAATCTGAATATATTTTATTTTTGTCTGTTAACTATTTGTGCTTCTGACATTTTGCCGCACCCTTTTACCAGTTTTATTGTCATGTGAAGCTTAAATCACTATGTTTTATCTTTTAAAATTTCAACAAAAATCTTTAAAAAAATAAAGCTGGTTTCAAAGTATTAATCATTATTTTTTTCAAAGTTACTTTTTCATAAAAACTCCCTTTATTCAATCGTATAGGAAAAAAAAAAGGTTTACGAAAATTGCATTTCATTTGATATAAAATTAAGTTCTGTAAAAATTTTATATTTAAAAGTAATTTTATTTGAGTTTTGTTCTGCGAAAGGAAAAAGATACAAAATTGTAATACTTATAGAATTTACAGCCATAAAAATTCTTTGAAATTCGGAAGTAAATAGTATTTGTTCTAGTGTCTTTTTTGCCGAGTCATTTACGTAGCTTTATGTCCGTCTAGAATCTCAAATGTGAAGCTTAAATCAATATGTGTATTTTTATAATATTTGTAAAAAAATATCGTAACGAGCAAAGCCACCAATTTTTCCAAAGCAGAAATTTTCTATCTAGCTTCTATTAATATAGAAAGACAAATTGGACAAATTCTGTTTCAGAAATCCCCTTTTCCTACACTCAGATTTGTCATACGCATACATAAAGCATTCAAAACGCAGCATTAATACGTTTGATACAAAACATATTTTCTTGTAACTTAACAATGAAAAAAAAAAACATGCTTTCATTAAAATTCATAAAAATGTAGAAAAACAATATATTTTTTAAATGCAATAAAAGTAAGGAAATTTCGCCAAATTAGCCAAATATTGCCAAATTGGCTTCATATATGGCAACTTCTTTTTATCGCCCAATTTGGCGCTATTGTAGTAACAGAAATCCTCTTTTACTACACTCAGATTCAACATAGAGCATACATAATGCATTCAAAATGTAGCATTAATACGTTTTATACAAAACATGTTTTTTTGTAACTTAACAATGAAAAAAAAACATGCTTTCATTAAAATTCACAAAAACGTAGAGAAAAATTTATATATTAAAATAAATGCAATAAAAGTAAAGAAATTTCGCCAAATTAGCCAACTATTGCCAAATTGGCTTCATATTTGGCAACTTCTGTCTATCGCCAAATTTGGCGCTATTGTGGTAATCCTGCCATTAGTACTTTTGAACAAATACTCATTTTTAAGCTGATACTGCATAGGAAATCAAACTGTAATTGAATAGCCATTAAATTTTAAATTTGCCCCCTTTGCCCACCCCAGGGATGGAATTTAAAAAAAAAAGCAATGTCCAATTCATATATCGCGCTCAGGATTACATATATATTCCAAATTTCAAAGATCTATGTCAACAGGAAGTGGGTGAAAATGAGTAATAATATTTGATTGCCACATACATGCAAACATAATTGTAAGTTAAAAGAAAGCATGTAATAACAAAGACACAAAGAAGGAACAGCTTAAACAAATTTTTAATTATGGAATTTTTTTTAAACGAAATCAAAGAAAATAAATAAATCAAATAAAAAATCAAATGTTAATCTTAAATCAAATTTGAATCTAAAATCGTTATCTTCCTATCATGTTTTTAAAGTTAAGGTTTAAAGCGATGAATTTAAACACTATTTTTTAAAAATATTTCAATTAAAGTATTTTTCCTTGTCAACAAAAGTTCGTTTCCTTTTTCCATTTAAAAACCTATTTGTTGCAATAATATACCAACATTGTTGTAATCTTTTCATATAAATTTATATTCAATATATAGTGCGTATTTTATCTCGTTTAAAAAGATACAAAATTTAACAACAAAGTGCTTCTAGTAAGTACAGAAACAAACCATGAAAATTCTTGAAATTCGGAAGTAAATAGTATTTGTTCTAGCGTCTTTTTGCCGCGTCATTTACCTAGCTTTATTGCGGTCTAGGAACTCGAATGTGAAGCTTAAATCAATATGCGTCTTCTTATAAATTCTGCAAACAAAAGTCATAACGAGCAAAGTCACAAAGTTTTCCCAAGCAGAACATTTTCTAACTGAGCTTCCATTAATTTAGAAAGTCGAAATGGACAAATTCCGTTTCCAAACTTACTTCTCCGTACTGACATCCAGATCAATACGGAGCATACACTAAGACGCCATTAATCAGGCAAATACTACAGAAGACGAAGAAAAGCACACAGTCTTCTTCTATGTTGTTAGTTCCTAATTTTGTGTAGTTTAGAACATGCAAGAGGTTCGTTATTTTTTTATTCATACATATTCTGTTACGCAACAATTATTTGAAGACTTAAAATATTTAAAGTAGAATAATATGTGGAAATAATTTGTGACAAAAGAGCATCGATTTTGGGAATAAATAATGTTACTTAACGTTCTGAAATTACTATAAAAATAATAATTAAAATGTGTATCAATAGAAAATAAAGAACGAAAAAATCATGATTTTATTATTGAAAAGTGAAAGCAATAAAAAAAAAATAACACTTGTTACAAAAAGACAATAACGATAGGTTTAGAATTTATTTTAATCAAGATAAATGTTTTATAAGTTCACTTAGAAATTTTATCCCTATATTTTAAAATAACACCTAGATATCCACATCCATAAATTTAAAATAAAATAAAATTTACATAATCCTTTAATTTTATTTATACATAAAATTTTAAAAGGATAGATTCGTGCTTATAGAACACTTAACAGAGTGGTTTATAAGTTTGCCCTCTTCGATTATATTAAATTAACTAACAAGTGACAATTTCAATTACCATTGAGTATGTTTTAACATTTAAGAAAAAAAATAATTATGATCTTTAAAACTAAGGAATTAATGAGGTTTTTAATGACAATAACTAAATTGTAAATTTTTGAGGAATTGCTTGGAAAGTACATGATGTAAAATATTTGTACCATGATGTTAAAATATTTCTATGATATAAAATATTTGTAGTACTATATCCTCCTATACAGAACAAGAAGCAAAACACACAGTTTTTTCTTATGGTGTAAATTCCAAATTTTATGTAGTTTACAATGTGCTAGAGCTGGTTTCCAAAAGTGGAGTACTGCGTACCCCTTGTTGGTACTCTAAAAATTTCTACGGCATACGCAACGGTATGTGCCAATAACCAACATACGAAACAATGCAGCTATATGAATCAATAGAAAAGTTTTTCATATAATTGTCAAAACAAAACATAACAACACACTAGATAATCAGAACGACTTATGATTGTACCTCAGGAAATTTTTACCATAAATTCAACAAATATGCAAGAGAAATTCACGCGTCACATTAGAGAAATTGCTAAATGTAAAGGCTACCTATAATGCAATTTCTTCCAAACGTAAGCTTTTAAAACTATGATAATTTATATCCATTCGTTGTTTTCTTTGTTTTTTTTTTCATTCGTGACTCTAAAAAAAGTATGCCTTTTACATGTAATTCTTTAGAGAGTATGGAAATTATTAAAGTTTTGGAACCGCTCGCTGTGCTACAGTATAATTTTGTTTTATATATATACTCAGATTTTTTTTACCCACATACATTTATTGGAAGATTTAAAATAATTTTACACGTAACAATAGTTTGTGTTTGAGCATTTATTTCACGTTTATACGTTTGATTCCATACCTGAATATGTTTTATTTCCAAATGATATATATTTTTTTAATTCAGGAAATACACACAATTATAAATAAATAAATAAATACAATAATATACTGAGACACAAACAAAAAGAAGTATATCCTGTTACTTATTTATTTTTCTATTTTTGGCGTTTCATTTGCTTAACTTTTTTGTCATGCAGATACTTCAATTTCGAACGTATTTGAGCATGCTAAAGGATAGTTATTTTCTATTATTATTCATACACAGGGTTTATTCTACACAACAGATATTTGAAGATTTATAATATTTAAATATGCAAAAATTGTTTGTGAATAAGACCATTAATATCCTAAATAAAAAATACCTTTTTTACGTTCTTAAAATAATAATAATAATAATAATTATTATTATTATTATTGAAAATTATATTGCGTAATATGTCAAAGCTTAAAAATTATTAAAATATTCCGTATTTATTTTCACCAAAGGAAACGTTTTATGGATTTATTTACCTTTTTTATTCCTACTTGTTGAGTAATACTTAAATAAATACATATTCCTAATTCAAAATACACAAAAAATACTTATTAATTAAATCTGTAAATGTTATTTCGCATATATATATAACTTTAAAATGATAGAATGGTTCTATTATCGTATGCACCACTCAGAACAATGGTTAATAGGCTTAAATTCCTCAGTGATTAGGGGAAAAGGGGGGATATTTGACCAAACGGGAAGTTTGATCCATTGCAATTATTTTCTTTAAGAAATCATTGTTGCTCATAAGAACAATATAGAAGCATATCATAAGCATTTTCTACTAGTTAATGTTGTTTTTCAGCCATTCGCAGTGGTTATAAAAATAAAATGTAGTCTTTTAAATCCCATCCCTTCAACAAAAAGTTAGTTTTTCATTTCCCAATCCTAAGTTCCTATGTTTGTTGTAAATAAAAAGTTTTTTTTTTCTTTATAGTGTATTTTATTTAATTATCTAGAAGATAAGGTAGTTAATTAGAACTTAGTATAGCTAATTACCATTTGTTTCTATATTTTATTTTCAAAATGACAATTGCAGAATTTTTGAGTGGCGCGTATTGTCGATGTGTGACCAGGGTAAAAATTGTTATTTTCGCTCTAGTATAATGTAACGCATTTTAATAATTAAGTTTTACTTTAGCAAAATAATATTAATTAACTTATTTCAGTAATTATTAGCATATTTTATATAATTTCTTTTAAAATAAAGCCTGTAATGTAATACTTCAATTGAAACTGAATGAAAAAAACCTATTAATAAATAATATGACGTATAAATTTAAAGAAAAGTATTTTACAGTTTAGAACAAATTATTCAGAATACAGCTGTATAAATATTAAATATCTACATTTTGTGCAAAACATACATATGTCAAAGTTTCTACTAAAGATATTGAGTTAATGTCATCTGAAAGTTTTTTTTTTTTTTTTTTTTTTTTTTTTTTTAAGTTACCTCATCCAATTAAAAATTTTGGTTTAAAAATACCTTTGATTTCTCTGGTTTGGAAAATATTCATTAATTTCTAAAATGGTGAATGTGAGACACTTAACATATTGAGAATCATTAACGTTATCCAGTTGCCAGATGAAATAAATACTTATCGTCCCAAAATTTCTATTTAGTAAAATAAATTAAATAAATGGCATTCAGATATAAATTACTCTTTATTTTTTTAAAAAAATAGTAAGAATATGCTTTCTTGATTAAGTAGGTCAAGTTTGCAGTCTTATCTAATTTTTTTATTTTTTTATTTATGGCATTTTTGGAATTTCCACGCATCAAACATCCTCAGTTTCCTATCAATATATGTAATAGTAGAAATGTCAGACAAGTTTTATGTCACACCAGTGAAATGGAGGTGCTTAGCAGTCTTTTTTTCTTCTTTTTTATGTAAGGTGCAAGAATTCCAATTACATGTTTAACAAGAATTACCTATCCTCGTAAAAAAAAATAAGATAAACATTTTTATTTTGAAAATAATAGAAACTACTACCAAGTGACAATTTTAACAAGTAATGATTGTGTTTTAATACTTTACAGAAATTAGAATGTGGTCTTTAAACATGAAGAATTAATGGGGTGATGATGTGACAAAAATTAAATTGTCAATACTTGGGAAATTGCTCTAAAAATGTATGGTATAAAATATTTGTACTGTGATGTAAAATGCGTGTGTGGTGTAAAATATTTGTAGATTAATTCATCGATACAAAGAAATAATTTTTAATGGATAGCAATAACTTTCTATCTAAAGAATGATCTTTTTTTAATATCAACTTACAATTATTTCAACATTGATGATACTTTTTAGCGATCTCTTTGTAGAGCCAAAATATTTTAAATAAACTAAAAATTATGTAGGAAATGCAATCATTTGCAATCAAAATGCAATTTTATTGCAATTGTTATATTTTCGAATAAGAGAACTTCACACCTAGTTGCGTTAGTAATTTACAAATTATCCCTGTAACTTTCATATGTAACAATTTAATGTACCGCAAATACATCATTTCCAGTTTATCCTTTCATTTAACTTTAAGCCGCTTTCTAATTTTAATATTATATTTTCTCTTCTTTACAAATTGCACAATGAATTTAGTAACCCTTACATAAGATGAAATATCGTCAAAGTAGATTAAAAATTTTCGGAATATTAAACTGTTTGCCGTAACGTTGTGACATGCCTTGCTAATATAAAGACTATACAGACTTTATACCATGCTGCATTTATAATTTACTGATGTAATACTTCAAATGAATGTATCTAACTTCAGGTGAATCGCTTCAAGCCTCTGAGATAAAATGAATAAGAGTCTTATTACATAATTAATTTTAATGATATATGATTGCCGATGCCAATGTCTTACATATAATAAATCTTAATTTATTAATTAAATAAGATGATTTGTTTTCAATGGAAACTAAATCAATAGTGAAATTATGTTGATCTGTATTTTAATTATAGTAAAATAACTTTTTTTAAATAAAATGATTTGTTTCACATTCATTATGTATTTTTCTATAATTTAAAAAAAAAAAGTATAGGGATGGTTTGTAGTTTTGAATTCTTTAAAATCAAGTGTTTGAGAAAATGGTTTAATTAATACCGGGTTTTTTTTTCAATAAGTAGTGCATAAATCACGAAAATGTAAATATGTAAGAAGTAATCGACAAAAGTTGCTATAAAGTATTTATAAAAAGGTAGACATTTAGACAAAATTCATTGCTTAATTCTCTCAACTGAATAAAAGTTATCATGCAGTCAGATCAGAAATTACTTAAAACCAAATAAAACATTAATTTATTAAAATAAATTTATTTAATTCAATTTACCTTTTTTACTCTTCAATATTAATGGGTATAAAATTGCATCTTAAAGTTTGAGAAGATTTCAGATGAGTCCAATGATTTGTTCTTTCTATCGTCTTTGATGTAGGGTATGATTTAAAGCTGTAAATACAATTAAATGTTGCACAGTTACATGATAAGTGCAATGGTTATCAAGATAAAATATACTTGAGATTTACATACTAGTGAGCGTTTCATGATCACCACTAGAGTCCTTCACTTCCTTAAAGTCAACCTTAAATTTAACCGAACCGACCCGAATCCGATAAAAAAATCGTCAACGCGAAAACTCGACACATTTCAACTCCAAACAAGCCCTTATGCGAAATATTCAAACCCGATCTCAAACTGAAGAGAAACAAATCTAATCGATATTTTAATACAATTATAGAAAGGTTATCTGCAATTATATCTCTAATATCAATTTTATCTTTTTTTCTAAAAAAATGACATGTATACACTTATTAGTATTTAGTGTACAGTTTTTTAAAAATCGGGGGAATCTGAAATTGACCCAGAGTCAATCCAAATCCGATCAAAATAATAATGATAATAATAATAATAATAAATAAATAAATAAATAAATAAATAAATAAATAAATAAAATAAAAATTAACGTGAACCAAAATCGCGGGTCGCGCTGGGTTCAGATAGAATCGTCTTTCCCGAAGCGAGGATCCCTCTAATTACCAAATAATTGATAAGCACATAAGTTACTTTTATTCTCTGAGTTTAAAATAGAAGCTTGATCCTTTTCTAAAATTTCCCTGAAAGTATTGTCTTATGCTAAATCTGTATGAGCCAAGGTGTGGAAGCATGGTAGTTATGAAATCTGAAACGATACTTTCGGTAATGTTAACCCCAAAACCGAAGGAACGGTACCTTTTTAAATGTTCAAAAAGATTTTTTTGCGAGTCATAGCTCTAAGTCTTGAAAAAGAGAAAAACGTAATTTTTGCTTTTTGTAACCATCATTAACGCGATGAGTAGTGAAACAAAATATATGCATGAATTTATCTTCGATCTGGCTTGGATGAGAAATAGAATTTTACATTAGAAGACTTTTGCGATTATGGAAGGCGAATACAGTGAAACTTCCATTTAACGAAGTCTCATAGTTACACTTAAAAACTTCGTTATGAAGAATATTCGTTAAATAGAAATTGACTTAAATTCATGAAATTGTTTCTTCAGATAAGACAAACAGGTGTTGGATTCTGCAGCATTTGATTCAGTTTTAATTATGAAGCCATCTTTTACAAAGCAGTTGTGTACGGTCAATAAGATCACATCACATTTCCAAACTTTGCCTCAAGCTTTCATCAGCTCTAATACACAGGTTCTCAAAGTAATATTTTCACTACATTGTCTTTTTTGATAATGTACTTCAAGATTTGTTATTATTCCTTAGCCTAATGGCTGAAGTTTAGAAGTTGTATTGAAAGGAACAAAAATAACTTTGATGTTCTTTGAATTGCATTTTGAAACACATTCTTGTAGATGTACAAAGCAATTGTCTATCAGCAATTGAAGACCAGAATGGTAACTGTCCCACTCTAATTGATTTTTTTTGTTCAATGCATCTGACGTCACTGCTTTTACTACCATTGCGTCACTGCATCTTCTATATCATTGAATGTAAAGAGGGGATTTTGACTTCCCCCAACTGTCAGCGCTGGAGTCTCGGTGTGGGAGAGCAATGATAACAAGTGTTTTTCTTAGTGTGAAAAACAATTGTTTTATTTAGCACATAGCAGAATGGAAATTATTTAAATGTGTTCATTTTCATACAATGCGCTGAAATAAATTCGCATATCCATCGGAACAGCAACCTCTTCGTTTGAATTCTGTACACGTACAAAAGTGAAATAAACTTCGTTATATAGAATATATTTTTCGTAATATGGAGATTAATTTACATGCTAATGGTGTTCAAAGTCAAAGTTCTGCAGAAAAATTCGTTAAGTAGAAAACTTCGTTAAATGGGGACTTCGTTAAAGGGAAGTTCCACTGTATTTGTATATAAATATAGTGATTGCATGTAACTTAATTTATTTATTAAAGGTTAAATTTCAATTCATCCTTATGTGCATCACTGCGCAGTGTATGGTTAAGAAAAAATAAAAACCTATCTTAAGAATATTGAGCTTAATAGTTCTTTTGAAATGCAACATGCTTATTTTCATTGTTCCGACTCGAAATTTAAAATAAAACTTTTTAATATATTGCACACATTTTTATGGTTGCTTTATTACTTACTATATCATTGCTTGAAATAAAGAAGTAACTCTCTACCCTTCACGTTTTTCATTTACTGAAAAACAGCACGACATTTTGACATTCTTAAAATCTTTTCGGTAATAAATTTTACAAATTGTCAATATCTAGATCAATACGACATATTTTCTCCGGCTCCATTATTAGAGAAGATTCCCGGGAACACGTACAAGTATATTTTGCTTTTATTGGAACGTTGAAAACTGGAATAACAGCGATTTATTGCCAACGAAAATGATGGGTATTAAACATCCTTATTGTCAAGTAAATGTTAGTCATAAATGTTATAACACAGGTTTTATGATATTTTAACCTACCAAAATTGTTAAATAGCTAAAATAATGTTAAGCTACTTTATTTTATTTCAATTAATTTAGTTTTTAACACGCAAGGTCTAAATTTAATGAATATGTTTTTCAAGTATGGCATAGGTAAAAATTGTTTAGTTCAAAAATTAATATTTTATTTCTCTATTTTATGAACAATTTCCCGTATTTTTTTTATTTTATCTTTTAACTTAAGAAATAACTAACATACCTAAGTAATGTTTTAGCTTAATTCCCATTCATCGCGTAATGTGTCACTGTACTTTTAAATTGGTAAGAAGTTTAAATGTTTTAAAAACTAATGTGTCAGTGTTCTACAATAGTATAATTTTTCACGACATTGTTCCACTGTTTAAAAGTGCATGTTTAATCAAGATATTAGGTTGGTGCAAAAGTTGTATCGTATTTTAATATCTAATTTTAATACATTTAATACCGGTAAAATTTTAATACCTGATAATTTCATTATACCTGCTTTAACAAAAACAATTTATTGTTTCAATGGATTCCCAGTTGGAAAACAACTCCACTCCCTGTATATGAGTAGTTGTATATCACATCATGGAGAAGCTAAGTGAAAAAAAAGTATAAATGCAGCATATTAGCACAAGAAAACGAAATAAAAGAAAAAGATTCGACTGAGAACTTAATCAGCCAATCTATTTCAGCCAATTTTTTTCAGCCAATATATGTAAGCCAGCCAATCAAATTTAACTTTTGTAACGCATCCAATTAAATTTATTGCGGTATAAGAGTGTAAGGAGGAGGAAAAAAGTAAAACAAGTGGGTATGTGTGATCGAAAATCGCACAAAAGGTTACGTTTAATATTCCTTTGAAAACACTTTATCCTTTCTTTAATAACTCCAAATAAATTTTATTTTCCAAAAAATAAAAATAAAAATAAAAAATGTCATGTTTTTTATAAAGGAAAAATTTACCGGTCTATTTTTCTCGTTTTTTCGAATATCTGAACCAGACCGATAGCGGGCGAAGCCCGCTATTATACTCTGTCATAATAATATCTGTCATGTGGACTAAATGCGATATTTAAAAAAAATAGTTTATATAAAATAGATATTTAAACCTATAGCGTAATCCTCTGTAATTCAGGTCCTACTGCCAAATTGCGTATTTTAGAAAGTGAGACTTTTTGTGACAGTTCTTTAAAAGTATCTACATTGATTTTAAACTATGTTGTTGCTAGCAAACGCCCATGTTTATAGCTAACCTTGCCCACAGATTACTGAAGATTAATTATTTTATATTTTACTAGCTGTTACCCGTGACGTCGTTCACGTAACATTAAAAGAAAAATAAATGCATTAATTAAGGAAAACGTTTCACCCCCAATAATTGAAAACATATGTAACTCTCTTTATAAAAAAACTTCGTTTTATCTGAATAGGCACGATAGCGGGCGAAGCCCTCTATTATACTCTGTCATAATAATATCTGTCATGTAGACTGCATGCGATATTTAAAAAAAAAATATTTCAAAATTAAACATGTTGTACACCTTCAAAATATTAAAATATGTGAGTATTTCCATAATCGGGCTTTTATCATGATTCAGTGCGTTCCTCAAACTCACTTATTTACTATTATCTATTACTCATATTGATACTCGCTTTGTATTATTCTCAAACATTTGAAAAATCCGTTAAACTTCCGTTATGACGTCAGATTAATTTTAATTTTAATTCTCTAATGACATGATATTAATCTGCTTTCTGCACATACACATACCCATACTCCTTGTATTATTGAGAAATCTTTGAAAATTTCCGTTTTATTACCAATATGACGTCATATTAATATTTTTTTTCAATTGGTGGAACTTTTTATTTCATTTTCATTTTTCACGAAGAAATCTTTCAATAGAAAATTAATTATTGTAGAAAGAATTTTATTGTGGATTTTTAATTGTGGGCAACTGCTATAACGAAAAATGTTTAAATTTAATAGGAAAAGGCTGTTAGAATTTTGGTTTTTTATCTCTCTATATTAAAATAATACAATTTTTTCAAATTTTAATATTTTGAGCTTCATAGTAGGTATTTAGCTATAAGTACACAAATTTTCATGCCTGTAAGTTATATAGTTTCTGTGACGGACAGACAACTGAGCGGGAGTAATAAGGTTTCTTGAGATGAACAATACCCTAAAAATGAGTAGAAACGCATTAAAATATAAAAATTTCGTAGAAAAATATGTAAATAGATGATGAGAAAAATGTTTGGCTGTTTCAAAAGGTTAATAGTTCGCAAAAAAGGCTTGGGTAAAGCAGGAGAGCGTGTAAGTCTACCCCTTCAAAGAAAAAAAAGGCAGTTTTCATTGCCATACATTATACCTGCTTACTTTAAACTTATAGGTAAAATTATCAGGTATTAAAAATTTTACCGGTATTAAAGCTATTAAAATTAGGTGTTAAAATACGAAAGAACTTTTGCATTGACCTATAATGTTTCATCAGTTTAATTATTTCCGTTTTATAGATAATATATTTTGTGAAAGATTTTTTTAACAAAAGAAATGTTATATTTTAAATTTAAAATTATTTACGCTGAAAAATTCTTTTTTTTTTAATCAAAACTTAGTTTTGGTTATTAGTTGTAAACGACTTTTGTGTTGTTACATTTCGTATGAAATGTATCTTATGTAAACATATTCTCACTCCCTCACCAAGATACAGAAATAGACAAAAAGATAGAGAGAGAGAGAGATAAATAGAGAGAAAACTTTATACACGAGCCAAATTTTCATGCAAATAATCAATACAAATCAGTTTAATTAAAATACTTGTCGAAAATCTAATCTAACTTTTTTCCTTTACAATAAAATCTTTAATTATTCCAGAAATTCTTGAATAACATTTTAAAGATATTAAATGAGTATCCGATAAACTTCCCCCACTCATTAAATGAAATTGTGTAGTGAAAGCTATAATCAGTCTAATTAATATGAAGATACATTACATCTTGACACGGTATATTTATATCACACTTAAAATTTAAAATTGCCCCAATTTCTCTCCGGTTAAAGATATGTAATTTTGTTGTTCCATATTTCAGATCATTTTATTTATTTTCAATATTTTATTATTATTATATTTTTATCGCAAACATATGTTGATGGGGATAGACCGATGCACGTGAAATATGCATAAGCGTCTTAGAGATAAAATATTTCGTTTTATTTTCTTTGCATGAAAGTGTGATTTATGTCATTTTAAAATTTTAAAATGAAATTTCAACGACGTCTTATTTTGTCAGGGTATTTCTTTTAATAACGCCATCAGACTCAAAATATTTCTTGGTGAAAATTATTTCTCTGTACTCTGAAACAACATGAAAATGACTTTTATTTGTCCTGAAACATTTAAAAACAATTTTTTTTTGTAATTCATGTCAATTTTTTGCAATTTACTTCATGTTTGGTTTCATTTAGCTTTGTCTGCCACTCTCGATTGAATATGTTCGAAAACCTTTGACATTTTGCGTTCAGAAAATCCATCAGTTATACAGCATGAGTGACATTTTCTCAAACAGAATTTGAGTTTCTTTAACACACTTCGTGAAAAGACATATTGAACCGTGAAGTTATGATTTCTGATAAATGTAAATATTTGACTTTTCTAATATAACATAGTATTTTAACATGCAAAATCTTGGAAAGAGCAATGGTTCAACTCGTAAAGATTTAATAGATTATTATTTAACTGAATTTTAAATTACCCTTAAATAGATGGATCTCTGAAAATAGCAAATTCTCTATAGTAAATCTTTCTCTACAATTTTTAACGGACTTATACCATTCATTTTTTTTATTTGAATAGACTATTAACTCTTGAACGGATGATCCGAAGTTTCCTTTTTAATTTGTTGGCAACTCTGTTTGTCCAGTTTCGGATTCATTGCGATCGAAAAATTATATGATTATCTGTTTATCTGGTTACATGCATTTGTTTTTTTGCTTTATTGCGTAAAGTTTCCCACAATTTTTCGATTTTTTAATATGGTGATAAGGTACATTATATTACTTTATGTTAAATAGTTGTGATAACATTTATATCGTGTACGGCCAAAAATTTAATATACCATCTTCTACAGCCTGGCGTGTATTTGGTATTACTGTTCTTGTTGTTGAGGAGCTGGTTGACTCTAATTGGTGTCGGATTGGGTTTTTTGACACTTTTATGTCGAGTTTGATAGTCAGTTAAAAAAAAAAAATCTGCAATATTGTTTCACATGTAAAATCTATATAACTGAATACAACTGAACATATCTATAAACTGAATGGCCAAAAAATTAGAGACACCCTTTAATAACGAGTTGGTTCTCCTTTAGTTCGATCACATCCGATATTCTTCTTGGCATGGACTATTTAAGTTGCTGATACCGTTGCTGAAGAATGTTGGCCCGTACTGACATAATGGCTGCTTTAAGTTGGGTCATATTGGATGGTAGCGTTTCCAATCTTTGAAGTGCTTTTTCGGCATCGTCCCACAAATGCTCAATAGGATTTAGGTCAGGGGACTGAGCTGGCTATGGTAGCAGGTTAAACCCTGCTTGATGTTCCTCAAACCATAAGACCGATCGAGCACGGTGGCAAGGTGTATTGTCCTGCTGAAAGTGACCATCTCCATAAGGAAAATTATAGCCATAAACAAGTGCACGTGATCGGAAACGATGTTGACGGTGCTGTTTTGAGTTGTGTCCCTACACTGTTAAAAATTTGCAGCAAACTGTCCAGTCATTTGACCGTTTTTATAGAAAATGGTTACATAACCGTTATTTAACTCTATTATGACCATATTATAGCCGAAATTATGGTCAGAATAAAGTTAAATTACGGGTATGTAAACGTTTTCTATAAAAACGGTCGAATGACTGGACAGTTTGCTGCAAATTTTTAACAGTGTAGATATCAAGAACCCAGTGAACTCCAGAAACACATCCCCCACACAATAATTCCACCGTCACCAGCCTGAAGAGTTGTCATTTGGCCCATGAATTCGTCCTGTTTGCACCATATGCTGATCTTGCCCTCTGCATGATGAAGCAGGAAATGAGATTAATTGTGACCAGGCTATATTTTTCCAGTGGGGGGAAAACTTTTAAAATAAAATTTTTGAAACTTTGTTTCATTCTCTTCCCCTCTTAAATAATAAAGAAGCTTATTTATCCGATATAGGTATAGTAATATTTTTCCGCCACGTTTTGACGGGCTCCATCTAGTATATGTTCATTTTCAAGAATTAAAAAATGTTTGTTGTTAGAGAATATGTTTTTTTTCTCCTACATTAAAAAAAAGTTTGTTATTAGAGACACAATTATATATATACATATTTTTTTTTTCGTAATTGCATTAAAATAAGGATTTTTTTTTTTTTCATTTCGTAATTCGTGTTTTTTTTTTCGGGTTGACTTCAAATAGAAGTTTCAGAACTGCATACTAACCTGAAAATTTCCAGGACTCTAATATGTAGAAAATAAAGTTTTGCTACCAGTAAAAGGGAAGGTAAGAAACAATCCCTTGATGCAAGGTTTTATTTTTCTCTTTAAAATTATTTGTTTCTGTTATAATTGATACAGTAATAATATTATTAGGAACTTATAATAATAGAAATTGAATTGTTTAATTACTATGTGTGGAAATCTACACAATTAGCAGATTACTGATTCTATACTTTGTAGTTTAAGTGATCTATCAATTATACGATGTTATATATGAATGTGTAATAACGCAATGCTGCATAAATAAATATATGATTATTTAAATGAATGTTGATTATCTATAGGATTATTTATATAAATATATGATATATTTAACATAAATAAATATATGTTAAATATGAAAAATGTTAAAACTCATTATTAATTTTAGATCAATCTTTATCAAGTTAAAAACCTGTGTGCATAGAATAAATTAAAATAACAGATAAAGTAAAAAAAAAAAAAAAAAAAAAAAAAAAAAAAACTACATTATGGATATAAAAATATTAAAAAAAATCGATCGGAATTATTCGATTACAAATATTTGGGAATAAAATCTGAAAAAGAAATCCAAAAAATAAATTTGTTATTTCTTAATTTATAACTGTATGATTGTCGTCTGCAAGGTGGCCAGTATGGCTTCTATTTTTATTCAGAAATTCTGTATTTATACCAGATGTTCCGAGTATTAATTTTTGCTTTATTTAATGACAGACATTTCGAGATTACTTAAGCAAAAAAAACTTCTTGATGTGGAATTTCTGAGTAAAAAATGAAACCAAACTGCAGTTCCTAATTGTCAATCTAATTTTATGATTTAAATTTTATTGTATTTGTATTTACCCATATTGATACAAGGAAAGAAGTAAAAGCAACTTCGAAAACATCACTTTACTTTAGGCTATTTTATTTACTTACTTACTTTTATTAATATAGATTTTGTCGTCCATCTTGAAACCAGTCAGTCAAGCAAGATGCCACAAGAATCAGGCTCATAAAGCAATTAATGTTAAAATCCTCCTAAGGGAATGTTTTAAATATACTTTATTACAACAATATTTTTCTGGTAAGAGTCAGTAGAAGTTCAGTACTTTTCTGGTACTTTTCTTCATTTATTCACCTTGCAATATGAATAAAAAAAGTATTGATGTTTTAAAAGTGCAACCTCTTTTCGAATATAGAGGTGAACTTTTTAAATAATTTTAAGTAAGTCTCAATTTATACATGTGTTTTGTGACATGCTGCATTAAAAAATGGAATAAATTTTTTGTTGTGTTACTAATTGTGTTTCTAATTTTTAAAAGCTTGACTTCGCTTTTAATATGTAAATGACTTATGATAAAATAACAAATTAAATCCGCTAATATAAAGTCTTTTTATAAATAAAAGCTCCATTTATCTAAACATAATTTTGCAGTCTATATTCCTTTTTTACGGGTTTTTTTTTCTATCTTTTTTTTCTAAATTGCACAGATATGTTGCATGATGTTCCATGAATTCGAAATCAAAGTAAAATCGTAAATTGATTTTAATGTATACCCAATATGTATACTTGATCTCATTATGCTTATTAGATTCCATCATAAGTAATATCACAATGATAATTTTTATTAAAAAATGTTGTTCCATTTTATTTTTAATACAGCTTATTTATGCTAAAACTTTTTACAAAAAAGTACATAAAATGTCGTCAAACTAATTTTTAAATGCAAGATTATGTTAACTGAAAGAATTAAGTAGAGGACATCGAAATATAGCACAGTATATAGTGTATTATGTTTTGTAACTCCATTTGCTATAAGATATGTTTGTTACAAAATAGTAATTTTGATATGAAAGACAAGTATTATAATTAAAATATTTTACATAAAAAAAAAATTAACAACCCTTTAAAAGATAAAGAAAGGTGAGTTAACATTAAATAAGTTACTTTTGACTTATTAGTTTCACTGTTGCAATAAAGTGTAAAATCAATGTATATTTTTTCTACATTGTATTTTCTACATTAGTATTTTCTATTGCGAATTTTAACCCCTTAAGCACCATATTCAATTTAGTGATCGTATGCTGAAAACCAGATATATTAAGTTTCGTCATAAGTAGTTTGTCATTATTTTTAATTACATGTGAATAATTTAATTACATGGAATGTAAGGAGATGAAATAAAGGTTTATTTATATTATACAAACAAAAATAAGGTTCAAAGTTCCAATCTCCATTGCTTTATTCAAAGTTATCATCAGTATCGTCTATGTGATCATCAAAATTAGAACAAATAATCCCTGTCCGTGTCTGACATAATTATTCTATAAAATCACTATCAGAGATACAAAGGAAAACAAAACTCTGCAATTTACGAAAGACAACTGAACAGAACGACCAACGCATAAACCAATGAATGATGAAAAAAGAAACAAAGTAGCGGGAAAACTTTTGGATACGTAACGCCATCTATTGGGTGCGAAAACAACCATTGCTTATAGCAATGGTGAGGCCGTACAAAACTAATCACAAAAGCAATTAGCGACACAAAAGACAGATGCTTCGAAAATTGCAGCCTGGACATAAAATGAGGACGTACTCCCATACGTCCTGGTATTTCAAATAGAAGAGTACATGAAGTACGCAGGTATAACGTGGTTCTAAAGGGGTTAATTTCATTCCAATCTGTGATAATTGTAAGAGGAGCGTTTGTTATTTTATTAAAATTTCCTCTTACTTTCAAACAATTACAGACAAAAGTACATTAGCTTTAGAAAATTTCATAATCAAAAAGTGAAAATCTGAATATACGTTATTCATGATAACGTGTCTCTTCTTCTTTTTACCGATAATTCATCAAGGGCGCATTTCTTTGCAAAAGATTATTATTCAAGCTTATGACGTATCCGGAAAAGATTGCAAAAATCTAGTCTTATACCAGAGCAAACCAAATTCATGTTCTTGATTCTAAAATTTCAGCTGTTGCTGACCGATCATTTATAAATATATAAAGTACAAAACATTGGAAGTAAAATCTATTAGTTTCGGGTTTATGAAACTTTAAAATAAGTATCGATATGTACGTTACAAATTGCAGGAGAACATTTCGTAAATTATTTTTAAAATATAATTTTATTATTATCAGGTAATTTGCACTCACACAAACACACACGCCTGATTGTAGGGAAATAGAGAAAGATGTAGACATTAAACACTTTAAAAAATGAGATCGGCTGAAAATAATAGTCTTTACTAATTTTGACTTTTCAACATTTTTTTTTCTAGTGTACTGGAAACGACAAACTGCGTGAATAATCTAAATAAATAGACTGTATATAATTCTACCTCATAGCTGCTAAAATTATATAAATAATTTTTGTTTTCAGCGGCATGTATATTTGTCTATAAAAACTGTGGCCTAAAATAGACTGATGGCTTTTAAAATACAGCGGTATCCAATCCAAAACTTAAGTTACAAACGCAAAATTCTAATTTTCGAAAACGAAATTAATTGTGTATATTCAAAAGAAAATGAGATACCGACAGGTGTACCAAATAAGTACATATTATCATAGTCAATGTGGTGTCTCCATGACGTCACAAATGGTCATAAGTATGATAGTCACTACTGTGAAATAAAATATGATATATTGTGTTGATCTGGAAGTTCTTTTCGTTTGGGAAAATTCTATCATTTCATTATTAGACATTAATTAAGATATTTAATGTTTAATAATTGACGGGCAGAATTTTCCGGTACGAATGGGTTTTCTCCAACGGAAGGAACATTCCGACACAACCCAATATTTTCAATCGTCATAATAACAAACTTAAGTGGCTGTCATTTGGTGATTCAACTGAGAAGCAATCTTGGCTGTTTCTTTGTGACTCGTCACAAAGAGATTTTTCAATAAACTCACCTTGTGATTCTGCTGTAACCTTCATTTGTAGACACCATTGTTATACCACCATCATAGGTGTCTTGTGAAGAGCCCCGAAGTGGTATCAAAATAAAGTCATACGGTGATTTCTCACGACGCAGCGCTCATCGTGACTTCACAGTAGAATTTCAAAATTTCAGCCTCCGGAGAGTCACTATATGACATCATTGTATCTTGAGATTAACAATAAGACGAACGAAAGGTACCGCATTTTAGTTCGGCGTAGTGACTGTGACACTTGTGTATGATCCTTTGTGACATCACAATGCCGTCACATGGAATGTGTTAGTACTTATTTGCTACGCCTGTCGTTTATATAATTTTATTTTGAATACTCACATTTAACGTTAATGTTCGAAATTTAACATATTGTATTTGTTGTTTAAATATTTGACACTAATATAAAATAACAAGCAAACGGTGATAGATTTTAAAGTTATTCTTTCAAGAGACTAATCTGTGAAATCAGGAATTTCTGTATAGTCGTTGTTTTAGTAGAAAATGCCAATGAAAAACGACGCTGCAATATTTCAAACGATAAGCATGTCAAAAATACAGAATAAAGCTAGATAAAAGTTCACTTAGTTTTACATATCATTTTGTTTAACTGTCTCAACACGAAAAAAATCTGCTTACGTTTCGAAATACTAAGCTTTTGAGCTTTCTGACAGTCCAGTTGTCATTCCAGCTCCATCTGTCAAAAACAAAAATACTACCACAATACTTTTACCGACATTTGGAAATTCTAATTAATTTCATACTATTTGGTATTTAAGAAGGATTCATACAAAAGAAATTCTAGCTTCCACACATTAATCACCTTCAACAATAACATTTATAGTTGTTATTATCTATTCAATTTTTAATATTAGGAATTACATACACACGCACAAATATATATATATATATATATATTCACTATTATTCCCCTCAACGAATACAGTCTCTTTTTAACGACGCATATATTATCATTATCGACAATTCAATAAGTTGTACATGTATAATGTGCACAGGCTACTTCTTAAACTTTATCCAGGCAAAGTAATAACAAATAAAACAAGATAAAGTATCGCACATTAAAACCGCACTGTTCTCCGGGGCCTTAACGAGGTGCATGTAAAAGTTAATTGCCCTTATTTAATCAACATCACGATCCTTCGGAGAGAAATTTCTCTAATTGTTACCCAGAAAAGTTGCTTTCAGCTTTATTGCGTCGAAATGTTCTTTATAGCTCGAAGAAATTTCTTTCACAAAGCTGGAACAGGGCTGTGAATTTGGATGTAAATCGTCAGCAAATTTAAAAATATTTAATTGCTCTTATAATCATTTTTTAAATGATAACTTTCAATTTTTCTTTTAAAACTGATTTAAATTACTTAAGGTGCTTAAAATAGGAGAAGAATTGTTAAATTTTTCTAAACAAAACTAATCGTAATCTCGTTTCATCTATAAAAATTCATTAAACATGTCGATAAATGTATGAAAAGCGTGTAATTATATATAGTATATATAAAGGGTTTTTTAGTTTCGTTGAAAAATACTTGAATTTAAGTGTAGCTAGGAAATTTTAAGAAGTATTATCAAAAATTAACATCATTAATAGGGTTATATAAATTTTCATGATCAACGTATCTATATTAGATGTGTATGACTAAACAATAACTAATGGCGAATTTCAATTTTTATAACGTGTTACTTCTTTTAAGTAGGAATATTAAACACCGTTTAAAAATACTATGAAGTTACAAAATGTAATACATTCAAAAGAAATCTTTATTGGAATAACCTCTTAGTAATTTCCATGTCATAGTTCAAATTAGCTTTACTGAGTCGAAATGGTCTTTATATCTAGAAGAAATTTATTTTACGAAGCTGAAATAAGACTGTGATTTGTGAAATAAAGCGTCAGCAAATTTTATAATATTTAATTTATCCTATATATATATTTTTAACTAACCTGCGTTTTTTTAAGTGATTTAATTTAGTTATTACCGAGTGTCTGCGCTTCAAGTGCTTAAAATATGAAAAAAAAAAAACGTTTTAAGTATATAGTTTTCTAAAAAATAGCGAAAGTAAATTCAGTTTGTCAAAAAAAATTATCATCCATAATTTATAAATGTATTAAGAGTGATAAAATATACAGAACATAGTTTTAGTTTCGTTTCAAAATATTTTTGTAGGGGATATGTTTTTTTTTTTTTTTTTTTTTTTTTTTTTTTTTTTTTTTCAAAGCAATAGCACTTAGACAAACATCTATACACTATTATATGCCACCAAAACAATTGAAGAATAAACGGAACAACAAATGAAACAAGGGTGACATATAGAGACTTTAGAGAAAACAAAAAGTCAACTGTAAACAGGGAATACAATCAATTAGGCTGATGCTCTGAGGTCCTCATTAGTTCCCTGGCCTCCCGATATCTGCCAGATATACTGTTACTTGATAGTGCGGGGCACAGTGGTAAATGCTGTGCATTCAAGATTACATCCTCTCCACAAATAGGGCAATTTGGACTTTCAAGAATACCAAATCTGAAAAGGTAACTAGGTAGACAATCGTGTCCCGTGGCAAGTCTAAATAAGGCAACACTTGTTCTTCTAGGTGCTGCAGGGACATGAGATATTGCATTTTTCCATTCTTTATTTTCGATTTCACTTAGTTTTCTCCTTTCATATTGAGAGTCCATTTTTCTCTTTATAATTCTTGATATTGAATTGAAAGGTATTTCATTGCTTGGTGTTTGTATTATTTTAGTTCCTTTTTTGGCTAGTTGGTCAGCCGCTTCATTCCCGTTTATTCCACAATGGGCCGGGATCCATTGTAGTTCCACTTCCTTTCCACTCTCTTTTAGTTGCTTAAAATTTTTCCTGCAGTCCTCAATTCTTCTTGAGTCGGGAATCTTAAAGGAAGTTATTGCTTGAATAGCAGAGATTGAATCCGATAAAATAACTGCTTTTTTGAAATCATTATCTCGTATAATTAGCTGTTGTGTGGCAATACAGATAGCCTGCACCTCTCCATCGAACGGTGTTGTGTTTGTTCCCAAGGATGCATAAAATGCGAAGAGTTCCGAGTAGATTCCAGCACCCGCATTCTCTTCCAAAGAGAGTCTGGAGCCGTCCGTATAAACGTGGAGCCATTCTTTTATGAGGTACCTATTATAAATAGTTTCCATTGCATATGCATGTAACTCTTTATCCCCAGCATCCTTTTTCCTAATTGGATACAGCAAATCGGTATTACCTCGTATACAAGGTAACTCTGTCGGGTTCAACATTGGAAGCACCTTTTCAGGATTACTAGGAATTTCTAGTTCAAGGCGATACTCAGTCACTTTCTGCATGAATCCCTGCTGAGTTTTTAACTTTCTTAATTGTTCAGTATTATATTATCTCCAGTAATTATTTAAAGGCAGTCTAATAAGTTTCTCAAATAAAATTAGTGCCTTTTCTATGACAATCTCCTCAATAGGCTCACCATCCGTCAAACACAGCATCACCTGGATCGGTGTGGTTTTAATCGCACCGGTTATCAGTCTTAAATCTTGATTCTGAATTTTTTGTAGGGGATATGTATGAAATTGTAAGAAGTATTCTGAAATTTACTATTCGTAATGTTATTATTAATAATGTTATTCAGCTTTTCATGAACAATATTTTATACTAGATACATATAACAATACAATAACTAACGGGATACTTTATTTTTGATTAAAAAAATATTTTTTTAACTGTAAGTCAAAAAGTTTATTATTTAACTATTATTTACCATTAAACATTTGATGTAAACTGTACATTTATTCGACCGATTTTATAGAAAACGGTTACATAACCGTAATTTGCTTCTATTCTGACAATAATACTGTCAATAATATCGTCAGTTACACTTCATAGTGTGGTCAAGTAACCGTTATCTGTAAAAACGGTCAAATGACTGGATAGTTTGCTGCAGATTTTTAAAAGTGTATGGATATGAATCATTGTAACGATTATAAACTATAAATTGTATTTCATGCAATATAAATCTTTAATGGTAAATCATTCTGTAACTTCTATGTCCTATTTAAAATCACTAATGAATTCAGGTATTTCTACCCGTAAGTTGGGGGAGGATTTCAGCAGCTGCGGGGGTTATATTTTAGAAATGTGTGAAGTAAATTGTACTTTCCGACCATTAATAAACAGAAAATTTAAACACTTACAGAGGGGGCACTTTAGACATCCAGAATGAGGGTGATTTAATTTCAGCCCAGACCACTACTTAAATTCGTCACTGGTTCATCATTGAATTCACCATTTGTTGATTTATGTTTTCCCAAACATTTCTGCTTCGCGTATCCTTGAAGAAACACATGTTAGCTGATATAACCCTATTTTGTTTTTCACTTGTAAAAATCATAAATAGATAAGTGGAAATAAAGAAACCATGAATGGATATAATTCTTATGATGCATTTAATGTAAGCTTCATCAGCCAGCAAGTTATTTTAATTAAACCTATGTGTTTGTTTATACTTGCATGTTCCGTGTTATTGTATTGAGATAGAGTAGTAAGTTATCTTCAAAGTCTACTGCATTTTTATATTTTATTCTTAAAATAAACAGTGAAAAAAAAACATTTTTCATCGACTCATTAGCTTCGTTGCACCTTACGCCGACTGTCGAGATAGACTTATCGCGTACCTCCTACAACTTCCCTCGAATAAAACCATTGTAATCCCCAGATACTGAACACAAAATATCTTTTAAAAATTATTTTTCTGTGGTACGAATGTTAAGTGCATAATTAATGAAGAATGTTCCATACAATTGTAGACAAATATTTCAGGCTAAACTTTTCCAGGACAAATATTGCTATGAACATTCGTCTTTGAGTCTATCAAAATTTGTCCTTGATACACAAGTAAATTCTATAGAAATGAATACTCTTTCCTTTCTAAAATATTCAGCACTCAAATTAGTGATTATTCACAATTAGAACAGGCAAAAATCCACAAAACTTCAAAATACCACAACAGAAATATCAAGAATAATTAGAATATGCTAGCTTACTTCACCATCAGTAGCTTTTATAGTTAAAAACACATACACATTAATGGAGGTCATTTCCTGTATTTATAGGGAGGTAAAATAAAATCTGTTATCTGTTTGGCTTCAGGAACTTCTTATCAAAGTGAATGGCACATTATATTCTTTCTAAATTTTGATTCGGAATCTCGAATTTACAGCTTTATAAATTCAGTTTCCAATATCATTAAATAAGTCTTTGCCGCCAACTTTTCTTTTGTTACATTTTTGGCCAATTTCATGCCATAAACTTCCGGCTCTTTGTAGAAACTATAACATGCCTTTTTTCATAATAACAGACTAATTTTTTTTTATAATGAGATCAAAGATGTTGGAAATGTGAACTAATCATTCGGAAATAATATTCAGAAAAAAAAAAAAAAAAACTTCTGAAACTTCAAAGAAAAACTTTGAACAGGAAAAATTTATGCAATTGTTCTCGATAAAATTACTAAGAGAAATCAAATATATTTGATGAATGGATACTAAAAAAGTTTAAGAAATGCATGTTCTTCAAATTCTTTAAATTAGCTTTTAAGCTTTATTAGAAAAGTCAGGTACTTAAATGTATAATGCACCCTCAAAAGGTGTTGAAAAAATATATATATATTAATTTTCAATAATAAGTCTATTTAAAATAAAAAGTAATGAGAAAATTTACACAAATTAATGCTCACATAGTAATGAGGCTAAATGGCGAATTGAATTTCAATTTACTTTTCCTCATTAATTGTTATTCTGCGATTCTAAACTTTATATATATTAAAGAAATATATCTTTTTTATGTAATAATCACGTAACATATAAAAACAGAAATATAATCATTCGTTTACCTAGCAGCTGTAATTAAATTAAGTAATAATTAAATCACATCCATGGGATATTTTGATACGGTTTTTATACCAATTATACATAATTTCATTCCAAAAGCTCTCTTGCACGCAGTCTTCCGTACTGGTATTAATACAATAAGTTTTGTGCAATAAAAAATATTGCATGAAAGAATTTTTTTAGCGAATCATTCTCCAGGATAATATGAGCAAATATTAATCTTGTATTCTTCTATGTTCAAATGAAATATGCGTTAGTAATTCTATTTAATGTTCTATTTTGTTCTATGAAATTCTTAGGAAAAATTTATGAAATTTTTAAATGATAAATCATTCTCTTTATTCCCTTTGTTGCATTTTTGTTAGAAAAATAAAATAATATTTCAAAAAATCAGTTACAAAGGATGATTTATATAGCGATTTCAATTTTTTTTGTCTTCATTGTGTAGGGAATTTCTAAAAAAAAAAAAAAAAAAAAAAAAACATTTCTAAAATAAAGATTGCATTGATTTAAAAATTTAAAAATATATAAAGCATAATAAGAGTAAAAATGGAATAAAATTTCTCTAAAATAATATTCAGAACATGAAACAATATAAGCATATTATATGATATATATAATTCGCTTTTAAAGTTCTAATCATTAACAGTTGTGTATAATGATAAATTATATGTGATGAAGAAAATTATTAAATCTGAGTAATTATGAGAAAGAATTGAAAAAAAAACAATTTAATAATCCCCCGTTTACCTAGAATGTATTATTAAATTAAACAATAATTAAATCACATTCATAGAATGTTTTGATACGATTTTTACATCAATTATACGTAATTGCATTCCGCAAGTTTTCTTGTATGCCGGCGTTTGCATTGAGTTTAATAAAATAAATTTTGTGTAGTAAAAAGTTATTGCAAGAAAGATCTTTTTTTTTCTTCAAAGAATCCTTCTTCAGGGTAATATGAGTAATTATTATTATTTTTTTTTTAATCGTCTAAAGTAATGGGCTATAAAAATTCTGTTTTATGTTAAAATCTGTTTTCTGAAGTACTTCGAAAAAAAGTATTAAATTATTAAATAATGAATCATTGTTTTCATCACCTTTGTCATATTTTTATTAGAAAAATGTAAACAAAACTTCAATATTGAAGGATGATTTTTGGAACGGTATGGGGCGCTTTTTGTTGTTACTGCTTTTGCAAGAATTTGTTTAGGTAAAACTGTTCAAAAGAAAAAAAAAAAAGAAAAGATAATAAAAAGAATATATATATATATATATATATATATATATATTTAAATTTTGACTCTGCTATTTGGTATGGTGATTTCATTGTATTTGGTCATTATCTTATGTTTCAATGGATTGATCGTACAGAAAGCTTATATATATATATATATATGTGTGTGTGTGTGCGTATGTATGTATGAAATATATATGTTACGGTCAATATGATAAATCCGGTCATTATTATTGATAATCGGTTATTATTAATAATAACCGATATTATTTAACGTACCGTCATTATTAACATACCTTAACATCCTATATAATTCATACATATATAGTTCAACTCAGTTAATACGAGAAGCAACGGAATTACAATAGTCCTCAAATTAATCTTTGTTCGTACTACCCGTGAAGATAATAAATATCTTAAATCATATACATAATTAAACTAATTGCAAATTTGAATTGCTTTAATTAATAACAATTCCATAGAACATGAACGATGCAGAGTATTGCATTTAATCACTTCTTTGTATCCCGAAAAAACGCAACTAAAATTGGAATAGTCACTGCAATTTTCCAGCTGTTTATTTCACACGTCCTTTTCACTTTAACAGTGCAATAAGAGACAGGAAAATGCTGGTTAATATGGTCCAGAGTCCAGAGTTTAAAAATTACAAAATTAAAGGTTTTATTGTATGTTACTTCTTTTCCACACAGCTCAGTTGTAAATATTATAAATGGATGTTATTTAAAAAGTGCTTAGTTCTCTGTTCTTCCTTTCACTATTTCAAGACCTCAGGTCATTCCTTCGCATTTTCTTTGGGAATGGGGGCTCCTTTAAGGCCAAAATTCTGTCTGATGAACTCGTAAATTTTTACATATCGACAGACATATGTAATGTAAATATATTATTGATGAGAAAGAACGGTCTTCGATAAAAAAGGAATGTATAGCCTATACTCTGCTTTTCACCGCATATCACATTGAAAATAACAGATTTTTTGCTACTATTAGCTGAGATTTTGTTTTGATAGCTCGTAAAAAGCGAGAAAATCTTAATATTGTATAAATGATGAAATATTCTTAACGGACAACTTGATCGTTTCAACCATGCTTTTGTTTTAGCCGTGCTCGTAGGCGCGTTCACAGTATATATATACACAGTTGCCAACCTCCCGATTTTTTTAATACCAATAAAATCTTACAAAAATTTTTGCTTTATTAAATTAAAGAAATTGTACGATTAAAGAAAACAAATATTTTTACATAAAAATATTGGAATGAAAGATATCGGGAGGTTGGCAACTATGTATATATATATAGCGTGGGCGTAAAATAACGTGAAGTGTTCTGAGCCCTCTAGTGGGTTACCTATTGGCTATTTGGTGTACGCAAAGAGATGAAACATAATATTTCACTTTCTAAATAATAATAATAATAATACCAAAAGTCACTACTATTTGAAATTTTGGCGCTATTTGGAAAGAAAAATGAACAACTGTCAGCTTTCGATAGATTTAAAACCTGTAAATTGCAATAGCTCCTGTGTTTTAACAGTGAATTCAAACACATGTGTTTTCAGAAGTTTTCGCAATTTTCGTTTCAGTTTATTGCGTAAATCTAAGTGAATTCAAATTTTAAGTAGTTCTGGAAAAGGACGTTTAGCGTATGCAGCTGCCAGAACGAGTTTATATGAAACCACATTTTTAATTATTGTGATTTATTATGTAGAAACTTTGTGTGTATTTATCTATCATAAATTTTATCTTTTAACAGATTTTTCGTCTGGCGGCGAATTTTGTAACTAATATGTTTTCTTCAAAACTCAGAACTTTATTTTAGGGTATGTATATTGTTATCCTAAAATAAAATTCAGCTCATGAAATAGAATAAGAATATGATTTATGAAATATAATACACGTTAAATTTTAAATATCATTCCTTTTTGTATGACAATAAATTTATTAAGTATTAAAGAAAAATACTTCTTTTAAGTAATAATAAGAAAGCTTAAAAAATGCAGACATAATCACGCATTTATTTAGGAGATATAATAAAATTACGTAATAATTAAATCACATTCATGGAATGTTTAGATACAATTTTTACATCAATTATCCGTAATTGCATTCCGAGTTTTCTTATTGAGGGAAGTCTTTTGTATTGAGTTTAATAAAATAAGTATTGTGCTGTACAAAAAAGTATTGCATGAAAGCTTTTTTTTTTCATATAATCTTTTTCCGGGATAATATGAGTAAAGATCAATTTTATTTTATTTAATCGTAAAATACAATATACGATAGAAGTCTGTTTAATGGAATTTGGTCCAATGAAATTCTTCAGGGTAACTTAGAGAAAAATTTAAAATAATAAATCTTTCTTTTTGTACCCTTTGTTATTATTTTGTGGAAATTTGTAAACAAATTTGAAAAGGTCCATTTCGAAGGATGATTTATCTAATGGTATCAAGTGTTTTGTTTGCTATGAAAATGTTTTTTTATATAAAATATTCGCTATTTCTTTTTCTAAAACAAAGAAATAAAGACTAGTTAGTGCATAAAAGTTCAAATCTTTAATTATAATGCATTATAATAGAGAAAATAGTATTTTTTTCTAAAATGTACAAAGCTATTTGTGAAAATTTATACTCAGCAAAAAATGTCATCGCTTTTTGGAGATTTCAAATGTAATGATTTTTTTTTTTTTTTTTTTTTTTTTTTTAATCGCCAATAGAAGTTTTATTTTCAGCAACTTATTACTGCTTTTCTTTTGTTAATTACAATTCGAATATTCACTAGAGTGCCTTTCTAAGAGAGTAACGACATGCTGATTATATTATATGTGTTTGCGAAAAAATTTTAGATACAAATTTTGCGAGTTTCCGTTATTTTAAGACTTTGTAAGCCAACCATTATTGCCAAGCTAATGTTGTTTTTTTTCTAACTTTAATAAGCAAAGCATGACTGATTTTTTAAATTTGTATAATGTGACTTGGGCAAAAACTTTCAAACTGATCATGTGATTCGCACAGATGAAGTAATTTTCTTACAAAAGTGCTTTAATGATAACAGGTTCGAATTTGTGGCAGCGTTTGAAGAGAAACTTAAAGTTATAATTGTATGTGTGTTTAGTTTTCATTTGCACAAAAAAAAAACAGTATTATATAAAAAAAATATTATAAAAATAGAACAAGAAAGGAAGAAGCTAAAATATATTCTAAATATTCGGTTAACACTGTTTATTTCTAATTTCTTTTCAAATTAATGCATGATATGCATGCTAAATGTTTTTCATAATATTTTAAACATTTATAATTAATATCATAGATTGTATTATTAAGTAAAATAATTATTACTAATTTTAAATTTTGTATCATTTTTTATCAAGAATCATTTCTCATTTATTTAAGTTTATTTGGGTTATATACTCCCCAAAATGAAATATCCATTTTAACCAGAATTTCCACAGTTTTTTTTTTCTTTCATTTGGGAACTTATAATGCCATTAAATCATAATAGCAACTAAATACGTGATTAATTATCTTCAGTATACATGCATAAAACACATGAGCGTATATCAATAGAAAATACCAATCCGAAATTTTTTTCAAGAATTTGGAAATTTTCAAAAACACAGCAAACGCCAATGTAACTTACAGTAAAACAAACTCATTTCTCGATAATACATTTTCTTTATATTTTTGTACAAATGTTAGAGAAATGTAATAAAAGAAACCATCTGAAAATATTTCTACATTACTGAAAACACGTTTCAAAGGAAATCATAAATGGGTACGTGCCTGGTTAAATTCTCGTGATTCAAGACTAAGTTTTACAAGAGAAAATGTCTAAGAAACATAACAGTTCTTCCCTCAGGTAAAGTTGTTTTTTACTTTCGTATCTCAATTTTGTTCCCAAAAAGCCGTGAACCTTTAGATTTCCTTTGGGATATCTAAAACTTAAAGTCACTAATGTACTTATTTCATCATTGCTTAGGGAAAGAAGGTCAATTGATTTTTTCTACCAATCGTGAACTTATTCTGTTTTATTCCGATTCATTGCGGCAAAAAAAGAATGAATAGATTGGTAAAACAGATTCATGTTTGTCGATTTGTATATATTGGGGATTGATATAAGATATTATATTACGTTGTATTGTTTTGGCAAAAGAAGTGAGCAGTAAAAGATTCTTCTAATCTTTCATTATATGACATGTTTATTATTACTATATTTTAATTGTATATCGGTAAATATGTATTTGAAATACTAAGTATACATTTAGTATGCATACAAAGTTTATGAAGTGCATTTCTTGAAAGGCAAATCTGATAAAAACTAAAGCGATAACTTTTGAAATGCGTTGTTAATTATGTGACAGTTATATAAATTATAATCAGATGCTGATTATCATGGAGATAATAAACTGTTTTAAATCCATGAGCAGTTTAAGAACTCAAAGCAAGAAAAAATGTCCAAATGACGAATAAAAGATTCTTCTAATCTTTCATTATACGACATGTTTATTATTACTGTATTTTAATTGCATATCGATAAATGTGTATTTTAGATATTTTAGTATACATTTAGCATGCATACAAAGTTTATGAAGTGCATTTCTTGAAAGGTAAATGTGATAAAAACTATAGGGATAACTTTTGAAATGCATTGTTAATTATATAACGGCTATATAAATTATAATTAGATGCTGATTATCATGGAGATAATAAACTGTTTTAAGTCCATGAGCAGTTTAAGAACTCAAAGCAAAAAAAAAGGTCCAAATGGCGACTAAAATTGTTCCATTACAAAAACTCGATGCATTAATGGGTAGGGGAGACCGAAACAAGATGACTATGTTAAAAATTTTTGTTGTTTATTAATTTATTTTGAAGTAATAGTAAAATTAATTTTACATGAACTGATAGAGTATAATACCTTTGTAGTATTAAATACATTACCATTTAATTTTTCAAATAAAAAAAATAAAGGATAATTTTATTTTTTCATAACATTAACAAATCGTCATCTTGCTCCAGTACTGGAGCAAGATGACTTTGACCTTGATGCAAGAGGACAACACTGAAAAAGATTGAACATATTTTATCTTTTGAATATGTTACATGGTTTAACAAATGATAACAGTGTTTTTACATCTTACAAAGTATCAAACTAAGCATAATGCATTCATTGTAACATAATTTTGAAGTGTTTAGTTGTGCAGCTAACAATAGTCACAAATAAAAATGCCATTTTCATAATTAGAACATTCCTCATGCCACCACTCTTGGCCTTTACAGCACTGGATCCATGCTTCTGTTGGTGGGTCACAATGCCGGAAGTTGGCCTTAAACGCATTTTGAATTTTTTGGGAGGGAGGGGACCAGCGGTGGAGGGGGGAGGTCATGACCCCGTCGAGCGGTACTCTCCTCGTACCGATCGGACGCTTGGAAGTGGAGATACAGACCCGATAGGGTTTTTCTTTCGGGAGGCTAGGGGGCTTAGCGGATGGCAAAAATGTCTTCCTCTGGTCGCCCCCTTTCGAACGACACCTCCCCCGATCCCATGCGCCCCTTAGCCCCAGAGGATATAGAAGCGCAAGGTCGTGCGAACAAACACACAGACAAACAAGCGTTTACAGGATTTAAATAGAATGGACATCATAGTTAGTTTAACAAATTCCGAAACACAGGGCCAGATGACGAGCTCGTCATCTTGCCCCAGACTGCCTGTTTAAAAATATTCGTTTTCATTGCCATGAAGGAAGGCGATTAATTGACATTTATTCATAGTAATAGGTAGTATTTAAACTAAGTTAATCATAAATATTAAAGGGAAACCATATATCTTACCTGTATCTGTAGCAGAGCTTATTTACACATGCATAAAAGTTATAACGTGGCAGCGGAAAACAATCAAAGCTTCACAACTGACACAAAAATGGCGATTTGAGCGTGCCGATAGGAGATGCAGTAGCGTGCGGTTGATGCTGCCACCTAGCGGAAAACGGAAAAATTAAGACATTCGTCAACTTGCCCCACTCTTCATCTTGCCCCGGTCTCCACTACTTTGTTATAGAAGACTTAGCGCAAGACAGAAAACTGTGAGTTTGAATTTAGCAAGAAAAAAGATACAAAAATATTTACTGGCAATCTTTATTTACTTTTTAAAAATTTGATCAAACTTCTATATCTTAACGAAATAACTATCGAAATGTAAAATGCTCAAATAATTTGTTTTACAAATAATATAATAAAATCACTTGTTAATGTTAAAGTAAAGATGTAATTAATGCTTAAAGTGAAAAAAAAATTATTAAACAAAAAGGCTTAAAAATAACTTTTAATATAAAGATGACATGTTTCACACGCGCAAACGGTGACATCTTCAAGATCGAAAATGATAAACTATTTTCGCAAAGTTTTTGAAAATGATATACACAAATAAAGAGATCACCTGTATAATGCAAGCAGGTGCATAGAATGGCCAAACTGTAAGCGTGATAATTATTATTTTACTTATTGTTTTTTTCAATTAGCTAAAATTTGGCACGAGATGATATATAAATTAAAAAAAAGATAAGTAAAATAATAATTTTCACGTTTACGTTTACAGTTTGACTATTTTAAGCACCTGCTTGCATTATACATGTGATCTCGTGATTTGCGTTTATCATTTCAAAAACCTTGCGAAAATACTTTCTTTATTGTTTTTGATCTTGAAGAAGTCGCCGTTTGAGCGTATGAAACATGTCATCTTTATATTAAAAGGTATTGTTAAGTCTTTTTGTGTAGCCTTTTGTTTTCACTTTATGCATCAATTCGTTTTATATTTATAAAATTTAATACATACATTCAGAAGCATTTAACCTCCTTAGGGGTTGGTTAATTTCTAAAATCGCTGTAATATATGTTTAACTATTTTTTTTTGTAGATTTGTTATCCTGAATTTCATGTTTCTACCTAAAACTGCTGCTAGGATACGGCGAAATGACCTAAAACGTTCGACACCCCCATTTAACCTCCTTAGGGGTTGAATTTCTAAAATCGCTGAAACAAGTGTTTAACCATTTTTTAGTAGATTCGTTATCTTGAAGTTCATGCTCTTACCTAAAACTGTCGCTAAAATATCGTGAAATGACCTAAAACGTTCGATCCCCCTTCTTTAACCCCCTTAGAGGGTGAATTTCTAAAATCGGTGAAATACCTGTTTAACCTTTTTTTTTAAGTAGATGTGTTATCCTGAATATCATACTTCTACCTAACACTACAGCTGAGATATGGTGAAATGACCTAAAATGTTCCCCCCATTTAACCCCCTTAAGCGGTAAATTTCTAAAATCACTGAAATATGTGTTTAAAAATTTTTTAGTAGATTTGTTTTCCTGAATTTCGAGGTCCCACCTAAAACTGATGCTGAAATACGGCGAAATCACATAAAACGTTCGACCATCCGTTTTTAAAAATCATTTTTTATTACTTGCCTAGGTCATAACAGCAATCTACTGTCGAAATTTCGTGATCCTAACTTTACTCGTTTCAGCTGAGCGTTGGTGAGTCACCCAGTCTGTCAGGCGTTTTCTCTTTATATAATAGTATAGATATTATCTTACATTTTAGTAATCCATATTGGTAAAAATATTTTAATTGTTTTGGACCGCATTATCAAATGAAGGATTATATTACACTATTATTTTATATGCTACAATGAAGAAAATACTACATTTTGAAAATTATTATTCTCATTTGCAAACACATATACAAACATAATTTTGTGATCATTAAATAGGATAAATTGTACCCCTAAATTCAATAAAACAATTTTGTTTTTGTCTAATTTGTAACTTTTTTATATTTCTTAAATATGCATAAATAAATTATACTAAAACTATTAATACCTTGTAAATCGACCTTTGGCAACCACAGTCTGCTATTTTGGTGACACTACTGCAAAAGCTCTTTTGACAATTTTTTTAAAAATATTTACATATACTTCTTTAAATTTGTTTAACATTTATTGTTTTCCACTTTTGTAGACCTTTTCACTCAAAGTTTAAAACAAATCCTAACATGGCTGACACTGGAGCTTTATTTATTTCTTTTTCTTTCTTTTTTTAGATTTTAATCTTTTGATACAAAGTGTATCTTCTGTGAATTGAGAAAATATCTTGAATTGTTTTTCTATAATGATATACATCTTTAAAAGGCAAAAAGCATAATTTCAGTAAGAACAATATATTTCTATAAAAGGAACTAAATTCACTTAATGTCGTTGCTTCTCATAGACTTTTATGTGATTCATTCCCAAGCAATTAGCCTGGAAAAAAGACTAGGAAATTTCGGTTTTAAAGGCAATTAAATAAAGCATCATTTTGCTTTAATTTATTATTATTATTATTATTATTTTACTAAGAAAGAGAGTTTCAGAAAGTACAACGTCTAATATAAAATAAATTCTATATTAGAGGATTTATTTTGTTTGTCAATAAAATAATAGATAATTTAAAAAATTAAGGTTTAGAAATAGTAAAATAATTTTCCTGATCAAACAAAGATGATTTTTAAATAAAATGTCTTAAAATCAAACGACAAGTCAATTTAATGAATTTAATTTATGCATCTTCAAACAATGAAATATTTCTTTTTAGTGTTACTTAATGCCAATAAATGTACATTGTTATGAACAACTTTTGATATATAAAGATCACTTTTGCTTATGATTACTTTCAACTTATTAATTTCATTCATAATACTTTCTGTTCGCCCCCCCCCCCCCAAAAAAAATAATAATAAAATAAAATAAATAAATAATAAATAATAAATTTTTCCTTGTTTGATTGAGAATAAAAAGTTGTCTTTTATACGCCTTCAGTAACAAATTCTTCGCGAAATGTGATTTTCTAATTTTATTAGTCTTTTCATAGATTTGTACAACACGACTGAACGACAAATTTTCTTTTGACGCCGTTCTTTTATTTACATCACAATTTCTAAGCGTTTCCTTGATTTACATGCTGAAATGAAGTTGAAGTACGAATATATAACAAAACATTCATAAATCTAATACTAGATCGTTTCACAATGGCTTAATAAACTGTGTGCAGATTTTTAGTTGAAACCCGTTAATATTTAGGGCAATTCAGGTAAATGATATAAATGGGCAATTTTTTGTTCTGATCTATTGTTGAATGTAAGAAATGAGTTTCGTTGATTGTATTTTTCAAATCAGATCGCTTACAAAACTAATTCTCTTTTGTTTACATGCTAAAACGAAGTTGAGTTACGAATATATTGCAAAACGTTCATGAATCTAATATAAGATCGTTTCAGAATGACTTAATAACCTTTGCGCAGATTTTTAGTTGTTACTCGTCAATATTTAGTACATTCACGTAAATGATAGATCTGGGCACTTTTTTTATTCATCTATAGTTAAGAAATGATTTTCATTGATAGTATTTTTCCAATCAGATCGCTTACAAAACTAATTCTCCCCTGTTTACATGCTAAAACGAAGTTGAGTTACGAATATATGGCAAAAAAATCTTAAATATAATATTAGATCGTTTCACAATGGCTTAATAAACTGTGTGCAGATTTTTAGTTGCAATTCGTCAATATTTAGTACATTTACGTAAATGATAGAGTTGGGCAATTTTTGTATTTATCTATAGTTAAGAAATGATTTTCATTGATTGTATTTTTCAAATCAGATTGCTTACAAAACTAATTCTCCTTTGTTTACAAGCTAAAACGAAGTTGTGTTACGAATGTATTGCAAAACGTTCATGAATCTAACATAAGATCGTTTCAGAATGACTTAATAAACTGTCCGCTGATTTTTAGTTGTAACCTGTTAATATTTAGTGCAATTCAGGTAAATGATATAACTGGGCAATTTTTTGTTCTCATCTATAGTTGAATCTAAAAAATGATTTTCGTTGATTGTATTTTTTCAATCTCTTACAAAACTAATCCAAGTTTAATCTAGCAATTGAAAACTCTGATATAAGTATCAAAATCTCTACAGAAATTAATTTTTGATATTTTGGCTTATTTTTTCTTATTTTTTCTTATCTAGAAATAAAATTTCATTTCTCTAGGTTATATATTTTTAGTTTTTACTATATTACGAAATTTCCTTCGAAAAGTTTAAAACGGGAACAATATATTCCCTTCATATTTTCAATAGAGAGAAAAAAATATTTAATATTATTTTCCATCTTCTGACTGAAAGCAACACGAAAGTCTAATGGAAGAAAAATATATAAACGTTTAGATATTACATAAAAGTAACAAGGTACATATGTATGTAACCTTGCTAGAAATTAAATATGAATCCATTAAAAAAAAAAAAAAAGAATAAATAAATTGTCAGATTATTGGCGATCTACAAGTGACACCACATTTCACACCTAAAATAAATAAATAAATAAATAATATATGGTATTAAAATGCAAAAAAGATGATTTCAATATTGATTTCAATGTAAGCGAAAACAATTGCAAAGCAAAAATCTGCACGAAAATAGTCTGCATTAATGTGAGCAATTCAGAGTATCAAGATTAACTATTAGTTGAAGTAATTTCTGGAAAACCAAACGGTCGCCAAACGGTTATAATGCAATAGCAAAAGAACAATGTACGATACTTCTTTCAAACATCAGTAAGTAATACGAAAATATTTTAGAAGACAGAAAGCGTTGTTTTTAACTGTTACGTAATGAAAACATTGAATATCTATACACAAAAACGCTTAAAATTTATACTGTAAAAAAAAATATGAATAGTTAAAAAAATATCAAATATACATTTTAAACCAGACATTAATTTTATGAGATCATCAGCGATTATCAAACAGTTGTGTTTTTATGCACCAGATATGTATATTTATTTATTTATTTATACTACACAAATATTACATTAATTCATTTTTTCTGGTTTGAATTATTATTTTTTTGGACAGAGTTACATTAAAAAATTTATAGATTCTGAGATAACTTCAGTGAAAATTAGATTAACAGCCGAATATCTCAATACATTAAAGTAAATAAACAAAAGAGATTCGTTCATCGTGAGTTATAGAAATATTAAACCATGGAGGAAATCATTCACAAAGCAAGATCTCCATGGCGAATTTTACAGGACTGTCTGGTGTCGAAAACAAATTCGCATCTGTAAAAGTAGCGTACATAATAATAAAAATAGGCATGCTCATTTCGCTCATAACAGGCGATATAATTCATTTCACTGAAATAATAACAATGATTTTATACAATGTAAAACTAGTTATAGTACGAACTGATTTGTTACGTTTAATGTATAATTTCCAACTTGTTTTAATTTGTAGAAAAGTAGCATTTTAATTATTTTGGTGAATCAATAAAGGATCCTATCAGACTATTACCTAGTGCAATTGAAATGAATGATGTAAGTGAGCATTTTCTGTTTCCATCTACAGATGAGTGAAAAAATGGATTTCCCTTTATTGCATTTTTCTTGTTGTATCTCTTATAAAACTAATTTAAGTTTGATCTAGCAATTGAAAAATTTGATATAGGTATCAGCACTTGCAGAGAAATAAATTTTCGAACGTAGAGATTTTATTTTATTTATAATAAAATAGTCATTTTTCTCTACCATATATTGTCGGTTATAATATAGTTTATTTCTATATTATGAATCATTGCTTCGAAAAGTTTAAAATTCGAATATTCACACACACACACACACACACATATATATATATATATATATATATATATATATGTGTGTGTGTGTGTGTGTGTGTGTGTGTGTGTGTGTGTGTGTGTGTGTGTGTGTTTTCATTTGAATTTATCATATTTCATTTTTAGGTAGATTTCGTAAGAAATACTACCTATTACATTCTCACCTAAGTTGGAAATTTTGAAAAATTTTTGCAGATTTACGCCGATTATGACTCCCAGAACCCAAAAACACCCCCAGTTCAAAAGTTTATCTATCTATCTATCTATCTATCTATCTATGTCACTTTTTTCTGACCACGATAACTGGAAAAATTCTGCATAAATCTCTTCCAAACTGGTACATAAAATCAAGGGTCATAAAATCTCGGTCAAGTTCGTTAATGGGCAAAATCGAACCAAGGGGGGGGGGGGGAAATGGGGGGCTTTTTGTGAAAACAGAAAAATCCTCATAATTTCTTTATTATTATACGTATCGAATCCATTTAAAGTTATTATTACTTCTAAGAAAAGGGCCGAAAATTTATGTAGGACAGATTTTTGATATAATTAAAAATGGCCCCAAGGGTGGGAAAAAAGGGGGGTTTTAGAAGAAAAAAATCATAGCTTCGTCAATTCACAAGATATCAAATACGCGTCAATTTATTATTAATCCTCTTAGTATTATCTAAAACTTTTATATTGACAAGTTTTTAATAGGACCAACCGTTATAGCAAAAAAAAAAAATTAAAAACAAAAAAAATCCCTGCCGGCTGCGCCTGCAAACAAGTTATTTTTTGAAGTAGGCGGTTCCAACTCCCGCATCTTTTCGAAACTGATACATAAAATCAAGGGGCATAAAATCTTGGTCAAGTTCGTTAATGGGCAAAATCGAACCAAGGAGGGGGGCTTTTTGTGAAAATAGAAAAAAAACCATAATTTCTTAATTATGATACGTATCGTATCCGTTTAAAGTTGTTATTACTTCTAGGAACAGGACCAAAAACTTATGTATGACAGATTTTTGATATAATTAAAAATTGCCTTAAAGGGGGGAGGGAAGGGGGGGTTTAGAAGAAAAAAATTCATAACTTCGTCAATTCCCAAGATTTCAAATCCGCTTAAATTTATTATAAATCTTCTTAATATTATCTAAAACTTTTATATTGGCAAGTTTTTTATAGGACTAACCGTTATAGCAAAAAAAAAAAAAAAAAAAAATTAAAAAAAAAAATCCCTGCCGGCTCCGCCTGCAAACAAGTTATTTTTCGAAGTAGGCGGTTCCAACTCCCGCATCTTTTCGAAACTGATACATAAAATCAAGGGCATAAAATCTCGGTCAAGTTCGTTAATGGGCAAAATCGAACCAGGGGGGGGGGGATGGGGGGACTTTTGGTGAAAACAGAAAAAAACCCATAATTTCTTAATTATGATACGTACCGAATCCGTTTGAAGTTATTATTACTTCTAGGAGAAGGGCCGAAAATTTATGTATGACAGATTTTTGATATAATTAAAAATTGCCTTAAGGGGGGGAAGGGGGGTTTTAGAAGAAAAAAATTCATAACTTCGTCAATTCCCAAGATTTCAAATGCTTAAATTTATTATAAATCCCCTTAATATTATCTAAAATTTTTATATTGACATGTTTTTTATAGGACCAACTCTTATAGCAAAAAAAAAAAAAAATACTTGCTGGCTCCGCCTGCAAACAAGTTTGGTTTTGAAGTAGGCGGTTCCAACTGCAGCATCATCGCAAAAAGGTCATTTCTTCCGCAATTCCCGACAAACAGGCGCCCCACGTTCTGCGTCTTCGAAATCTACCTGTGCCTGTAGGCCGAGCCGTCAGGGATTGTTTAGAACTACATCATTTAATTTGTAATTTGACTCTGCTATTTTGTATAGTTATTTCATTGTATTTGGTCAATATCTTATTCTTCAATGGATTAATTGTACAGAAAGCTTATACATATATATATATATATACATATATATATAACAATATATATATATAATATCACATTCAAACTTCAGACAGAAAGCAACACGAAAGTCGAACGGAAAAAATAAAATATGTTTCAGGTGTTACATAATAATAAAATGGAACATTTATATAAAAGAAGGCTTCAAATTAAATACATATGTATTCAAAGTTTTTGTCTTTTAAAGAAGTAAAAAATTTACAAGAATATTAGCTATCATAAGATAGTATCCTTTTTAACAAAAACCTTCAACAAAAGAGGCTATGTAATTCATGTGCATCTTTCTTTTCTATGGATGCCCAAGCATAACTTTTGAACGGATAGTCCGTTATTTATTTTTTTGGAAGGATCTCCGCCCGCAGATTGTTCCGTTCCAATAACGCTAATGTCTAAAATTTATAAGTTTGTCTGTCCGTCTGTTTTCTGATCTCCTTTGACTCTGTAGGCCTTACTTTTAGAAAAAAAAAAATTCCAATCTTCTCAAGATTGTGATATGGTTTTAGGGTAACATGGCAATACTTTTTTAAATAGTCATCGCTTACTGTGTACTGTGTAGTTTTGAAAGAAACATATAAAAAAAAATAATACATAATCGTCTACTGCGCGTCAAAATAAGCGATTATTGACGACGATGCGATTAAAAATCAATGCAGGTTACAGGTTTGCATATGGTCGAATATCCCGTTGATACCCGAACTTGAACTCATCTGCACTTTGGGTCGGTTCTGATTGGTAATAAGTTTTCTCGTTGCCTGTAATACTCATTTTAAAAGTTATGTTTTCGAGTTCGGTTTCGATTCTTTGTTGAGATTGGTAACTCGTTTTGCAAAAGAAGACATCAATCGTGTTTAAGAAATATAAACTATATATTTAACTATAAAAGAATATCTATATATTTATTTTTCAAGATAAGTGATAACATTTATATCAGAAATAAGATTGCAGAGAATAACTCCAAGAATTGCAGAAATTTCAATAATTGCAGAGAATAATTGCATAACTGCATTGAAATTAATGAATTAAATATGGTGTTGTATTTCGTCGGGTTTCGGGTTTGAATTCAATAAGAATGTATTGGGTTCGGATTAAGTATAAGACAATTTGTGAAAGACTCTAATGTGGATAATACTACAGGATCGCCGCAAAAACACGAAGATGAGAAACAAAATCTTAAATCCGTTTTACTTTTTGTTAAAAATTACTTGCTACACCTAAATTAAGTACATGCTTTATTTTTTACGTAAACTTTTGTTAAAAAGAGAATGGTACATTTATTAAGATAATGAAAATCCGTGCCATAAAAATATTATCCAATTTGGAGAGGAAAATAATATATCACGTTAATGTTATTTTTATTTACAGAGAACTTTAGGGACCGACTTAAAATCTGAAGAAAGTGTGCGAATCATTTAACAATTATTAAATAGCGTGATTACTTTAACATCGGAAACAAATAACTCTATATTTTATTTGTAGAAGAGATACTTTTTTATTATTTGGGAGGACCGTATTTCTAAAGGATCATATCAATCTATTATCTAGCACAATTGTAGTGAATGATGTAACTGAGTAATTTTGATTCTCATCCACAAATGAGTGTAGAGAATGATTTTCCTTGATTGTATTTTTCCAATTGGTTCTATTACAAAACTAGTTCAAGCTTAATATATCAATTGAAAACTTTGATATAAGTATCCAAAATTCTACAGAAATTATTTTTTCAACATTTGGATTATTTAGAAATAAAATTGCGTTTTTTTAAGTAATATATTTCCAGTTTTTCTATAATAGTATTTTCTATAATTTTCTATAATTACGAAATATTTCTTGGAAAAGGTAAAACATGAACAATCATATCTTACTCATTTGCGATGTACAGGCAGAACAATGTATATAATGACACTTAAAAACTTCACTTTGTAAGCACTGATTAAGCGAAATGCTTTAAAAAGGTGTAGTGGACTAGCAACTGTCTTATAAAGGCCCTCTAGTGTTTTGAATGCGAACGTGATGTCACTATCTAACCTGTGTGCGCAACAGCGATATCTGTACTATCTTATACTAATATTTTCAAAGTATGTGTGGAGCCTTCGAAGTTTGTGGTTTTTGTGTTTTGCTGTGAGTTTATGCAAAAATTAGCTTCTCTGATCAATCCGCAAAGTCTAAAAGCTTAATAGAAAGCTTATATCGGCGAATTTGGGTCAAATATTTCACTGAGTGGTGAACTAAGGTCTGCGCTGAAAAGTTACAATTGCTTTTTGAACACACATCATGGCGTTGAAGTTTAGCCGAGTTAAAGATTAGCCGTTGATAATATATTTTCCGTTATAGTGTAAATTCAAGGTGTTCAGCAGCCACGGGTTGCTAGTGCACCAAAAGTGAGACTATATTAACGATTTTGTAAGTGCTTCTTGTGTTTCATCTGAAACTTTTGAGTGACCGCTAAATATAGTAGTGGACTGTAGTACTACCTTTGTTCTTTACGTAAGTGGAACTTTGTTCTAGTAAAACTTTTTAGTCATTTCTAGTGAAGATTAAGTTACTGATTGGTTTTTGTTGATCGCAGCGTAATATAGGCTAAGACGTGCTAAGTGACGCTGCCACATCCCTCCCCAAAATAAACGTATTTCAAACCTTAAACTCGCATCATGGCTAAGCTTGCCGAGAACGGTTTTCACACGCAAGCTACAAAGGTAGCGAAATATAGTTTTTGTTGTTCTGTAATGATAACATGGAACACTTGTATATAAAATTACTTAAAATTTATCGCGTATAAGTTAAAGACGAATTCTTTCTACAAAGTTAAAATTTTTATAACTTTCAAAACTACAGAAATTTGCAAATTAGCGATTATAAAAAAAAAAAAAAAAAACTATTTTTTTACATCTAAAATAAAAAAAATATTTCTCATTGAAAATCACGGTCTTTCAGTAGACAGTGGCACAGTTTAAAATTAATAAAAATAACGTCAAAAATATTATCAAATCCGGCAAGCAATCTGATATAGCTCGTCACGCTTCAGACAAGGTTACGGAATGATTTCAAACTGTAAGAAATTGTGCATAATGATTAACAAGTATTAAATAGCGTTATTGTTTGAACAACGGAACGAATAACAATTTATTTTAATTGTCGAAAAAATGATGAAGAATTGTTATTATTTAAGAGGGCTGTATTAATAAAGGATCTTATGCATATATTTTCTCGTACAATTGAAGTCAATCATATAACTCAGTAATTTTTGTTATCATAAAACAGATGAGTGTAGAAATGATTTTCCTTTAATATATTTTTCCAAAATTTATTAAAGGATTTTTTACAAAAAAAATTCATGTTTCATCTAGCAGTTTAACACTCATTATACAGCAGTTGAACACTTGTATATCAATATTTGTAGAGAAATAAAATCTCCAATTTAAGGTTCACTTTTCTGCATATCAAAATAAAATATCATCTTTCTGACAATTTATTTTTGGTTTTTCTTATAGTTATTTCTATAATATTAAAATTCCTTGGAAAATTTTGAAACAAAATTAATATTTTTCTCGACAATCCATTTCTATACAATAGATAAAAAATATTATATATTGTTACTATTAAAATACATTGAGAAACCAAAACAAAATTATTTAAATATAAAACAGGAATACTGTTTTTAGCTGTTATATAATAATAGCATATAACATTTGTATACAAGATTGCTTAAAATTAAATCCGTTTTTTATTATTAATAGATTTTCTAAATCGATGTTTCTTCCGTTTGTATCTTTAACATTTTAATTTATACAACGCATTATAGGGAACGTAATAGACTTACTTAGCCTTTTTGCTATGCTGTTATGTGAAATAATACATTTTTAGCGACCGCGGATGTTCTTGCCAACTGATGAATAAACACTTATGTGTCGCTTTTCTTTTGACTTTCATTTTCCTTTTTCATATTTCGCTATTTCATTTGTTCCAATATATGATTAAATCCGTTTCTATTTTAACTTTCGTTTGACATCATCTATTTTTTTAAATGTATATGATCATTAATATAATGAGATTCCTCGTTAGGTTATATTTAATGAGATGGTTTCCCTATATATATTTTTTCCTATAACAATTAATGTAAAATATTATTACATGCCATATTTAAATCAGATATTCAGTCATTATTGTCGTACCAACTTGTCAGATTTTTTTTCAAGGAAGGTATTTTATATATTATACACACATACACATATATAAATATACATATATATGTAATTTATTTTTTCAAGAATATCTCTGCCATTTAAGCGGGAGTGGCGATGTGACCTGTAATTAAATTAATTAAAATTAATGATGAAAAAATGTTAATTGGTATAGTAAAAAAAAAATGACACAGTACGTCAATTTTATTTTCATCTGCAATCGAATTTAAGGAACAGTTTAAAACTATATGAAATTGCGCGAAATGAGTAATAAGTAAGGGTCATTATTTGAACATCGAAAACAAATAACACATTATCTCACTTGTAAAAAAATCATTATTTGGGAGGCATGTACTAATATAGTGTCATAGCAGACTATTATCTAGTACAACTGACGTGAATGATATAACAGAGCGATTTTTGTTCTTATCTACAAATGAGTGTATGAAAAGATTTTGTTTTAATCGTATATCTCAAAAAAACTAATTCAAGTTTAATCTAGCATTTGAAAACTTTGATATAGATATCGAAAATTTTATAAAAATAAATGTTTTATTTAGATGTATCCTTTTTTTACATATTGAAATAATATATATATATTTTTACGCAATATAATTTTAGTTTTTGTTCTTGTTTTTTAAATTATACGAAACATGTCTTTCGAAAGTTTCAAACAAGAACCATCATATCCTACTCATTAATACAATAGAGAAAAAATAATATAGAATATCCCTTTCAAATATCTGTCAGAAAGCAATAAGAAATTCTTTGATAGAAAACAAAATACAGTTTTTAGCTATTACACATTGATAGTATGGGGCATCTGCATATAACAGTGTTTCAAATTTAATATGAATTCATTATAAAAAAATTACAAAAATAACTAAACTGTAAAATATTGTATGCGATTTTTAGCGATAATGAAGTATTCTATACATCTGACTTAAATATTGTATTTTTATTTAAAACTTATTTAAAACAAGTTTTGAACTAACAGTTTAGAAGTTAATGAAAATTGATGTCCGAAACAAATCGTCCAGTATGGTGAGGAAATATAACTGAGCAAATTTATTTTCATCTGCATACAAGTAAGAATAGATTTAAAGTTGTAAGAAATCGTGCAATATGATTAACAAGTATTAGATAGCGCCATTGTGGGAATATCGTCTACAAATAGCACTTTATTTTATTTGAAGAAAGATTCAATAGAAGTTTCCATTATTTAGGCGGGCTGTATAACTAAAGTATCATATATAAGATTAGCCCCACCAGTGGCTGAAAGGTTCTGCTCTCGAAGCTGGTAGACGGGAGGTGCTGGGTTCGATCCCAATCGCGCCCGTCGGCCTAATAGTTCGGAGTTTTCGTGGTTTTATCCATGCGTAAATACGGGTTAGGTTCCCTTAGAAAGACCCCCACGACTGGCTTTCCCCCCGGGCCTATATCCCAAGTGTAGATAATTGGCCGTCAATAATCAACCCAACCCATATATAAGACTATTATAATGTATACAATTGAAGTGAATCATATAATTGGACAATTTTTCTTCTCATCTACAAATACGTATAAGATATTATTTTTCTTGAGTGTATTTTTACAATAGCATGTCTTATAAAACGAATTCAATTTTAATCTAATTATAGAATACTTTGACACAGATATCGAAAATTGTAGAGAAATAAATTTTCCAACGTTTTCATTCTTTTCTGGTATCAGTTAATAAAATATCGTCTTTTTAGGCAATGAATTTTTGGTTTTTTATACCGTTTTTGCTGCATTACGAAAAAGAATATTTGCTGCATCTCAGAAAAGTTTAAAATACGAACAATCACATTCTCATAATTAATGAAATAAAGAAAAAATAATACATCATACCTATTTTAAAAAATCACACATAAAGCAATAAGAAAATAATTTAATAGAAAACCGAATATAAATCTTAGCTGTTAAATAACGATAATACGGAAAATAAAAATATAAGATTGGTTAAAATTGCATATAAATTCGTTATACAAAATTGTCAAAAGAAAATCTTTTAAAAAATGTGAACGATTGTATGAGATGTATTTGTACTAGAGATTATCTATATATAAAAATAAATATTGTATTTTTTATAAAAGAACTCTATCATTAGGCGACAATGGCACAGTTATTAGTTTAATAAGAAATAAATTGCACAAAAATTTTATCTAGAACGGGGGGAAAATTATATATCGCTTCAATTTTATTTTTATCTGTAGACAAGTTAAAGAAACTTTTTTAAACTGTAAGAAATTGCGCGAAATGATTATTAGATAGCGTCAATGTTTGAACATTGGAAACAAATAACACTTTATTTTATTTGTAGAAAATTCCATTGAACAGTTTCATTATTTGGGAAGTCTGTATTATTAAATGATATTATCAGACTTTTATCTAATAAAATTGAAGCGAATAACATAAACTGAGGAATTTTTGTTATAGTCTACAGTCGAATATTTGTTATTATCTATTTGAAAATTTTCAATCCTAACACTTTATTTTAACATCATATTTGTATTAGACGGTAAAGTTTACCTTCGGATATCAAATTAGGAGACATTCGGTCAGGTAGTTTAAGATTTATGCATATTTAAAGTCTAGGACTCCTAACGTTAGTTTAATTTTGAATCGTTTCATAACAGATTGCAATGTGAGTACTTTCTGAAGCGTAACTCAAAAACTACTAGACGGAATGAGCTGTAATTTTAAATTTCTATGTCTGAAACTTCTAGAAATTGATTTCTGTACATATATATATATATAGAAGCTTTATGTACAATTAAACCATTGAAACATAAGATATTGACCAAATATTATGAAATCACCATATTAAATAACAGAGTCAAATTGCAAATTAAATTATGTAGTCCTAAGAAATGAAATATGTATGATCCGATGGATAAAATGCAATAAAAGAAAACGATTTTCAAAATAAATTCAATACATATACATATTTTCGAAAAAAAATTCTTTTTTTTCGAAAATATGTATATATATTGAATTTATTTAGAAAATCATTTTCCTTTATTGCATTTTATTCATCGGATCATTTACAAAACTAATTCAAGTATAATTCAGACTGTTCAGATTTTGCCTTTTGTATTGGTATTACGGTGAAACACCGAAATCTGGAGAATGTCGACTTTCACCGGTGAATGTCGACAAACACATAGTCGCTTGGTGTATGTCCGAAATATTTGCTAAATACCCTTATTTCTGACTTACACCGGTAAATGTCGACATTGACCATGCACTAATGGTGAATGTTGAACATGTTCGAGATTTATATTTTTTTCTCCGTAATTCAGTTGCGATAAATTTTTAGCCTATCTTTCTGAGAGGAATGACTAAGAACTTAAAAAAACATGGAAAACCATGTTGTAATGCATCATAAATAAGTTGTTTCATATTTTTATTTATAAGATGAGAAGAGCATAGTCGTTTTATTCGAAACATATGATTAAGAAGCATATTACGGTGAACAGAAATATGAAGGCATGACTTAAAATTGGTAAATGTATTAACTTTGAATTTAAATTCTTTACGCGTGCCATATATGTCTATAATAGTTTTTTATCATGAAGTGTAAGTTTTATGTCTAAAAAGTGAATAGCATTATTAGGTAATAGGTTTTCCGTTAATTCTAAATTAGTAGAATAATTTACTGGAAATTGATAAACATGTGATTGGACGGTATTGATTAATATGATGTCATTAATATAACGATATAAATGAACATTACTGTTACAATATGTTTAATCCTAGTGATATAAATAAAAGTTTGTAAGTAAACTTGATGTGGATCCATCTTGTGGAATACCCAGTTTCTGTAAATAAATAGTATTATCTGGCAGAACGTATTTATTATATTTTATGTAATTAGCTAGTGTATGAAAGTACTCTGCATCCACATGTATAGGAAGATTCAATTGATTTTGAATTTTTTTAAATAAGGCATTTATTATATTACGTAAATTTAATAAGTTAATGTTATTAAAAAGATTTTTGAAATCATATGGTGATTCATATGTTGAAATATATTCATTCATATGTTGATTCATGTAGTTGATTCATATGTTGATTCATGTAGTTGATTCATATGTTGATTCATATGTTTAATTCATATGTTGAAATCATATGTAAGATTCAAGCTCCTCTCTTTTCGACCTCCACCAGAGCATGTATGTGATTGTCGACATACACCGGTGAGGGTCCGAATGTACAAGAATGTAATGAAATATTCGATCTTTCACCGACGTATTTGGTGTTTGTTGACATTCACCGGTGAAAGTCGACATTCTCCAATTTCGGTCTTTCACGGTAACATTGGCATTATGTAAAATTATTTGGGTTCGTTTGGCCTCGATAACTGATAAAAAAAAAGTTAGCTATAGCCATGAACGTGGTGTCTAGATATAAATTGGGTATGAGCTGCACGATAGTGTACCTTCAAGCGCCACCTAGTGATAAAATGCACAGTTAGCGCGTTTAACTAGAAAAAGTACGAGTTACCGTAAAACCGTCAATTATTAAAGACGTAAAACGTCATCGATTTAGTCTTGATTAACTGTTATATAAGAATACTTAATTTTTTCTGTAATTGGTTTTGTTCCGTTCAGTGAAAATAATTTCATAAATGAGTAATGTAACGTAGATATTTTTAAACTGACTTAATATGAGCAACTAAGTGATCGTGGAAAATAGATGGTAAATCCTAGTCGTAGAAAAACAGTATACTGCCATGCTAACTCTGCCGCAAATGATCATGTAAATGTGTGACGTGTGTCAATCGATTAGTAATAAAGTCTAGTAATTCATGTTAAACTTAACATTTGCTATGGAAGATTTCTACACATAGATATTGTACATATATATATATTGTAAACTTTTTAAAACTAACACCTGACGATCATATCACGTTTGGCTTTTACGATAAATTTTACTTTCGAGTACCAAACAAGAACTAATTTGTCAAGCAGTTTAGAAATTTTGCAAATTTAAAAACTATAAGATATATTGAGAATAATATAATATTGAGGATTTATTAGTCACAGTACTTTATACAATACCAATTTTCTATTATACTTTTATCTTTTACATTTATGTATTCATGTGTATGTCTGCCTGTCTATCGTTGCTTGATTTGCTACAAAATATTCATCTGTATATATAAATGTAAAATATATACATTTTTTAATTTATTTATTTTTATGGTGAACTATATAGAAATAACAGATTATAAAAGTGTGTGTTGTTTTCCTTAATATCCATTCTATACATGCAACATGTCTAAATGCACACGAAAATCTTTTTTTTTAAATAATTCTTTTAACACAACTAGCAAAACTTTTTTTTTAAATAGCTTGAAATCTTCAAAATTTAGATAAAAATTCTCAATTCTAAATTTACTTTATTAAAATTTGTTGTACTATTTTTACTCGTAATTTAATAAAAACATATTTTTAATGAAATATCTTTATTTAAAATTTTTCAGACAATCATTTATTTATATTTTTAAAAAAAATCATAATTTTCATTCAACAAAACATTTCATTATTAATTTATATTCGTAAATAAGAAAAAAAAATACTCTTAAATCTTATACGTAATTTTAAATGAAAGTGCTTGCAAATACGAAAAATGTGTATCATTAAATTCCACACAAACGAATTATTTGATTATGTAACTCAGATTTAATTTTATTTCATCATTCCACAACTTATAAAAAAAATTATACTATTAAGAAATATATTTTACGTAAACAAATGCTTAGCTTTCATTATTTCATTTATTACTTATTTTATGCCCTTCTTTATTTAATTCTTAACAAAAATAATTAATTTGTAAACAAATAAAAATACAAAAATAAGTAAAATCAAAGTAATTAGTGTAAATTACAATTTTAAACCGTTAAAATATTCCTTTATAAAATATTATTTATTAAACTGTATTCAAAAATATGACGGCAGTTACATTTTACTTTCTTTATGGATCGTATTCCTTTTTCTTCCAATTTCTTTCTTTTCTTTTCTTTCTTTTCTTTTTGTTTCTTTTAAAATATCAAAGTAACTTTAGATTTTTTAAAGAATACTCCACTTTATAATACCCAAACTAATTTTCTATTGTATTTAACTGTATAATTATGCTCAAAATAAAACAAGTGGGTAAGTGTGATCGAAGATCGCTCAAAGGGTTTCGTTTAATATTCCATTCAAAACACTTTATCTTTCTTTAATAAATTCAAATAAATATCATTTAGAAATAACAACAACAACAAAAAGTTATGTTTTTTATAAAGTAAAAATTTACTGGTCAATTTTTCGTTTTTTCGAATATCTATACCAGCCGGATAGCGGGCGAAGCCCACTATTATGTTCTGTCATAATAACATCCGTCATACGGACTAAATGCAATATTTACAAAAATAATTTCAAAATTAAACAAATTGTACACTTTCAAAATGTTAAAATAGGCGAATATTTCCATAATCGGATTTTTATCACGATTCAATATGTTTCTCAAACTCATATATTTACAATTCTCTATTACTCATATTGATACTCGCTTTGTATTATTCTCAAACATTTGAAAAATTCGTTAAACTTCCAATATGACGTCAGATTTTCTTTTTAATTCTCTAATGACGTGATATTAATCTGCTTTGTGTACATACACATACTCATACTCCTTGTATTATTGAGAAATCTTTGAAAATTTACGTTTAATTACCACTATTACGTCATTCAATTTTGTTTCATATTTATCTTTTTTTCAATTGGTGAAACTTTTTATTTCATTTTCGTTTTTCACGTGGAAATCGTCTGATAGAAAATTAATTATTGTAGAAAGAGTTTCATTGTGGATTTAAATTTTTTGGCATCTGCTATAACGAAAAATGTTTAAATTTAATAGGAAAAGGCTGTTAGAATTTTGGTTTTTTATCTCTATTTATTAAAATAATACGAATTTTTCAAATTTTAATATTTTGAGCTCTCACAGGTGGTATTCATCTATATATACAAAGTTTCAACTCTATAAGTTATATAGTTTTTGAGAATGGCTCTGTGACAGACAGACAACGGAGCAAGAGTAATAGGGTTTTGTGAGATAAACGAAACCCTAAAAAAAGAAAGAAGTTTGCAGCATTAATAGAATTGTTAGAACTAATATATTAATGAATAATGAATAGTTAATTATTCTGGTACTGATGCAAAGTTGTTTCTTTTTTTATTTTGAGCATAATTATACAGTTAAATAACTACCAAAGTATCTACTGTGTGTTGAGATCCCCCCCTCTACTCCCTAGTTAAAATATATGTAGGGAAATATTAATAATATATTAGTTATACATATGTTACGGTCAATATGATTAATTTTGTCGTTATTAATAATAACCGGTTTTTATTAATAATGACCGGATTAATCATATTGACCGTAACATATATGTAATTACCAATCAATGTATAAATTTAAACTTTCTGAGAATGAAGATCGGGTGTACAAACTAAACTATGAAAATTATTAGAGCAGTAACAAAAACAGAAATATTAAGAAATACAAAGACAACAAATCAATATTTCAAGTCGACTGACACAACCTTTGATCATTTGAGGGTGGAAAAACTGTTTAAACAACTACACCCTCTTATTTTTAAAAACAAGATCACTATCAACAGATTTCGCAAGACGAGCCAACCTTACATTGAACACAAAATAGTAACAGATGAAATCAATTATTTACTGACTAGTAATATAAGCAAAAACTTTTTCAACAAAATGTAACTTTCCAAATTAAAATCGCTAAACCAAAAAACAATACAAATAAATATGTAAAAACTTAATATCTTCAATAATTTATAAGGAAACAATTTTTAAAGTAAACTACAAGTTAGCTCGACTCTCGCCATACCCGTAATGAAATTACTATAAAAATGTCTTCTTACTAATTAAGCTTCAGCATCTGTCCATCAACTCGCAACTTGAAAAAGTTATATCAATTCTTCCTACAGTATTACAAAACTATCCAACAGAATTTCCGAATCAGTGGCTTACTCACATTACTGTAACATCTCCTATAATACGGTCTATAAAATAGACTTTAAGACAATCGTTTCATATATTGTAAATTATAGAAATTGCAGCCATACTTCAGACCGTATTGTTGCTAAATCTTCTTTACAAGTAATTTAATCTAATGCTGTAAAAGTTTGCATGGATAAAAATTATTATAAAATCAATTTCCCAAAAACTTATATACTTGTTTATTAAAACTGAAAGTGTTGTAGCAAATTTTACTGAATGTAATAATTTGATTTATTAATGTATTTATAAATAAAATTATTCAAATAAGAAAACAGTTTAGCTAAACATATTTGGAAAAAAATAAAATTACTCCTTTTATCATAAAATCTAAATTTATGCTATTGTTTGAAATATATAAATAAATATCTAGAAAATCTGCAATGTCAGAATTAATATTAACCTTATTTAATTTTTAAAATATGGATACATTTTATTAGATTCAGTACAAAAAACAAAATAAAAAATCATAATACAATCAATATGTATTTAAATATGCAAATTCTATACTATTTAAAAGTAAAATTATGCTCAAAATAAAAAAAGATACAAGTTTGCAGCCGTACTAGAATAGTTAGAACTAATATATTGATGAATAATGAATAGTTAACTATTCTAGTTCTGCTCCAAACTAGTTTCTTTTTTATTTTGAGCATAAATATACAGTTAAATACCTACCGAAGTACCTAATCTAGTTGAAATACTCCCTCCCTACTCCTCCCCTACTTTTCCCATCCCACTACCTAGTACAGCATGGTCCCATGTGAGATGTTCTGGGTGTTTAATTCAGTGCGACGATTTCTTACGAGACAGATTGAACACGGATTAGATTCATCTAAATATCTTCTGCTAAAACAAAACACTACAAACACGACGTGTCGGCTTCCTTTAATAATCTTCATGTACAAAGTTTCTAAACATAGAATACAATACGAGATATATCTACGTATTACTTTCATACACTTGGTTACAGCAAATTTCTGAAGAGAAAACGTATGAATACCACTGTCACCATTACACAAAACATTCTTTAAAATGGCTTCTTCTGTGACAGTTGATTAAAATGAAGATGCTTTAAAGTATAGTCGTTTGATTACTTGAAAATGTTTTAGGACAGAAGTATAACTAAAGAACTTAAGCGCATTGTTAAATATATTTAACTTTTCTATCTTAATCAAAACTGAAATTAAGTAAGTTTTTAAACTATAAACCACAAGATTCAGTTATTTTCATAACAATAATTTTTCATTGAACATCGCGATATGTATTGCTAGGCATTTTGAAAATTTTAATTTTTTTTTATAAATAATTATATATTTTTCTTTTTAATCGAAATATTTTACTTTGTTTTATTAACGCAGCACTAAAATATAAATTTAGTATCTTAAAATAGTATTGAATATCTTTTAGTGGTGCACTGTAGCAAAACATAATTATTATTGCCGAAATTGCTAACTATTTGTACTAAGCATGTCGTTTTATGATTGACATATTTTTCGCTATACGATGAAAACAGAACACGGTTTTTTAATCTTTGGAAATGAAGAAAAATAATTTTCATTACAAAAAACTGGAAAATACAGAACTTTCTGAGAATATCGATTTTGTCATTTTTAGACACATGTAATATTTTATCTGATTCATGTCTTTTGACCGAGAAGAATCTTAATTTGAAATGTTATATTGGTTATTTGAAATGCTGTTTCCTTTTTTATATAATGGTTAACTTATTTCCTTACAAGTTCTTTCCATTTAGTATATTAAACATGGTTTGTGATTTTCCCATTTTAATAATTCACATACAGAGTGAACACAAACTCTTGCCCTGAATATAAGTACTTCTTCTGCGAAAACAATTATAATTAGACGTATGGTTGTTTGGATACATTCTAAGTACAGTTATAAAGTTTTTAATATGACCATTATACTTCATGAAATTTCAACATGTGTCCCCCTTAGTAGCTCGTGATAATATGAACGCGTGATGATGAACACGTGAACGCGATATTCCACTTGCCGCCAAATGTTCGGTATGGCAAAAACTCTTACCTCTAGCCTCAAAATAAAATAAAAAAATCAAGAGGAGTTATCTCAGGACTCAAAGTAGTACCAGCACTCAAAATTATCTAAAAAGGAAATTAAGTACGAATTAGAGTCGTGAATCATGTCGGGTTACCCGCTTTTTCCCGACACAACCCGACCCACAGTTCTGGTCCAGACGGGTATTATATTTTCCATTGCGGGTCGGATTTAAGTCGGGTCGACATCTACTTTTTTGCTGCGGGTCGGGATTGAGTCTGTTTGACTTTCTTTGTTTCGAGTTTGTGTTGGGCTTTGTTTGACTCTTTTGGATCAGATTCGAGTTCACACGATTTATCAAAACAATGTCCAATATATTTTTCATGTGAAAATAATAAATACAATAACATTATTATAATATACACTCCCGAAAAGCGAACACTTCTCTATTGCGAACACTTCCTTTCACTTACATATTTTTACGCTTTTAACTCTGAATAGTGGACACCTTCCAATCTATACACACGTAACTGTGTCCGTGCGAATAAACTATCGCAAATACGATGTATGCGTTTTTGCATGTATCAAAATCGAAATGTTTGTAACAAGGGGTTCTTAAATGCACTGTAAAGAAAAAATAATCTGTGATTGCATTTTTTATATACATTTTATTTCCCATGTAGTAAAGTCAATATATACACATTAATATTCAAATATGTATTTATTTTCATCTGAAATCTATTTTCGTTCAAACTTTTTGTCAAAATCCCAACAACTCGACTTGCAAAAATCTAAATCTGACCCACAAGAAACGTTCTAGAAGAAACCCGACCCGCAGAAAGAAAACTAGAGTCACGCCTTTCCGAAAAAAGAAAATTATGAGCATCCTACCCGATGCAAGACTCTATTCAACGATACCGAGGTGTCCGCTATTCAAAGGTTTTACTATATTTGAATATTAACTAATATAGATATGTCCTTTTTTCGCTGTAAAACACAAAATTGGTATTAAAGGTAATTATTGTAGATTACTTTTCATAATTGCATTAAAACACGAATCAATTTCCTTTCATTAGTGTTTCGGGTCGGGCATTGGGTTGAAGTATTACAGGTTCGGATTGAAATATGTCAGGTTAAGGTTGGTTTCAGGTTCACGAAAATTATTGTGTTGGGATCGGACCTGACTCTAGTACGAATAAACGTTTTCTATGCTGCTTCTGAATTCCTCGTTTCCAATACAGAGAAAAAAAAAAGAAGGAAGACAGAAAGAAAAAAAAGAAAACATTTGTACAGTTCAGAAATTTGATTTCTTTGCCTAACTTTTAAATACATAATATTTTAAGTATATGTTTTAAATAATGCAAAACAATCCAGTGTGAAAACATTTTATTTTATATTGAATATTTATATATCAACGCAGAAGAAAGCTTATATTATTAATTTCTTAAATTATTAATTATTCTTAACTAAGTATGTTGTTTTAGGATTGGGAACTTTTCACTATACGATGAAAAGAGAATTGTGTTTTTTAATCATTGAGATTGCAAACAATCTCCCGCAACAAGGTTCACCCAACCTTCCTTCCCTTAGGGAACTATAAAATGGGTATCATTCTTGCTTGGGTACTAAACATTGAGTGCCTCGCGTTATGCTGACAACTTGCCCGGGACATATGCTGATAACACTTCAGGGCCCATGGACAAGGAAAAAAAGCTGACCATGATCTTTAATGAATTCTAGCGCGGCAGGTTTACTTTTAGTTTAGGCAATATATCTGATTCATGAGTTTTTATTGTGTACATGGAGACCAAATATTAATTTAAAATGATGGGTTACTTATTTAAAATGGTTTTTAGGTGCGTTCTTAATTATATAAATACGTAGCACCTATTGTCGTCACTTGGACCGTCCGTCTGTCCGTCCATCTGTCTGCCTGTCTGTCTGTACAAAATATTTTTATATTACAGCATGCATAGGTCTTTAATTTGAGTACATCAATTTTAGAGTAGAAATCTTTGCCTTAACTTATTGGCAGTATTTTTGTGGCGATATCGTGAATTTTCTGTGATCATTGCATTTACAAAATACTATTGCTTAAAATTAAGGACCGTATGAGAATTTTATTGTACAGACATATTATCTTGAAAAACCGTAGAAAATCACCTGACCGATTATGACAAGTTGGTCAGAAGGTCGATATTCTGCTTTTACATCATACGGTTTTTTCCTCTAAATAATAATAGCTATTTAGAAAGGGTTTTCTAAAGTGCTTTATATCGCTCAAAAGATATCCAGATAAGTTTACTACTTATCAACCGTTTACAATGCAAAGAGTTTTCAAGAGGTTTAAAAGTAGAAGAGTCTGAGTTTCGACCAGCATTTAAATCATCCTCAAAAGAAGAATCAAGAAGGACTAAGGGCTTTGCTGTCTCATCTTTCTTTATTTATATTGTACATAGACTAAGAATGCCTTATTCGACTTTATATGTATTGTTATATACAGAATCTTACATTTTAATATTATATTGGTTATTTGAAATGTTTTCTTTTTAACACTTTCGAACATAGTTGAAAAGTGTTTGTGAATTCGGTCTGTCCGTGCTCAAACTTGCGTAAATATACTCGAATTGCCTTTTAATTGATATATATGTTACTGGGGTTATATGTTATGGGGTTACTGGGGTTACTGATATATATGTTACCACGCCATGTTCGGAATTGAAAATGAAGTGTCGCCATGTATGGTTAGTTTACAGTTATTTAAAAGTATTCCGTTACATTATGGTCAATGGGGAAAAATCGTTTTCAATGCATTTTGACATTGTAACATTATTTAAATTATTATAAAATTAATATGGTCACTAAGATCGACCACCGATGTTTTCTATAGTGTATAGAATAAGTAGCAGTTATAATTCGTTACAGGGACGCTCAAAAGGCATACGTTATATTACGATTAAGAGTGAAAATCGTTTTCAGTGCATTTTATTGATGTTGTAATGTTTAAAACATAATGAAATTGATATGCATCATTAAGGTGGATAGCAACATTCTTTTTAAAGCTTTATACAGTACGTAGCAATTTTAGTTCGCTTACACTGGCGAACAAAAGCATTTCATTGCATTATTGTCTATGACGTAAAATCGTTTGCAGTGTATTTTAATCCTGTTACACTATTTCAATGAAATTGGCATATATTACTGAGGTGCACTACAGCTTGTTTTCTATAGATTATTGAGTATGTAGAATTTGTTGTTTATTTACAAAGATGCTCAAAAGAATCCGGTTACAGGACTGACTATGAACCACAATTGCAGGATGTACGTTTTCGTGTGTGATATACATTAAAAAAGCAAATAATTGTTATTGTATTACGAGATTTGTAGATCATATACAGGGTTGAACGAAATAGTTCGCATATATTATCGGCTATGGACCCCAATTGCTCAAAAGAAATTTTTACTTGGTTGTGTTTTCTTAATATTTATTTAGATATCTCATTTCATTGTATAAACAAAAATAAAATCTCTTAACATTATTCCGATAGTAATGGAAAGTGGTTCGTAATCTATGCCGTGATGCATTATTTTTCGTTCTAGTTTATCTTATACTTAAAGTAGTTCCTTACAAGTTCTTTTCATTTAGTATATTATCTTCATATTATTAAATATAGTTCTTTAGCACACCATGTTCCTATGGGCATAGTGCCATTAAAATCCAGCATCCATTTAATATATTAAACGTCCTTTTCCCTATTCGAGTTATATTAAATTATATATTTTTTCTTGAAAGTGTTATGATACGTTTTATAACTTACCAAATATTTTTATATAAGGGCACAAATATAACGTTTTAAAAGAGGAAAAAATCGTGTGGGATTTGATTGGTTGTCAGGAGGTCGATATTCTGATGATCATCTTCTACATGATAAGGACATTCCCTCTAAATAATAAAAGCTATCCATAATCTGTTTTCTGAAGTGCTATAGTTCGCTTTAAAGATATCACGATATATTTAGTTCTTATCATCCGGCAACAATGCGAAGAGTTTCGAAAATGTTTTGAAGTAGTGGAGTCTGAATTTAACTACCAACATTTAAAATTATCCTAAAAAGCAAAAATTTTAGAATGGCAAACGGTTTGACATTTTATCCTCCATTATCTACATTATAATAGAAATAAATAAATAACAACCATTTTTATTCTGGGACAGTCAAAACGTTTAATACTTGAGTATACTTTAAATAATAGATAATTATCTAGTCTGTATCTTTTCCCATTACTAATTCTTGTTTAAATTAATAATCTAATATAAGTTGTATTGTCCACGTTATTTATGTATGTTTAGATATATAAGAAATTTAAAAGAACTAATATTTTCTTAAAATTTATAAACAAATTTTCTCATACATGCTCAAGTATACGCAAGGGCATAAAATATATAACAGTATATAGGGCTAGCATATAGTATACATAGGAGGTAGTATGCATAGAGGATCGTGGTATAGTGCTTCAGTATACATTCTGCTATAAACAAAGGTCTACTTTTTCACAAATTACATTTTAAAGCTTGTTGCCATTAAACAATTTGGGATTGATATTTTACCTTCAGCTAGTTTAGAATTGTATGCCGTAATAAATATGAAAAACATATACAAATGAATAAGACTAAAACCTTAACAATTGAACAAATAAGTGAGGTATTACAATTTGCGAAGAATAATGTTTAATGTTTATGTGAGTAATTTTAATATAAGCCAAGCAATTATATATTTTACTACGAATGCATAATCGGTCAGAAAATATACTATTGTTTATCGTAAAAAAAATATTATAAGTAAATAAAGTATATAGAAACATTCATGCAGATGTACCTATGTTTAATACATAGGTATACATTTCTAATGTATTTATTAATACATATTTATAATGAAATTTAGCTATTTCTTGTTTAATTACGTATCTTGATATGAACAATATGCATTACAACATGAATCAAAAATGTACTTCATCGTCAAGATTTCTGGTGAATTCAAAACTTCAATTAATGAATTTTATTTATTTATTTTTTTAATTTTATATAGGAATTTATTGTATAAATTGCAAACAAAAAGTTACATTCCGCCTCATGAAATAATGAGCATATTTTTAAAACTGTTATGAGCTGAAATATGTGCATTCAAAAGATTACTCCAAATAATTTATATCGAAACATTAATTAAATTTATTTGAAATAAAGTATTTTGAAACCCAATTAAACACATTCGAACAAAAGACATTCAGACATAATTTTATTTTAATAAAAATTTACACGAATAAATAAAATGAAAATCTTAACATGCTACTTAAAGACGTCTGACATGAAGCTTAGCGAAAAAAAATAAATAATAAACATTTGAGGGGTTCGGGGCAGAGAGCGCTAAGCCACATTTTTAAACTTCTGAGATATATCAATTTGAAAATTAGATTAAATATTTAATTTAAAATATATAACATAAAGTTTTTTTGCCAATTTCTGAGTAACAATTGAGATATTCTGAATAACAACATGGCATTAATTTAATGATATTACTATAATAATATACATTTTCTTTCTGGTAAAAAAGTACTAGAAACATCTGCTGCGACCCACTCATTTATTATATGCACATTTTTCATTTAAGTCATATCTACAAGAGTATATATTACATTATGAATACGCAACATTTTTCGAACAATGTAATCGATGCATTTTTCATGAAGATTCATCGTAAAAAAAAGTGACAAAAATAATGAAAGAAATGTAGGCATATACTACCCTTTAAAAGTTAATGAGAAGTATATTTCCTACTTAATTGTAAACGCTAACTGCTGAAATTGAAAAAAAAAACTTTCTTCAATGAAAACTGCTTTTATAATGCACGTGCAGAAAACATTTATTTATTTTCAAAGTACTTTTTTCGCAAGTTCTGATAGCTGTCAATAATTTCGACGTTTTAGCAACAAATGCATAATTTAATTAAATATTTTTAAATAAGCAATATACATTATACTTATTCACAAAAGCATATGTTACATTATAAATACCCAACATGCTACGAACAATGTGATCGGTGCGATTTTCATCACGACTTGTTTAAAGAACTGTGAAAAAAATTTATACATTTAATACATGTAGTTTAATTAAATTTCTATTTATAATTTAATTAAATATCTTGATATAAATAATATGCATTACAACAACAAAAAAAAAAATCCCATCATCAAAACTTCTGTTACATTCAATTAAGAAGTATTCTTTTTTTAAAATTTAGAAATGTAATTTATTTCATATATTTACGAAAAAGTGCATTCCTTTTCAAAAAATAATGAGCATATTTTTATTTGACATTTATAAGAGAAACTCTATGAATTCAGATGTTTATTCCAAAGAATGCTTCTTGAAACATTAATCAAATTTCTTTCAGGTAAAGTATTTTAGAAAGTAATTAAAAACGTTCATGCAAAACATATTCAGACATGATTTTATTTTTTACGCGTAAAAAACTTCTTTTAACTTCATTGTTTTATAAACACAAGTTCTTAAAAGGTAAATAAAAGTTACATTTTCCAATTAAATGATATGTTTTAAATGTAAGTTATTCTTTTCAGAAGAAAATGAAGTTTAATTATATTAATAACTATTAAAAATATTATTTCGCATTCGGGCGTTAAATTGAAAAATATTTTATTAATGTTAACGACGGTATTGCTTAACTTTTATTTGACTTTATAAACTTACCTTTGTTTTGTACTGTATTTCCACGGCATATACAAAAGGAAAATAGTAAACCAATTAAAAATTTATATATCAATTTAACTTAACTAAACGATATATTTTTTGGCAGACATTTAGTGAATTTGTTTATATAATGAGAAATGATTGCTTAACATTTTATTTAAAAAAATTATTTTACGTAATGTATTATGAAGATGATGTTTTTATGTTATATTTTAATTTAAAATGTTTATTTTATTAAAATTAATTCCATTTTTTATATAAAAATATAGACATGATTTGCACGCTATTTTAAAATGATTATTAAATATACTCTTTAAGCTTTTCCGTATATCATGTAGTTTAACCGCTAAGAAATATCAAATTTTTAGTATTGTATAAGAATATAAAAATGTATTAAAAATTTTTTTAAAAACATACCATACTTTAACACATACAATTTCATTGTAATTATTAAACTTTTTTTTTTAATTTGACTTTTTTTTGCATATCATAAATAAATGCAATAAAACTATTAATATTTTTGTAATTTTGAAACTTTTGTTTTATACATTATGAAAAAATAAAATAAAATTGGTAATGCATTCGATAGTATGTAATATGAGCGTGGAAAAAATCAAATTATTGGTTAATTAGAGCTAGGATCTTTTGCCTTTGAAAAGAGTATTCAAAACAATGTTAAGAATACGTTATAATTCAATTTTTGAACCACTTCTACGAATAATTCGGAGATCTACACATGCAATATTTTATGTAATTATTGAAAATAATACTAATTAATGGCAGATATTTCTAACTATGTAGAGATTGTAATGAAAAAGATCCTATTTCAATTAATTATATCAATGTTAGATAGAATTTTATTTATTATTGATATGGTTCGTTAGTAGCAGTTACGTGCTTTAATGAATGAAATAAATGAAATGAAATAAACTATGTAAAAACCAACTACGTTGGGTCATGGGTTTCTCAATAAGCATACAGCTTTGATAAAAAATATTAGACTTTTAATACATTTTTGGTTTGTAAAGTGTTGTTGTTTTATAAAGTATTTATTAATGTAAAATTACCAAAGAAAAATTAAATCAATCTGTAATGGGTTCACCCTTGGCTTTAATAAGAGCAGGAATCTTTTGGAGCATATTGCGTACAAGGCTTGCACATTTTTCTGGACTTATGGCATCCCAAGCTTGAATAACACCATTTTTCAAAGGTGTTTTTCATGTTATGTTGTGTTATCTGATTTTACGTTTTATTATGCCCCAAAGGTGCTCGATTGGATTAAGATCTGGGGACTGCACTGGCCAGTCCATCAATAAAATATTACTGTCTGTAAATCAGCGCATTCCAGTAGCTTAGTTATGACAAAGATCACTGACTTGTTGGAACTTGATGCCATGTAAATAGGTGTCACCAAAAATGAGCGGTAACGAAGGCATCAGCACAGTTTCCAGCACATTTATGTATTTTTGTTTGTAAAATATTGAATTTCGTAAGCCATGCGTTTTCATTCAAAACGATGAAATTAGAAACTAGAAGCGCCATATGAACCAAATTTACTGAAAACCATTTTACTGCCACAAAATTTTTACATTTTTTTAAAAATAAATGACTGTTTAAATTTATAGTACTTTTTTAGTTAATCAAATTTATAATTTATGAAATGAAATGTTGTTGGGTTAATATACAATTTTCAATAATTTCGAATAATTGGATAATTCGAACATTATATGTGTTCTCTATGTCCTATATGTTTAAATTCACACGAATCTGATATATATCAATTGAAAAAAAATATTCCACGTTTATATTTTAAATCGCACATGCATTTCTACAAGAGATATTTTAAAATAAATGTTCTATTAAAATATGCGATATTATCTTTTCTATTTAGCTTCATTCCCGTAAAAATAATAATAGTAATATTTATAATAATAATAATAAGTTTTTTAAATACACTGTATTGCTCGTGATATTTTTTGAGGCAATGCATTTAAAATTCATGGAAAGGAGATTATTCGAGGAGGATTTCTTAAAATCAATTCAATAACAAAAGGTCCCCCCTCCACAAGAAAAAAAAAACAAGAATTTATAAAATATTATAATGGAAATCAATAACTTTCAATTAAAATTATTGGGGGCGGAAAATGAGTTTTAACCTATTAAAGAGGATTTTCTTTTGTGTTCGTAAAAGGTTCAAGTGCAGTTGGTCGTGATGATATAAAAAAGAAATGAAAGTAACATTAAAGAGAGTATTGAATATATTTTTACAACTTGACATTAAAAATTGCTTCTATGTTACAAGGTTTTTCACTTCCCAAGATATATATAATAACAGTAAAAAGTAAGAGGATAGTACTGAAACAGTTATCTTTATATTCTAAAATAAACAGCTGTCTGTATCTATAAGGTTTGTGACCCAAAGGTGGACATAGTTAAACTTTGATGATTTTTTATTATTTTCAGTTTGGGTGTGTGTAGCTGAATTTTTCTTTGTAAATTTTTTTACTTACCTCTAAAGCATAGCAAGTATTCTTTTCTTTGTAAAATAAAATTTAATTACTTTTATAATACAATTTCAAAATTGCAGCTTGTGGGCCACCTTTGGCGCATAGTGTTCTAAAGGTGGCTCAGGTATTGAAATCACTTTTAAAATGTAAAAAAATACTCGGCAAAATATTTTGCTTACTATTATGCTCTGGTGATCCTCTATTCCTTTTAATATATTTCGAGTTTTTCTTCTAATTCTTCTTATCTTATGACACGAAAAGACCTCGAAGCACTTTTTGTGCATGGTAGTTCAGGTATTTTCTTCTGCGAGTTACTGACTTCTTTTGAGCGATCTCTGGTGTTAACAATAAATGGTAATAAGTTTTTCCAGATACTTATGTAAAAATTTTGAAAATCCCCCTTACTACACTGATTTACACATTTGTTTTTTAAGGTGTATCATTGAAACAGACGTATTCTTTGGAAACAGACGTATTGTCACCATTTGCACGACGTAAAAGTATTAATATGATAAATTTCTTAGAAGTGAAGTAAATATGGTTAAAAACAAAGAAATATGCTTTCAGAAAAGTATCATAACTCAATGTTCCAAGAATTTAAATACGTGTAAATTAAAATATCGTCTTACCTGGAAATTAGGAGTGAAACCACTGCATAAAATGTCGGAGGATCACGGTGATCTCTCTAAATTCAGCCACGTGCACTGTAGATATGTGATTGACAATTCAGTAGCACCATTTTGTGATTAAAAATTAAATTAATTCTACTTTTGAGGGGTGGGCTACCTTAGGAATACTTTGGTTCACCTCCTTATTAAATAATATTGGTTATAGTATTTTAAAAAATGCTTTACAAGTTTTTTCTTGCAAATAAAATAAAAGGTTCTAAAAATATTTGTATTCTAGTAAGATTATCTTTAATTATGATATAACAAATTAGTAGGACCTTTATAATCTATTTATTTATTATACTTCACGTATGTATTTGCATGTAAAGTTTTAATATATATATATTTCAACAGAAATCTTAATGAAAACGCTAATTGTTTACTTTTCTATTTCAAAATTTTTAAAAAAAAATTGTAATAAGGTGAACAGTTTGAAATATTTACTGAAATAATACATTTAAAATTCATAGAGATAAAAATATTTAAGGAGATATTGTTATTTTTTTTAAAATAATGAATTTTATTTAAATAACGAATTCAAACTGAAGGAGTTTTAACAAAAAATTAAACTGTGCAAATAACACAAAAATAAACAAACAATGCTGTCAAAGGTAATCACAACAGGGATAAATAGTTTAACTAAAAAAAGCATATCCTTGTTATCAGGAAATTGCTATTGTTTTGTAGAAACAATGTGTGTACAATGCTGTGTACAATGCTTGTACACAGCAGAATAAGGGTCGATTGTAGAAAACTGCAATCGATTACGATTAAGATTACTTTAAATTTCAATAATATATTGTGAAATATTACTTTCTTTATGAAATTTACAATGCGATTACCCTTAATTTACCTATTTAAAAAAAAATAAAAAATTCTAGAATACGATTACGTTTACATTGCACGTAAAAAAATTCTTGAATTACGATTAATGAAGAAGTCAATTATGGATATACATTTCATAACACATAGTTCACTGATTTGACACTGATTATGTAACTTAAATGTTATGAATCCTTTTTTTCTTCACCCTTCCCCTGCAACCCTGTTCACTTCTGTCTCTCCCCAGAATGAGCAAATGGACTAAGGTCAGTTTAATGTTTAGAAAGGAATGTATTACTTTAGAATGAAAAGTGGTAAAGAAGCGGGGAGATGCGTTCTAATCTTGGGCTAAAGAGAAAATGGGATTTTATAGATTTTCAAAACAGATTGCTGTGCAATTACATTAAGAAATAATTACAATTAGTTTATGAAAAAAAATCTGAGCGCAATTTTACAATCTGTGTTACTTTGCGATTATTCAGAAATTAAACTTCATAATTACGATTACAGTTCGAATAAAAGTACGAATAATTATTGCTTTAATCAAATGACTCGATTAGGATTACTTGATTTCGACTAGTGCGAGCTTTGTCTAGAGTCGATGTTTTGTGTTTATTAAAACTGTGATGTGTAGTGATGTGACATTTTTATTGCGAAAATTCCTATTTATAAAACATTATAAAGAAACAAAACAATTTTTTCAATTAGTATTTTGGTGTCAAAAATAAGTTTAATTTATTAAAGAGGATTTCTACACTATATTGCCAAAGGTGACCGGTCACTTGCGATTTTAGAAGTTTTGTTAACTATCTAGAAAAATACATGAGGAATTGACCAGAAACTGCAGGTGTGTAAACAGTATAGTATAGGTTACATATTTCTGCGAAGATTTTTTCACGAAACCCCATTGGGGACTGTCAACAAATTGAAAAAGAACGGATATCTTTTGGATTATCCTGTAAAAACTAATGTAGCAAAAGCGTTCAAACTCGAGATTATTAATCAGTAGCTTATTGTAATATACTGTGTTCATTTTTATGAGGATAGCATGTATACTCGAAGAGAAATTAAGATTTTTATTAAAACAGTTCCAAATTTTGCCAAGTTTTTTGCTTATAATTTGCAGAGTTCTTAATATTAAAAAAAGTTATTTTGAGAAAATATGTCAAACAACATTATCCATAGAACTCTACAATCGGAATTAAAAATTAATAAAAATTGGATGAAATAAGAGCAGGTTTACTAAAAAATGTTTCACCGCGCATGCGCGAATGCAATCAAAATATAATATGCATAATGTATTAGCTATGTATATAGAGAAACTTTTGTGAAAGTCTCAAAAACATAGCTTGAAAATTCTGAAAATTATCGTCGATAGAATAAGCTCGAAATCCATTGTTCCCAAAAGGAAGCAAAAATATGAGGGGTTGTATCCAAATATAGTAGTACGTGCAATATTGTGTACGCTATATTGGTACTAATCAACAGATATTTGATACAACCCCTCATCATTACTGTAATTGCACTTACTATATATACTGGCACATATAATATATTTAGATGCATAAAATTGCCGAACAATTGCAATATTTATTTTCCTTTATATTTTCTTCCCTCAAAAAAATTTTGAATTTAATTTTAAAGATATTTTTTTTCTTTATGACGATAAAAAGCTGAAGATATTTATTGAAGTATGGCATTTAAAAAGCATGGAAGAGAGATTAGCCTCGATGAGTTTCTTGAAATCAATGCTGAAACAAAAGGCTCTCAGAATAAAAGACTGGAATTTCTAAAATATTACAATGGAAATCAATATTTCTTAATTAAAATTATTGAGGGCGGATAATGAGATTTAACCTATTAATAAGAATTGCCTTGTGTATTAGAAAAGCTGACTGGGTGTTATATCAGCTATATCAATGTACAAATAACGTAGAAGTAATATTATCATTAATATTGCTTTCATTTTTTTTTCACATTTTCACAATTACTTTTCTGTTACTATATTTACTATATTTGTAATGCACAGCAGAGAAAAAGAGAAATATATATATATATATATATATTTTCATTTTTATAAGAATATATATATATATATATATATATATATATATATATATATATATAACCATTAAAAAAACATTATCGTAACATCAACAAAAACTATGAAATTATGAATTAGTATGTAATAATTAATTGACAACGATAGTGTTCCCCAACACACTGAATTTAGATACCATATAGTTATTTAAAAGAAGAAGAAATTAAATTAAAAATTGAATGAATGAAATTGAATGAATGAAATTTGTGGAAAATTTCACTGTTAAATTTCACTCTTATTTTCTCTTTATTATGGCTAAGGTTTCTTTCCTTTTTAATATTGTTTTTATTTTTTTAACTTTATGATTTTTTTCATAGGTTTTTTTCTTTGTTATGATGTGGTAGTCCCAAAATCATATTCTTTAGCAATGTTATGGCTAATATAATGATGAAACCACACATTTTATTGTGGTATTTAGGCATTTGGGACTTGAAAATTCTGTCTAAATTCCACAAATTTCATTCATTCAATTTTTAATTTAATTTCTTCTTCTTTTAAATAAGTATATGGTATCTATATTCTGTGTGTTGGGGAACACTATCGTTGTCAATTAATTATTACGTACTAATTCATAATTTCATAGTTTCTGTTGGTGTTACGGTAATGTTTCATTAATTGTTGTATATTGGCATTCAAATTATTATGCTGCAAATGCGCATATAATTATGAATGTAAGTCATTTATGATGTTTTATTTTATGATATCTTTTCCTTTTGAATTTCAACAATTCATCTTGATCTATTTTCTTATACATTCTAGTATCGTATATATTTTTTTAAATATATATATAATGGTGCTAATTGATTCTAGCAATCTTTTAAATATATATATATATATATAAACCTCAAACTAGTTCCTCCACAAATATTATTAGAAAAATGATACCCTTACCATTGAATTGGAAATATTTTTATAAAACTATTTCAATATGGGGCTGACTCAAAATTAAAAGGATTGCAAACTTTATTATTATTTTTATTAATACAAACATTTAATTTTGGCACCAGGATATGAATCTAGACACCCAATTGCTTTCTGGCAATAAATTTTTAAAAGGTTTCTATTACGTCTGATTACACTTAGATGTTCTTAATTCAATTTTTTCAATAAATGTAAGGTCTATTTAACTGTAATGGGGATATATATTTTAACGTAACTCAAAAGCTACAATTGTACACATATATATAGGAAGCTTCTAAAAAAACGATTTCTTTTACAATATCAATGAATTATAGTTTATATTTTTAGACATTAATTTCATAACTCTTAGAAAACTTGGAAGTTTTCAGTTTTCATGTTTGTTCAAATATCAACATGCTGGATTATTATTTTAGGAGATATAAATAAATATATATAAGGTTGATTAAATGTTAAAATGCTAAACGTTTGAAAAATTTCAATTCCAAAATATTTTGTCGAAATGGCTTGAAATTTGGTATCTCGGGTTACATTTAAACGTAGTATAAAATTACTTTGTCAAGATAAGTTTTTGAAGTTGGAAAATCTAAAAGTCTCGGAAAATTTTAATATGTAGATAGCTCCAAAATCCTAATACATTCTTATCATTTCATAGAAGATGTGATTACCAATACTTTTGTATCAGTATTATTTTATGTAATGACTTGCAGAAACATTAGTGTGAGGGGTGTCTTTTGAATTATACGCTTGTAAATTTGGTTATACTGTATAATAAAAATAAATTATAAGTAAATAAATATTGTCACATGAAGAAAATAAAGAGCAGTAATTCAGAAAATAAACAAAACCAAATAAAAGAATAATAAGAAAATAACCACTATTAACATTCAATTTCGATTATGATTATCTAGTACAGCTACGGGAATAGATTGCAAATAATAATAGTTATAAAACTGAAGTATGCGTTAAATTGTACGCTGAAAGGTAAAAATAACTTCTATAAGATTCTAAGAAAATAAATTGTTTCAATGTACCTTACTCTATTTTTTTTTCATAAATATTCTTTTATGTATGTTTTTTCTCCCATTTGTAACGCAAAAAAATGAAAATGTTCGAAAAGGTGTTTTTTCTAGTAAACTTTTGCTAAAAGTAAAGAATAGCTTAAAAAATCCAATTTTAAAGCTACTTATTCGTTTATATTTCAAATAACAGTTCCATTTCCATATTAAATATGTCACATTTTAAATAGAAATCTTGATAAAAACATGTAATGTTTAATTTTCTATTCAATTGTTTTCTTGAAATCCATATTTAATGTTTTCGAAATAAACTAAAAAGTCAACTATATTTTCTGAAGTTAGGTAATAACATTTCAAGTAGGAAGATTATCGATAGAAAGCGAATTTTAATCTGTTAAAAACGGCAAATTTATTAAAGAAAAACTAAAATATTTAAAATCTAATAGAAGAAACCAATAACTTTCAATTAATATAATTTTCCAGTATTAAAGACAATTTTTTGTGTGTTATGTAAACTTTCTAAAACGTTTCTCTGTTATGTCAGTTATAAATCCCATAATTGGTAATAATAGTTACTTTTTTACTTAATTTTGTAAAATTTTATACTTTTGTTATTGGCACTTAATATTTTTTACAGTTACATGAATATATAAAAGCATATAATAAAAGCATTTTTAATCGAAACAGTTTTTATAAGAGTTTTCCAAAATTAAGTTGCATATTAAGCATTCTTTTATTACAATTTGCTTTCACATTATCATACAACGTATTAAATACTATATCTCAATTTCTCAAGTTTCTCCTTTTATAATATTACGTTAAAAGCATATAAGTTTTTAAAAATTTATAATTAAAAATTTTATGATTTGTTTATATTCACACTTATAGATGTATTTCCATATTCATTTTGTGGCATTATAATAAACAAAAATAATAATATGTATTCTTCTATTCAAATTCATAAAGAACATAGAATTCACATTTAAAGTTTTAAAAATATATTGAAAGTACTATATATTTACTGAGAAAATACATTGAAAGTACTAAATGTTTACTGAGAAAATACATTGAAAGTACTAAATGTTTACTGAGAAAATACATTGAAAGTACTAAATATTTACTGAGAAAATACATTGAAAGTACTAAATATTTACTGAGAAAATGCATTTTAAGATTCACGAGAGAAATATAATCTAATAAACAAAGTTAGAAGATAAATGTAGTAACAAACGGTATACTAAGTAATAGACTGAATTCTATAAAATATTACAGTGGAAAACAATAATTGTGAATTAAAAATATTAGCGGGGAAACATAATGTTTTAAACTTTTAATTCTTTGATTACGGGTCAGGACAGTAGAATATTTAAATCAATCGTACGACAATTTACAAAAACAAATTGTGTGTGGTAGATTTATCTTGAAAATATCCTTGTATAAATCTATTGCCGAGATTATATTTCAAGAAATGATACGAATAGAACATATATATATATATATATATATATATATATATATATATATATATATATATATATATATATATATATATATTTATTTATATTCACTGGGACATATATGTCTTGACCAGTGCATATATGTCCCGACCCAAATCATCTTTTACCCAAAGGATGAAATATGATTTTTTGGGTGCTTGTTTGTTTCCTAATGGTTTAAATTCGGTTTTCTGTTAAATGAGTAAAAAATACGTATGAAGGGCTATAATTGTAGTATTAGTTACATTTTATTTAATCTTCTAAAAATTGATTTTATGTTATAGTGTTCTATTTTTTTATTTATATTAATATATAATTAATAGCAAATATATTAAAATGCATATGTTAATTAAATTCATTTAACAAAAAAGTTTAAATTCAATCAATGTGAGATTTCGATAATATATATGTAAAATTATGGGAAACATTCCAATACTAAGAAAGTTTTTGAAGTATTCTTGAAAAATTATTTCAATGTAATTGTTCAGCAAGATACATTTTTACTCCACTAAATATCAATTTTACGAAACCTGAAATCATATAAAAAGTGTTTTCATCAGTTTTTCAAAAACAAGTTTTAAAATTAAATTTACTTGCATTTAATTTTTTTCAAGACAAAAATAAAGTAAATTCTTCTTAAATATATTTCAATATCGTTAAGTTTCTCTTTTTAAACCATTTGTTAAAAGTAAAGATATTTAAAATTCGATTCCATATTTAATTTTTTTTTTATTCGCTTTTTTTTTTTTTTTTTACATGAATTTTCATATTCTGCTTATAATAGTTTAAAGAAAAACTCACTAAAAATATAGAATATTTTCTTTTCTATTGAATTTATTTACCACAAACATTTTTTAATTCAGTTTTAATGTTTTTAAAATACACTGAAAGGCTCAAAATATTTACTGAGGTAATGCATTTTAAAATTCATGAAAGAAAGATTATCTAAGAAATTTTTTTAAAAGAGCACTTTAGTAACAAAAAGTTTCTGATGTAAAAAAAAAAAAGAAATTAAAGTAATATTATTTTGGAAATCAATAATTTTCAATTAAACTTATTGGAGAGTTTTAACCCATTATATATGGTTTTCTTGTGTGTTCGAAAAAGTTTCAAGTTCGGCTAACTATTATGTCAAGGTAAACAAAAGTGGGTGTCGTAAGTTTGGTAATATTGATTATTTTTATATTCGATGTTCTAAAACATGCATTTATGTTACTGGTCTTTAATATTTTTACATTTAAATGTATATATATATATATATATATATATATATATATATATATTATATATATATATATATATATATATATATATAATATATTATATATAATATATATAGTATATATATATAATATTTCATTATATATATATATATATATATATATAATGAAATGTATAATAAAAGCATATTTTAAGAATATACATATCGCCCATAAAAGAAAATATTTAGGAAACATCGGGTACACCAAAAGTTCTTTAAAACTTTAAAAATTCCTTAAAAATAAACAAATGATACTAAAAAGTTGCGGTTTGCAGGAATAGGAGTAGAGGGAGGTCAGATTTTTTTTAATAACAAAAAGTTTTGGTTTAAAAATTACCGATAGATGGCGTTGCATGCATAACATGAAGCAGATTTGTGCAAATCAGGTTGTAAAAAAAAATACCTCAAAGAACATATTTTCTTCATTCGATTCCAGCAGTATGCTATCGTTTACAGATCAAGCGCTGTTGGTCAACCTCGGCAACTGACCCATTACGAAAATTCTGCATGGCAAATTGACTGAAGGCGAGAAAAGAGACTTTATTATTTTTTTAAAATTGGTAAATACTGTGTAAATGCTTATTAACTACAGGTTTTCTAATATAATTTGTATCAAACTATCGAAATCTTACATCGAGATCTGTGTGCAACTTACAATTTCGCTCGCCCAGCCAAAGGCGAATTCTGCAGCGCATGTGATTATTATTGTATGTATCTTAATATTGTATAATATTGTATATATCTTTACATTCAATTTAATTTCGTCATCGGAATGGAGACCAACCGTTTGCCTCTCAGACTCTCTCGGGTGTTTATCGAGGTCGGATTGGGGGTTTTAATTTGCCCGTTACTTCCTGGGTACAGTCTTCTGGCTGTGGTCCGGTAAGTGGCAGAATTTTATTTCCTGTCGTGGACGTTTTGAGCCTATACCTCACCGTTGGCTGTCCCCGAGTGAGTGATTTCTGTAAATTTCTCATGGGGTACTGAAGTTTGTCAGACATACATTTCAGCGCCATCTATCGGTAATTCTTTAACCAAAACTTTTTTGTTATTAAAATAAATCCTATCTTCCTCTAATCCTATTCATGCAAACCGCAATTTTCTAGCATCATTTGATTCTTTTTATTTTAACGAACTTTTGGCGCACTCGGGATCACATATTAAATTACATTCGTTTAAAACGAATTACAATTTAGTTATTTTGATTATTGGATTAAAGATTATTTACAATTAAGGAAATTATTTCAGTTTATAGAAAATTTATTTTAGTATTCTATAGTAAATTATTGCAACGTAATGTTTCATTTAAATTTTTACTCCAGATTTAAGCTTACGAACCATGACTTAAATTATTAGGGTGGATCAAAGGATAACGGAACACGAGCCACGCAGGGCCGTAACCAGTCGATAAAGTCAGAGGGGAGGCTTTGAAATTTTTATGATGGGGCTAATTCACAGTCTGTCTTTTCCCCCTCTTTTTAAAGATATATAAATATAAAGAGAAGTAGAAAGTCAGTTTAAAAACGTATAAAACGTATCATTAAACTCTCATAAAACGTATCATTATAAAATTTTAAAATTCTTAAATGTAATAAATGTTGTTATTCGTATTCAAAGATTATGAAGTTTAGAGGGGCTCAAGAAGTTGCTAGAAGGGGTTCAGCCCACCCTCACCCGTATGAATACGGCCCTGAGCCACAGAATGAAATGATATGGTTTTTGTCAAACACAATCTCCAAATCTACACATGCACTTGTCCCACTCCCGCATAGCATGCATGGTCACAGTGACGTCACCGTGACGTCACCGTGACGTCACAGTGAGTCACGTACGTCACGTCACATCTGTGACCAAAATACAACCACTCAGTGACGTCACATTGTGACTAAAATGTGAATTGCTTGGAAATCATAAAAAAATTGCAAGAACACTACAAAATATGTTATTCAATGTAAAAAAATATGTTTGACATTTTTTTAAATTTTTGTGACGTCACTGTGACGTTACTGCAAGTCACAAACACTACGTCATCTGTGTTCCATCCAACTCAAAATACCACCATGTTGTGAAGTCACAGTTTGACCAAAATGTGAATTTTTAATATATTTTAAAATGATGAGAAATATATATTATTCAGGAATGCTTTAATGCACTTAAAGGGTCTGATTCTGACTGATTTTTATGATCCCTGGAAAATTAAGCTATATTGATTAATTTATTTACTGACTTACAGGAAAATGCTTTATAAATAGGTAATTTTCAATCAATATGCAATTATAAATTATAATACAAACATAATGCGGCATGTACTCCATGAACAATTTTTTTTTTAATTAAGGCAGTTTCTCATTTGCTTTTCATATTAATTAACAACTTTTGTAAAACTGAGAGCAACAATCTATATTATAGAGCGCAAGCTATCCAAGAGTAACAATGACGTCATGTTAACAGCGGCAACAACTGAACAGTAAATTTCGCTTTTACAGTGATTTTTTTTAACTTCTAAATATTGCACAATTTCAATTTTTAACCGTCGAATAGGAAAAATAAAATTCTCTTTCAAATGCAATATGTTTCAAAACTGTACCTCAATTTACTATGGTAATTAAAGATTTGTTTGTTTGAGGGGAGGTGGGTTGTGAAAAACAGACGCTTTATTATAATAAAATCACTGGTGTACTTCCGATAACAATTGTTTTTCTTTAGTATTTAAGTAGATTTAGTACCTCTTCCAATATATATTTTGAATTTTGTTTCATACTTTGTAAATAAATTTAACATTTTCCGAATATAAAATGAAAATTTAAAAAAAATTATGCAAAATGTGCCTTTTTAACCTTCTACTCTAACATCAACTATATAAGAAGAAAAAAAAAAAGAAAAAAGATCATCTGCCCTGCTATTAAATGCGCGCAGGTGTTTTAAACGCTTTCAAAATTATCGTCTGCTTTTTTAACCTCAGAATAAGAGACGCACAACAGTGTATTTAATCATTGGATGTCAGTTCGTTGGACAATACGCGTGTTATGAGCGTGTATAATTTCTACGTATTTAAAATTAAAAACCTGCACAGGATTCCGCAAATACAATTTTTATACGAATTTTCTTTCCATGAAAAGTACAATTCCTTTGCGTGGTTAAATTTGTTTTCCGCCAATGTTATTGTACTTCATTTGGAGGAATTTTGCCTTCTCAAGAAACTTTCGCTATTTTTACGTCAAAATAGAATATTGAAGATCACAAAGAAAAAGAGGTATGGAAAAATATTATTTTCCCTGTTAGCTTTGCATTTAGTTATATCGTTTTCAGTTACTTTCATGCAGTATTTTACAAAAGTTAAATATTTCGTTTAACATTTATCAGTTAAGTTTATTAAATTTAATGTTTATTTTGTTAAAATAAGTAACAATATGTCAACGATTTTAATCAGATAATTACTTTCACTAAATTCATTTCCTGAATCATTTTATAGTTATAAATTTCAAAACATCTGTACACTATTATAAAAGAATTATTATTAAAGGGAAATGTTCTTTATAATTACCACCTAATCCTGTAAAAAAAAATAATAATAATAAACCAATGTGTGGTTCCATTTTATGTTGTTATCTGAATTTATATATTTTTTCACATTAAAAACTGGTTAAATATTTGAAACTATGTTTATAATTTATTATTTTATTGGGTTATGTAACTATGATTATCTACATTTCAAATGGACTTTATATCTAAAATTTTGGCCAAACTTTATTCTAAAACTTTTACGGTAGATTTTTTTAAATCAGCTTGCTCTATTTATGATGAACAACAGATTATTGTGATTATTGTCTAGTCACGAAACATCGACCCAGATAGATATTTCATCGGCATCATATGATAAATTATATGTATCACTATTGATGAATTTATTACAATTCCATAAATAATTGACAATAAATTAGTAACATTATTATATTTTAATAACCAAAATATTGTTTTTAAGTATGTTTTTTACTGCAGTTGCATACCTCTAAACATACCAAAAGCCAAAGTTATTTTCAGCGGGGTTAATAAGATGATTTTCTTTATTACTGCTATCTTTTAACGCAGTAGTTAATATAAATTGTTTATAGAAACCTCAACATACGACGATACTGAGTTAATTTTTAATATCAAAGTTTTATTTATCATTTAAACAGTTTCATACCTTTATTAATAAAATTAACTTTGTTGAATTTAAAAGTCTGCAGATGTCCAAAAATAGATTTTTTACAAAGGTAAGTTCGTACACGTTACAATTTTGTATTAAAAATTTAACAATATTTATGAGAAGAAACTATATAATTTTTTGTTTATTGTAAATATGAAAAAGTATCTTTTAGTAAATAATTTTTATTTTTATGATTTTTATTTTTTTTACTTGCTTAAAATGATGTATGTCAGAGTAAATATTTTTCAAACTGATGTTGTCGAGTCACAAAGGGTTAAAACATAGTTATAAAATAAAGGTTCCATGTATGATAACGTATTTTGATCTATAAGTTAAATTTTCTTTTTCAAAAATGGCAATTTTTATGAAATATTTTTCAAAAATCTTTCTTAATAAATTAAAACATACAGTTATTTTTCTTTTAAATATGATTTAAAACCTGGACCCCGATGTGAATATTTTGGGGAATACATTATTCGAATATTTTCACTAGTTAAATATATAAGATACTGTTTAAAAACTATTGAAATAGTTAATAAAAATTACCCTTTAAAATTTCAAGGCTTAAAGACCTTATCACAGTTAAAATATTGATTATTTTATTATTATCTCAAAGTATAGATCTAAACTTTTTATACACGTGGTTTAAAATTTCAAAACTGTATTTTTAATATGTACACGATTGCCATTCAAGGGTTTTTCACTCATGAAAACTAAATAAATGACTTTTTCTCAATATTGATTTTTTGTTCATTCTTATATTTTTAAAGTTCTTTACTTCCTTTAGTATTTCAGTTTATTATTTTTTATACATATTCTTTATTATGTATGTAATAAAACCTTGCATGGAATTAGTATTACAGATTTCTTTTTGTTTTCTATATATGAAATCCCATGAAGAAGAGTTAAATTTCATAGTTCCTCACTATATAGAATAATAATAAATTTATATAAAATCTAATATTAATTGAAATAGAAATCCATGCACAGTGTTCTATAACATATTTTACTAATTGTAAAAAAAAAAAAATAATAATAAAAAGTAAAGTAAATAAATTTAAAAAATATCAATACTTGTAAAAATAGCAGGAATTAAAGCATTAATTTATTTTAATTTTGTAAACATTTTAAATAAATCTATAGTTTTATTTTTCAAAATGTGCTTTTAACTGACTATTAAAATATACTGCAATAACAATTTTTATCAAAATTCTTAAAATTAAAAATAATATTGAAAAGTACCGTTTCCCATTTATAGCAAAATCACATAGTACTTATTTGCTTTATTTAAAAGCATTTCTCTAAAATTTTTAAATACCGAGCTGAAAATACAAAAAATGTTGCATTTATATTATAGAGCAACAGAATTTTAATACATTTCACCACTTTTATATAATTAATTTGAAAATCTGCAAATCCACCTTTTGCTATTTAATGTGTAACCAATGGTAATGATTTGGGTTCGTTTGAAATCGGGTTGTCTCACTCGATTGCAGGATTTAAAAAAAATCGTTTCAAAATCACGTTACCCGACCTGATAGGGTATTCATATAAGAATCGGAGCCCAAGCAAAACCTTAACTAAATAGACAGAATAAAATAAAATAAATAATTTAAAACCCCGACTTAAGTCCTGCATCGGGTTGGTTAATCCGATTTTACCCGCACCCGACATGACGTTCAGCTTGAGCCGAGTAAGAATAGCGATAATTGTTGTTGTTGTTGTTGTTATTCTGTTTGGGTTAAATTGATTGTAATTTTTTCGGGTTCGGGTTGATTTAGGGTTGAGATTTTATTATTGCAGCTTGGGTTTGGATTAATATGAAAAACTAGAATAAAATAATAACTTGATCTAAAGAAAAAATAAAATATTCTTTCAAACCTGTAGAAAAAAAAAAGAAAAGAAAAGAAAGAGAATAAAAGAAAAGAAAAAAATAACCGACCCGTAATTTTCCTCATCGAATATGGGTAAAATATGGTCACTCGACCCGATGAAGAATCGTTACAATTGTCACAAACCTGCAGCCCAAAAATATATATATATATATCTGAACTTTACGAGTTGGATTCGGGTAAAATCTGGTCACCCAATCCGATGCAGATTCGTCACAAATGTCACAAACGTCTAGCAAAAAAAAAAAAAAATGTCGATCCGAACAATCCGGATCGGATGCGGGGAAAATTTGGTCACCCTATCCGATGCAGATTCGTCACACTGTTCACATTGAAGTCGCACGGTGACTTCACAAAGTAGTCACATTGTGAGGTCACAGAAAGCCTTGAAAACGGCCATAACGACTTCACATTTAGGTCACAGTGACTTCACATCGACGTCACGTGACGTCACGACGACGGTCACAAAGTCACAGTGTGACTTCACATTGACGTCGCCGTGACGTCACCATGCCTTACGGGCTGTTTCACCAAATGATGAATACCTTGCTCACAGAAGTCCTTTGGCTCAAATCAGAACCAGTTTCGAACATTGTCCATGATTTCGCTGTCCGAGTAGAAACGGCGACCCTTCAATGGCTTTTTCAGCGGACCAAAGGTTGGATAGTCACATGCTGAAAGATCCGGGCTATACGGTGGGCTTTCCAAGACGGCCCTTCACCAGTTTCTCTTGCGGAAGTGCTTGTGTCCCTCCTTCACACGAATCAATGACAGTGCATGTTCTCTATACACTGCCTTCATTCTGTCTTCATTCGCTTCGCGAAATCCAACTTATTCTATTATTAATAACGAATAACTGATATAATGAATAAATGATAATAAATGATATTAATGAATAATGAATAAGTGAATAAATGATAATAATGAATAAATACAGCCCATTGCCTGACAGACGAAATTCTTGACCGATCACCAGATCATATCACGTGCTTCTGTGTGACTACCTAGGGCAAGTTCATTTCCTCAGTAGGAGTTGCCTTCCTTTCATACCCACCCTACCTTGTGCAAAAAATTACCACACTCATACAAAATAAACCAAATTATAACACCTGTTCCGTTTTCATTTGATTCACCTTTATATATAACAACAGTTTTCATATTTTTTTTTCAAAAATATGTTACATATTAAATGTTCCTTTATTTAAGCTTTCATATATTCATAAAACAAATAAAGCAACTTCTTCTTAAATATATTTCGATGCTGTTACGTATCAAATTTTAAACTAAAAAGAGATTCTTAGAAAATCCAGATTTACAATTATTTTATTCGTTTATACTTCAAATTATAGATGCAATTACATACGCAGCTTATAATATTTCAATAAAAAAAATCGCAAAAAACATACAATATTTACTTTCCTATTCAATTTCTTTCCTCCAAAGAACCTTTAATGCAGTTTTAAAAGTTTTTTTTATTTTTTTAATACATTGAAACGTTAAAAATATTTACTGAAGTAATGCATTTTAAAATTCACGAAAGAAAGACTATCTTTAAAAAATTTAAAGTTGCAATTTAGTATCAAAAAGTTTCCTATGTAAAAAGACTGATATGGATAAAATATTATAATGGAAATCAATAATTTTCAATTAAAATTATTGGAGGTGGCAAATACATTTTAACCTATTAATAAGATTTTCTTTTGTTATCGGAAAAATTCACCTGAATTGGATACTACAATATAGAAAAACATATCGAAATAACATTAAAAAGAGCATAGATTTTTTTTTTCTCATTTTCGCATAAAAAAATTTTATTTTATGTAACAAGTTTTTTTTTTATTTTCTAAGATGTAACCAAGATTAATAATGAATCAAGGCAAAATATGAAAACAGCTATCTGTAAATGCTTTAAAAATATATTAAATGATGTATTAACTAATATTAATTTGTTAAATAATAGTTGTAATACATTTTCTAAATGTTTTTCACATATTCAAAAAACAAATACAGCAAAAATTTCTAAGTATATTTCTGTGTTGATAAGCTTTCCTTTATAAATTATTTGTAAAAAGTGTAAAAAAAAAAAAAAAAAAAAAAAAAAAAAAAAAAAAAAAAAACTCATTATTTTCCGTTTTAAAAGTTATTTAATTATGAGATTCGTATCAGAGTTCTGAAAATTTGGATTAAAATCACGCCGTCGGTATACAAAATATACACACTTAATAGTAATGATAATATTAAACTTTTCTTGGTTTCCTAAAGTGACATGTTCCACGGTAATTCTATTTTTTTATATCTACAATGATTACAGATTTTGAGTTATAAATGTAAAATATAAAAAAGGAAAATCCAAAAGAATTAAAAAAGGAAATATCTATGTAACATAACCGAACTAGATACAAATTCTTTAATTCAGAATTTTGTGGATAATAATTTTACAAAATTATAGCAATCACTTCATATCAAGGGAAGTGCAATTAAAGTGTCGTTTAAGTAAGCTGGTTCTGTGTCAATTTTCATGAAAGTAAATTTTTACTCTATCAAAAACTGTATTCCACGTGAAATATGATTGGATTATTTTAATATAGATAACTTGTATAAGGAAATATACATTTGATAAATAAGATCTATTAGACCCGTTATTATACTGCTTAATGAAAATATATAAAAAATCAGCGAAATCTGCACAGTGATTTGAATTTACCAAGTGCGAAAATTCTATTAAATTTCCGGGCAATTGTTATTTTTTTTTTTATTACAAAAACGAAACGCTTGAAAATTTTCTTTTAATCGCTGCTAGGCTACTACTGTATCAGTTTTCGTATAACATATTTTGTTTTAGAAGAATATATTTTTTATAAAATTTTCTTAAATGTTATTTTCATGATTAAAAGGTAAATTAACGTATTTACGTAATTTAATCATGCATTCTAACTTTCATGGAGAAAAAACTGTAAATTAATTTTGAAAGTTTTCACAAAAACAAGAAAGAGCATGGAATATAAATATAAAGTGAAGTTAACAACATTAATTCTGAGAAATGTTCTCAATTTTTGTGGGTTTTTCACACTAAAGTTCACAAAATAGCGTACAATAAATTTAGTTTTGGACTACATTTAAGTAAAAATAAATTTGAAAACTACTTAATGTTTATTATAAAAGCGTGTTAAAATTTAATTTTGGTTCTTCAATTGCTGCAGTATTTAACTTGATAATTTTTATGTCATCTTTATCAATTAGCAATAAATTTTGCTATGAATTAAAAATTTTGTTGCAATTTCAATTACAAACTTTCTAAAAAGCTTTCGGTAAATTTTTCAAATTTAGGATAATTACTAATCAAATGTGTATTTTTACTTTTTCCTGCTTCTGCATAATTTTCCAGCGTATGTTTAACAACAAATAATAATATTACTTAAAAATATATGACCTATAAGATAACAAATTTATTTTTATATATTAATGCATAATGTTCAATATTGACATACATTTACTGTATTTGCTATTAGTAATGCACATTTAAAATCTTTAGATACTTCGGTAGGAAGCACTACATTTTTTGAGATAAGAAAACTCCATTAATTAAACGAAGATCGCTTCCTTATCTGCGTTTTCTTAAGGAAAAAAAAAGAAAAAGAAAGCAAGAAAAAAATATTCACCGACATTTTCAATTTGTATATCTTAAAAGCTGCATTATTATTTTCTTTCTTGTTTTACTATAGTTTCTTATTTCTTATCGTTTGCCTTTTGTTTTAGCTTTTTTTTTCACTTTTAACTGATATTATTATTATTTTTTAAATATTTACTAAACCATATAAAATCTTTCATATATATATATAGATATATATATATTTGGTCAAAAAGCAATGTTTCAGAGCAATAACATTATTACAAGATAAGAATAGTCCATTAATTAAACAAAGATCGTTTTCTTATATTCGTTTCACTAAATAAAATAAAACATAAAAAGCACTTCACCGAAATTTTCAATTTGTATGTCTTAAAAGCTGATAGTGTTACCTTTTTATTTTCTTTCTTTTTTTATTATGATTTCTTATTTCTTATTATTTTTGCGGTTTGTTGTATTTTTTTTTTTTTCACTTTGAAACTATTCATTTTTTTTGAAGTATTTAATGCACAATAGAAAACATTTCATATATTTTTTTCGTTCAAAAGGCGATGTTTCACAGCAATAACTTTATTGCAATATAGATGTTGACAGAATACTATTTAACATTATGTAAAGGGACGAAAACATCAATGACTACGTTAACGAAAAACGAAGAGCATGTTACGAAAACGGTGCAGTGTTAAACGCATTTTGCGTATTTCAATTCTAATAGGCTTAAACATTGTAAAGTGATCTAAATTCCAGATTTGAAATAAAACTTGATAATATTTTCGAAAGTCTTGCTATTGCACCTTTGGGAAATGACGCAAATTTATCATTGATGGTAACTTTGGCAAATTAAAAAATATATGCGAGAATATTTCTCAATTTCTACTCAGCTATTCAGAATGAAATCATATATTCTAATATCAGCATGTGTGTTTATATATATATATATATATATATATATATATGCAAATTTTGTCTTAAAAATGGCTCTAAAGGCTGTGAATATATTTTGTATCCCCGTTTTGGGGCACCAGAAAACCATTGTGCTAGATCATATATTCCAGGAAATTCGATTAGTGGGTCATTTTGGGTCACCATAGGTCAAGTTCAAGCTAATTGTATCTAAACGATAGTTCAAACGATTTTGACTAAATTTTGTATCCTACCATTTTCGGGCACGATAAGACTATTGGTCTGGGTCACATGATCCAGAACTTTAGATTTGTGGGTCATTTTTAGGTCAACTTGGTTCAAGTTAATTTTATCTAAAAAAATACTCTAACGGTTTTGATTAAATTTTGTATCCTATGAGTTTCGGGCACGAGAAAATCATTGCGGTAGGTCACATGTTCGAAAAAATTCAATTAGTGGGTCATTTTTGGGTCACTGTGGGTCAAGCTAACTTTATCTAATAAACGGGTCATACTATTTAGACAAAATTTTGCATCCTATCGTTTTCGGGCACAAGAAGACTCGTGGGCTAGGTCACATATTCGAGAAAATTCGACTAGTGGGTCATTTTGATCATGGGTCATTTTGATCATGGGTCATTTTAGTCATGGGTCATTTTAGTCATGGGTCATTTTAGTCATGGGTCAATATGAGTCAAGCTATTTTTATATTAAAAACGGCTCAGACGATTTGAACTAAATTTTGTATCCTACGGTTTTTGGGTACGAGAAAATCATTGGGCTAGGTCACATGTTCGAAAAATCGGATTAGTGGGTCATTTTTCGGTCACTGTGGGTCACGCTAATTTTATCTAAAAACGGCTCAGACTATTTTGACTAAATTTTATATCTTACGGGTTTTTGGCACGAGAAGACAATTGGACTTGGTCACATGTTCGAGAAAATTTGATTAGTGGGTCATTTTGGTCATGGGCCATGATATTTGAACTCAAAGCTAATTTTGACCGAGCATAGCTCGGTCTACCCTGCTCGTTAAAATAAATGTTTGTCCTCCTCAAATAAAACTTCCCCGCCATGAAAGTTTTGAATTGGCGCCACTGGGCTCAAGAAACATTTCCTTATTGTTTAAAATACGTGTTTTGTATCCACCTGCAGACTTTATAGAGGAAGTTCGGATATTATGGAATACGATTTAAGTTTGAGGCAATATCACACCTCGATATTATTTAATATCCTAAAACCAGATACAATAACAAACTTCAACTATCGGTGACTAGTTATTTGTAGGCAAAAATCATTTTAAGAAATATCATCACATGCAAACAAATAATAATAATGAAAAACTTTTTCAGAGGGTTTTATGAAACAGTCGGGAAATGTTGAATAGGGGGTTAAAAATACAGAAAAGGAACACAATTTGGCAGAAAGCTGATGCAATTGTATCAACAGAGCATGATCCAAATATAGTGTCTAGGTAGTCAGCCAATATACTTCACTTCAGATTTGCACAAATCACAAATATGAGTATCTGTCTTTGCGCCACCATAATAATGGAGTAATATGGGATATTGGTATTCCATGAACAGGTGAACAGTTTATAGCTTCAATGGGATACCATTTAAAAAGAAACAACTCCCTGTATATGAGTAAATGGATAGCATATCTTAAGAAGCCATGTGAAAAAAAGTATATTTAATTTAAAGTAATAAAAAAATGTGAAAAGAACGCATAAAAATACGATATGCCACAGTCTAAAATTGGTATTCCATATAACCAGACCCCGTCGGTTTGTAAAAAAATTACTCGATATTTATTTGTGTGAATCGCGAACTAAAAAACGAGTATTACATCGTAAATTGTTAATATTTTGGTGTACAGTATGCTTTTGTAAAAAATATTACTTCTAATAATAAATTAAAAATATTAAAAAAATATCTCCTGAAACTTTCCGCTGACGAAAATCAAATATTTATTCACACAACACGCCCTGAGGCTGACCGATGAACTTGCCGTTCTGGGGGTCATTCTGGAAAAGATTTTAAGAAGTTTATGATATTGCCGCTTGGTGCCCCTTTACTAAACATAAACCTTGGTATTCTATATTATCCGAATAGTCCATAATACCCGAAATTCCACTATAATCCCCTTGCATCAGTATCTGAGTCACTTTTTTCTCGATTCTTGAAGGTCTTAAATTTTGTGTTGACACCCATCTGAAGTTCTTATCTGGTAGCTGTCTTTTTATTTTGTTTGGCAAGACTCTAACATTCCTATTCATCTTCTACTCAACTGACGGTTAAGCGTCACAATCTCCGTAGAACTTTTGAATGGCCCAATATTAACCTGATTGGATTTCGACCACGGTCATGTCTAATTAGAATACCATTTGAACGTTCGACTGAGCTTCTTGATCTCATCCGGTAGTTGAGATAGATAAACATATCATATAAACATAGATCAATAAACATATTCCTTCAGAGTTATTTTTATTTATATTTTTATGGTTTTAGAAACACCAAAAATTTCAATTGTCCAGCTGATTAATTGACTGTTCGTTACGTCTGTAGAATGTATTAAATTAAATAATTGAATATTTGACTGCCCCTTTCGTTTGCAGTATGGTTTAAATTTAAAAATTAATAATAAACATCGCATACATATATTCTAGATCAATAACGTTCTATGGTTGTGTATTTATTTTTTTGTTTGCATTCTAACTAACTAAATAATTTTTTTAATTAACTTTAATTTAAAAGTGATATAAATTCAGACAACATAAAAATGTACGAATAATTTTTTTTTTGCTTAATTTTATTTATTTATTTATTTGATGTTTCGAATTTTTTCTTAGTTTTTCGCCAATCACACACGAACAAACCCACTTTATTTTATCGAAAATGTCAAAACGGTATTTATTGAAAAAATAAATCACAATTTAGAATTCTTTTAAAATAAATTACATTTCTTAGATTTTAAAATGTCTAATGACTTTAAATGGTAACGAACTGGAAAATCTTACTAAAGAAATATAATAAAATATTAAAGAAATATTTCCCGAAGTTTGAATCATTACTGCCTAATTCTGAAAAATGTACGTAACTCTTTTTTTTTGCTCTTCAAAAGAGTAATCATTGGCTTGACTTACATATTAATAACTTCAGTTATGATTAATTCCAATACATTTAAAGTTGAATAAATAGAAAAATATATCAAAAGTCGTAAAAATCAATAACATAATATTTAAAAATGTCTGTTAAATTAAAGTTATATTGAATAGATAAATATTGAACATTATAATCTAACATTTTTAAAAATTATTTTTCGTGCATAAGATTTATGTGAAATTTAATTAGCTCTCTATCTTTATATTTTTTTCCCTTTTATATCTGCTTACCATTGATTAATGATAATATCATATGGAGGTTTTTTTTCTAAAACAAGCTGTTTAACTTTAAAAAATCAGGCTGAAACTATTCTATTGGAAAAGTACATTTTATTAAAATTTTGAAAAAGATAATACTGAAATAATATTTTGAAATTATAATTAGAATTTATCGATTGTAAAACGATAAATTATTTTTATGTCTATCGAAGATTTGTATAATTTGATGATAATATTTTTATGTTTTTTTCATATATTTAATACTTTTCAGATTTTTATTCATTTTGAAATATAACAATATCGTAATTGGCGGATTTTTTTCAGAGCAAGTAATAATTTATCATTACGTCCATACGTAATTACTCATTATATGTTCTAATAGATCTTCTTGCGATTTAAAAAATGATTCGAATATCGAACATGTTATTTACGCACCGATGACTTAAAAAGACGAAAAGTATTTGATATTCTTCCGGTTGAATTGTAAAGACTAATACTAAATCATCAAGTTAACAAGAACGAAAAAGTGATGTATCTGGCAAAGATTATGAAACACTTTCCAACACTAGTAGCATATTATTACGAAATTAAATTTTTTCTTAAAATGAAATTCGATATCTAAATAAGTAATTAAAAAAAAACGCATAACATAGATTAATACACTTTCAGCAATTGCTGGCTATGTCCGTTAATGTGTACAAATTCTTTTGGGCAGCCCAGTATATGATCTATGGATTTTATACTCACTACGCAATGAACTAAAAATTAAATATATTTAAAAATGCATACTACAGCGTAAAAATCATTTTTAGCAATTATTGATCATAGTCAGTCCTGTAATAGATTTCTTTTGTGCGTCTCTGTAAGTGAATGATAATTACTACACATTTCGTAGTCTATCTAAAACATATTGTATTTCATTTTAGAGAATATTTTTCTTATCATCATGTTTGAAGTATTTTAACATTATTTAAATTCACCACAGACGATTATTCCACATAGATTTTAATGTAATGGGGTGGATTTTTTGTACCTGTTAAATCATGGTGTAATCCACCACAGTGGTTCAGATTAATCTCATTATGTTTGGAATATCGTGACATCAATAAAATGCTCCGCAAACGATTTTTCCGAATAGATCTTAATGTAATGTGGTGGGGTTGTACGTCTCTGTAAACGAACTATAAATGCTACTTACCTTTATTCCTGTTAAAGCATGGTGTAATCAACCACATTGGTTCAGATTAATCTCATTATGTTTGAAATATCGTGACATCAATAAAATGTACCGCAAACGATTTTTCCACATAGAACTTAATGTAATGGGGGGATTTTTTGTATGTCTCTGTAAACGAACTATAAATGCTACATACCTTTATTCCTGTTAAAGCATGGTGTATCCACCACAGTGGTTCAGATTAATCTCATTATGTTTGAAATATAGTTACATCAATAAAATGCACCGCGAACGATTTTTCCCGAAAGACCATAATGCAACGGGACACAAACATTCCATTGTAAACCTCATTAATATATAAAAATTGCATGGCAATCCGAATATATTTACGAGAGTTAGAGTGCGGCTAAATGGCCATGTAGGCAAACCGAATACATAAACACTTTTCAATTGTGTTGAAAAAGTGGTAAAAATGGCTCATAAAAGTGCAATAAAGAGTATTAACTACTGTAAAAATGCTAAAAATGACAATATGAATGAATATTGTATGTATATACAACATATGGTTTACATGTTATTAGGATTTAATTTACTTTTTAAGAAATTGCTGTTGTTAAGTGAAATTTTAATTGTATAGAATTCACGAAATTGAACGGAATATCAGAAAGCCAGCAGTGTATCGTGTTTTTAATTAGTGAAATAAATAATGCTTACGCAAATTCCAAAAGTAACAATTTCTCAAAAATGTCCATTTAATAATTCATGTAATTTGGTTCAATAATTCACGAAGCACTGCTAAAACCTACCAAGTATGAAGAGAAGACGGCTAACAGTGCATTTCAATAATGCCAACACACATTTCAACATCTTGCTAAAATCTAAAAATTACATAAATCCTGTGGGCTTGGTTTAAATTATAATTCAAAGAAATGCATAAAAACTAAACGTAGCTTGAAAAACTCAATTAAACACTTAAAAACTCCTCAAATTGTGGATAGAAGAAAAGACTAAATAACGCGTCAGAGCCAAATAAAAATTTGTTTGGGGAAAATTTACCCACTTTTGCGGGCTAAATCTGAAACACTGCATTGAAATAATACTAATTTAATAAATAAATTTTTACAATCATATTTTAATAAATAACAATTTATTCATAAATAACAATTATTTATTAATAAATAACCACATATTAATAAATATTAATTATTAATTATTTAAATAATAATTTATTAGTGTATTAATACATAAAATGCTTAAAAGTAATCTCAATTTAAAAGGGAAATATCATCTTGAATACAATAACAAACAAACGATAAAAAAAATCTTTTTTTTACTGCTAAATACTGTATTTGACTGTTACAAAATTTTTTACAGTAAAATAAATGATTTCTGTTTCAAATGGACATGTCGGTCTGGCCAGTCTCAAAACATACCAACCATGAAATAGACATTTTTTAATGTCGTTTACAGTGGAAAAAAATATTAAATCAACCAATTTATTTTAAAGATTGCTCTTTCCAGAAGGGGGGGGGGGTGATTAAAGTTATAAACATTTCATATAATGGTTAAATTTATTTAACAAAATTAGCTTCTTAATGTTAAAGAGCGAGCTTTAAATCGATAAACGCTTCTACGTGCCTGTATATTTCAGCTAAAAGTCGTTATATATCTTGAGAGTATGTTTCTTTTTTTATGTAGATATATTCGTTTAAGACTATTAAATCTCTTTGCATGTTTTACATATATTACCAATATTCCGTTAAAATAACTTTCCGACTCGTATCGCGTGACTAGATATTACAGTGTTTAATCAGGGGGAGATCGTCAAACTATGATATCTCAATTTTGTTTACCTATTGTCACCGCTTCCTATGTTGAACCCAAAAATATTTAGGTTGAAACTTTATATCTTTAAAGGAATGTCTCAAATAGTTTAAAAGGCTGAAGGGAATACCACTTTTAAATTTTAAAACATTTATTCATTTTAAAATTATATTTAAAAATATTTTCCAATATTTTACTGAACCAATATGTAATTTCTGGTAGTTATAATTAATCCGATTAAAATGAATATTTTCGGTGAGTAAAACATAGTAATTACAATATATTAATTTTCGATTTCATATATTCAATACAAGAGAAGATGTCTACGTAATTGTTTTAATGCATTTATTGTATCACGCTCCTTATTTCATTATTTTAAAATACTAATCCATTAAAAAATATTCAAAAATATTTTTTTCTATTGTTTAGTAAACTACCACCAAATTTATATTTAATAACCCTCGCTACGTGTTGCGCAATTTTTATAATGTTCCTTTAATTTTTCTTATGTAACTATTAATATTAGATTTTAATGACCTTATAGGGAACAGTGCTGTTGTTTTTTTAAACATAAAAAGTTATTTTATTTTTAAAGTAAATAAAAGTTCTATTTTCGTTATTTTTTATAAACCACATTGGAAGAGCCATATTTTTTCCGAAAAACAGCTCCCTGTGAGTGTGTTTGAAATGTTATTTCATAGAAACAATATATATATATTTTTTATCACAATACAACAAACGTCCAGTGATTGTTTCTTACTTTATTACACTGATATTTACTTTTTATAAAACAGTTGGTGTGTTATAGTTCAAGTGGTTTGTCATTATATAGTGTTTGTGGCAAACCTTTATTTTCAACTAAACTCAAAATACAATTGTTACCAATATCACTTATTTTCACGCGTAACAGACGCTCATATACTAAAAATGTGTACGTGTCCTTGCATAAAAAAAAAATAAAAAAAAAACGATACAGCGATTGCTTTCATAACATAAATTAGTACTGTGTACTTTAGGAACATGTTGAAGCTTCGCTACTAGTGTCCAAATTTTACGAAATTTAAAGCCTAAAGTATAAAAACAAAAACCTAAGAAAACGTACAGACAAACTTACTGATTATCTGAGTTAATATGGATCACGCTCCCCTCAGATAAGAAAAAACTGGAATAAACAAAATTTACGAAAATCGTCAATAACTAAGGAGGTTAAATATAAATATAATCACAATTTATTAATTTTTATGTTATTACTAAAAATCTTTATCATGTACACTTCTAATACTTTCATAAAAATGCAGAGCACTGAAATTCCGATCAATCACTCGATACAAACCCACTTTATCAGTAATGACACTCCTCTGCATTTCGTATTGTCATACAAGGGATTACAATATTAGTGAACTTGAAATCATTAAACCTAGGATTGAGAAAGTGTCATTGTCTGTGATGTGCTAGTTAAAGATGAAAGAACAGCCTAAAAATTTAGAACCCTGATTTTTTGTCAGAATGGAAAAAGAAATAGCCATTTTTTCGAAAACTCGATTAAAGCGGAAACTCGGTTAAGCGGAAATCGGATAATCGGGACTCTACTGTATATATATAAAAATTTGAAAATCCATTCTAATGATCAGAGAGAACATACATAAAATGAAATATAAACGAATTGTATTACCCCCTTTGTTATAAACTGGTTAATAATACACAAAAACATGTGATTCACATTACCTAAAAGATGATTAAAACTTTAATTAGATTTTAAATTTTAAAACATTAAAATCTAGCACTTTCGGCTGTGAACTCAACCTTCATCAGGATTTGTAAAAACAGGTGTTAAAGCACAAACGTCTAGATCACATTTATATAAATTACTGTTATATAAATACCTATAATAAAATATATTACTGTTATATTTCATTATACTATTATATAAATGTGATCTAGACGTTTGTGCTTTAACACCTGTTTTTATAAATCCTGATGAAGGCTAGGTTCACAGCCGAAAGTGCTAGATTTTAATGTTTTAAAATTTAAAATCTAATTAAAGTTTTAATCATATTTTAGGTAATGTGAATCACATGTTTTTGTGTACACTTTTTATTTTAATTCGACAAAGATAAATTTAAGCATTCCGAACTTGTTTTATATGGTTAATAATACATTTTATATATAAATAGAAAAATGTTTGGAATTTTGTGAATCTGCATCATCTACAGCAGCTGTTCTTAAACTCTTACTTGCCGCTCACCCCTATTAGGATTTTCTCTATCTCCACGTATTTTCTCTATCTTTCCGCCATATCCCTGTATATTCAATTCTCTTAGCAATTAATAAATAATAAAGTATATTTTTTCTGATTATTGTGATTTGCTATGTAATATTATTTGTTTTTCTTTGATTTTGCTCCCAAGAAATTTTTCCAATTCTGGACAGGTAAAATACATTATAATGAGCACCAGACTTTTTCAGATCCCGTGAAGACGTGCTGAGAGCCCCTCTGGATCCACATTACATAGTTTAATAACCGTTGATTTATAAGAAACCTTCGAGTCACTCGAATTAAAGTTCAAATGCAGTAGAAATTGTTAGAAAGTCTTGATTTCTCAATTTTTATGTTTTAAACAGATTTAATTTTTAATCATAATAACTTATATTATTTTTCTAGGATACAAATAAAATTCTGAAAGATTAACATGAACCTTTAGAATTTTTCTTAAGAAAATAAATGGAAATATTTAACATGGTTTAAATCTTTTTCTTTCAAAATAATTCTAACGAATCTTATTCGGAATCTGGTATAGAAACTTGTCAAAACAGAACAGGCTTTTTCATAACATTCATATCTCCACAGATATGTTATTTCTTGAAAATCAAGATCAATATCTTATGTATTATTCACTTTTACATTATATTTTATACAAGAAGATGTCTGGCAGAAAAAAATATATAACACCGACCAATTTAATTTTAGAAGAAAAGTTTTCACAATTTTGAAATTGATAATATATCATACATCTTATTCTGTTAAGGTATTTTCTTCTTTTGGAATATAATTGAAAATATGGATTGAAGTATAAGATATTAATACGTGAAAGAGAAATCCAGACGTATATAAAACATGGTTTTATTGTATATGCGGGCATGTATTTTTCAAATTATAGACACTTTATGTGCCTATAGGAAAGTTTTGAAAAGTTCTGTATCTAATTAATGTTTAGTGCTGAATGTTTGACAGACGATACATAACCTTACTATTCGTTGTACTTGTTGCCTAACCTTTATAATACATAAATTTTCTCTTCAGGCTCTTCTCAAATCCAAAAGAGCTACTTTCTGACACAATTTTGAATTCATTTTTGTTCGAAAAAAGGATGAAATTGGCATGTGTTACTTCAGAACCTATGTCATCAAAATGAGTTTTCCATTTTTTGGTAAAGGCAGAAGGTCATTCAGAAAATACTGTCAACGTCGGCGTTTTGAACCAAATTCCCGAGGAAGCAGAGCGAGAAAAAGGAAAGTCGTGTCGTCACGTGACAGGAATCGCTTGTAACTCGATAAGTAATATATTTATAAAAAAAATGGAAAACTCATTTCGATTTCAAATCCCTTCAATAGTTTGGCCTGCCAATTTTATGCTTTTGCTTTAAAAAAAAGTCAGAAAATGTGTCTGAAACTTTCGTGTTGTTGAGCAGGCCATTTGAGAACCCCCTTAATTGAGTGAACGATTCGGCAACTCCAGCAAATACCTCTTAATGTGCATTTCTGATCTGTAGATATTATTCTTATTATTATTTTATTGGTTAATTTATTCTTTAACTATATCTAAGATTTTATTGTTATTATTATTTTATTGATTAATTTATTCTTTAACTATATCTAAGATTTTATTGTTATTATTATTTTATTGATTAATTTATTCTTTAACTATATCTAAGATTTTATTGTTATTATTATTTTATTGATTAATTTATTCTTTAACTATATCTAAGATTTTATTGTTATTATTATTTTATTGATTATTATTATTCTTTATACTAGCTGAGTTTCATATATATAATTAATCTTAGTTAATTGATCACGAAAACAACTTTTAGCTGTTGCGACTGTAAGGGATGTTGCGTTTTGTGTCACCACGTCGCATAGTCGAAGCAAATTTAACGATTTTCTAGATTACGGATTACTGGCACTAAAGGATGGGTAATATTTATTTGTTATCGCGGTTACTCGTATTTGTTACGAAATATGATTTGATAATTTTGAATAAAAATTTTCATTATAAAACTCAATTTTATAAATATTCTTATTGTTATGCCACTCACAGTAATAGTTTTACTTTTTTAAGCGTATTTCCCCTAGTTAATCAACAACGAAATATCACCGTAAATATTGGTTTTATTAAAATCAGCACTTATGATTCCATTAATTAACATTAAAAATCATATCCAGCACTGTACGTATATAGTATCATAAAATCTAATATGTACATAAAATTCCTAAATTCCAAAATTTTCAGAGTTTTGTGTGGATTTTTTGCTATATTATTGTAATAAAAGCGAGATTTTACCATTAAATACTACCATCATCGTGCTTTCGCGGGAACTTGATAATGTTTCATTCGCACCAGTTTTATTCTACTATTTCTAAGTAATGCATTATTTCATTGCAAACCAGATCTAGACATCAAAAAGCTATTTTATTCTATCTAAGATTGTATCATTCATGCTTCAAACAGTAAAGGAGAATGAATTGTTCTGAATAACGCAGAGAATATGAAACAGGAGTGAAGCTCAAATTTTAATGAAGCAGCTTTCGACAGAAATTTCCCTCGTTGAAACATTCCATATCTTCTTATGTCACCCAAGAATCGATATCGAATATATTCGTCGCAACTTTCCAGAAACAAGGAGTGCCTAAGGAAAGAAGTTGTTTTGAAATATTGTCCAAGTAGGTAGGATAGAAAAGCTTTTATCCCAAAGTAGATATGATGGAAGGATACATTCGCAGAATATTTTCACCCCAGACTTTTCATAAGAGTATATTTATGTACTATCCGGTTTTCTGTAACAAAGGAAAGTATTCTTCAAATATTTTACATAAGTTTTTGGGTTTGTTGTAAATTTTTAGTTCATTTGTAAAATGTTGGAGACATTTGAGATTCTAAAATTCAGTTTTATACATAAGATAATAAATATATACGTAATGCTGCTGATTAAAAAAAACCTGGAGTTTAAAAGAATTTTATTCGGTTTTACGGAACTTTTTACATCTGAACCGCTTATTACATCCTGAATTTTTTTAAGTATTTTGAAAAATTTAGTTTTTTGACTTTCCAAAAGATGTTCAAAGTGGTATTTAACATAAAATACGTTACTCGAATATTAATATATGTCACATATCTAAAGATACATAAATCATAATACTGAAATATTTTCTCTTTTAATATATTAAACGCATAAAAGAACGAAACATGAATTTAAAAAAAAACATTTTTTTTAACATTACGTAATACCTGTTTGACTGATTTTCACTTGTGACAAATAGAGCTCACGTACAGCTACATTGAAAGTATTTAAAAAAAAAAAAAAAAAAAAACTCTTAGATTTTTTTCATTCTTTTGCAGCAGACTGAATTTCATTTCACCTGTTAGTATTTTTGTTATTAATGTTTAGAATGATAAAGACCTTCCTCGGGCACGCTGTAATATATATACAATTTACTTCAAGTACACATCGAGGGTCTTTGTTTGAACGTTTAAGGGGACGGTGGACGTTAAAGTTTTTATTTTTTATTTTTCATCATAGATATATGAAATTTTGTGCATATATACATTTCACCCTAAGTATATAGAATACCTTTAAAAAATGTCTAATCTTAATAAATTTTAAGACTTTTTAAAAAATTTAAAATTTGTAAATCAAATTTTAAAATGCCCCTTGCGTCTTAATTTTTAATATATTTCCTCGATTTGTCATTTGGATCACTTAAAATTATATTACAAATAAATTTCTGTATCAGTTATTTAATTCCTTCAATAGCTAATTTTTGAGAGATTTTTTTCTGAATTCCATTTCAATTTTCATCAACATTAAGCATTTTAATAAGTTATAAATCAAATTTAATTATCTTAAAGAAATCTAATTGTAAAATGCATACGCAGTTTCTTTGTAAACAGTATCAGGATTTTTCCTTATTTATTTCATGAATTTTGAATGAAAATTAAGACGCCTGGAGCATTTCCATTATCTAATAAATGTGTAAAATCTGTATTGAGAAAAACAGGTATAAAGTTTACAAAAGCACCGAAAAATTGATTGTGTACATAATTCAACGCATAATGTGTACATAATTGTGTACATAATTCGCAGCTGCAAACAGTTTTTCTCAAAACGTTCAATACAAACTGAAGAATAATAATACACACAAAAGTAAATTTCGATTTTTGATAAAAAGAAGGTCCACGGTCCCCTTAAACGAATTTTCAGCATTAGATTTTCGTAATGGTGAGAAATCACAAATGAAAAAGGTGAAATATTAAATTGTTTTAGTTAAAATCAAGATTACTTTGAGGCTGCCCCGAAATACATGTTGGTTTTTTAGTTTTTTTTTTTTTTCCTTTCTTTCTTTCTGGTATTATAAACGTGTTCAAAACACATTTTTTTTTTTTTTTTTTTTTTTTTTAGTGTGATTAAAAATTGTGTTACTAATTAGCTTTCATTCGGATGTTATAACAATATATTTACCTTCAAAGGTATACCTTCCAGTGTCAAAACTGTTTCGTTACAGTAATTTTTTCAGTATAATTGGGATTGCAACTACGCTAGGAAAACTGAAGTTTGTACTTTGCATGGATTCTAAACTTTCAATTTTGTACGCACTTCTTTACTTTAAACATAATTAAGGAAGTTTATCCTGTCTCAGGAATTGTGTAGATTTCAATTACTCTTTATTTAAGGAAAGATTTATATCAGATATTTGTACTATTCGTTAAAGTTAATGAAGTCATTTATCTTAGTTAAATTATGCAATTTAACTACAAGCATGTGAACAATAGTCCATGATATCTATCTATTTATCTATCTATCTATCTAGCTATATATATATATAATTTGTAACTTGACTGTGCTATTTGGTATTGTGATATCATTGTGTGTGATCCGTTTCTTTAATTAAATAGTGCTTGTATCCTCCTCATAGAAATCTTTTTGCACAAAACTTCATACGTTTTAGAATATAACACCTGTCCTTAGTTTGTACAAATCTTTTTTTTTCTTTTTTTTTTTACCGGTTGCTACTGAATTAAAAAAGGTGCAAGAATTTAAAACAAGGGATAATACTTGTATTTTTTTTTTTTTAATATATATATAAGCCAATAAAAATTTAGATCAACTCGCTATATTTTCGCCCACAAAATCGACGTCATTTTGAACAAATAATGCGTATTTTTCATACATAAAATTTTAAAGTGCGTTAAAATGACGTAGTACCTTCATTTAAAAAAATCTGGTGTTAAAACATCTAGTAATGCAGATATTTAAATTTAAAGAAGAAAATATCAAGAAAAATAATATTCTACTAAATATGACGTCATATACGATGGAACAAAACATTTAATGCATATTCAAATTAGAAAATAGCTCTGCACTACTTAGAAAATGAAAGAAAAAAGTCCTTCCGGCCTGTACCGGGAGGAAAAGCAGCTTTCCTATATCTTCGTTTTAAAATTTTAGCTAATGTAACACGAAAACAGCAAGTTAAAATGCAAAGAAACGTTTACAAAATATTCGTTAATACTGAATTTGAATAAGAAATTCGCCAAATTATTGAGCAATAGCCAAATTGGCTTCATTTATGAAGACTTATTTTGGTCGCCAAATTTGGCGATATTTCGCCAAATGTCACCAATTTTGGCGAGAATTTGGCGCTAACGGATATGAATATATAGTTTTATGCCTATGATTGGGAAAATTATTACAACAATGAAAGAAAATAATTTGCGAGTAATCGCGTTAATGTGCTGTTTTGTTTCAAAATGTCAGCCACACTAGAATTTCAAACTGCTCTATCTCAGCCATTTTTTAAGATAGAGGTAAACCAAAAAATGCTCTGGAATCCTTGTATCAAGGCCTAACACGTAATTAAAAAATTTTTAACATTTTTGTATATTTATTTTAGTTCTAAATTTTTAAATGGCCGCCATCTTGAAACAAAATGACGTATCAAGCTGGCCAACGAACTCGGTCGTGACATTGGTGAGCTTAATACACACAATTAGTTTCATCAAAATTGATTTATAAATACTAGCGTTATCGTATGACATAGGTCAGATATATATATATATATATATATATAACGGATATATATAATAGATATATATATATATATATATATATATATATATATATACGCAGTTAATAACTAAAGCTATAAATACAAATTTAAACTTTAAAATAACTAATCTAGATAAAATCATTAATAATCGACATATATTTCAATTTTATAAATTACTAAAAATTAAAAACTATAACTTTAATTATCCATACATAGTTGTTATACCTAAATTCCACAAAACTCCTTTAAAATTTAGAACTGTAACAATCGGTTGTAATACTTATAACAATAATGCAAGCAAATTTTTATTAAGTATTCTCACTAAAGTGTTTGAACTTACAAAACAAAAAGATAATTTGTATAGCATAAAAAATAGTTTTCAACTTGTCAATAATATTAAAAATTTAAATAACATAAAATACATGAAGACGTTTGATTTTAATGACTTATTTAATAACATTAATATTAACGATATGTTCAAGATAGTAAATTTATTATATAAGGAATACAAGGATTCTATTAAATTAAAAAATAAAATTTCGTTAAATTACTTTAAAACATTAACTAAATTTATTCTCCATTATAATTATATTGTTTTTAATGATACTATATATATACAAAGCTGTGGACTCCCTCAAGGTGGCATTGTTTCTTCAATTCTTGCAGAATTGTATTTATATTATTATGAACGTAACTCTAATATTGCTAATTGTAAAATATACCGTTATATAGATGACATTATTGTCTTCTATTTTAATAGTAATTCAAATTATTTATTACCTATAAAATATCATAAAAATTTAACTTATAGTTTCAATGTTATGACAAATAATGAAATTAATTTTCTTGATCTTAAGATAATTCTTAAAGATAATAAACTTTTGTTTGACATTTATGACAAGCGAAATGATTTTACTTTTAAGGTTAACTTATTTACTAACTATTTGTCATGTATACATAAATCAGTATTTGTAAATATTTTACTAAATTTCGCACATAGAATTAATAATCTTTGTTCAAATAACTTTAAAAATCAAAATTTAAAACATATCCTTCAAATTGCACACGTTTATGGATATCCTTACTATTTAGTTAAATCAATTTTACACATATAAATATAGATTTAATTTGGGTTAAATGTCTGTATTTTTTTTTTTTTTTTTTTTTTTTGTTAAAATCTCTTTGATAAAAATGATAATCAACTTTTGATTGTTGATATATTTGGCTAAACTATGAATCCTATTGTGTGCGTTGCTGCATAGGATTATCCTAGTTTAATGTCATTCATATTTTAAAATTTAACGTTAATTTTCAACTTTTGACTGTTGATATATTTCGCTAAATTATAACTCATATTAAGAGCATGTGCTGCATAGGATCATCTTAGATAAAAGTCATTCATAAATTAAAATTTACATGTGGGCAAATTCTATAATTGTTGTTATGATTATATGGAGTTAATATTATTGGGGTTGTAACAAAAGTTAAAATTATCAAGGATGTTACAATGGGTTAATCAATACAATATAATATTAATATGTTAAACATATTTAATTTTAGTAAATATTAAATATTTATTAAATATAGTACACTAATAAACATATCTCTTAGTTTTATATTATTTATTTTATTTTATTATTAGATCATTTAATTTAATTAATATTTATGTTTTTTATATATTTTTTTCATGGTAGATATTATTTAAATAGCTGGATTTAAATTATAATAAGTGCATTACCATATTGAATAATCTATGTTATTTCTAAGTATAATACTAATTTATAAAATGAAAGCATCATATGGATTCTACATTAATGTTTGGGTTAAATTAAGATATATTTTAAATGGGTTAGTTAAAATATAAATTATATTATACTAGTAACTCTTATTCTCTATATATATCATTAATATTAACTAGTAAAATTAATATATTTACACTACATTACAGCTGCATATAAGTAGTTATACATACAATACTAAAGTTTTAGTAGAATATCTGTACACCAGATGTCAGCAGCAATGTATTTGATAGTATGCTAAAATAGTCTAATATTTTTACAATAGATAGCAGTAGTATAGCTTATTTAAAATATTAAAACTTGGAAATTTAGTATGGAGGTAATAATATCTATGAAATACTTTCAAATTATCAAGTAATATTATATATTTTAATTTATTAAATTAAAATTAAAATAAAATAATTAATGGTTTTTATTTATATGTATATCATATTTTTTTTTTCTACATTTTTAAAAATGCTGTAATCTATTTAGTTAAATAAAAATAACTGTAACTGTAGGTTACAATTTATGATATGAAGGATTCTCTATTTAACTGTGAATTTAACCACTTCTTTTGGATACAACTTTGTACATGTGCTCACAATATACTAAATATCTTGGGATATTATTAATATAAGTAATATATATATTTTTTAATTTTTTTTTAATTTTTTTTTAATTCTTTTTCACACTCCTTTTCAAATTGTATGTATAATTTATAATATTCCATTGTAAAGGTCTTGTTATTCAATATTGTTTCAGCGATTGTTCGGGCAAGATATGGCACTATATTTAGCAAATGCTGGTGTCATATACAGAAAACAATCGTTCTTTGCTTATAAATGTGATTTTCTTGCCCTTGAAAAAGTAAATTACTTTATAAGCTTTTATTTGTGTATATACTCGTGTGGTTTATATTTCATTCCATATTTTCTATTTATTTAATTTTTTTTTTCTTCTTCTTAATTTGAATTAATAATGTTACTTTTATTAGGACTACAATTTTAATTTGTAAATTGACAGGGCTGTTTGGTATCGGGATTTCAGTGTATGTGGTCAGTTTCTTATGTTTCAATGGTTAAATTTTACTTAAAGTTTTATATATATATATATATATATATATGGATATATCTATATATATAAATCAACATTTGAACGGAGGGTGGTTTTGGGGTCTGGGGGTCATGATCGGTGAAAATATATCGAAATTTTCCGGAACTGCTTTCCTCCGAACGGCTGCAATAGGTAGCTTTATACTTTTTTGTATTGAAAGCTACCTAATATATATATATGGCGTCATTTTCATGTAATCATTGTAGATTTATTTTTTATGAATGTAAACAAAAAATTCAATTTAAAAATTATGCTTTATCATCATTGGAGACCACTTCTTATTCTGAAATTATAGCTTATTATTTATAAAATGGCGCTTTTTTTTTTTTTTTTTTTTTTTTTTTTGGAGATATATGAAATAGACTAAGTACTACGTCCGCCATTTGGATGCATATTTTTCTTCAGCGTTGTCAGGGAAGTCGTATATATTACGTAGCTTTCAATACAAAAAGCTACCTATTGCAGCCGTTCAGAGGAAAGCAATTCCAAAAAATGTTGGTATATTTTCACCGATCATGACCCCCAGACCCCCAAACCACCCTCCTTTCAAATGTTGATACATATATATATATACATATAATATGTATATATATATATATATATATATATCTGAAATATGTCATGCTGTAACTTTCTTATTTATGAACCGATTTGGATGTAACTGAGTATGTGTACAGGGCATGCCAATGTCACGACCGAGTTGGTTGGACAGCTTCATCCGCCATCTTGTTTCAAAATGATGGCTACTTAAAAAATTTTTCATTTTAAAAAATTCACATAGATGTACAAAATAATTATAAATTGTAAAAACTGTTTCTGTTAGTTCTTATAACGTGATACAAGGATTCTGGAACATTTTGGCTATATCTTAAAAAATGGCTGAGGTATGGCAGTTTGAAATTCTAGGGTGGCTGAGATTTTGAAACTATCTGATATTTGTTATGCTGTAACTCTCGTATTTTTGAACCGATATGAATGTGACTGATCATGTGTACAGAACTTGCCAAAGTCTCGACCGAGTTCGATGGCCAGCTTCATGCGCCATCTTGTTTCAAAATGGCGGCAAGTAATTTTTTTTAAAATTTCTTTTAAATTAAAAAAAAATAAAATTTGTAAGTTGAAAAAGTTGTTTCCGTTAAATGTTAGATCGTGATACAAGGATTCCGGGTCATTTTTGCTTTGGCTTTATCTTAAAAAATGACAGAGATATGGCAGTTTGGAATTCTAATTTGGCTGATATTTTGAAACAATCTTATTTTTGCTATGCTGTAATCCTCATGCTGAAATGCGCATTCAAATTCAGTTTTAACAAAAACCGGGATTGAATCTTCTATAATCGGGTTCCAAGCAATTTAGCTTCGGGTGCTTGAGTAAAATGAGTTGATTTTTTAAAAATATGGAATATGAAAGCTACCTTTTCCTCCCGGCACAGACCGGAATTTTTTTTTTTCCTATTACACGCGCAGAAGAAAACGTGTATTTGCATTTGTGAAGCTGAGAAATAATATCTTCTAAACTTATTCTTTTTTTTTTATATCTGACTTGTGCAATTATTTTCAAATATAAAAAGGTGCATTTTTTCTAATTTTAGTAAGTGTGATTTTTTTTCTATTTTGTAATGCATAAGTAGAAATATTTTTTTATAATGGATTCACGTACTGAAAGCATTTTCTAGAGTGATTATAAATGCAAAAAGCAATCTCAAAAAATATACTTTTGAAAACTATATAACTTTCAAAAATAAAACTATAAATTGTAAAACAAAAATGTACACTAAAATAAAAGAAAATACGACTGATTACTTAATACATTTTTCCTGTAAAAATTAACTTTAAAAATAGAAAAGGAAGGATAAAAATAATTGCCAATACGTTATTTTGTTTAACTAATTTTAATTAAAAAATGATAAATAATTTAATTTGATTTATTTAAAATTCTTAATTAAAACATTTCTAACCAAACCACATTTAAATATAAAAAAGTTGATTTAATTTTATAAGATTTATTCATATTTCATATTTTTATTATTTTAAAGCATTGTTTAATGTTTCAGTTCACTTTAAACTATCTAGAATTTATCCGTGTTCTAAAGATTTTAAAAAGAAAAAGAAATATCATAATAAGATCTAGGTATAAACCTTAGTCCTCATACTTTATTGACTTTTTACTGAATTTTATGTACATCAGTGAACAAATACAAAAGCGAGAATGAAAAAATGGTTATATTCCTCGAATTATCATAAAGCAAACACAACCAAAGTTCAAACAATGCATAAATATGAATGCCGAATCGAAATCTGTCAGATTCCATTTGCTTTACTTTTGAAGTTATAAAAAAAATTTGCATGGTAAATATTCATAAATGCTGGAAAATCTCAACCTACGTCTTCATGAATACCTTATATTGTTAAAGATTTATTGGATTTTATCTTACAGAGTAAGAAAGACTTTCATATTTTTCTATAGGAATGTGTCATGGGATCAAAGTAAAGGGAAGTAAAGGAAGTGTTTTTAAATGAAGCAGATCATGTCTGACTAAGACTTTTCTCCTCAATTTACTTCTTATGTTTAATCGAGACACGAAAAATATTCATAGCAGGAAGCTTATAAAAGCAAGAGGTACTTGGAACTAATTTTAAAAATAAGCTTATTATTTTTTTTCTAATTCTAGTAAAGCTTACTGGGTAATATATATATATATATATATATATATGTATGTATGTATGTATACACACACATACAAAATCCACAAAAAATGGGTGAAAAAATGGGAGCATACAAATTGAGCAATATTTAAATATATTTGCGGAAAGGGCTTTATAAATTTGCTAATATGTGGTTAAATATATAGAAAAAATCATTCTAAAATTGGAACTTAAATTCACCTTTGTGTATCAATTAAAAATATAAAACCATTTTAAAATGGATCACAATTTGTGTATTACTAAAATAGGTGTAAAATAAAAAGGTTCTAAAACATTAAAAAGATTCTAAGATGTTAAAACATTATACCAGATTAAGGTGACAAATCTGGTATAATCTACTTGGTGTTAATGGTACATTTGGGTTGGAATAACCCACTTCGCTCAATAGACTAGTCCATTCCCCTTCCCCACTTCTCCGTTTGTGGTTTTGCAATCTGCTATTTAACCAGCTTACATTCCGGAGGTTACAGATTTTTTTTTCATTTTCGCCTTTGGATGATGACCAGGTTCTTGTCGAAAGCGCTCGGGACTCCGACAAATGTTTTAACATCTTAGAATGGTTTTAATGTTTTAGAACTTTTTTATTTTACACCTATTTTAGTAATACACAAATTGCGATCAATTTTAAAATAGGTTTAATATTTTTAATTAATATCTGGTTGCCAACAAAAATTTTTTGTCGCCAGTAACAAAAAAATGTTTACCCCCCTCTTCCTCGTCATTGATTTTCAAAAAAGCATAAAAGTGTTTTATGAATTAATTAAGGAAAACAAGCATAGTTTAGAATCATTAGGTACATCATTTAGGGAATCATTAGTTTACAATAGTACATAATTTATAAGATAATATAAAGTATGTTTTCTAATGAAACTTATCAGAATTATACATCTCTTGAAAAAAAAAAGGCTGAATTAACCGGCATGTTTGGTAAATGCTGATCGTCGAATACTCCAAATGTCTGGGTAGTTGAATGCTACAAAAATCTATATCTGATGAGAGAAACATATATGAAATAGTGAAGCACTAAAACATTTTTTTTTTTGCCTATTTTTCTGTCGAAGTAGTTCAAGTAATTCTGATTTCATTATCTTGAAATTTGCATTTGATGAACTTATTTTTTCAAAATTAAAAAAATAAAAGTTAAAACTATTTTTTGTTTGAATATAATGTCAAAGTTTATTGCTTAATATTTTGTAACTTTGTAACATCTATAAGGAGGATCATCGTATGAAAATTTTAATTTAACATTGTGACTAAGATGATAAAAAATAGAAAGAATACAAATAATACGAAGGAAAGATATAATTTATAGGCAAATAATTACAGTAAACATATTGATTGTTAAAAAATAAGCTTATTTACATTCTTATATCGGCTCGAATAATAAAAATCTTTACGTTCTTATAAAATAAATACCAATATGAGAAATATCAAACCTAATTATGTTTGCAAAATAACTCAAGAATTATTGTGTAACATGCATTTCGGAAATAAATCATTCTACCCCGCTGAAATTACGTAATCGGAATCTGCGGGTGGCCGGGATGAAAAAAGGTTTTTTTTTTTTTTTTAATCCAACAATCTACGATAAGTATTTGAGCTTAAACAAAAATAAAAATAAAACCTCACTCTTCTGAAGTTCATTGAGTGTTTCTTTATTTCCATATGATAATCCAAACACATATAATTATAAAACATTCTTGAATAAACAATGTAGTCACACAATTAAAAATGCTCACTGACATATCCTGCTTCCAAAATTTTATGAAAAACTACAAACCGAGCTTTCTCAGGAAAAACAAGTTGGAAATTGTACGTCAAACGTTACAAACGAGGTGCGTTCGTACGCACGTTTTAGAATTAAATTCATGATATCCCGTGCGTAGAACGGGTTAAACAGCTAGTTAAGTATATATTTTATGACACTGTTCATACAAATATCTTAACTAGTTATATAAATAATCAGATATATATGTATCAGCTAGTTATATAAATATTCAGATCTTTCTGATTTCTAATTCTGTGAAATGAATTATATCGTCTGCAGATTCATTTCTGTCATAAAATAAGTATCTCGGTCGCTTGATGATTTAACATCCATCGGAAGCTCCTATAACAAAAAAGCACCGATTTAAAAAAAAAAAAATTCAAATTTCTTAATAAATATTTTTATTAATATCTCCTAAAGTTTTGATTCGATTTTAATAAAATTTGAAATGTCTCGACAAAATTCTGCAAAGATAATATATTTTAAATTGCAAACCATTTGGTTGGGTAGTTTTTGCGTTGTTATATGCGGACAGACAGACAGACGGACGGACAGACAGACAGACAGACGGACGGACAGACGGACGGACCAAACGACGACTATAGGTGCTACGTATTTATATAATTACGAACGCACCTAAAAAACTGATAAACAACCTAGTACCAGTCACTTGTCTCCAAACCAGGATGGTGTCAACCGATTGTGCAATGTGACACCATAGTGCGACGATAGCATGGCACGATAGTGTGCGGCACCATAGTGACACACATAGGGTGAAAAATTAATTACATAATATATTAAAGTTGGGATACTGGCATTTTCAATGTTATACATTGAATGCATTTTGATGCTACATTATAGATAAAAAACAACTGATTATTAAATAACGGTACTTATTAAAGAATGGTGATTACGGCATATTAAGAGAAAATGTTGGGATTTTTTTCTTTTATAAAGATCTCTATTCTGAAGTGACTGGTCGATATATACTAAAAACTGTTTTCAAAGACATTTTTCTACAAAAGTAAGAAAAGAAAACCGAACCCATCACCCCATACTATCTTACCGCCAAATTAGTCTAGAAAAATATTAGAGGTGCTGTTCAAGTGCCACTTGTATATTTTATAATTATGCATGCATACCCAAAGGGGTGTTTTTTCCTTGTTGAAAAAGAGACAAATCTTTAAATTTCTTGAAGTAACATTGAATTTTGACGTCATATTTAGATTCTTAGGCATATTTTACCCTCTGATACCAAACGGTAATTCATTCGGTGGAGAAGTTTATGAATTATGTATAGATGTAAAATTTTAAACTCCTAATGTTAAATTAATTTTAAATAGTTGCGAAACCAGCAGCAGTACGGGGGTGTTTTTCAAGCATAGCTGAAAAACTTTTGAGGCGAAATAAATGGAATTCGAATATTTGAAAATTTTAGAAATCAATTCTGTTAAACATTTTACAGGTTACTATACACATTTTGTTCGAATATTAATTTCACAATTTGTATAGATTGAAATTAATTTCTTATGATTAAAGAAAGAAGAAAAAAACACGCTCTTATTTGGAAAAAAAGAATTAAAGAAAATAATGAAAAAAAAAATAGCCCATAAATTCAATTCCCTGATTGCTTCCTTCAATATTTAATTTTAGATGCTAAGATCTTACATTTTTCGTGAGTTGTTTAATCAGAAATCTAAAAAAAAAAAAATATTCCTTTACTTCATTTAACCTGAAAGATTCATTCTAAATCTGTTCAAGCAAGTCTATTGAAAAACCGAACATAAGCAAAAAATGGAACGTTGCCAAAATCAACAAAAAATGTGGATTTTTTCAATTCAAAATCTAATTATAAATTTAAAGGTAGAAAAAAATATATTTCTGTACTTCACAGAAGTCCTTTAAAAGAAGATATTTCCATCTGAAGGAGAATAAATGTTCACAGACTAGCACTAGCTTTAAAATTCCGATAAAACTGCATTGGGAACTAAGAAAAACAAATAAAAGATCTCTTCTCTACTAAATCCCTTATGATATTTGTTGCCTTCGTAGCATGGATCAATACCAAATATTCTTTTACGTACGTATCTATTCTCCAAACAAGGGATACCTAGGGAAAGAAAGCATATTGAAATAGAAACTGCATTAACAAAGAGGAAATTGCGTTTGAACTAGCAGCTGCAATTTAAACAAGCATCGAGTTTTACCTCCTTGTGTGTGATGTATTGCTGTAAAGTATGTCGGAAATTCTAAGTTAAAATGACTGTGTGCAAGTTTAATTGAATTAATGTTAAAAACTTCCACAATTCTAAGATTTAACTGTCTGATAAAATATATATACCTGCATATTTTCACATGTGTGTCTGTTATTAAAAATTAGTGATTTGTTTAATTTTGCATGTAGAGGTATGATATAAATTATTGATTATTTGCTGCAGTTTAAACAAGCATCATGTTTTACCTCCTTGTCTGTGATGTATTGTGGTAAAGTATGTCGAGAATTCTAAGTTAAAATGACTGTGTGGCAGTTTAATTGAATTAAAGTTAAAAAATTCCACTATTCTAAGGTTTAACAGTCTGATGAAATATATATATCTCCACATTTTCACACGTGTGTCTGTTATTAAAAATTAGTGATTTGTTTAATTATGCATGTAGAGGTATGACATAAATTATTGATTATGAGCTGCAATTTTATCAAGCATAGAGTTTTACCTCCTTGTCTGTGATGTATTGCGGTAAAGTATGTGGAAAATTCTAAGTTAAAATGACTGTGTGTAAGTTTAATTGAATTAATTTAAAAACTTCCACTATTCTAATATTTAACTGTCTGATGATATATATATATATATATATATATATATATACCGACATATTTTCACACGTGTGTCTGTTATTAAAAATTAGTAATTTGTTTAATTATGCATGTAGAGGTAGGGCATAAATTATTGATTCTTATCATCCAACAAAATATTTGTATTCTTATTTGTAATTAAGACTTTGTAATGTTTATATAAGTCTTTAAATTTAAGGATTGCTAAAATAAAATTGTATATGAATTGCGGATAGGTAATTGATTTTCTTTATGTTGAAATTTAAAATGGATTTGTGGCATACTTTTTTTTAGTTTACGTAGTTTAATATTTTATACCTCGTGCAACTGTCAATAAGGTATTGCGTGGTATAATTTCAGTACATCATATATTTTTAGGATATTAGTAACTCTTGAAATATGATATTTCTTCGACACGAAAAAACTTCAATACTTGAAACTTAAATCAAGAGATAACGTTGTAAATTATATTTTTAGATCTATATTCACAGTTACCGTCTATAAAAATACGTAATATTTTTTAAGTTTATACGTTTTCTTCCTCATTATAAATATTTTGTAAGTGCATAAATATTCTACCATTGTTATATAAATGGTAAAATACATTTTCGAGAATATACTCATTTATTCAATGATAATTGTGATTACGATTATTCCATATTTTATTCATAGCATGTTCAAAATTTATGTATTTTCAAAGAATAAACCTTATGCAAAGGAACAAATTAAATCATCGCACTCTAACAACAGTTTTGTTTTCCTTTCAAATGATAAAATGAACGAATTATTTTTACTGCAATACATTTCAAGTGGTTGTTATTGCGACTTTTTAAGATCAATTCTTATAGTTTATAGTTTTAAATCACAGCACCAATGCTAAACAAACACATATTCTCAAGTAACACACAAATGATAATTTATTTCGGCGCATCATATATCAATAAGAATTTATATGGAGCGAAAACATATTTATATTGTGCAGAGGTGAGTAAATAGTTTAATATGTGTACTAAAGGAATTAATTGCTTATCAATTAAACCGTCTCAGAAAATATGTGTGACGACAGCAACGATATATTGTTATCCACATTGAGTTTAAACCACTATTATTTTCATCATAGGTTATGACTGACGCACAGTATTGATCATACATTAAAATTTTTGACGTATCCGTATAAAATGTTTGATATTTCAAAAAAGTAGATTAGTACTGTAAATCCACGTATTTGTGTAATGCTGTACTGGTGCATACGACATATTCAATTTTCATGTAAATAATTCACATTTTTTCTTTTCAAAAAATACACCCTAGAAATGCAAAACCGACAAGAACGAGACCGGAAAAAGAAACGCAACATTTTCTTGGTACTTACGTATTTTCATACCAGTGACGAACTTAGAAGCTCTTTACGAGTAACAAATGTCTTTCGTTGACACGGTTATACAGAGGGTGTTTACACATATTGGGAATGATTTTGATGTTAAATTAAAAAAAAAAACGAGAAACAACAGGGGGAGGGGGAATCTGGCAACATGTAATAACGTGATAACTCTAATATTGGCTGGTATGAAAAAATATCGTCTGCTACTGAAATGGCAGGCGAAAGAAGCGAGTGGCTTGATGGTTATCCATTTGCTCTTTCCGAAGAGAATTATTTATATTCCGTTACATGAAAATCATTTAGCAGGTGACAAGTGGAAAATAATTGTCACAATTTATGAAACGTGGATTTATCTAAATGACTGTAATAAAAAAATCGTTTTATTCCCGTAAAATAATCCAAAAAGACTTACAACTTTTGTTCAAACACTGCAAAGAAAGTTTCTCTCAGTGTCATGATTTATGGTCATTGCTGGAATCTCTTACAACGGAAAATTAAATATCAGAAAAGTTGAGAAAATGTCAAAATTAACTCTACTTATTATCAAAACAATGTTCTATTTTTAAAGAAGAAATTCCAAAACTTTATGCTACGGACGTTAAAGGTGTTGAGTTCCATCAGGATAAAGCGAGCAGCCATACAGCCAAAAGTACAGTCGCATTTCCCGAAACATTGGCAAGAGAAAATGGAATCAAGTGTATACGGTTTAATTATATTCCAACCAGGTCCCCAGATGTTACACCAAGGGATTACTGTGTCTTTTGGACTATTAAAACAAGCGCTTGCGAAACGCCGACCAACTACGTTGAGTGGACAACGGAAATGTGTAGTTGAATAATGGAACAAAATTCCACTTCCAGTTTTATAAAAAAAAAAAAAACCTACTATCTCGGAAATGCCGCTGCAATATGATAGTTTACAGCAAGGGCTACCATATGTAACATATTAAAAAATAATTGTTTAAATTTATGTATTTTACTTTTGTTGTCAAACTCATTCCCAATATGTGTAAACACTCTCTATATACAATTGCATACATTACATATGCATGCATACATAAGGCTTAATTAAAAGTATGGTAGGAGCAATAAAATTGGCAAAAATTATTATACAAGAATCCCATTGTAATATAATTAATCCAGTTCTTAGTTTGCTTTTAAAATTAAAATGTACTACCGAAATTTCAGCGTACAGTAATTTTCTTTTCGTGAAAATAGAATTTTTATTATAAAGACATAATTACACTCAAAATGTTATGAAAATGGAATTTCGAATCAGTCTCCTATTTTTAAGTAAACCCGGTTTTAAGCTTGTGTAAAAACAGAAACAAGAGGCTAGTTTGAGATATGGGATACACTTTGAAACATGTACAGATATTACGAAAAGTTTTAATGAGGGTGGATAACGATAACGACCGAGAAACTCTTTTCAAATGATCGACGTCGTCAGCTACAATTTGTAACTTTTTAATCCAAAATTCAGCGTGAAAATTATTGCGAATGCTAAAAATGCAAACTTAATGTTCTACTCTTTCGATGGATTATTGGAAGAATTTTAAAAGATGCAGATTATTTTAAATAAATACTCATAAATGTACCAAACAGTGACATTTCTTGAGAATCAAACAATTCTACAATTAATTCGCCCTAAATGTCCCAGACGTTAATGATTTTTTAATTTAGTGAGTTATCAGTAAATACAACTTTTTCTAAAAAAAATCTTTGTTGTGGAACAAACATTCATTGTTTTGGAATAAAATTCATTATTGTGGAACAAAAAAATCACCATTGTGGATTTATAAGATACTTATTCATTACCTTTAGAGTTTTATTTCGGTGGTGAGGGAAGGGGATTACAATAGTGTGTTTACCAAAATGTTGTAAAGGTTAACGAATATATATAAAGATCAAATTACAATTTCTTGAAGAAATAAATGTATGCTATGTTATATTAATTATTTTCCAAACATAGTTACGTATATTTGTACGTTTGAAAAATTTTCTGCTCCATTGTATACATACATACATAATATTCATGAGTTTTCTAAGGGTGACTATAATTAATAATATCGGTGCTTTATTTGGAGATTATCAACTGTCATTCGGCTAATACCAAAATATATACATTTACATACATTACATATACATATTACAATACCTACAATCGATGCAATAGAAGATTAGCGATAAACTCTATGTAATTAAAGCAGCATTATATTAGTGAAAATAGTCGTCCATTCGAAGCATAATATTATGGATGCAGTCGTGTAGTGGCTGAACAAGGCAATGAATTAAAACAGAAGGTGTTTCTCCGACATGTAAGAAACAAGGAGATTCATAATTCCATGCTTTTATTTAAACAATCGTCAAGGAAGCAGTCCACACATGTTTTAAATGGGCAGTGCTATCTCTAAAGTAATTCGTTGTCACAAGATGTTCTTAAAATACATCGAACTACAACTCTCAAAAAATATTTAGGGTTAAATCATTTGAATACGTGATAAGCAAACCTCACAGCCAGGGAACTGTTTAACGCTTGAAAACTCGACCAAAATCTGTCTCAAGATCGCGTGCACCTGCTTTTTGTGGGCAAGCGGAGGAATACAAAATCATGACGTAGCGCGCGCTCCAGCCAATGCGATTAAAAAGAATACATTTACAGTCATGCGGACATCACTACCAATGGGAATGATAGAGTAAAGACTTCTGACAATTTCAAGTGAACGCATTTTATAGTAAAAAAATAACCCAAGGCGCGAAAGTTCTCGGAAAGCAAAAGAAAAGGCTCTCGAAAGAACATTCGAATTCACATAAATGATCAGAAATCATGATATAATTTAGGAATAACTAAAAGCTTTATATTTAAGTAAATCGGGCAAAATAATAATTAATTTAAGGGGTATTTAATAGAATTAACGATAGATATTATTAGGGAATAAGGAATTAGTGAAACTATGTGTGTGTGTGCGTGTGGTGGTAATTGTCGGAGCAAAGCTCCGGCTTCCCATGAAAAATTACACTTTTGTGTACACGATAGCGGCCAAAATATTTGCCGCATTGATACCAAAATTGGACTGGAAGTCGGTAGTGGCAAAATCTCGCCGGGGATTGAAAAACAGAAATATTCGTCAACTCTAACGCCCGGAATCGTCTGCTCTAGAATTTTCCATTTCCCCATAGAGATAACATTGCGATTGTTTGAATTAAATAAAAAGAAAATTGAAATAATTTATATTGTTGCCATTTTTTATCATGAAAAACTTTTGAATTAAATAAAAAGAAAATTGAAATAATTTATATTGTTGCCATTTTTTATCATGAGAAACTTATTTAAATAACAATATACTCGGAAACAACCTTTTAATAAAAGCTCTTAATCTCGGTCCCATACATTCTACTTTTATATATTTTACATATATTTTACTCTTCTGAAATAAGGACCCCATACATTTTTATCTTAAAACACGTTCAATGAAGTTTAAATCGTATTAAGTACATGAATTTAGTTTTTTTTAAATCGAACTCAGCAATTGGTGTAATTAAACTTTTTGTTTCCATTTCAAAATATTTTTTTTTTCTTTTCATTCAAGCTTATTGTATAAAAGAAGTATGAGAGTAAATCTGTTTATTTTGATATAGTCTAGCCAATGCAGGATAAAAAAATATATATATTAAGAAACATTTTATATATGAACGGATTATATGTTTTTATTATATAGAATTTGCAAGGATGCCAGTTAAGAGAAAGCAATCAGCTGAAATGAGAAGAATTGCGAATCGTAATTCAATGCGGAGAAGTCGCACAAGTCAGTTACCTTCAGATTTTTTGCCGAGTACCAGTATACTGACAACTCAAATGAATGAAGCAATCAGGTTTGATAGAGAGGTATCGCAAATCACCTATGTGTCCTGTAATACGTGTCACAGAGCTTTCCCTGATATCATATTAAATACTGCTGGGCTCTGCCAGACATGCAAGTGTAGAGACGGTGCTTTCAAGTTTTCTGCCACTAATTCGATGGACCCAGGTCCAGTTCCTATTTGTCTCAAAGATCTGAGCTACATTGAACAAATGATGATCGCTCAAATACATCCAGTGGTTTCTCTTTACCGTATACGAGGCTCACAGTATGGATACAGCGGAAATGTAATCAGCTTTAAACAAAATATTGAGAGTTTTATTTCGCGCCTGCCTGTCAATCCTTCAGATATGACTTCAACTGTGTTAGTGACAAAAGATACTTTATCAGGATGTGCAGAGTTTTCTGTTCGTTCACAACGCCTTCTAGAAGCACTCAGATGGCTTAAAGCTCACAATCCCTATTATTCAAATATCACAATTGATGAAGATTTGATCGCTACATTACCTGAGAATGGTGACGTATCTCAAATGTTACCAACAGCAACCGATATTACTGAGGATATTGATACTTTGAACGAGGAAATAAGGCGCGAGTCATTTAGACCACTACTTGAACCGGTAAATCAACACAACTTAATAAATGACGCAATTCGTGTGCCTCACCCTTCATTAAATTCACAGCCTATCAACGAATTTCAAGAAGAGGGTTACATAGCACGTGCTTTTCCTCATCTTTTTCCACATGGTACAGCTGACTTACGACAACCTCGTCAAAAAGCAGTCTCTCCTGATGAGTATTTTAAGTTCCTAATGAAGTATGAAGATGGGCGATTTGCTAAAGACCCCCGATTTCGCTACTTTGCCATGAATTCAATTCTTCGGTGGCAGTCTTTGGCTAAAGGGCGTTTTTTCGTTCAGCGAAATAGGTTCAGCAATAAGACGGTAGAGCAGATGCGTGATATTCTGAATAGGCAACCAGAAATGGCAAAACATATTATGATTTATGCTAGCAAATTAAGATCCACAAAAGGATACTGGCGTGCACGTTGTGGGGAACTCCTTTCCATGGTAGGACAAATTGGAGCACCAACAATTTTTTTTACACTGTCTGCAGCTGATTATCACTGGCCTGATCTTTTCAGACTTTTAGAGCCTAATAGAGATCCAAATGAGCTGACTGATACAGAACGCAGACAATTAATGCACGACAATCCTCTGTTGACTGGTTGGCTCTTTCAAAAACGTTGTGATATATTTTTGAGAAAAATCTTGACGCCGTTGTTTTTAATAGACGACTACTGGGTTCGTTTCGAATGGCAGTGGCGTGGAAGTCCTCACATGCATGGATTGTTGTGGTTAAGAGGGGCGCCAAACATGGAAACACTAGACATGACTAACGCTGAAAATGTAGCAGCCGTAACAGCATATTTTGAAAAACTATGCAGTGCTGTTAATCCTGACAAGGACGTCCTCGTAAATGATATACACCGCTGTCGAGTTCGCTTTTCAGACATTTCCAGTGAAGATCGTGAAAAAGATCTCGCTCAGCTCTTAAATCAAGTCCAACGTCACACAAGACATGGAGATTATTGCCTAAGGAAAAAAAGAGGTACAAATAGTTATAGCTGCAGATTTGGTTTTCCAAAAGCAGAGTGCGACTCTCCAAAGCTTCAAGTAGAAAATGGCATAATTAGCTTTTTGCCAAAAAGAAACGATTCTGAAATGAATACCTACAATTGCTTCGTGTCACAAGTTTGGAGAGCTAACACGGATTTCAGTCCTATTACATCAAAGGATGCGGTTTTGCATTACATTGCCAAATATGCCTCAAAATCAGAAACAGCTTCTGTTCCTTACAAGGAATTGTTATCTGAGATTTTAAATAAGATGAACGAAACAAATCCAGCGGTTCAAGCAGTCCAAAAACTTATTTTGTCTTCTGTTTCTGAAAGGGATTACTCAGCCCAAGAGGTAGTACACATATTAATGGGATGGCCAATGTATCACAGTAGTCGGGAAGTAGTTACAATACGGCTTCCTGATAAGATCTGGGAAGAAATCAACTTTTCAAGCGACGAAAGACCATCAAAAAGCATGCTTCAGAAATATTGCGCGCGGCCGGAGAAACTTATTTCCTGCACGCTTCTTAAGTTTGCAAAATCTTTCTCAGTAAGAGGAGTCGATTATCACCAAAGAAGAAAAGATGCAGTTGTCAGAGTTTTTCCTCTTACATCACTCAACCACGACCCAACTCTAGCCGAAGAATACTATAGGCAACAAGTATTACTCAATTATCCTTGGAGAGGTAATTCTGACTCTTTATTGCAAGAAGGCCTGCCGTCTGCGTATCACTCATGGGAGGAAGCATTCAATGATCTAGATATTGATGCACACGAAGAAATAAATTTTCCTGCTGTTAGCAGTACACATGAGACAGAAATCCTGCAAGAAGAATACCGCGAGATTGATCCATATATGGCAGCAGCTGCCATAGTTCCTGTGCAGACAAACGAGGATACTTTGGGGCAACGCGTGATTGATCATGCATGTGAGTGGAAAAGTGAGAGTTACAAGTACCCTGATCGCAATTTTACTTCATTTTTAAATTACTGTAAAGAACAACAACTTACAGTGCATCAAAATTACGATACGTCTGAGATCAGATTTACAGATGAGCAGCAAAAAATACTTCACTTATGCACGCAACAGCTTTCGTCTTTGCAATCAAGATTTATAAATTGCCCTAAACGTACTTTTATTATTGGGAAAGCCGGAGCTGGAAAAAGTACGGTAATAAAAGAAATTCGCAAAAGAGTTACCGAGCAGTTAGGACCGGAAGCTATTATGGTTTTGGCTCCAACAGGTGCTGCTGCAATTAATATCGAGGGCAAAACAATTCACTCTGCACTAAAAGTACCAACATGTTTTAAATCGTTTGCTGATTTAGGAAGTGAAGCAGCAAGAAATCTACAGCTCAGCATGAATCCAGTTTCATTTCTCATTATTGACGAATTTTCAATGATCGGATGCCGTCTGATGGCTGCACTTGAGCAAAGATGTCGCGAAGGTAAACCAGACAGCATTGAACCTTTTGGAGGCTTATTTGTTTACCTGATTGGAGATATTAGGCAGCTACAGCCTGTAAAAGACACACCTCTATATAGGAGACATTCTATAAAAGACATTTTGGCTTTACGTGGACAAACAGTTCTTAAGATGTTTGAAAAATGTTTCACCTTAACAAAGTCAATGAGACAAAGCGACGATCAGCAAATACAGTTTAGAGAGACTCTTGATTCGCTTTCCGTAGGCGAAGTTACAGGCGACCAATACGCATCCCTTATGCAACGACGTAAAGCTATACAGCCTCCGGCTGAACTTGAAAGATTTCAAGATGCCATACGCCTTTTTCCCACTAACAAGCAAGCTGAAGAACGTAATCAAGAAGTACTTCGTAAATCAAAATGGCCAGTGGCAAGAATATTAGCAGACCACAATAATCAAATAGCAAGATGGAGTGAAGATGAGCACGCGTCTGGACTTCAGGCTGAACTTTTTTTAGCAATTGGATGCAGAATTATGTTGCGTACCAATCTGTGGACAGAGGGAGGATTGGTCAACGGTGCACTTGGTACGGTAAAAGATATTGTCTACGGACCAGGATTACGGCCTCCAGGCTTGCCACAGGCAGTAATGGTTCATTTTGATGATTATCGGGGACCATTTCTCACTGAAAGACTTTTTCCTGTCACACCTATTACAAAGTCATGGAAAGAAAACAATGTCTCATGCTCCCGTACTCAGTTACCTTTAACAGTTTCATACGCTGTCACCATACACAAATCCCAAGGTTTAACTTTATCAAAAATAGCTGTGGACATTGGTGAAAAGGAGTTGTCACTTGGAGCAACTTATGTCGCGTTTAGCAGGGTTCGACGTTTAGAGGATGTTCTGATTGAAGTGCCTTTCGCAAAGGATAGGCTAGACCAAATTAGAAGAATGGGGGCACTTGCTGATAGATTAGCATTTGAGCAGTATCTGAGGCAACTGTTGACCGAATAAACACTTGAAGATTCAACAGCTGTTATTGTAATTTTTCTTTTATACTATTAAACAGTAAATATAAAAATATAAAATATATATTATATATTGTTAATGTTATATTTTATGTTTATCCCACTCAATGCTCCGACATTTCGGCCTGACGGATTCTAGTTTAGCATAAAACAAGGAAATATCGCGAAGGAAAATTTAATAATGTAACATGCATACGTTCATAAGGATTAATAAAATACATTCACACATAAAGGTTAATAAAATGAATACATAAGGTCTATATACATACGTACAAAACGTATACATTATACACATACATAGAGTCTATATGTATATGAATGTACTAAGGGTACATAGTATGTATAAGTTTATACAATGGACATGAATGTAAATGTATATACATAAAGATATATCTCTATAAGCCTAGTGCACATATATACATAAAGTGTTATACTAACATTATCCCTCTGAGCGTTTTGAAAAAGGGTAAAATTGTAATGTTGTTTTCTCTGTATTTTGTTTTAAATGCTAAAAAAATATGATTCTTTCAGCATTATAAATAAAACTTAATTACAAATATGAATGTAACCCTTGAGAGTATTAATCGTTCGTCAATGTTTTGAAAATTCATTAAATCTATAGAATTATATTATCTTAATCATTGAAAATATTGCAGTGAAACCTGGAGCTTAGTGAACGGAATATTACGTTCCACACGCTTAGGGGGTTAAACATACATAGAAGAGTGATATACATGGATTTTCTAAAGGATACTATAATTAATATTATCTCTATCATCCGTTAGAAATTATCTGTGAGCTTGCTGTTAGTACGAAAGTATTCTTTTTTTCTTCTTTTTATTAGATTCATACCACATAAATACTAAAAATAGCCTATTTGCAACAAGAAAAAAATCAAAATCAAAACATCCTTCAAGAGTTGTTGTTCCAGACTTATGCGCGTTGTGTTATACGTGCATTTATATAACCACCTTCGTTTGAAGTTGTTTTAAAAATGTTACAATTAGCAAATAGTTTGAGAAATATTTCATGCATTTTAATGAAAATGAAAATAATGCTTTGCCTATTTAACAATAGATTTTACGTCGGAAACCTCCTACATATTGTACATTATATTCCAAAGCAGATGTGCCTAAAAAACTATATTTTAAAGAAAATATAAAACATATTTGCACTCTAGCATCAGTTTTAAAATTTCTATACTATAGCATTTAAAACAATGAAACAAACAGGTGATCTCTTTTCCAGTAAACCTCAAATGATTTTTGTTGCCTGCGCATCACAGAGCAATGCTAAAATATATTCTTATACAGTATATATTTTTAAAAAAAATTGTCTTTGTTATTGTGCATATTTAAGTAATTGCTATAATTCATGTATTTTCTTTCCCATTATAGATTGTCTTATACAGAAAAATTTAGAATGATTTTAATAATTTTAAAAAATAAGTGACTCGACCAATCAATTTTTTTTAATTAAAGGCTAGAAGTTGCTCTTTGCTTTTGTCTATTTTGTTAGCACGAATTTCGATTGATCTTTTCTAAATTCTCTGTGTTTTGTAATTTCTTCCTTATAAACGCAATTTGAAACACCCTGTTTTAGATTTGGGGATCACGAGAAGTTGCTTTTTCTCTAGACAATTCAGTGAAATTATCTTTTAATCATCATTTGTACATATTTTGACAATGCGTGTAACGTTTTATATATTTTTTTTAAACTCTTGTTATATTATAATTTTATCTTGTTAACTAATTTATTCTTTTTAAAAATCATAATAAGTCAATCATAATTCATATTTAAATACATATGAAAATAATTCATTACATATCTTAGAGTGATTTTACGTCTGAAACATCCTATATTGTACCTTATGTCCAAAAACAGATGCACCTCGAGAAAATATATGAAAAAAATTCATTACATATTTTAGATTGATTTTACGTCTGAAACATCCTATATTGTACCTTATGTGCTAAAAACAGATGTACCTTTGAAAAAAGTATATGTGTATCTGTAGAAGGAAACATAATGAATCTTTGCCTCCAACATCAGTTTTAAAATTCTGATGTCACTGCTTTCGAAATAGTAAAACAAACACGTGAGATCTACTCCTGTTAATTCCAAATAATTTCTGTTGCCTGTGCATCATAAAGCAATACTGAATTTTGTTCGACGAGTGTATCTATTGTCGAATCAAGCAATTTATTTGCAATCTTTATTTGATGTGCTTTTGGTTAAATTTTTCATTGTCGTAGACTGAACTTTTAGAGGCATTTTAAAAAGTTAAATGCGACCTTTTTAACACTTTCCAACCTAGTTGAAAAGTGTTTATGACTTCGGTTTGTCTGGCCGTCTGGCCGTCTGCCGTCTGGCCGTCTGGCCGTCTGCCGTCTGCCGTCTGCCGTCTGTCCGTGCTCTAACTCCCGTAAATATGCTCGGATTGCCCTGCAAATTTTATATGTTATAATCGTTATCTATAGCATGTTCCCTATTTCAACGGAAGTGTGTAGCACTTATAGTTTTTTTACAGGGACACTCAAAAGAATTCCGTTACATTGCGGTCTATGGGGAAAAATCATTTGCGGTTTATTTAAATAATGTTTCAATACTTTAAACGCATTGAAATTTATATATATCACTAAGGTGCATTAGAAGAAGCTTAATATGGAATAGGGTGTGCATAGCACTTATACTTACTTTACAGGGACAGTCAAAAGAATTCCGTTACATTACGTCTATGGAGAAAAATCGTCTGCGGTTTATTTAAATAATGTTTCACTATTTTAAACGCATTGAAATTTATATAAGGTTCATTACAAGAGACTTACTACAGAATATTGTGTGTATAGCAGTCATCGTTCATTTACAGGGACACACAAAAGAATTCTCTACTGTATGTCAACAATAATTCCTGGAAGTGCGTTTTAAGTTACTGAATGCGATTTTAATTTTAAATCGCTTTTTGTATATTACGTGGTGTGTATAAATTCTGTAGATCCTATACAGGGAAGTACAAAAGTTCGGGAACACATTTCCGTATTATTTAACTCCAGACGGAGAATTTTAAACTGTGCTACGTGTTTCCTAACTGAACTAAAATTTAGCATCCTATGTAGTATATATACAAATCTATAGATCCTATACAGGGCTGAATAAAGTATTCGGATTACTTAGATGTTATCTTTTAGCTTATAAAAGAGTATGATTCGTAAAATTATTTTGGAAGCGTTGGAAAGTGTTACATAATCTATGCTTGACGCATGATTTTTCGTTCTTGTTTATATTTTGAAGCCTGGAATGTTGTTCTTTGGTTTACTATCGGAAGTTTCAAATGACTTTTTCACAGTTTCATTCATTTTGCTTTTTTTCCCTTTTAAACTTAATAAATTGATAGAGAACGGGAAGTTTTCTTATTTACAAATACAAAAAAAGATTCATCAGTTAAACAGTCTCTGAAACGTAATAGTGTATCGTCTTACGACAAAATATTATCTTGAAAAGTTGCGTTTTTGTATTTTGTAAATTTTATTCATTTAAAAAATAATTATAACACTTTTGGGAAATTTTATATCTCCCCTTTCGTATTATAAAGAAAATGTTGCATGTAATAAATATTTCGATGACTAGCTCACAAGTTTAATAAAAACGAAAATAATTTTCATATATTTACAATTGATTTTTGCACCTGAATGTTCCTTATGTGCCAAAACAGATGTGCTTTAAAAAATAAGTATTTGTCTGTGCGAGTGAATATAATAAATCTTTTCACTCCGGCATCAGTTTTAAAATTCCGATACCATGGCATCTGAAATAGTAAAACAAACACATGATCTCTACTACAGTAAATCCCAAATGATTTTTGTTGCCTGCGCATCATAGATCAATACTGAATTTTGTCCAGCGAATGTATCTATTCTTGAAAAAAAAATGCCTTGGGATATAGTGCATAGCGAAGTGAAGAAGGGAATAGCTGAGATGGAAACGTCACTTGCACACGCAACCAACTATTCTGGATTCCACTTTCTTTTTTAAGTTTCTGGCCAGTGGAATATCGGTATATGATGACGGATGTGAAAAACAGGAATTGTGATGACAAAGGCAAAAAAAATCTCCCATTCAGTGGGTACATTTCAAAACAAGAAAAATAAATAATATTTCTAGTATTTTTATCGTAGGTGGGGAAAATGAAAAGGCCATAGATCATATAACCTTTATAACGGGAGAAGTTGTTCGCGGTTTTAAAAAAAATGGATTTTTGAAAATCTTAAGCATTATTCTGATTCATAATTTTGCCATAAAGATTTCCGCAACTGCTTTTCGCATGTAATATAGATATAAGTTCCCGTACAAAATAACAAAAGAAGAGTATTTTATTATGCACGAAAGAAACAAAATTTAATAAAAAAGGCATATATTCTGTACAATGTATACCATGCACATATATTGTTCTTTAATAATATATGTGTTATTTATTTTTCCAACAGTGATATTGTCCCTACATTTTTTTCTCATACAACAATCGATACAAAAATTGCATTTTAAGCATAGCATGTTCGTTAAAATAACGTGCTATAATTGCAATTCTACAGAACTTTAGTACATAAATATTTAGTCAAAATTCGACATAATTTCAATAATTATAATCTAAATTCCGCTATTTGCCGACCGAACGCATCGCGACACTCAATTACTCTCGAGATGCTTAATTACTACAATGGACAGACGGTTTTTGAAAATAAATTAGCAAGCAAACAGTGACAACTAGTAATGTTACTTTTGCAGAGATTAATGAGTGGAGTAAGAAATTTCTTTATTAGTCTTCTTTGTTTTAGTACGAAGTTTCGCCAATAGATGGCACTTCTCAGTCTTAAACTATAATAATGTTAATGTAAAAAAATAAATTTAAACGAAAAAAATAATATTTTTCATTTTGCAACACAATTATAATTTGTTACAACTCATCCAACTTTGATCCAGGTTTACACGCTTGTTTGAGCATTCTTACAGTTTTTGACAGTACATCGCATCTGTCGGTACCATATTGTACCAAAACAAAAAAAAACATACTACGAATTTCTAGATTTGCTAAACTAATTTTCAGCAAGAAGAATTTTAATATTTGTCACCACCTTCTTGTTATTCCATTTGAAAAACCATAATTTCATTATAGATATGATATGGTTTGGTTTGCACACAAAGGCCAAACAGGCCGAGACTTCCGTTTAAAGTTTCATCCCTCCCACTACAAACAACCATGTTTTAAATGGGATTAGAATTCAGCACCCTTTGTCCAGTAGCAGGCGCCCTAAACACTAGACAAACAGATGGACCATATTAGGAGATCCAGTATTTTTCATTTTGTAAACAGGGACATCGCTCTATGCATCCTTATTATAACATGATGGATGAGCAAGACCTGATTTAATTATGCTCGATTTTACCTTTAAATTTTACAAAATTGAAGGACTCGGATTTGAAATAAAGTAATTAACAAAGTTTATTGACATTCAATACTCATGATATCGTAGGATAATAACAGTTGAAACTTTTACGTTTGCATACTCTAAAATAATTGCCGCCAAACTTTCGGAACTCGCGAATCAATAAATTCATATATTAAAATCCCGTTGACCACTAATTTGAATTCTTTTAAAAATTAAATGCATTTCAACAATAATGATGATCAGTAAACTTCCATTTTATTAGCATGAAATGCATTTCTTTTAAATACAAACTAAACTAAATCTGAGGCGATATACGGTGCCAAACCGTATTTTTTTTACCATTGGACCCCAGGTGCTATGCAACAAGTGTGCCGGTCAGCTTAACGCGGGACCCTCAGTGCTAAACTCCCAAGCAAGCTTAGTAATCATTTTATCGACCCCGAAGGGATGAAAGGTTGAGTGAACCTTGCCACCACGCAGTTCGGTATCGAACTGTTGGATGCGTGGTAGTGCGATGTGGTGACCACCAAGCTACTGGTATTCTTCAAACGCATTATTAAAAGATGTCATATCAAATGTCATTCACAAATGTAAATCTTTTAATAGAACAAATGCATAAATCACCCAATATTAAAATTTTGTTTTTAGTTCGATCCTGTCCAAAAACACAGGTTTTCATCGGATCATGACTGCCGACTGTGCAATATCTTAAAATATATAATTTATTCAAACGTCTATGCCTAAATAAGTGAAAATTTACTTTCAAATTCACATGTTAATTTCACGAACTGTAATTTTTAGATTAATGGAAATTTTTATTTAAACATTTTTTTTTTTTTTTTTTTTTTTACGTGCAGAAATTAAATATGTTAAAAAATTACGCGTTGTGATTAAAATCTTAAATAGCAAGTTCAATTTTATTTTGTTCATAATTCACACGTATATTTAAATAATCTTTCAAAAATTGAAACTACACTCTTTTATTTTCTTTTTTTCATAAATTAAACTGAAATTTATGCGCCGATGTTGGATTATTTTGGAAACGTACTGTAGACATTATGTCCCTTAAACATACGCTAATGACAAACATACTCTAGGAAAAGTCTAGAATAATTAACATGAAATATTTTTTAAAGAATTATTTACGTAGACAATATATGAGGACGTGAGTTTCAAAACTTGCCTTATCCAAAATTTAAAAATTCATGTTTTTCTCTATCAATCTATTCAATGGGTAAGTCTCCACCGATAAAACACAACAATCCGCAAAAAAACTAGTTTTAGCATATATTCTGGCAACAATGAAAACCAATGGAAGCAGTTAGAGGCTTTCGCATATTTCCCAGAATTTGATTTTCTGGATAAGGCAAGTTTTGAAACTAACGTCATCATATAACAATTTATCTATTTTCATATAATCACCAGTGTGCTATTTGTGTATAATATTCGAATATATTTTAATACAATGAATCAGTAAATAAAAGTGCAATGGAAAATGTTTTACCAAACAAATGTAATGGAAGATTTAACATCAATTATTTAACATAAAATTTTCCATAAACAACAATATGTTTGAAATTTGTCAAACTGTTTCTTATTACTTCTTAAATTCCTTTATATATATATATATATATATATATATATATATTAATCAAAGTGTACAGTTTAACTATTGGAAACTTTCTATTCATCCAATAAGCAACTGTGAAATAAAATCACATTACAATAAATTCAAACCTTGCGTTAACGAACCATCAATGGACTAATTTTGTGTTCGTTATATTCACGTTTTCGAAATGTCAAACGCATAGAATAACTTTAAGTTCATTAATTCTTTCTTTATGTTCAGGGGTTAATTAAAAGAGACATTCTCTATATTGGTTTCTGAAGTGCTTTTAGCAAATAAGCAAATTATAAGTTATTTTAGAAAATCTATCCAATAAATATATATGCGGAAAGAGGCAATTTGGAAAGTTTTCTGCCATTGTAATAAAACCTTTAATAAAAATTTATACTTTTACAATTGTATTCCGACTTTATCACCAGGTGCATTATTTCATAAGTAATAAAAAAGAACATTTAACAATTAACGTACAATTATCAGTTATTTGTCAGCAATAATTTACAATGCATTCAATTATTATTTATATTCGAAGTAAATGTAATAGCATAATTTTTTCTTATCTTATGAGGTAAATTAAATATTCACGTATGATTGAAAATTCTCCTAGTTATTTTTTTAGTATCATGCTGCATATGAGGCTGCATCTTAAAACTAAATAAGAATTAAGAGGGTAATTTTTAGTGAGATCTCTGCCTTTTAATGTAGTTATTATATTTTAAATTGTTTTAATAAATATATGTATGTACCAAAGGTTTATTTTAATATAAATTATTTTCTTCTTTTACAGGTAGGTGAACTTTTGTATATTTGTAAAAGATTCTTCAATACATGTCCAATATTGGTAAGAGTTTTTAATATGATATTTGTGGTATACATTGTAATATACAAGCATACATTACATACAGATTATCTATCAATAATTGTTCTATAATATAATATCTTTAATCAATTCATTAATTCTAAACATAATATTTATCATGTACTATTACAAGAACTAGATTAAGCTGTCATAAAACTTTTAAAATGTCGAAAAAAGAAAACAAATTACAACATTCGCCATTTTATGTCTTAAAAAGTATACATTACAAAAACAAAATTTGTAAAGGTGGTTATATATTCGTGTTTCTTCTTTCATTTTATATTTTATTCAGATCATAATGGGTAAAATTAGATGTTATAGGGTGTTTTTTAACTTGTCGAATAAAACATCGGAATCACGGGTTGCGCATTACAAAAGAATTTCTGCATGTAAAACAAAATGTTTAGCATATAATTGAGAGTATTGTACATACACTGAACATAAAAAAGTTTTTTTGTTATAGCATTTAATATTTTAAAAACAAAACAGTATCTTGCTCATATAAAATTTTTAAAAGTTGAGAAGAAATATGTTTGGAAGAAAAATGATGAAAATTTAGGTTCACTTTATAGAGCCTACCATACACCATATACCAGCAAGAAAATTTCATGTAAAAATATCGAAAAGTTTTTTTAATTACATTGCACGCAATGTCCCAAAATCACATTTTGAGAAAAAGTACTATAAATTTATCTCTTTGAAAATATTACAGAATTAAGAACTGTTAAGAGTGTCATTCATTTTGTTTTAAAGTGTTCAGAAATTATTATTCTTTATTATATATATTTTTTTTTCTATGATTGAATTTTTTGAAGATTTAAAAATTCTATGACCCTAAATGAACTTTACAGTTATATTCATTAATAAAAAATTATAAAATTATACATCATTATTAATTGAAACCAATTAAACCTTAAATACATAATAGAAGATTGGAATTTAATTGCTAGTATCGAAATGATACATTTTTACAAGTTTTATATATTTAATATATGTATTTTTTGCAGTCTTTATTAATCTAATCAGAAAAAAAAATGTTTAATCCAGCTGATTTTCATTTGTTTGGAAATAATCGAGAAACTAACTGCGAAATGTTTAAACTTCATTTATTTAGTCTATGCAAAACTAATCATTGGGGGCCACCGTAATACTTACCCATCATATATATGAATAATATAAAATATGAAAATAAAACATCTGTAAACTATTTATAAAATGCATTGCAATTCGAATAAAATCGTGGCTTGATGATATCATAAACTTTAAATTCTCTATTATTGATTTGCGTATAAGAAACATCCTTATAACTCCAAAAATAATAATCCTATTAACTAGCAGTTTATTGCATCTGATTAAGCGTCTCATTTCCAATTAAAATATATATTTGAATTTAAATTTGAATGAAATACATGGTCATGAAAAATCGAAGAGTGAGGAAAATATGATTACAATTATCTCGGCAACTCATTATCCGATCGACTTTATTCCGTATGCAAAATTTATGTTATTTTATTGTCTTTTATATTCACTCCGTAAAATAAGCAATTTCGAAAAATTTTATGCACCTTTTATCAGAACGAATATTTCGACAGTCCGAAAAAATAGTTCCTGATAATTGCGGTTACTGAAATTCAATAAGCTTCTTTCTATTATTACATACTAAATACACACCAAATTTCAAGTTTCTGTCTCAATTTGTTCGCGAGCTGGAGCGTTTACAGACACACGGACGGCTTTTTTTTTTTTTTTTTTTTTTTTTTTTTAATATGTTTTTTTCGGAATCTTTAGTGTCTAAAACGTGTAAATAAGTCAAAAAAAATTTTCGATTTTCAAAACGATTACAAGACTTACCCTATACTACGTATGATTTGCAAGTAAAATCGTAATAAAAAGCTGTTATATATATATATGAGAAGCAAGATAATTATAAAATTCCTCGTATTAATCATTACTCGTAACACCCTAGAACGAAATTAAAATCTTAAAGACACACACATAATTAAACTAATTATTTCTATTAATTGCTGTAATTATCTCAATGCTAAAATTAACTTAATATCCAGAAAATAATTGAGTAGTAACAAATGTTATAAAAATATTCAATCTTATCTTTGTAAGTGTGATTTTCTTTAGACGCATTTTTTGTTTATACAAATCCGTGCCCACAGAAATTCTGTCTGGAAAACTGATAAATTGCTACATTTTGACAGACAGTTGTAATGTAAAAATATTATAGCTGAGAGAGAACAGCAATAAAAGGGATTTATTTCATAATTCTACCCTGCGTTTAGTCGAAAATCACATTGAAATGAACAGACGCTTTGGTCGGCTTAGCGGTGATCCTGGTTTTGTAGCTCGTAAAAAGCGGGAAAATACATGGTCATCGAAAAAGATGTCCCTGATTTTAAAAAATAAATTGCACGAAAAATATGGAATCAAGCCATACGAAACCAACGTGAAATTGTAGAACTGCTGATGGAATTTCGGTAGTGGTGATTGAGTTGACCTGGATGTGGCTGCGCGCATGCGCCGACGCCACTTCGTGAAGCAACGCCGTGTGACTCATCAGTCAGTTCACAGCAATCATGGTCAAAACATCTCAAAAATATTGTTTATGCTTAAAAAATTCAGGATCTGCAGCAATTAACGGAGAGAATTTACACAACAATAACGACTATAACCCCTGATATGATTGGGCGTACCTGGAATGTGATTGACTACCGCATAGATGTTTACCGTGCAACAGGGGGAACTCATATTGAAGTTTTCTAAGTAATGTAAATAAAACTGACAGAATTCTCCAATATAACAGTGTAAAAATAAATAGTTTATCTTTATTAAGCATTAGTTATTTTAATTCGAAATCAGGGACACCTTTTTCGATGACCCTGTATCAATATAATTTAAACGATGAAGCATTTTTAGCGTGTAAGTTACTCGTTTTAACTGCGTGCTCGTTTTAGCCGTGCTCGTATTAAACGAGACTGACTGTATATAAGTTTTTATGTTTTTTAATGAATTTGTGACATTCCCACCAAAGCAGGGGACTTTGGAGAAGTACGTTGGAGAATGTTACTCCTTGTTCCTTCATATTTCCACAATTAAAAGAAAATTTTATTTTTCTATTGACGGAAATTTAGAAAAAAAGTCTCTTTAAACAATTACTTTGTAAACATTCTGGCTGAGAAAACAAAGAGCTTTGGGAATACATTAATTTACACGCATATTTTGTTTAATTTGCGTTTCACAAAATTAAAATACTAAAGTTCTGAGAAAATTAAAAGATAAATTGTCGTTTATAGAATTCTGAAACCATAATTTCAATGTTATATAGATTATTTTCTGCTTTTTGCAGTATAAGTTTGAAATTATAGCTTATAATGTCTGCTAAATATTGATAATTATAATGATAGTCTTGTGCATTTTTCTTTTCAAGCTAATTTCTTATAGTTTTTCGTATACATGGTGAATCTAAACTCTTGGGCAAAATTTTAAGGGGTGATGGTACACATCAAGACAAACAATATTAAATAGGAAACTAAGGGTCCCAAACGTCTTCCGAAGGAAATAGGCGCCACTATTTTTATTTCTCAAGATATTCTATACCAATATTTATGCACTTATATCACCATTTTATCAGTGCTCCAACACCTGCTGCATAACATTCTTTGGGTTGCTGTCTCAGCTACATTAGGACTCGAAGTTGAACACAGGAGACAATTCAAAAGTTTGGTTGGCAACTTCTTTAACATCCACCATACAGCTTCGACTCGGCATTTTGATTTTCATCTGTTTAGTCCACTAAAAAAACATCTTGAAAGCAAGATGATGTTCACAGATGATGAAAAGGTTCAACTTGAAGTCCTAATGTGAATAAAACAGCAACCCAAAGAATGTTATACAGAAAAGACAGTATACATATTACAAAGTATTGCCGTTACTTTACTATGAAACAAAACATACATTGAAAATTATTGTGAGTAACTTTCTTTGTAATGCAAATACAAGTATAAATAAAATCGCATCGCAGATTATTATAAGAAATCTTTAAAATGATTAACTTCTATTTAAACGTCATAAAATCCCAGTAAAAGCAATTAGAGATTAAATTATTCCCATACTTTTAAGTACATAAAAGAGTACTCCAGAAATCCCCAGTTTATTCTCAATTTTCCAAATTTGTCGAGTATTTAAATTATTGCAAAGTTGTCTGAGATATTCCACACTTTCCTTTAGTTTAAATGTTGGAGATATTTACTTCACGAGGTTTCTTTCATTCACTGCATTTATCACATTAAAGCGTCCAATATTTTGAGTGTTTTTGAGCTGAGAAATCAATCTAGTGCTTTCATTAACTTAGTTCATCAAAAATCTTTCAATATGTATCCAACAATAAAACACCTATCTCATTTAACAAATCGCATTCAAAATAGATGCTAAAAGTCGTCTTCTAAACGAAAAAAAAAAATGTCTTACAAATCGAAGATTATTTCAAATTTTAATGCATCAGATTATTTATTTTCTCTTTCAAAACTCTAACATAAACTTCGAAAATTCATCCTATTCAAATGAAATTATTTACTTTATAAAGATATTGATTGGTATCAAATAAACATTAACTTTACTGATATCACTTAACTCTTTTGGGCTCAATTTTAGGGAAATAATACTTTTACGTTATTAGTATTAAAATTGGCTATCCAAATCTTAAAAGTTAAGGTTTAACAGAGATGTAACGAAAATGTCATTTACTAAAACTTAACGAATATAGTTATTTTGCATAGTATTCATATGGAAATAGGCTTAGAAAAAAAAAAAAAAAAAAAAAAAAAAAAAACTTTTGAAAACGTTTAAAAGGTGTCACATTGCAACAGGACCAAACAGTTATAACAACCTTCATATATATATATTTTTTTTTTAATCACAAATTATTCATTCCGAAAATTTACTTCTATTTTAAATTTAAAGAGTGGAACATATGTTTAAAAATATAGTAAGAATCGTCAACAGCCGTGAAAAGAATTAAAATTTTCTTCTTATTGTCATTATTAAATGCTGAAACATGAATGAAATCGTAATGATAAATGTACGGACATATACTATTACGACATGCACATAATAAGAAAAATATTTGTTAAGAAAAAATAATACTCAGTGAAAAGAGACGCCCTAAAAATAGAGCACCAGTACCCAAACTTTTTAACTACCAGATTTCATTTCTCTAAACCAGTGGTTCCCAACCTTTTATTGGCCACGCCCCACCGAAACATACGTAAAATCACGATCCCCCCTCCCACTTTATAACATATATTTCTTTTTATTTAAAAAGGGAGTTATTTTCACGTGAAATATTTTAGACATACTAAGATGTCATTAAAAATAACACAAATCACAAGAACAAAAAGTAATTATTTCTCCTCATAACACACGTGTATAGTTTGATATTAAAATTTAATGTATATATGTCATGAAATATATTTATTGACTGTGTACGAGGACTGCACCAGAGCAATAAGTAATTTACTACTTACCCATTTAGTTTTTTGATGCATAATTTGACATTTATACATACTAAAAGTTTTGTAGTACCTCATTCAGTTATTTCAAATATTTTTTTAGATTAAATGTGTTTAAGACGGTCAGTTATATACACACACACACACACACACACATATATATATATATTATTTAAGTAGTTTCACTCGTGAAATTTTTTTCATGTGACATATTGCAGCAAGAACAAAAATACTATTCTTATTCAATAAATAGTAGAAAATTAATAGTTTAAAAATTATATAAAGTACATCAACTAGAAAATATATGCAGTATTTTAAAGTAAGATTATTTAATGTCGATAAAGAATGGACACCTAAATATGCCTTATTAATTGATGATGAAGACTTAATTTTTCTTGTCTTTGTTTTTGTATTTAATTAAAAAAATCTATATTTAGTCTATCTATTGCTTCTTATTAATAATGTTTATTATTTTGTAACTTTTAAACTAAATGTATGGTCTCTGTAAGGAGTCTTTTTTTTCTTTTTTGAGATGGGTTCGACCCTCGGTAGGCTTCGACTGTCATCTTCTTGTATCTAATGGAAATTCTCTTATTTATTTTTATTTTTTACTTTTTTATTGTTAAACTTCTCTTTCATTATTATATTTTTAAATATTTTTATTTAATTTTTAACTTCTTAAATTTCAAACGGCTCCCTATTTGCCTTGCAAGTCGATTACCTATAACCTGGAAGTTCAGTTGGTACGCAACTAGGTATTCTATCCTGCTAACTACATTGTCTCATTGTTCAACAATGGACAGATTTTTCATATAACTATTTTAATAATTATTTATTGTAAACTTTTGATTGGTAATTTTATTAAAATTCAATGAGAAAAATTTCTTTATTTTTTCAATTATGTACTTTTTACATTTATGTTCAGTCTATAACATTAATTTTCAAAAGTAAGGCAAAAGAAATACAGATAATGGCTTGGTCACGAATTTGGAATTGTCCCCTAAAAAGTTTATATTCCTCACGCTGGGAACAACTGCTCTAAACCATTTATTTTTATTAATCATCTATGTTCTAACAGAATTATTTATTCCAATATTTTGTATCGTTTACCTAAATCATAATTAGTATTACGTGCTATACAGGGTAGTTATAAAATAACTTTTTTGAAGGCACCTGTAACAAAAACTAATAAACGGAATGAGACAAAGTTTAGGTTTTTAAAGCTAAACAATCAAAGCTATCAAATCAGCGAAAATCAAAATGTAGTATCAAAGAAAACTGCGACGTAAATTTAGCTCAAAAATGGAGTATAAAGTAATAGTGCTAATTAAAAAAAGTATTTATTTAATTCAAGTTTCCACAAATTGTCTCAAATTTAATTGTCAAAATAACACTCTCGACAAATTAGTGTAATGTACGTATCCATCTGCTTATCTGACAAAGTCACATGAATTGTCTGATTTGTACGGCAATACTCACACGCATTTTTCACTGAAATTGCACCTTCAATTAGAAGTTGCACACGTGGATTACTATAGCGAGCTTGTTAAAGCAGCAATATTTGTCATTATTTAACGCATCAATCTCACTTTAAAGGCATAATAATTTAAAATTAAAACGAACATAATTTAAATCTCATTAGAGAATAATATTGCAATTATCCTTAGTCTAATAATTGAAAAAAGTAATCTAGAGTCATTTTAGATCGATTGTTTGTGTATTATTATAAAATATTTATTTTTCATCAAAATGTATTACTATGCGTGATTAATTAAAAAAGAATTATTTTTCTTACAGATGAAGTATTTGTCTGTGTGTAGTCATCAACCGTTTCATATGTTAATATTTCATTCTTAATATTTGAACGTAACAAGTTTAAATGTTAAAAAAAAGAAATAAACAAGTATTATTTTTTAACATCTCTATTTTGGAAGACGAAATATATTATCATTATTTCCACAGATAAAACAAAAAGAAAACATTAATCTTGAGTAACATTAGACGTAGAAGAAAGTTCAATCTTTTCTGACTTTTTATAAAACATTTATTTTTTTCACTGAAGTAATTTTTTATGTCTAACTAATCAAATAGAAGTATTTTTTTTTTTCTGTTGATAGGGGGGAAATTGTGTTTTTTTATGTGCGTGTGTGTGTGTTTTCATCCTTCCTTTAATTCTGTTTGAAAAAGTTTGAAGATTCTTTGGGGAACTATTTCAAATAGTGGTCATAAGTGTAGTAAATGATTTGAAACAGTTTAAACGTGCCTGGAATGAACACAATGTAGTTCAGTACACAGCTTAGAAAGAACAGAAAGTTATAAAATTGAAAAATTAAAGTAAAGTAAAAAGAGAATTTACTGTTTCAGATCCAATTCTTTCTATAATACTTTAGACCATGTAATGGGTATTGAACTGTATACGAAAGTATAAGAATGTATTTTATCTAGATCAGCTTTGAACATTTGTGGAAACTTCAGTGATTTTAAAGGAGAATGGTTTTTCTATTTATAAAATGACCGCTAAAATACTCTCATTTTATATCATATAAAACATATTCTAATACTTTTAGATGGGAAAGCTGTAAATTGATATAAAGAAATCCTATAAAAGTTTCTTTTAATACGTCTCATAGTATTAGAAGGTAAAAAAAAACCTGTCATATATATTTAATTATAAAGAGTGTACAGTAATGTCGATGTATACTGAAATAACTTTTTTTCTGATAAACGTATGTTTGTGGAACAAGTGGCTATCTATAGTAAATCTACTATATGCTAATATAAGAGACAGACTATAACACTACTAATAGCTTAATTTTGAATTGTTTTGATATTATCTACAAAACTGTGCGAGAAAAATCCATTTTAAAAATGTAGAGCGTAATCGACTTAATAAGATATGATATCTTACATGTAAAAATAACTTTATTAAAATCTCAGAAATATAATTTTTAGAATAGCAAACAAAACCAGTATTTACTAACAAATAATATCGTTGTTCGATCGAAATGTTCCATAATAAGGCAGATGCACATTTACTAAAAAAAGTGACACACGTAAGCAAAATACAATTTCTTTTAATAAGAAGATCAAGTATTTTTGATGTATGAACTTGTAGAAATGCATATGTATTGTGTATGCAATATGCATGTGACGTATAAACAAGGCTACCAAACAACAGTATGTTTACATTTTCAACGAAATAAAAATCTGTACTGGGTGCAGATTTAAAAGAAAGTTAAAAACACACAATTTTCAACAGTAAAAAATACTTCTATTTGAGAAATTAGACATAAAAACTTGTCAAAATTTCAAATCTTGACTATAAATAAATATACTAAGAATAAAAATAAAAATCCCCAGAGCACGCTACATTCGTCAAACAAGTCGAATAAACAAATTAACATTGTTTCTTTGATTTATTTTTAAAAAGAACAGAGGGTCTTAAGAATGAGCTATGAGCGTTTTCAAAGTCATTTGCACCAATATCACTACGCATGCGCGGAAAGCAATTTTTAATGTACAGTGATAGCCATTACGGTAACAAATAGTTAAATTTGATTCATTTTATACCCTTAAATCATTCACCTAAGATAGACAGGAAGTAACTTAATGCAGTAATTTTCTGTTAAGAACTGTGGAAAGAATCCGCCTTTCATTTTAAATATATAGAAGATTCCAATTTGTTTAAATATAGGTGATCAACTTACAATATCTGTATTCATGCGTATATATATTTAAATATTAACTTAAAAAAATCTGATTTAATCATTACTTAAAAATTGCATTGACATAGGGAAAACAAATCGTTGCAAAATAATAAATTTATTCCCACGTCGAAAATATTTCATATGTATATATGAAACATATACTTATGAACACATACGTATAGCTATATAACTGTGTATCTACATCGATATACATCGCTATCGCTCTACATAAATATGTGAGTGTGTTTGCATGTATATTAAAAAAATAACGAAAAACTGACATATTTTAACGAACGAGAGAGGTTTGAAATGATAAAAATTGTTTGGCCTTGGTTTAGGAAGCATGTAATTAATTTAGACAATAACTTATTTTTACATTCATTTATTTATGTTTTATAGAAATAAAATTCATTTGTTAAATTGTAAAATAAAGCAACAAAAGTTTTAATAATGTGTGAAAAAAATAAGCATGCAAGATAATGTTTCCCAGGCTTTTAATGTCAAGGATCCATATTTTTGTGTCGCATTTCTTCTTTAAACTGAGTTGTACGTTGTGTTTCATACCTAAAAAAAAAGGCTAAAATGTAAAAATATATATTTTTAAAAAAACCTTGTTTTTTGTATTTAAAAAGATTTTTGTTTGTTTTTCAGGTACAGATTGTTTTTAATTTCCTTTATTTAAAAAAATAAGAGAGAGATGTAAATCCGTTTGATTGTTCAATAGTTACTGTGGCAAAACCACTCATAAACAATGTCTCGATATAATTGAGTTTAAGGTTTTGCTTTCGCATGTATCGCCGGTCTGCGCAGATGAACGATTACGAGTCGTATGTCCATACTTTTAGGAGCTTTCTTATCTTGTACAACATGTACCAACTTGAACAACATTCTTAAAGGTTCTAAGATTATAAAAATAAATACTTTTTTTTTGTTATTTCAATCTTTTCTTCCCCTTAACTTTATTCCCTGAACTTTATTTGGTATTTTAATTCATGTTTTTCACAGTTCAAAAAATATCCAAGAGCAGATTTGCTTTCTAAAGAAATATATCCATTTTCTCTAAATTAAACAATGTCAAAACAAAGTATTTAAAAGAGGAGTTTCATAGAATATACTTCTTGTGTGGGAGTTTCTTTGAGTAAAATCGCTGACATTTAAAAGATAAAAGATTCCCATGTAGAGTCAATATTAACCATACAAACAGTATATGCTTGAGAAAAATTTACAAAACGTTCATGAATATATTTTCAATGCGTTAAAGGTATCTTAAAATGTATACTTTTTTAAATAAAAATTTAACTTGTTGGTTTTAAAGTGTTTACACAACTGCTTAGAAGTGTTCAAAGCATTTATTATACGTAACATTTCTCAAATGCGACAAGAAAATAAAAGATAATTATATTTACTAATATACACCATTTACCTCTTTAGAAAGAAAGTAAATTAAATATATAGTAAATATAATTATCTTCAGTATAGTTACTTCGAAATTATGTTATTTCCTAAAGATGGGATTTTAATGATGCATAATTCATAAATTTATTATTTTACCTCTGTATCTTTTGTCTGTAATATTGAATAGTGCCGACATGTCTTAACAACGACAAATTGTGTGAATCATGAATCTGTTTGCATTAAATGCGTTGAAAAAATCAAGTCTGCATCAGAATAAATAAAAAAAGCATATGATATAATAAATTTAATCCCTTCTTAATTTTTCCTTAATAAAAAAAAAAAAAAAAAAAAAAAAAAAAATCATGTTTGAAAGAATTGTAACTACAAAAATCACGAAACCATGTTACATACGTAATTTTGCATTTCTTGTAATGTGCAAATTTATAATTAAAACTAATAATATCGCAAATTTCTGTATACATAGAATCACTACGTGCGTTAATAAAAGAGCAATAGCTGATTTTTTTAAATTCTCCAGAATGACATTTTCATAAAAAATGTAAGCCTTATTTATTTGTTAATTATTCCTCATTATTTTGTTGTTGTTGTTAAATTATTTATATGCATTTTTACAGTTCATTACAAGTAAAATCACTTCTTTACATTATTAATAAACGGAACTGATGTTTTACACTCACGCAAACATGTAAACAAAAGTTTGGCGACTTTTTGGTTGGCGCGATTTTCAAGACTGCGCCAAACGAATAACTTAATAATGTATAACTTAATAATAAATGACTAGGTTGCCATTAAAGGAAAAAATCCCCTAAATTTGGTGACCTTTTTCCTTTTTTTAACCGATTTTTTTTTCTGCGTGAGTGTAAAGCATCTTAGCCTAATAAACAAATGTATCGGTTCTTATTGTACAGTTAGTTCATATATATATATATATATATTTCAAATTTAGATTATGATCTTCATGAAGCTTCCGTACATTTTATTTTCATTCAGTGTGTCTGCATCAGTTATATGGATGACTGCAAGCATGCAAAAATAATGAATAATCAAAACGTTATTTACACGCAAAACTGTGTGCACACAATCAACTTACATAATATATTTATAAATAAAATTATCTTCGTACCTTTAATTTATAACTGTATTATCATCACAAATTTATTTTAATATCTTAAAGACGCATAATACATAAATAATTGTATTATCTGTTCTACTTTATCTCTGACTGTAGTATTGATTGATATGAGCATATCGTGATTACCACAGCTGCCCATGTTCATAGTATGTGTTGCTAACCTATATTATGACGTGTGTTGAAAAGGGAAACTCAAATTTCTATTACATAAAATAATGAAAACATGTCACGCTTAATATTGCTTATCTTGCACTTTCTTTCTCATATCCCACGTCACAAATTACACTAAACTAGCCTATTCCTGTGTATCACACTTACTAACAACTAGTAGAATTCTGTGATACATATATACAAATATGTGTTTATTTACATCTCCATGAATTATGTGAATATACCTATTACATGAATTAATTTTTACTTTTATAAGATAAGTGATAGCACATCACTGAAAAAAATGCTAGAAGAAAATGTGTTTTGATTACTTAGGAAATATTTGTTACCTGTCTCTATGAAGGTATGTTCTTAAAATGGTAATATGGATGGATAATGATATGAGATATCTGAGCACAGTTAGCTAATTGCATTTCATGTATATTTGAGTATATGTCGTTTTTTATACAAATTTTTAATTGTATTTGATGATCTTAAAAATGATTGAATATTTTTTTACTATTATTAGAAGATATATTTTATCTGCTAGATAGTGAATTTATAATTCAGTTGTATTTTAAAAATTGTATTATAAAGTAAAAGACGCAACACGCAAAGACGCAATTCATCTTCATATCTATTGCAATTTTCTGTCTGTAATATTGATTAATACAAACCAAATATGATCTTGACATCTCTCCACCTTCATACTCATTGATAAACTGTGTTCTAAAGTGTGTTAAAAAAGGGAATCAAATTTGTACCAGAGGAAATAATGAAAACGTGTCACTTTCACAATTAATATAATTTCATTTCATTTTCAATATCCCAAGGCTCTAATTAATTACAGTAGAATATGCGCGTGCAAGTGTATACAAATTTGGAGTGTGTTTATTTATCTTTCGTCTCAATGCTAGCTTTTGCACCGTATTATTAATTTACTCTTGCTCTGCAAATATATCAAAGCTGTTCTGATTATCTAGAAAAAAATTTGTTACTAATTTTAACTGTTTTTGTTGATATAATCATTAGATTGTTATTGTATTAAAAAATGATGCGTGCGTGAAACTTAGTAAATTAGTTGACTAAGTTTCGAATATACTTAGTCTCGTGTTTCCTTTTTTCCATCGTATAAAAGGAAATAAAAAATGATTTATTTTGCTATATTATTATTAGTAAGTAGCAGTATCTGCTGTATAATTCATAATTACATTATTATGTGAAATTTTGATTTTTATGTCCATAACGCATCATACATAAATATTTTTTTACCATATTCCATGTGGTATGTCTCTCTCTGCAATATTAATTAAAGTAAATTAAACAAATTTTGACATTTTCTAAAAATGGAAAAAAAATTAAATTTGAGCTGTCATAAAATACTTTCTTAAAAAAGGTTTAACCCCCACGGACATACAAAAAGAGTTACATTCCACCTTAAAGGATTCTTGTCCTTCACATTCGACGATAAAAAAAGTAGGCTGCTGAATTTAAACATGGTAGAAATCAATTCACGATGATGAACTCTCAGGACGACCAAAACCGCTACGATAGACGAAATCGTCTCAAAAATTGACAATGCCGTGCTGAATGATTGCCAATTGAGATAAAAAACTTGCTGACATTGCAAACATCTCGATAGACTGTGTCCAATACATTTTACACAAAGTTTTGGGTATGAAAAAGCTTTCCGCTCGATGCGTGCCGCGTTTGTTGAACATCGTCCAAAAACGCCAAAGAATGAACATTTCTCAAGAGTCTTCTGAAATTATTGTGTCGCAAGTTGAAAAATAAAATGAAATATTGTCAAAAATCTTGTATCTTCTTTGTCAAGACAAGAACTTTTTGAATCATCTTCCTAGAGGGCTGCACTAAAGAATTCGTACCCAAGAGTGCGTCTTAAATGTATTAAGTTGCAAGGGAGCTACATTGAAAAATAATATGAAGTTTTGGGTTTTGGGTTTTGAAGTTTCAAGGTTCGAAATTATCAGTCCACCCACTTATTTAAACTGGTAAACGCAAAATTATATATATATATATATATATACCATTTCAATATTTATTATGTTAATGAATATAATTTTAAAATTTCTATCTAATTTCAAGTTACATTATTTTCTAAAAATTCGTTTATGATCTGTATTACGCATCATATGTCGATTTATCGTATTTTCTTCTATATACTATCTGCTATATAGATTAATATGAATATATCGTGATTACGACAGCTGCCCGAACTCACACGCACTGCTAAACTGTGTTCTGAAATGTGTAGAAAAAGCGAATCGAATTTCTACTAGAGCGAATTATGAAATCATGTGACACTCACACTTAATCTCACTTATCTTGCGCTTCCATTTCATTTGTCATATTCCACGACACAAATTGTCCTAAATCTTGCGTGCGCCTGTGTATTATACTTTCTAACAAATGGGAGAATATCGTGATACACATATACAAAATAAGGGGGGTGTTTGTTTACCTCTCGCTTCAATGCCAGCTTCGCACTCTGTTCCTGTTATGTGCATAGCAGAAGAAATACAATTATATTAATTTATCCTCGCTAACATTTTTGTTGTGATTTCGTTGACGTAACACTGGAAATATGATACCAATAAAGTTTCTCTTATCGCATATATTTCTTTTTCTATTTTTTAATGTCTGTATGAAAGTTGTAAATGAATTGTAACTGTAATCTAAACTAATATGTGCACTATAAAAAAATTCAGTCAGACAGCTGTTTCATGCATATTTGATCTATTTCTCTCTTTTATTTTTATGGTATAAATCGAATTTAAAAATTACTTATTATGTTTTACTATTACTACTAAATACCATTATCTGCTATATATTTCATTCATAATTACATTATTATGTAAAATTTTAATTATGATCTACATAACGCTCTAAATATTATAAATTATTAGAAACATGTAAAAACATTATCTAAAATAGTTGTTACGCTAGCAATTTTATACATACCATTTGATTATTTTTTACGTCAATGGACACGATTACCTATTTTATATTTAATTTCAAGCTATATTAATTTATAACTAGTCGGTGAGGGCCACCGTAATACTTACCCATCATGGATATGCATAATGTAAAATATTAAAATAAAAATTGTGTAAACTACTTATAAAATGCATTGAAATTCAAATAAAATCGAGGCTTGATGACGTCACAAACTTTAAAGGCTCGATTACTGAATTGCTTGAAAGAAACATCCTTATAACTCCAAAAATAATAATCTTATTAACTAGCGGTTTATTGCATCTGATTAAGCGTGAAATTTCCAATTAAAATATATCTTTGAAGTGAAATTTGGATGAAATACAGGGTCATGAAAAATCGAAGAGTGTGGAATATAGGATTCCAAATATCTCGGCAACTACTTATCCGATCGACTTCATGCTTTATGCAAAATTTGTTTTTTTTTATTGTCTTTTATATTCATTTCTTAAAATAACCAATTTCGAAAATTTTTATATACCTTTTATCAGAACGAATATTTCGAGAGTCCGAAAAAAATAGTTCCGATTAATCGAGGTTATTGAAATGAAATAGGCTTCTTCCCATTACTACATACTAAGTACATAGCAAATTGCAAGTTTCTGTCTCAATTTTTTCGGGAGATAGAGCGTTTACAGACACACAGACACACACACAGACACACACACGGACGGCAAAATTTTTTTTCTAAAAATATGTTTTTCGGAATCTCCAGTGTCTGAAACGTGTAAATCCGTCAAAAAAAATTTTCGATTTTCAAAACGATTACAAGACTTACCCTATACTACGTATGATGGGTAAGTAAAAACTAGTTTATGATCTGCATTACGCTCTATACATAAATGTACCGTCTTTTGATCTATATACCTATAGTATAGATTAATATAAACATATAATGATTCCCACAGTTGTCCGCATTCACACATGCTGGTTAACTGTGCCCTGAAGAGTGTTGAAAAGTTAATCGAATTTCTACCACAGCAAATAATAAAAACACGAGACACTCACAGTTCATCTCGGTTATGTTGCGCTTCCATTTCATTTATGATATCTCATGATACAAATTGCACTAGATCTAGCGTGCGCCTGTGTATTACACTTACTAGCAAATGAGAGAATATCGTGATTATACATTTAAAAAATCGGGATGTCCTTATTTTCCTCTCGCCCCCAATGCCCAATTTCGCACTTTGCTCCTGTTAAGTGTATGGCAGAAGATATATCGTATTATTAATTTATACTCACTTTGGAAAGAAATTGGTGCTGCGATTTTGCGGGTGCAATACTGAAAAATTTGATAGTAATTAAGGTGCTATGATTAATTAGAATCTTTTCTTTACAAAGTTTAACTGTCTGCATGAAAGTTGTCATTGAATTGAAGGTTCATGAAAAAGTGATATGTGCGGTCAAGCATAATCAGTTGTAAATTTGTTGTTTTTTCCGTTATTCCTTTTTTTTTTTACTTTCTTCTATCTATAACAGAAGAAAGTATTGTAATCGACATTTTTTTACACTTCCGGTTTTCGACAGATTTAAAAGTTTTAGGAATCAGCGGACCCCGAAAAACACTTTTTTCAAAATGTCTCTCTATCCGTGTGCCCGTATGTGTCCTTTGTATCATTGAAAAGTGTATGAAGTAATGCATAGAATTGAACCAAATTTCATATATATATTTCGGGTTATGGCCAGCAGATCCCTCTTGAATTTAGGGATATTCCGTCGATAGCGATTTTTATGCAATTTTCATTATTGTATCAACGGTAATGTTATGCAGTTATCTAATTGAACAAAATTTCAAAACTATGTTTTTGGCTATGGCCAGTCGGTCCCAGTTGAATTTGGGGCTATCCCGTCGGAAGGGCCGTTGTGATATAAATTATTGAAGTATTAACATCTAAGCGATAGAATAAAGTTTTGGGATTGGCATATCCGACTAGTTTACTGCATAGGACAAAATAGGAAATAATTATTATTTTTATCACTATTTGAAAATACCATTATCTGCTGCATATTTAACATATAATTACATTATACTTATTAACATTTTTATTATGAAATTTATGACGTTCCCCATCATACATAAATATGTTTATACCCTTTTTTCTTCTATATCTCTGTCTGTAGTATTAATTTATACAGGCATATCCTGATTACGACAACTGTTCGAGCTGAAACGCAGTGCTAAACTGTGTGCTGAAAACAGAATCAAATTTCTTTTACTGCGAAAAATGAACACGTGTGACATTCACAATTCTTAATCTCACTTATCTTGCGCTTCCATTTCATTTATAATATCCCACGACACAAATTACAATAGCACTTGCGTGCGCCTATACTTACTAACAAATGGGGGAATATCGTGATATACGTATACAAAAAAGTGGGGTGTGTTTATTTACCTCTCGCCTCAATGTCAGCTTTCGTACTCAGCTCCTGTTGTGTGCATAACAGACGAAATACAGTACTATTAATTTTCGATATGCGAATATATATGCGTTTCGATTTTGTTAATGGAGCTTTGAAAAAAAATATATAAATAAATATAATTACGTAAGTTTCACTCCATTGTCTAACAGTTAATAACGTAACTATATTAAAAAAAAAAAAAAAAAAAAAAAAAAAAAAAAAACGTTTAAAAGTTTGTAAAGAAAAAGTACCCCAATTATGCCTCTGCGTCATCTTGAAAAGTATCACACACACACACACACATGTATGTAGAACGTAAGTTGTGAGAAAAATTCATAGATTATTTAAAATATTATTATATTATTTCATATACAGTGAATTTTCCGGTTATTTCGGACATTGTTTAATTTAAGCAGCCATTTTAATGGATAAAATATTGTTATTAACAAAATTGAAAGATATTAATTTTATTTCTTATCATGACACATCCACTTTATCAAGAATTTCATACTGTCCAATTGTCCCAATTGATCGAAATCTACTGCATTTGATTCAAAGACAACAAATAATTCTTCCATGAAATTGCAGGGCTAATAGTGTAAAATTCTAGCTCTATACTAATTGTTGGTGCCAACCTTAAACGAGGTCGGTAAGAATGTAGTTTAAAACGAATTCGGTTAAATATACTAACATTTAAAAAAACATACTTTTTAACAAAAATACTAACATTTAGGGATTTTTTCTTGCCTATATGTACAATAAGCTATAATTCTATATAAAGCTAACTCAAACCCGAAATGATAGAAAGTTAATACATATTTAAATGCAATTGTGAAAGAATATTCTGTAATTATTTTTCTACTATAAATAACATCTTTTATGCAGAGAAAAACATATATATACTTGTTTATTTTGAAGTATATAGCTTTTTCATTTTAAACAATATTGTAGACTTAAAAAAAAAAAAAAAAAAAAAAAAAAAAAAAAAAAGTTCTCAGAACCCGGATTGCAAGATTCAATACCCAATAAGGACACGAAACAATTATAATCAAACCGACACGCAAGGGGAAAACGCAACACTGCTGGCCGATGACTGTTTCCAACAGTGGTAAATGTGCAAAATTGCCGGGTTTGGATGTCGATCTGGGTGGCTTAGTGGCAGAGCATGAGCACGGTACGCTGAAGGTCCCAGGTTCGAGTCCTCGCCTAGGTCAATTTTTCACTCCATGTTGGTTTAGTGTATTTAATTGTCTGATAAAATGTGTATTCTTATACTTTTTCCATGTTTACCGGTTTTAATCTTCTAGTAGACACACACCGTAAAGATTTTTTATATATATTCAGCTTATTTACATCAAACTAAACCCAACTCTGCAGGGCTACAATACATTAACGATCTTGGCCCATCCCAGTTTTTTGAGGCTATGGGGCGTGAGTTGCTATATAGCTAACGTCTGGCTCATGTGGTCGGGTAGCCTGGTATATTTAGTTTCCAAGCATTTCTCAACACCGAAGTGATGACAGTTTGAGTAAGCTTTGCCCAAATCCGAAGTCTAATTACCGACCTGTAATGTGGAAGCGGAATAACATGACTGCTAAGATACTGAGCTTATATTTATATAAAAAATAAAATATGGAAAGAAAAAAGTATTTTCATAAGCAATATTATTTATTTGAAATAAGTTTATATATTTATTTTCAATAATTATTATTGAAGTTTTACGTTATTTACCTTTGCTATTGTGCCCGTCTCAAAAAATATGTTTTTATTATGCTGTAGCTTATACTATTTTCACGATTACCTGTTTCCTATTTCTTAGTAACACACATACACATATACTTTTATATGCATTCAGCTTATTTACATCAAAAGAAAAACGAAAAATAGAGAAACTCTTTTTGTATTTGAAAACTGTTTTTTTTTTTTTTTTTTTTTTTTTTTTTCAAGAACATGTTTACGTTGAACAGTTTGGAAATTTATATTTATGAAATGCGTGTTTCTATGAGTCTTTTTTTCATTTTAGAACATTTTCTTATACATTCTCATATTCCTATTGATACTAGAAAAGCTTCCTTCATTTATTTTTTACTTTCAGGTCTTGACAGCTTGTGTATTCATGAAAAAATATTTTCCAGACTTGTATTTAAAGTCTGAATGCTGTTTGAGATTTTAACATCTGGAAGCAACGAATTTGAAAACGAATGCAGATTTCTTATCTTTCTTTATCTGAAAATGGTGTTTGTTGTGTATTGTGGTAGAATTTTTATGGAATATAGAATATGTATTATTATTTAATTGTATAAAATATTTAGTCTTTTTTGCGTATGAATATAAAATGAAAACGACAAAACTATACGATTAGTCCTTCGAAACGAGCATCAAGTACACTATTTTGAACTTACTGTCACCATTTTTTTGAATTAAAAATTTTATGTTATTAAATTATTTCATTTAAGTGATTAAATAAAGAAAAAAAAATATGTTTAAAAATATTGGTGTATAAATTAAAAGATTTTGTACATTTCATACGGCTTGTAACCGTCACGAGGAAATTACAAACTAAATTATTTCATCAAAAATTTAATGTTTAGAACAAGGAAAATAAATACATGCAGAACAATAACTCAGCCAACAATTTTAATGCCAAAAACAGTCACAAATTGTTCAGTCAGAGTAGTGACCGAAATTTCACATATTATATTAGCAAAATAAATTGACTGTGAATATAGTTACACCCAATTGATCTTCATTTGAGAGTTACTTCCATGAACCTGTGGATTATATGCTCTAGGTGGGTTTTAGGCTGTGGTATGCATTTTTGTGTTGAAATTGAAGATAAAGATATCATTTTGCGTGGTTGATTTATTTTGCCATTTGTACTTTTTACACAAAGTATAATTTAGTAATGCTCAGTATAATTAGGTAAACAAACCTGCTCGGAGGGGCTAGTTGAGCTTAAGCCGAAAGGTAGCCGCCCCCACCCGGTTTGACCTTGACCTTGTACTTTTTAGAAAATAAGGCAAGTCGATGTCACAATAACTTGACTACAGCTCATTTTCAATGAAACATATTCGACATGCATACCTGACAAGTTTTTCATATTCTGAGTACCACTATTTCCGAATAAAAATATTTTCTTTATTTAATGACACAATTCCGTTATAAAATTAAATGGATATTTCTATTCGGTACTCAAAATCTGGGAAACACGGCAAGTATGGATTTCGCGTAGCAATATAATTAGCAATGTCATCTTTATTAGTAAATGACATATTTCTGTTATTAAATAAAACACATATTTCTATTTGGAAATAGTGATACTGAAATTGAGGTAAACTTGGCAGTTATGTCTTTCGGGAATGTAATTTTTTTACCATTGATAAGAATGCTATCAGTTCCTACTGTGACAATGACACTGAGAGAATTTCGTTTTATTTTGAAAATTTTAGATGGAAAAATATTACTAAATTTGGTTAGACAAAGTAAGTTTTGATGGAATTTTTTTCTTGGACTAGGATAAAGATATCAACTCAGAGGTTTTTTCTTTCCATGTTTATTTACGTTTATATAAACCCAATGAGCTTCGGTTCATATGGCAGCGTGTATGTAAAAGTTTCATCCAATCTGTCAATTTCACCATTTTTTTTATTTCAAAGGGCATTCCATAAAAACTGAGAGATATTTTTTTACGTAGTGACAACACCGCGAAACTAAAAAAATAAAACTGCAGGCGTTTTTCGCAAACTGTTAACTGTACGTTTATAAATATTCTAAACAAAGCAGACGATTTTATTTCCCTAGTTTCGAGCTTGTTTAAAAAACTGTTTTATTAACCCTACAGAAATGGAGGTAAGTGCTTCACGGTTAAAAAACAAAATGCGTTGTGCCATAAATTTTTGCTATTGAATGCGAAAAAACAGCTTCTGAAACAATTACGTTAATGAAAGAAGCTTACAAAAGCAAATGTTTTGCTGAGTCTAAGATTTTTAGATGGCATTGTGTTTTCAAAAAAGGACGTTTGTCTTCAGAATTGGCTCCTAAACGTGGCAGACCAGAACGTTTTGTGAATGATTGAAATGTTAACACTGTGTGGGCAATCTTGGAAAAAAATCGGCGAAGGACATGTGAAGAGATAGCGGCATCAACTAACATTTCGAAAACGTCGATATTTCCCATTCTACCCAACAATTTACAGTTTGGCTATGTTTGTTCCACCCTCATCACCTTACGAAAGAACAAATGCAAACAAGAATTCACCAATAATGTGAGTGGAAACCGATGCTTTAAAATGATCCGAATTTCCTTAAGAATTTAATAACAGGTGATGAAACTTGAGTGCATCATTTTGATCCCCTTACCAAGTCCGCAACAAGTGTATAGAGACACACTAAGCCTCCAAAAAAAATCCGACAAAAAAAATCTGCTGGAAAGGTTATGATGATTATTTTCTTTGATCATAAAAGTGTAATCTATAAGCCTGCTGTGCCTCCAAAAACTACTGTGAATGGTGAATGTTATGTTTCAGTTCTGAAAATTTTGCGACAACACATATCGACACAGCGTCATGAACTGGTGAGGAATTGGACATTATATCACAATAATGCTTGCCCGCATGTGGCTACTTTTCTTCAACAATATCTTAGTAAATGCATAAAATCATGCAACATCCCCCTTACAGTCAAGATCTCGCACAATGCGATTTCTGGCTGTTTCCGTCGTTGAAGGAAAAACTCCGTGACTGAAAATTTAATACAGATTCTGAAGTTATTGCAGCAGTGCAGGGTTCTTTGAAGACACACTAAGCCTCACTAAGCCCAGAAAAAGTCTTCTCTACTTATTTTGAAAAGTAGGTTGAATGATGGGACCGTTGCATATCATCTGACGGAAAGTATTTCGAAAAAGAATGATGTATGTTTTGCTGTAAATATATTTCTTAATTTTTTAAGAATTTACTCTCAGTTTTTAAGGAACATCCTTTGTACATTCTGAAAGATAATAATATTTTCTAGAACTTATACAATCAGTTAAAAAAGTTCATAAATAATAACATGACGGTGATATGGCGGTGTTTTTTTATGACTAAAGATAGTAAACATTCAATTAATGTTATTGTGTTCAGAGGTTTTTGTTCCATGTTTATTTACGTTTATATAAACCCATGAGTTTTTTCAATCGGAAACATTAGAAGCTTCAGTTCATATGACTGAGTGTATGTCAACGTGTCCTCTAATCTGTCAAATGAAACCGATTTTGCAATCACATTCTGAAATAAAATGATACTATCTAAGGCTAAAAACAAATTAAAAAGTTCATAATTAATAAAATGACGGTGAAATGGCGATGGGTGATATCTTTATTCTAGTTTTTGTCTATTCTTATTTAAGTTTATATAAACCGTATGATTTTTTTTTTTAATCGGAAACATTTTAAGCTACACCTCATACGACGGGGTTGTATGTCAAAGTCTCCTCCAATCAGTCAGCTAAAACCAATTTTTTGGTTACCCATTCTGAAAGATAATGATATTAAAAAACTAAATATAAAACTATATATAAGCTTTATAATGATATTATAAAGCTTTGTATTAGCTCTAAAGCTAATACAAACAGTTTTTAAAGCTTAAGATGACGGTTATATGGCGGTGGTTGATATCTTTATCCTCGAGCAACTGAACAATTTCCAAAACTCATATATTTTTTTGACTAAATATAGTAAACATTCAATTAATGTTTTGGTGCTCAGAGGTTTTTGCTCTATGATTATTTACTTTTATATAAACCCCTTCACGTTTTTTTTTTTTTTTTTTTTTTTTTTTTTTTTTAATCAGAAACATTTGTAGCTTCGGTTCATATAACGGAGTGCATGTCAAATTTTCCTCCAATCAGTCAACTGAAACCATTTTTTTATTACCCCATGCTGAAAGGTAATGATATTCTTTAAAGCATATAAAACAATTTAAAAAGTACATAATTAATAAAATAACGGTTATATGGTGGTGGTTGATATCTTTATCCTAGTTCAGTAAAACAGCATTTTTCAAAACTCATGCTTTATATGACTAAAGATAGTAAACAGTCAATTAAAGTTTGGGTGACATGTTTGTTTGTCAAACATTGTGGCAGAATCTTTATTTATAGAATTTAAAACATATATTTTGATTTTAATAATAAAAAATGTGGTAAAACACATATAAACAGCTAAATGATATATTATGTTAAATACATAAAATATTGAATATTCTGAAGATGGCCTCGTATGTTGCCTGAAACTGTTGATTTGTGTTTTATATAATTTTATGTCTTTAACGTAATACATTATTTAGAAGTATATGTGTTTTACCACGTTTATATTTATTAAAAATGTACATGGTGTAAGAGTCCAAGGCTTTTTAATGTATTTTGATACATTTCTGCAAAACACTTAGATTTTCTGCGTATGAATATACAACTGAACACATTTTGCGTTAAAAAAGGAAATATTACGTCATATAAATAACTTCAATCTTTGTTACAACGAACCGTTTTAGAAAGTAAATATCCGCAGAACAGTATTTGGTTGTCAATCATTTCCTATTGTGACAATGTCACTAATAGAACATCATTTTATTTCAATTATTTCAACACATCGTGTGACATATTACAAAATTTATATCTCTATTTTGAATAAATTGTTATGATTACTCATTCACAGTATTTTTAGTTAAAATTAACAAATGTCCTAATGAAAGCATAATACATTTAAACTAATAATAGCAGAACTAAGTATTAAGTATTTCAAATTTGACATCCTCATTTATATGCTTAATTAATAGGGATGTGAATAATCCCAGTTTTTTTAATATTATGATATGCCAAAATCTAATAATATTTATATACTACCACAACATTATGAGGGTGTTTCGTTCTTTTTGAAAAATATTGAATGTAAAGATTATGTCATTCACATTAAATTCAGGTGTCACTGTATGTAAGTGTTTCAGTAAAACTGTCCGATAAAGTACACAATTTATGAAAATGCAATATAAAATCGTAGTTACCCTCAGTTCCAGAAATATTTCACCCATCTAAAAAAAGCATTTGAAGAAAGACCATCTCAAAGCTTGATCACAAGCTTCACAAAGGTACAGAAAAGCTTGTGAATAAAAGGTCCCCTTTACTACCCGTAAATTGAAGAAAATGTGTTTTAGATAACTTGAGAAATCTATTGGTTTCTTAGGGGATTTTTTGTTTATTTTGTTTTGTTTTACTCTTAGACATTTCTGAAAATAAGAAAGTTTCAATACCTAGAGTAACTATGGGTTAGTATGGGGTTAGTATATTTTGTTAATAATCTACCTTAAATTTTGTTAACCATTTCTTTTATACCAGGAAACATTTCTGAATTTAAAAATATGTATATTGTTTTTAAACCTGAGCGATTGTTAGATTTGCGAATAAATTCAGTTCTAAGTAGATTTTGTTGAACATTTCCTTAAAAAAAATTTAAAAAATGTTTTTAAATAGATAAATCATTCAAATTTAATAATTTTCATGAAGTTTGTTATTACAATAATATTTACTGGAATAATTCTGTGAGTTTGTTTATCTATTATTATATGTTTTAAGGTTCTAAAATAGTAGGGAAACTTTCCTTTATCTGTCGACCATTGCACATAAACACTTTATTTTAACAATATCTGACATAATTTATGTACTAGAAGAATATTGCGAGGAAATTTTCTTTCGTTGAAGATAAAATAATGAATCTTAAAAGGATGTGGTTTGGCCTCGATTCAGGTGATAATAGTCTTTTAGATACGGTGATTTATTGCTTTTTTCCATAAAATATTCTGAAAAGAAAACTAACTTGATTTATGTCAGAATTTACTTTTTTTGCAATAATCTAATTTTTACTTATTTAAATATATCATGTAAGTATATTCCATAAAGATCTTTAATAAAATATTTTTTTTAAGTAATAGACAGATACAGTAATATCTATATATTTAAAATATAAGCCGCATTTTTTTTCTAAAAAGTCTGCCTTGAACTTTCTACTGAACCAATTTTAATAATTCTATTTTTTACTGAAATATTTTCATTTGTAGGTGAGTAAGCACTAGCTATTTTTTAAAATACTTTAATTTTAATTTTTAATGTTTTTAATGAAATTTCTTTAAAATGATCGCAATCAGACTTCTTCCACTCTTTCAGAGAAAAGGCAGATAATGACATTATATTTCTATTCATGACATTTTCCCATTATCATTAAAAATAAAATATTTTTTTATTTGAATAGATTAAGAAAAAAAAGAGGCTGAAGTGTCTTAAAAATAACTAGGCATTATTTTTTTTTCAAGCATCCATTAAAAAACATGAAGCTGCATGCTTTAACTGAGTACAAATGACATCATTTTTAGAGATTTTTTTCATTCTGTTGGCTCAGAAATTAGAGGCCAAATTTTCAGTGGAAGAAAATGGCTTTTCGCTTGTGAAAATTGCATCATTATTAAAATGCATTAGACATAAAACGTGCGCTTTCATGTTAAAACTGAAGCGTTTTACAACGATTACGTCTAAATGACGTAATTACTATTCGATATCATTCTTCATATTCCAAAGGACTCTTAACATCCCGGCAACATTATAAAGGGTCTTAATAACAGAAAGACGCTAGAGCTTCCTTTAGTGAAAATGCCGCCAGGGTTAAGAGAAAACACACGCTCCCTTTCTTAAATCTGTTGAAATTTCCATTCAATTGTGTCAAAATGATTTTCAAAATTGTTTTATTCCACTAGAACTGAAGTCTTTTCGCTTAACTTCCCTATATTGGCGTAAATGAAACTCAGTAAAAAATTAGGTCATTTGAACACGATTATATATTTCTTTAATTGTATGAATGAAGCCTTACTTTGACTTACTTATTTGATAATTTAAATTCAGAAAATATTCATTTGTGAATTTGTTTTTCGCCGTTCTTCAATTAAGACACTTCATCTCAAAAAAGGAGCGAATCCCTTGAGTGTAGGTAAAGGACATCATATTTTACAAGAATTGCATATTTTTATTAAGACTGTGATCCATTTCTATGATCCAAATTGTACTTTCTGATACATTTGTGAATTCAATTTTGTTTGTAATAGCATCAGAATGTTATGTCGTTTTATTCAGAAACTCTGAAATCGAAATCAGAAATCGTTTTTTTTTTCAATTTTTACGATAAAAGCAGAATTTATATTACAGGCAATACTCTCAAATTTAGTATTTTGAGCAGTATTTTCTGGTGCGACAGTTCAGTAAAGGTAGTTATGAGACAACGATCAAGTATAACTAAACGAGTAAGTCATTTGTAGAAAAGAAAATTCGAAATCACCTCATGCCTTCAAGTGTCATGTTTTTACCCTTGTTTCGGTAGGAGTGTAAGAAAATTTTGCTAGAAAAAAAATATTTTTTGAAAACCCATAATAAACTTGAAATATTCCACCTCCTATTTTTGAAGCTGCATTTTAAAATAATTGTTTTAAATTTTTAATTAGAATGCTATTAGAAATCTTTATGTTCTCTTAAACAAGCTAGAGCAACAGCATAGAACGCTGTGGACCCAGGTTCGATTCCTGCCTCTGGCTAATTTTTCACTCCATGTTAGATTATTGTATTTAATGTATGTATGTCTGTATAATAATTGTATAACTTTAAATGTTGAATGCAGTCGTTATTTATATGCGAAATTAGCGCTGCTGTTCGCAGCTTTGTCCAACAGATAAGAGTGAAATATGCCAGCCAGGATATCGTCGGGATAGCTCAGTAGGAAGAGCGTTGGTATGGCAAACAAAAGTACCCATGTTCGGGTCCCGGCATATTTTCTCTCTGTTGGAAAAAATCTCAACTATGATACTAAAACCATTGGATATATTCTCTTAACTTTTAACCACCAAACAGTTTATGTGAAGTTAAAATATGAGAGTTTTAGTCAATCAGATATCTTTCAATCCTTTTTAAGAAATGAGTTGGGGATTTGTTTTTAAGCTTATGTACTCACTATTGATACATGGCCCACTATAGGTGCATTTGCGTTATCGCGTTCTCAGAAATGATACATTGTAGAATAAAAATGTTTATACAAGTTATTTTCTTTTTTTTCACATATCACACTTAAAACTCCTTGCATTGCATACCTTTTCTTAGAAATATAATGCAAAAACTGACAATTTTGGAATTTTTGGCATACAATTATCTGAGAAAAATATTCAAAAAAGCATGTATTCGAAACAATGAACCTGCTACAGCTCTACCTGGTAAATTTTAAGATATGAAGAGAACAAAAGCTTCTGCTATCTCATTTGCATAATATAATTTGGCACTGCACGCGATCCAAAATTATGATGAAGAAAATGAGGTAATATTAATATTGATTTTTTTTTTCTCTCATGGACTTGATAATTTATGTAACGGGCAAGTGTATCTATTAAATAAAATTAGAAAGATACGCTTTATTTATTTCGTAAACTATATGCATTTTTACATAAATCTTAACAATATATTACATGCATAAAGTATTTCAAGATATTTTTTACTGATTTGTGTGCGTGTCCTATAAAATAATCGTATTGATTATTGCTTATAACTATTGACGCTCAGTTTGAATTCAGAATATCCTTTTATTTGTATTAGAATAAAATAATGTAGTTTTCTATTCGAATTTTTTCAATGAATAAGGTATTGTATGGATGTTTATATAAATGTATTTGTTTCACATAAAGATTAAAACGGAAAAGAAAATACTTGATCCTTTAACCTATTATTACACTCTTTATTTAACTCAACTTGGTTTTTGTATGTAAAGAAGAATTTTGGAATCGATTCTCAACTATTTATTCTGATATGCTAGATATGATAAAAATTACGTCATGGGTCAGCCGGAAAGTTCTGCAGTTTTTCAAAACGAAGCGCGGTTTTGACTAGTTATATATATATTTTTTTCAGAATATGTAAGAATCCTTTTTTTTTAGTGGTTAATAAATTTAGTGGCAAAATATATAAATAAGAAGTAAATGTTACAGTTTAGTTTTTATCGTATTCTTACTTAGTATTTTTATTTATTTATTTTATTTTATTTTTATAAAATATGACTTTTTTTTGTTTTATACTTTGTTCAATTCATTTGTTTTTGATTCATTGGTCTATTTCACTCTTAAAATTTGACAGACTTGAGGGTGTGATAGAGAGTGGAATAAAACGTGCCATCTAACGTGTGGCAATGGTTGCTTTAGACGGACAATTTTTCGAAGAAACATGTTTTTTAAAATTTTATCTATCTTCAAAATTTATTCTGTTATTTATAAAACATCCTGTATATATATACGCTTGCGATATATCTCAGTAAAAAGTATTTATACAAAGTGTACTAGAGAATAAAAAAATAGTATGTAAGGTGGTAATTGCACACAGAGGAAATGTGTGTTCAAGATGTGGCGTGAGTGGAAATCATTACTGAGATTGATAAATAATGCATAAGATAATATGCATTTTAACTCAATAACTTGCCAATTTTTCGTTTTTTTTTGTTACTACAAAAAAGGACATTGAGATACTTTTAAGCATAATTTTATGTTCAATAATATTAAAATCCATGTTTTAGAAATATAATGCAGCATAGATATCTAAAACTAATTTTATTTCTTCCGTTTTAGCAATGAAAATCTAAGACAAAATGTGATAGAGAGAGGAATGAAACATGTATCCTAATGTGTGAGAATGCTTGTTTTTTACGGACAATTTTTCGAAGAAACATGTTTTTTAAAGTTTTCTCTTTTTAAAATTTATCCTGATATTTATAAATCGCACTGTATATATATTCATTCGCGATATATCTCAGTAAAAAGTATTTATACAAAGTCTACTAGAGAATAAATGAAATAGTATCTAAGGTAGTAATTGCACACAGAGGATATGTGTGTTCAAGATGTGGCGTGAGTGGAAATCATTACTGAGATTGATAAATAATGCATAAGATAATATGCATTTTAACTCAATAACTTGCCAATTTTTCGTTTTTTTTTTTTTTTTTTTTTTTTTGTTACTACAAAAAAGGACATTGAGATACTTTTAAGCATAATTTTATGTTCAATAATATTAAAATCCATGTTTTAGAAATATAATGTAGCATAGATATTTAAAAATAATTTTATTTCTTCCGTTTTAGCAATGAAAATTTAAGACAAAATGTGATAGAGAGAGGAATGAAACATGTATCCTAATGTGTGAGAATGCTTGTTTTTTACGGACAATTTTTCGAAGAAACATGTTTTTTAAAGTTTTATCTCTTTTTAAAATTTCTCCTGATATTTATAAATCGCACTGTATATATATTCATTCGCGATATATCTCAGTAAAAATATTTATACAAGGTCTACTTCACGAATAAATGAAATAGTATGTATGGCGGTAATTGCACACATATTAGATTTGTTTAAGATGTGCCGTGAGTGAAAATCATTACTGAGATTGATAAATAATGCATAAGATCACATGCATTTTAATAAAATGCATTGCCAATTTTTCGTTTGTTTTTCTGTTACCCCCAAAAAAGTACATTGAGATAATTTTAAGCAGAATTTCATGTTCAATAAGCTATGTTTTAGAAATATAATGTAGCATAGATATTTAAAAATAATTTTATTTCTTCCGCTTTCGCAATGAAAAGATAATATAAAATTTTCATTTAGAAAGAAAATAAATAGATACCTAATTTTGTTTAATATTAATATGAGTAAGGTAATAATTTTTTTTAATAGAAGACTTGAATATGTAGCATTAAACAGAATAATTAAAAAAAATTAAACTAAGTTTCTTTATAAAATATGAACCATTTTAATCAAGATTTTGTCAATATATATTTTGCCAAATTGGATATAGGCAAGTTCATTTTAATCAGACTTGAAAATTTCTCCTATTATTTATAAAGCATCCTGTATATATATTCACTTGCGATATATATCTGTTACAAGTACTTATACAAGGTCTACTTCACCAAGAAATGAAATACTATGTAAGGCGGTAATTGCACACAGATGAGATTGTGTGTTCAAGATGTGGCGTGAGTGGAATCATTACTGAGATTGATAAATAATGCATATGATCCTGTGCATTTTAACTCAATACTTTTTTTTCTGTTACTCAAAAAAGGACATTGAGATAATTTTAAGCAGAATTTTGTGTTCAATAATTTAAAAAGCTATGTTTTAGAAATATAATGTAGCATAGATATTTAAAAATAATTTTATTTCTTCCGTTTCAGCAATGAAAATCTAAGACAAAATGTGATAGAGAGAGGAATGAAACATGCCTCCTAATGTCTGAGAATGTTTGCTTTTAACAGATAATTTTTCGAAGAAACATGTTTTTTTAACGTTTTATCTATTTTTAAAATTTCACCTGATATTTATAAAACACACTGTATATATACTCACTTGCGATACATCCCAGTAAAAAGCATTTATACAAGGTCTACTTCACGAATAAATGAAATAAGTATATAAGGCGCTAATTGCACATAGATGAGATGTGTTCAAGATGTGGCGTGAGTGGAAATCATTACTGAGATTGATAAATAATGCATAAGATCATATGCATTTTAATGCAATATTTTGCCAATTTTTTTCTTTTTTTTTTTCTTTTACCCCCCAAAAAGTACACTGAGATCATTTTAAGCAGAATTTCATGTTCAATAATTTTAAAAGCTATGTTTTAGATATATAATGTAGCATAGATATTTAAAAATAATTTTATTTCTTCCGCTTTCGCAATGAAAATCTAATATAAAATTTTCATTTAGAAAGAAAATAAATAAATACCTAATTTTGTTTAGTATTAATATGAGTAAGGTAATGATTTATTTTAATAGAAGACTTGAATATGTAGCATTAAACAGAATAATGAATAAAATTTAAACTCAGTTTCTTTAAAAAATATGAATAATTTTAATCAAGATTTTGTCAATATATTTTTGCCAAATTGGTTATAGGCAAGTTCATTGTTATCAGACTTCACAATTGATCTTGTTACTTTTAAAACACCCTGTATATATATATTCACTTGCGATATATGTCAGTAACAAGTATTTATACAAGGTCTACTTCACGAAGAAATGAAAGACTATGTAAGGCGGTAATTGTACACAGATGAGCTGCGTGTTCAATATGTGGCGTGAGTGGAATCATTACTGAGATTGATAAATAATGCATAAGATCCTGTGCATTTTAATTCAATACCTTTCCAAATTTTTTGTTTGTTTTTTCTGTTACCCAGAAAAGTACATTGAGATCATTTTAAGCAAAATTTCATGTTCAATAATTTTAAAAGCTATATTTTAGAAATATAATGTAGCACAGATATTTAAAAATAATTTTATTTCTTCCGTTTTAGCAATGAAAATCTAATACAAAATTTTTCTTTAAAATGAAAATAAATATATACTGAATTTTATTTAACATTAATATGAGTTATGTAAGAATTTCTTTGAATAGAAAACTTGAACATGTAGCATTAATTAGAATAATGAATAAAATTTAAACTCAGTTTCTTTGGAAAATATGAATAATTTTAATCAAGATTTTGAAATATATAAGAATTGAAACTTATGCTTTATTTTACTAAAAAGGTGCTAAACATATTTGTAGCTCCTTTTCGTAAAATAAATCATAGGTTTCAATATATTTCTTCAATATGTTTCTTATATATTTCATTTAATCAAGGTGAACATGACGTCCGAAAATTACAATTAAACTATATTTTTATAATAATCAAGATTTTGTCAATATAATTTTGCCAAATCGGTTTTTTATGATTACATTTTCTATAATTTCTATTAGTTAACGGCTAAACATGACGTCCAAAAATTATAGTTAAACTATAATCTTATAATAATCAAGATTTTGTCAATATAATTTTGCCAAATCGGTTTTTTATGATTACATTTTCTATAATTTCTATTATTTAACGGCTAAACATGACGTCCAAAAATTATAGTTAAACTATAATCTTATAATAATCAAGATTTTGTCAATATAATTTTGCCAAATCGGTTTTTCATGATTACATTTTCTATAATTTCTATTATTTAACGTCTAAACATGACGTCCAAAAATTATAGTTAAACTATAATCTTATAATAATCAAGATTTTGTCAATATAATTTTGCCAAATCGGTTTTTCATGATTACATTTTCTATAATTTCTATTGTTTAACGGCTAAACATGACGTCCAAAAATTATCGTTAAACTATAATCTTATAATAATCAAGATTTTGTCAATATAATTTTGCCAAATCGGTTTTTCATGATTACATTTTATATAATTTCTATTATTAAACGGCTAAACATGACGTCCAAAATTTATAGTTAAACTATAATCTTATAATAATCAAGATTTTGTCAATATAATTTTGCCAAATCGGTGTTCGGAATTAAATGTAGTCATAAATTACATTTTCTATAATTTCTATTATTTAACGGCTAAACATGACGTCCAAAAATTATAGTTAAACTATAATCTTAAAATAATCAAGATTTTGTCAATATAATTTTGCGAAATCGGTTTTTTATGATTACATTTTCTATAATTTCTATTATTTAACGGCTAAACATGACGTCCAAAAATTATAGTTAAACTATAATCTTATAATAATCAAGATTTTGTCAATATAATTTTGCCAAATCGGTTTTTCATGATTACATTTTCTATAATTTCTATTATTTAACGTCTAAACATGACGTCCAAAAATTATAGTTAAACTATAATCTTATAATAATCAAGATTTTGTCAATATAATTTTGCCAAATCGGTTTTTCATGATTACATTTTCTATAATTTCTATTGTTTAACGGCTAAACATGACGTCCAAAAATTATAGTTAAACTATAATCTTATAATAATCAAGATTTTGTCAATATAATTTTGCCAAATCAGTTTTTCATGATTACATTTTATATAATTTCTATTATTAAACGGCTAAACATGACGTCCAAAATTTATAGTTAAACTATAATCTTATAATAATCAAGATTTTGTCAATATAATTTTGCCAAATCGGTGTTCGGAATTAAATGTAATCATAAATTACATTTTCTATAATTTCTATTATTTAACGGCTAAACATGACGTCCAAAAATTATAGTTAAACTATAATCTTAAAATAATCAAGATTTTGTCAATATAATTTTGCGAAATCGGTTTTTTATGATTACATTTTCTATAATTTCTATTATTTAACGGCTAAACATGACGTCCAAAAATTATAGTTAAACTATAATCTTATAATAATCAAGATTTTGTCAATATAATTTTGCCAAATCGGTTTTTTATGATTACATTTTCTATAATTTATATTGTTTAACGGCTAAATATGACGTCCGAAATATACAATTAAACTATATTTTTGTAATAATCAAGATTTTGTCAATATAATTTTGCCAAATCGGGTTTCAATGATTACGTTTTCTATAATATCTATTATTTAACGGCTAAAACGGAAGAAGCAAAATTAGTTTTAAAACTCTATGCTACATTATAGTTTTAAAACATAGCTTTTAAAATTATTAAACATAGAATTCTGCTTAAAATTATCTCAATTTCTGATTTTCTCAATTATCCCATTTTTTGGAGTAACAGAAAAAAAAATAGTTCATTTTTATCAGACATCAAATAAAGCACCTTATAAATTCAATTGTTTGTATTTTTTTATATGTGTCCGCACTTAACTTTTCACAGCATGCTCTTATTTTCATTACCTCTTTTTTCTATTGGAATAAACTTGTTCTACAACTATCTTGTATAAATTTCATCATATTCAAAAAATTATATGTTTCCCTGCTTGCTTTGTTTTGCTTTGTTAACCTTTAGTGTTTTACTTTCGTAACTTTTTTTAATCGAAATTTTTTTTTTATATGATGTTAGTTAAATATGGTATAATTGTTCCTTTTAAAAATAGTAATCATAACACATATAGGTGTATTGTTACAGTGACATGTGAAAGTTTTAATAAATGATCTAATGCGACAAACCTGAGCAGACATATATATAACATAGATAAATAAATATATTATTAAAAAACATACTAACAATATATATATGTCTGTATATATATATATATATATATATGTATATATATATATATATATATATATATATATATATATATATATATATATATATATATATATATATATATATATATATTTATTTATTTATTTATTTATGTATTTATGCATTTATGCTTCGGGTGCTCAGAGTAGTATTGCTTCATTTTTCATCGATCCATGAACTCTGAAATGGAATTTCTGATTTCTGTACCTTTTACTTTTATGTAACATTATTCCCAGAAAAGCAAGAGGTGTAGATATGGGCAAAAAGACATTTTCTTCTTCTTCTACTACCGTGAAACGTATTACATAACATAAAATTCCGTGAGGTCAGAATTTAGTTTTGCCTTCCCTTATATCTGAAAAACTGCACAATCGTGAACGACAAAATCCCCTTACAATTCAATCCTCAAATTTTTAGAAACAATTCATGTATTTGATCATTCAGTAATAGCACAACAGAAGGAACTAGATTTAAGAAAAAAATATCATACAAATCATGAGTACTTTAATTTAATTTAGAACAATTACCTCATATTTTTATATTTATGTAATTCTTAAATTTCTTCGCCGAATGACTTTAAATTTGATATCTGGAAGTTAAATTTCAACGTAAAAAAGAAGTTTTATGTCAGATTTGAGTAGTGTTATTGATAATTTAAAAGTTTGCTTTTGATTAAATGTATTTAATACTTCTCACTCCTTGCATTCATAATATTTCAAATTTTAATTGCTTAAAAGGCATAAAGCCAACAGAGTGAAAAGGCATAAAAATGGGCCTCGAATCAGGGTCATCAGTATAGCGGACTGACGTTCTACCAACTGAACCACTTGGAACGATACCCAGCCTGTCACTTTTCACTATCACATGTTGGCAAGGCTACAATCGCAGCACAAGATGGAATATTTTTCCGTGAGCCACCAACATAGTGGGCCTATTCCAAGTATTAAATAGATTTATTCATCATCGATGCTGGATTCTCTTTAGTTTCGTGTTTGCCCCAGGATTGGTGGCTCACGGAAAAATATTCCATCTTGTGCTGCGATTGTAGCCTTGCCAACATGTGATAGTGAAAAGTGACAGGCTGGGTATCGTTCCAAGTGGTTCAGTTGGTAGAACGTCAGTGCGCAATACCGATTACCCGGGTTCGAGTACCGGCATGGATACTTTTTCATTCTGTTGGCTATACGCCTTTTTAGCAATTAAAATTTGAAATATTAGTTTTTTTTTTTCTCTTTTGTTTTAACATGGTAATATGTTTTTGTATTTATACAGAAATACATGTTTTTCAATCAAAGTGTAGCTTTGTGTTTCACAGCAGTAATTTGGTGATTAAATAATATAGTTCTTTTTATACCGATTCGTATGGTAAATAATGTAAAAAGCAATTAAGATTTTATTAACTAAACTAAAGTTTTTCATTAATTAACAGAGATTGAGCATTTCAAAAGTAGTTTCTAGTATTTATTCTAATTATTTGCAAAATTTGAGAATTTCGTTTAATCATTAATTCAGATAAAAAAGTAAAGACTTGCAGTAATTAGTAAATAAGAAATATACAATAAAGGATGTAAAATCAAAGTTATAAATCTAATAATTTTTATAATAATAATAATAATTTGAAATATTGCATTTCGAACAGAATTGTTTTAAAAATGGCAGAAAGGGATCCATTTCTTCATTTTGATAGCGATAAAATTCCAAATAATCTTGGTAAAAAATGTATGTATTACCTGCTGTAAAAAAAAAAAAAAAAAAAAAAAAAAAAAAAAAAAAAAAACGTAATTTTGTGTTATAGCGGCCCCCACAATTATGATTATGCCAATGTTGTAGTTATGATTTCGACAATATCATCGCAAAGCTTATATATGCATCCTATATACGCATATATAATTCCAAACACTTCTATATGTGCCATATATGTCATTATACACATATTATTTACGTCTTATATGTCGTATACATCATATACACATGTCATATATATATATACATCATATATAACTATAACTGGGCCACATATGTCAAGAAATGTTATATATATATATATATATATATATATATATATATATGTCATATATTATTATAATGTCATACATGCTTTATAATTTGGCGATAAATCTTGGTCGCCTGGCGATTCATCCTTGGGGGCCGCTAGAACATGAAAGTACCAAATTTACAATATATTAATGAAAACAGAAACAATTATAGTTGAAGACCCTGTTTTTTGCTTTATAAGACGATTTCTCATCCGACGTCAATTTTTGAATTCGGTTTTTTTTTTTTTTTCATGTCTGATAATTTGCATCTATCCTTTTTGTAATTTTAAAATTTTTGTAACGATTTTATGCATTTCTATTGCCTATTTAAAGAAAAATTCTTCTAAAGTTACAGAATTTCGTTAAAAATTCTTCTAAAGTTACAGAATTTCATTAAAAACGCTTAAAAAATAAAGTGACGACGTCAAGAGGTCCATTCTCGACCGAAAACAACAACCATTTTCCCAATGGTTAAAAAAGAAATAATAATCAACTAGTAAACAACTTGTGTTGTTTTTAATATACATTAGAAATACATTTACAAAATATTTTTATTACAGCAATAATACAATATGCTAAATATTTATATGTTAATGACACAAAATTTCATTTTTTAGTCTGTATATAAATTACATTTAAACTCACAGAATTGAATTTGCATAACTTTCTCTGAGAAGTACTGCAAACCTAAAATCATAAATTATAATTTCCTTCTTCTTTGTTCCGTCAAAAACATTATGTCTCAGATATAATCGATATTATTTATTTCTCCATTTTATCTTCCATGTTTCCGCATGGCGTACAATGCCAAATTATATTATGCAGATGCGATAGCAGTTGCCTGCAGCTTTTTCATATGTTACAATTTTGAAAAGAAAATTTAGTTGTCCTTTTTTAAAAGATTATGCAGTTTTTAGATTACTTTCAGATTTTATACTAAAATGATTTTATTCTCATTTTACATTGAATTATATAATGTAGTTTTATGTATAGGTTAAAGGCAATAACCATGATCTGACTTACAGTAATAATTTACAAGAAATATTTTTTTTTTACTTAAACAAATATTTAATTCAGTAATATTTTTTTCTTATTGTGTCTGTCCACTTTTCACGTAATAGTCTTTTTTTTATTATTATTATTTGGTTTATAACATTTAAATACAGATGAAAAGGCTTACTATTCGTTTACTTCTATAACCTCTGCTTTGCTATAGCAGCTGACATAAAACACTATTTTTATTATGAAAACGATACTACTTGAAATAAATGCTGGGTTTGTTCATATTCTGTTAGCTCTTTTTTATTTAATTACTATTTCTAAACATATAAGACATTTAACCACAGGTGCTGAAGTTACCATATTACATGTAAAGGAAATATGCATTTCAGTTTAAAAAACAAGACGCAATAAAGAAAACAAAACTTTAAAAACATAGAAAAGGGTAAATTTAAGTTCTTTATGCACTATTAGAACTATTAAGGGGTCTTGTACCTTTAAAGCGCGACGAAAATCGAGAAAAACAATCAAACTTTGAATTAGTGTATCTTCAAAAGTTTTTTGTGTATAAGCATGAAATTTTGACTATTGATTAAGCAGATTGTGCTTTTAGATATAATACCAGATTGTGCTTTTAGATATAATACCAGATTGTGCTTTTAAATAAAGTAGGTCTTTTTTTACTCCGTAATTCATTGCGCGCATGATATCTTGAGAACGTATGACTAGATTGTTATGAAATTTGATTTGGATTATAGGCGTATATGTGTATTTACTAAATTGATCTACTTTTAAATATTTACAATGATAAGATTTTTAATTATAACTATTTTTATTCATTAAAAAAATGTAAAATTTTAAAATTTTTTACAAAAATATTTTTTTACATGGTTAATGAAATAATTTTGACATAAGAGAAGGTCATTTTTAAAATACATATGTGCTTATTATCTATCGCAAATTTCATAACAATCCAGTCATACGTTCTCAAAATATCATGCGCGCAATGGCTTACGGAGTAAAAGAAAGAGCTACTTTATTTTCAGCAATGCTCAAATTCTGTAAACATATCAAAAAACACAATCTACTTAATCAAAAGTCAAAATTTCATGCTTATACACAAAAAAGTTTTGAAGATACACTAATTCAAAGTTTGAAAGTTTTTGTTAATTTTCGGGGAGTTTAAAAGATACCCTTAACACTTATTATTAGAACATAACGAGTAAGAAAATATTTACGGCATATTTTCAAACAGAAACAAAAGTTAAAAGTGATTGTTTACTATATGCATGTTTTCTATAAAAATCGCACTTGCAGTACACCAGATATGTTATTTTTTTTAAACCAAGAGATGTAGTAAAATTTCATCGTAATGTACCAAAATATTAAATTGACATGTTAAAGTTTTAGGTATAGCATCAGAAGTAATACAATAAGAAATGTCTCTTTGAGAACATAAATGTATATCAAACAAAAGCAAGTAGACTTATACAGATGATTAAATTATAAAGTTAAAAAGCACAAATATTTATTAAAAACAGCATTATACGGACTTTCCAAAAGCCCCTAATCAGTAATGAAAAATTAAAAACACACAATCACAAGAGATGATAAACAACGTACAGAACAGGGTAAAAACAATTCCAAAAATTGGGGAAGGGTATCTATTACAATGAAGGGTATTTACTTTCAAATTTTTGACACATGCTCTGTTCTGTAAGTTGTTATATCATATCTCGTGATTTAGTGTTTTTAATTTTACATTACTTATGAGGGGCTTCTGGAAAGTACGAAACGCATAATGTTGTTTTTAATTGATAATGAACAGACGAAATATCTTCGTAAACTTTGAGTATATCAAATAATTGAACAGGAATAACTGATTTTTTTATGATTAAAAAAATATTCAAATAATAATAATTTATTGAGAGATAACCAAAACAATATAGTGATACACTTTTACTTTTCTTAGAAAAAAATTGTAGCGTTAATCTATAAGAGCTTCAAACAAAGACAATCACCAAAAGTAATAACGTTTCAACTATTCAGTAAAGAAAAGTAAGATAAACAATAATATCTCTTTGAAAGCGTAAATGTGTTTCAAATAAAATAGCAAGAATTGAACATTTTATTCTTTACAGAATAGACAAACAATGATATTTCTTTTGAGAAATAAACCAAAAAATGAAAAATAAAATAAAATAAAAGCGTTTATACATTTTTTAGGGAAAATTAAGGTATTGTTGATATATGAGATCTGCAAACAAACAAAAACACCAAAAGCAATCAGATCCTATGTAGGCGTACGAATCCGAGGCCTTTCAGAATCTTATACACACATATCTTATATAGCAAATCCACTATTCAGTAAACAATATATATATATATATATAAAGAGTAACGTCTCTTCGAAAACATAAATGTATTATTAATAATTAAAAAGCAAAAATTTAACTTTTTATGATTTAAAAATGCACAAACAATGATAATTCTATTGAGAGATGAACCAAAAAATAAAGATACGCTTTTACATTTCTTAGGAGAAATTGTAGTGTTGATATATGAGAACTGCAAACAAACATAAACACCAAAAGCAATAACTTGTCAACTATTCAGTAAAAAATGCATTGTCTAAGAACAAGGTTTACTTCGAGAAATAAGCTTTAAACTAAGTTCCATACCTACAGTTTAGAAGATGGGAAGCCCCTGAGGCGAACGAAAAAAATTCGAATAAAAGTCAGCAAAATATAGCGAAGATGTCGCTTCAAAAAGAAAGAAAAAAGAACGAAAATCCTTGCCTGTGGTGACATTCTGATGTACGGCGAAAGAACTGTGCTACAACAAGAAAATTTTCTTCACTAAGTGAAAATATATCACTCTCTTATCTAGGCCTATCAGAAAAATACATTTTTTTCGTAGATACTTTTTTTTTTTTTCAGGAATACATTACGCATATCTTATGTACCCTGCTCCGGGAATAATCCTTTTATCATAATCAGTGAGATTGCATTTCTGAAAACATTGTAAATTATTGATTAAATTTTCGCATGTTTTTACCACAAAATTTTAGAGCAGTCATTAATCATATTCTTTCGTTTAATATGCGGAAGTGTACTGATTTGTTTTTCAAAGAAAAGTTTCAAGTTTTTTAAGAGAAATGTTTTAAATTTATTATCAAGAATTAAAAAAATTGAATTTACCGTTTTATAGGTGCATTATCACTGTTAATTGACTGTTTCTTAATGGTAATTTTATACAGCAACTGTACGGTAGTTAGAGTTTTGTTAAAATGATATATATATATATATATATGTATATGTATATATATCGATAAAAAAGATCTAATAAACTATTTTCCAAATCTTAATGTTTACTAATGTCGAAGTGTGAAAAATGTTCTTTATTAATTTTTCTGGCACATAAAGCATATCTTATGCTTTGCTCTGAGAATAATCCTTTTATCATAATCAGTGAGCTTGCACCTCTAAAAAGATTTCAAATTATTGATTAAATTTTAACATGTTTTTACCACAAAATATTAGAGCGGTCATTAATCATGCTCTTTTTTTAAATAACCGGAATTGCAGTTATTTTTATTCACAAAGAAAAAAATTTCTTATGCAATGCCCTAAAGTGTTACTTTATTTATTTTTCTTATTAATTCTATTAGTAGCATTTTTATGTATATTCTTTAGATTAAAAATCCTTTCAGCATTTGTTTTTTGACCGTTGAGCTAGAGGTTTTTAAACTGTTAATTAACTGCTACTTAATGGTAACCAGTGGGAAAGACAGAGCTATGCTCGGTTAAAACTCGATATGACAATAAGTTCTCATTGTATTATTGCTAGAAAGCATTTTATTTTATAACAGCATTATTTACAGAAACAACCAATATTAAAAGTATGTACTTATTTCTAAATTTTACGTTATGTACATATTTACATTGAAAGAGCATCCTTCCAAACTACATTTTTAGTTCGTCGCGCACTTTCTTTTGGTAGCAGGACTGTTAGGCCTGAACGCCTTTTTACACGTGAGAACGTACAGCATTCCGTGTATAAAGACTATATTCCACGCCTACGAAGTCGAATGTTTGCCCCTGAGCCTTGTGGCAATTTTAAAGGTGATGGCGGACGCCGACCGCACGGGAAACTGAAGGCGTTGCATAGTGCAACCCAGCTGGTTCTTGCTTGTAGTGACCCTAAAATCACCAACTAATCGAATATCTTCGCTCCTATTGAGAATTTCTAGAAAATTCCTTCAGATTCTGAAAACCAATTTTAGGGACAAATGTTGCCAAATTATCGCCAAATTTGACGACATTCTTTCATTTGACACCAAGCATGTGTTTTGGCATTGGTAACCTTAAAAGTATATTCTTCCGCAAAATATCGCCAATCTCGCCAATTTTGGCGAAAAGTTTTCCAACTTTGCCACTTCGTTTAATGCCAACTGTTCAACAACTTAATAATTGTTTTAACCTTCATTTCCATTGAAATGCATTGACCCGTATTGACCCCAAACTGACCCAATAAGTGAATTTTCTCGAACATGTGACCTAGCCCAATGGTCTTCTGGTACCCCAAAGAAGTAGGATACAAAATTTCGTCAAAATCGTTAGAGCCGTTCTTAAGATAAAATTTGCATACACACAGACACACACACAAGATTTGCTCGTATGATTTTATACAGTTTATTATATACATGATTTTATACACTAAAAGCATGGTAATTTAAGTTTTGGCAAAGTGTGAGAATATATCACTCAAGTCGTCCGAATTTCGTTTGAAATATTTTTTACTAACGTGTGAAAGTATTCATTTCCAAAATGATAAAATTTAATGTCAAAGGGAAATGTTAAGTTACAGAATATGTACTGGGATAAATTATTTTTAAACGGTAAGCCAATGGTAAGAAAAATGGATAGTATTGTAAATAATTTTCTAAATAAATGAGATATTAGATGAGGTGTTATCAGTTAGAATAAAAATGGAAATACTTTAAATTGAAAGTAAAAAGTTTATTTCTTTAAATGTTATGATACACTCAATAAAAAGTAGTATGATTAATAAGTAATTATATAATACTATTATAGTAATATATAATATTAATAAAACAAATAAATAATGCTACTGTGAGTAGAAAGCTATTAAATTTGTGTAATACTACGCATTGGATAAATATTACGATAGCAATATTAATTATAAAATGGCCAAATGCTCAAAAAATTATCATATGTTACTTTTTATTATTATAAAAAGTTTTAACAATGTAAAGGCTTTTTCATAAATAAATTTTACGGATCAGAAAAATTATTCTTCGTTAAAAATTAAACTGCATACTTGTAATACACGAACACTCAAAAGTGTAGTGGGTTTAATTTGATAAAACTATTCCAAAAGATTTTTTGGACATTTAAATCTTTCTTAATGAAGAACATTTTAATTAAGACACCAATCGAAAATAATTAAATTATTAAATTTCTTTAAATGTGTTGCAATGTATAAATTGAAACAAAATTTCAGTTTTTTTTCTTTTATTTATGAAAATGAATGTATTTCTTTGAAAAATTATCCAATTAGTTTTCGGTAATTTTCAATGTAAGTTAAAATATATTTTAGTAATAAAATTACTGTGGCCAGAAGAATGAATAAATCTTTTATATTTCTATGGAACTGGTGAAATAATTAATTAATCTTCATTTTACTATTTTATTTCCCAAAGAAAACTTTTATAAAAAGTTTGCTTAACAACATTTATTAAGTATTGATTTTCTGTCTAAAAAAACCCGAAGTAAAGTAATTAATCTTTTACCCATTTTTCCTGTACGAATTTTCCTTAACTTAAGAGAAAAAAATGCTTCACAGATATTTCAGATTTTCCTCTTTTTTATTATTTTCTTTTTATGTATATTGTACATTTTTCATCGTTTGATTAGCGGTAGCAGTACTTTTCTTCTTATTTTGATAAATTAAGAGTTTTTATCATTATTTAAAATTTGTTCACGTATATGTTAAAACAAAAAAACTTATCTCGTTAATATACTAACTGATTAAATTCTAGAAGCTTGTTTAGAAAAAAAAGTAATTGAAAATAAATTTTTTAAAATTCTTAGTTTTTCTTACCTTTCACATTGGAAATTAAATCTAGCTGTGATATTTGTTTGTTTAAATTACACTAATTTAGATCACTATATCGCAAGCTATTAAAGAAACTTTTGGAAAAAAATTACACTTTTTAATAAATTCAATCTAATAAACAAATAGAAATTTAAATGTTAACTGAAAAATATTTTTAAAATTTGAATATTAATAATAAAAAAACAGCTAGTATAAAATTTGAAAAATTAACGTATTTTACTTTTATTGAACCACTGGACTCCATATGATTCGGTGGGTGGGTGAATTTGACGTTCTGGGAAATTATAGTTGTCACATTCTGTTTGTTTACATTTGATTAACAATGTACTTTCCAAATTATTGATATTTGTAAATATAAAAAAAAAATCTGCAGTTGTCGATAGATTCTATATAAACGGTAAGCCAATGATAAGAAAAATGGGTAGCATTGTAAATAATTTTCGATCAAACATAATTCATAATTTCGTCACCAAACAAAGCAAAATTTACTTTTTAGCATAAATATATTTTACAAATTCTACGCATTAAAAATTATGTTTTTTAAAAAAAGACTTTTAGCTTTAAAACACTTAAGTATAACTAGAAAACGGAATGTACTAGACATACATATACCACTGGAATCCACAAGGCGGCTGAATATATTTGGCTTTCTGAAGAATCATAGCAACCACACTTTGTTTGCTTAGATCTGTGTAACAATGTACTATATCACAAGATAACGTATTTCAAAATTTCCAAAACAAAATCTGTCAATATATCCAATCCAATAAATGCATAAATACCAGCCGACATATATATTCACAATTTTATGTGTATTCTAAAAGATGACTCCCATATAACTAGAAAGTGGAACACACATATTTTACATACACCACTAGACACCAAATGATTAGGTAGCTGGACATACATGTCTTCCTGAATAATCATCTAATGTTGTCTTATGTTTACTGATGCAAAAGAAGCGAGGAAGGGGGATAAAAAAAGCGGAACCACAGCTACCGAATATGGATTAAAAAATATATACAATGTCGTGGCATTGTATTAAATTTATGAGAACTAAACAATATCTAAAAGACACAGCACGCAATTAATTAACTTATACTAATTTTCTGATACTTAACAGTATTTGAAGGGCAATAGATATTCCTAAATGAATTTTTAGGAACTTAACCTTTATACATATACGAGTAGTAATTTTCCAATCTGAGTGAAAAGGTGTCCAGTCTAGTACTCGAATCCACAACCTGTTGCTTCAATTGCTAGTGCTCTTCCAATAGAGCTATCTGGACGGCATCCCAGCCAACACAATATTCTCTCAGAACAACTATTTGGTCATAACATTTTACTGTTATTTGAAACAGCACAACAAAATAAACCGCAGCGGAAGGAATACCAACAAACTATGGATGCGTAATTGAACTATATTTATTTTTCTTAACAAAATCAACTAATTTGTAAATAATTCATACGAGTAGTAATTTTCCCATCTGAGCGGAAATATACATATATTTTGGGATATTTTTCATTATTACTAATATTGAAAGTATGATAAAAGAAATAATAACATTACAGTGTGAGTTCTAAATAACCTATAGCTATTAACTGAAATAGCGTCTCAAAGCCTCACTACATATCGTCACGAATATATGCATTGAAAGTGGACATAAAAAGAACTTTTTTAACGTGACATCCACTTTTTTACACTTCTTCCAAACCGTCAAATTTAACCAAAGGTCGTACTTTTAGTGTTAAAAAATAGTATCTATGTAATGAAAATGCAACGCTATTGCTACTGAAAAGTATTCATCATTCAAAAAATGACATAAGTTTTCCAGAACAATAGTACAATTACACAAATCGTTAACCTTGTGATTTGCATTGGCAATCTTATTTACCAGATATTACTCCATCTTTGGGGTCACACAAAAGATTTGGTTAGCAAGATCGAACCGAAAGTTCATATTAACCACAAGAATGCTATAACTGATCCATTTATAAGCATAAAATTGAAACTTATAAATCTCCATCTGGCAAATTTTTGACTAGGTTGTGTTTCCTCTAAAGGTTTTAACTTTAAAAACACTATTTTTTTTTTCTGACACTACTCAGAAATTAATTCAGTTCAAACTGGTTGTTAAAACACACAACATAGTTCATTAATTTAAAACAATAAGCCCTGTACATGTTTTACTTATATTTGCCGCAAATAACAGACGAGTATACAAACAAATATAGACTTATAAAACAAAACAAAAAAATCGTGTAAATCAGAACACCTGGCAACATCTATAATAAGGTCTTAAACATTGAGGTCTTAATCTGTCAGTTTCACTGGGATAGTTCACACTGCATTTTTGTAATACAAATTTTCTAATTTTTTATTGCTATTCGTCCCTGCTTTTAATATACTATTTTGAATTTAACCTTGACAAAAATAACGTGGTTAGAAGCATTATATTACTTTAAAACATTATTATAGTTAATGATTTGTAAGCTCTTCTCTACATATTGATTAATGAAAAACAAAGCAGCATTTTTCTTTATAAATGTTATGATAACTGCAAATTTACAAAACGATTTGAATGCAAAACTAGCATGTAAAAAATTGTTATTTACTACATTGTAGAAATAAGATTAAATGTAGGATTTAAGCCCCCCCCCCTCCTCCCCTCCATAAAAAAAAGAAAAAAAAAGATCACAATTTTTTCAAGGTTTTTTAAATTTAGAAGCGGCATACTCTGTCTGTCAGTGTATGTTTTTCAGGCTTTCTATTTTTTTTTTTTTTGTTATTGTTGTTTGTTTAAAAAGTGCACGTCGTAATTTTAGTTTCCCCCAATTAAATACTTAAATAAACAGGCAATTACAAGCATTTCACACATCGGAAAATAGATGAATTTGACATTCTGTTTTAAAGCAATATGAACCTTTACCTAAATTGTCCTTCCATACAGCTAAAAATAAAAGGAATGCCATTTTGCTATTATATTTTCTAATGTGTCGGACAAAATTTGGGTTGTTAAGAACCAACTCTTTTAATTGATCATTTGTAGTAGAATTTGGTAAAGAATGATACGCAATAGACTAAAACCTTCCCTTAAAAATTATCTAACTAACAATGTAAGTCTCATCAAAATCCGTCCAGAAAAACTTTTTAAAAAGGCTATTCTTTCACAATCGGGTTCCCCTGATTATCGACATTTCCCGCATAATTCTATAACTAACCAAAGTAGAACGATTTGTAATATAAGTAAACTTTCAATGGATAAGTATCTAATTAACAGTATAAATCCTATCAAAATCCATTCAGCAGAACTCAAGTTCCCATTTGCAGATGCTATCAAATCATTTTTTTTTTCAAATTTTAATTATATACCTGTGAAAAGATTTCATGCGTTTGCGCATGTATGCGCCTGTAATGAAAAAATCAAGACAGGGAAACAAAGTTTTACAAATTACCGAGAAAAAATTTTGCCGTCATATTAAATCTATTCATATAGTGAAAGTCAAATATTATAGTTTATTTATTAATAATTGCAATACTACATAAGTATTATGTATGTGAGATTTTTTTTTTAAATATATCATTGTTTTTGTTTTTTCAAATAGGCGAATAAAAATCAATAGCGTAAAGACAAGTTTTTAGTGTTCTTCAGACAGCGAATGTAGAAGATTGTAAAAAGTTTTACGTTATGGTTCAACTACACCATAAAAAGAAACGAAACTTCTAAAAGAAACTGTAAAATGAAAAGATTATGCGAAAAAGGAGAAAAAAAATGAGCATAAAATTTCTCCTTCCTAGATAGTTTCCTTGAATTTTTTATCTTTAACAGAAATGAGAAAATATTTCCGCTATGTAATATCGTATCATATATTGTTGAAATGCATTAAATCTTGTAAAGTACCTTTTTATACACACATATTTAGAACCTTTGTTTGAGAGCTTCGAAACGTTCTTTCATTTATTAGCAACAGAAACTTTCTTTTACTGAAAATGTCAGTTATATTTATATATCTATCTATATTATATATAGAAAATGCCTAAAAATGACCTGTACAATTTTTCATGGAAGTTAGAATTTTTTAATTGAAAAGCAGCAATACTTTTATTCAAGCAAAAATGCAAGGAGTTAGAAGTTTGTTAACTTTTTCAAGAATAATAAGTGAAATTAAATAAAATTTGCAGCGGACTTACTTTTCTTTGTGTAAAATATTACAATATCACAGGAAGTGAAAGTGTCCACTATCCGCATAACAACAGTACTGATGTAGACGCATCATATATAGGAGTGTCGTTAACGTTGCATACCTTGTCACAGACCAGTTTAAGGCACGGTTTCAGAATTTCTTTTATGTAGTCGAATTTCATACAATGAAACATTTCAAAAAAGAAAGTTGAAACTTCGTTAATATATCGGCATTATTGGTAAAATAATGATACCAAAATCAAGGTTGGGTGTGAGTCCATGTATTTTGTTGGAATGAATAGATTTTAAAAATTGTTCCCCATGTAATAATAGCTTTGGTGGTGTGTCCTAGTTCCCTTCAAATTTGTCCGTAGAATTTTGAGATACTCTGCATTTTGATTATGTTAACGAAATTTACTCGCATTTATTTTGCTCATTTAAATTAGTTCTGCATCTCTGTGATTGGAATTTTTTTTTTTTTAACCAGATGGTAATAACATCCATTTTATTGAAACTTTTAGTTTTTTAGACTTTTACTTACTTCTTTTCACTATTTTTTATGTGTAATTTATTGGATAAGATTAATATATAAATATTGGTCCAACGATGTGGATGTTGGACAATGTATATCAGACGAAAAGAAAAAGACTTGTATAACTTTAATTCTTTTAATAAAATGATCGTAATTAAATATGAACTGTACATTAATTGGGGATAGCTGAGGGCGATCTCTACACAGGACGTTTTTACTTTTTGATTTTGGTTGTAGTTTTCTTTTCAGTCTTTTTTTTATTAAGATACTTTCACTTTCGAAACCGGTTACGAAAGTGGAAATATCTTAATAAAGAAAACTTGCAAACAAAATGTAAAAAGTAAAAAATGGTCTCAGATATTCAATGTAAAGAAAATATTCAAAAATATTAAAATGTAAATGAGATGCTCTAAAAGAACTATCCCATATTATTAATATTAGTGAGCGGGTGTTTTCGCTTAAGTGAAGTAGCACTTTAAATTACAATATTCGGAGAAAAGACTCCACCGGCTCAGTCTGTGGTGCCTCGAAATTCAGTCGGAACACCTAAAATATACTTTGCTTTTATCGAAAATTCCACAACGTTATTCGATTTCATAACTTTTGAATAAGATAACTGGGAATGTTTTGCGTTTATGAATAAAAATTAATTCAGAATGAGTCAGATAGTAAAAAGCCATTTTAGATTTGAGGACTGTATTGCAGAAGCACACCGCCGTGCGAAAACAAAATTTCCATGAAAATGGGACAGTTTAGATAAAAATTTAAAACATATTGTATATTTTTAAAAGTAAAAATCTAAGGCTGTGAAACAAAAAGAAAAAAAAAGGGAAAGGGAAAGAAAACGCCAGTTGAAATTTTCAAAACCCACTGACGCGCGTTGAAGCCTTTCCCTTCGTAGCATCAAGAAGAAAAAAGTAGAATTCTTATCCTTCCTCTCTGTTTCAAATTTTCATCACATTGAGAAAGATTCAATCGTTTCAAGAAATCGAAAAAAATCTTTCATCGTCGATGGTTTTTCCGTAATAGATGTGATTCCTCAAATTCGGTTTGCTGTTCGAACAATCATTCTCGTTAAAAAGACAAATAATGTACATTAGAAATTATTTTTGTAATCTAGTTATCAATGCAAGTCAGATCTGTATTTTTGTCTGAAATCGTTTGTGGACAAATGACTGAAATATTCCTTTTGCGGGATTAACCATGAAACAAGATTACAGATTCGTATAAGGGCTCAAAAGCGGTATCATGATTCGCAATCGTTACCCGCATAGCATGCACAGTCACAGTGACGTCATTGTGACGTCAATGTGAGTCACGTACGTCACGTCACATCTGTGACCAAAATGCCACCACTTTGTAACGTCACACTGTGACCAAAATGTGAACGTCTTGGAGATCTAAAGAAAACTTAAAATAAACTTTAGAACATCTTATAACATAAAGAAAATTACTTTTTGACAGTTTTAAAAAATTTTGTGACGTTGCAATGACGTCACTGCAAGTCACATAAGTCACGTAAAACCTATGAACAAAATGCCAACACTCTGTGACTTCACGGTGTGATCGGAGAGTGAATTTGAAAAAAAAAAAACTCATAAAATATAGATTTGAATTATGTCATGTACCTAAATCATTAATAAAAATATTGTCACACATTATTTAAATATATTGAGTATTTCCAAAATAAAATAATAAATAAATATCTGTCTACACATATGAGGCAGATAATTTTTTACAATTTTCATTACCATTTTCATGAAATTTAACAAAATATACTATATAATACAAAGGTAAAAATCCTTAAATAGAAATTTAGTTATTTATCGAGTTAAGCAATTCGTGTCACGTGACGACCAGTTTTTCACTGTCACGTCGGATATTCAAATCAAAACGCCGACTTTGACATTCTTTTCTGAAAGATCTTCTGCTTTTAACAAAAAATGGAAAAGGTTTTTCAATAACATAGTTTCTGAACAAAACACGAGCCAATTTCGTGTATTTCCGAGCAAAAATGAATTAAAAACATGTTATAAAGTATATGTCATTCCTATAGCAATTTTTCCAAAACTGGCCAGTGCTTAGTAAGATGTCACCTCTATTAAATATATTGCTCTTTTCGATAGAGTGTAAAAAATGAAAAAATTGTACTTAGGAAATTTGATTGCAATTTAAATTTATATCGAAATTACTTTATAAAGCCTATTAAATCAATTATTATTTAAAATATATCTTTACTTTTGACGACTAAAGCAAATGCAATGGATTAAAAACTATATAAAAATGTAAATTTTCACAGCCTATTTCTAAGAATACAAAACTCTCTCATATAAAAAAAGAATATTATAGCATCATTAGAAGTTCATTTTTCAGCCATATAAATTATAAAGGTTTTGAAATGTCTTTATTTAAATTATTTTCTTCCTATATCATTTGCGGTAAAAGTTGGAAACATCTGCTAGCTGTTATTTTGTTGTGTTTAAACAATACTGCGCGCGCATATTGAAGGCAGACGACTTTTTCTCATTCGAAGCTAGGATTAGCGTGTGTTGGGTTCTTTGAAGTTTGTAGATTTATACTGTGTAAGTAAATTAACGTTTTAAAGTGAACAATCTCCATTTTAAAGTAAACCATCCATTTTAACATCTCACTGTGTCTAGCCGGGTGTGTTCATAAGGCCTGGGTGATATTTGATTTCTCAGATCTATGAACACATCGCTTCTGCTGGAATAATTTGAAAATTATTGTAGTGGATTTACATTCTAATTTTTCAATGAAAGGGAAGCAGTTAAGGAGCATTCCATCATAACCCCTTTATCTATAGATCAGCAGGTAACTTTTAATGTCTTCGCAGTTTTGTTAATAGTGCATGTTTAGTACTAGTACATTTAATAGTGCATTATTTAAAAGTAAGATGTTTAAATTTTCTTTTAAAAAATCACTTGTATTAAATTTTATCTTTAATTTTTTATATTTTTTAAAATAGATTGTTTGGAAAAACTGTATTTACTAAGAATATGTATTCTAAATGTAAAGTGTTATATAAAATGAGGAATTTATTTAATATTTTGCGTTTCTTAGTTCAATTTTCATAGTTATTCATTATAATTAAAAACATTGCAATTTTTAAAACTATTAATATTTGATTTGTAATTTAATAATTTCGTTGCTAGTGTAGGTTTCCAGAAATAATTTTCCGGTATATTTGAAAAAAAAAAGTGACAATTTAATACATTGAATAATTTATTTGTCGAGATATGTCAATGTTAGATGCACAAAAATAATAAATATTGATGAAACAATAAAATAACTGTTTAGTTAAGGTAATTTTTCCAGTTGTGTCATCGAATGTTTTTACTGTAAAAATTTATATTTAAGTTCTGCATTTAGTATTCTATCAAAAACTATAAATAAAATAATTTGTAAAGAAAAAAAATATATAATTTTTTTTTTTTTTTTTTTTTTTTTTTTTTTTTTTTTGGCATTTATGATCTTAAGTTCTATATTTCATTTACAACGAAAATTGTTTTACTGCTTGATACAATGTTTATTATTTAATAATATCGCACAATAGGTATATCTATTATTTAAATTGATTCCTAATGTAAATTTTTCAGAATGCTTATTTGAAAATGTGTACTTATATTTTCTTTAAAGTTGTTCTCAAATACAAAATAGCTAATTTCTGGCATATTTCTGAATTCATTTTTATTCGGAAATACATGAAATTGGCAGGTGTTCCTATTCAGAATAGGGTAGATGTGCCAGTAATGGACCGCCTTCCCGTAATGGGACACCTTCAATGTTTTTGGTTTATAAAAAAATAATCAATAAAAATTCAGCTTTATTTATTTCATTAATATGGTATTTTTAAATTCTAGTTTTAAATGCAATCATAATATCAATTATCTATTACTTTTTGTGAGGTGTCCATTACTGGAATTTAGGGTGTTTTGATTTATTTCTGTTATTTACAAGTAAATTTAGATTCACATTGGGAAATGTGACTATGAGCATGGTTAAATATTGTTGGTAGAGTAATATAATATTAAAAAATGTTGAATACAACAATTATAACTATTAATTAAAAAATAATTGTTAAAGAAATTCCTTAAGGGTGTCCATTACTGGCACATCTACCCTATATATAACGCTATTCATTCCAAATAGCTTTAATAATCAGGCATGCAAGTGCCATGCGTTTAAAAGTTTGTTCATAAATGTGTCAGAAAGTTTCGTGTTAACCGGTTTCTCAATCAGATGCAAAGTTTTAATTTGAATACGAGTTGCATCAATAAAAATGATTGCCGATCAAATCCTTATCGTCGATCTTATCCGTATTTGGTGAAATCTTGTTATCCGAATCCACGCGAAATCATTTATCAGGTTCGGTCGGGTTGTGGGCTTACAGATTTTTTGTTGTTGTTGTTGCTGGGTTAGGGTAAGAATACGGGTTGAATCAAAATATAGTTTCAGTCAACCATCATTCATGTTCAAGTTGACATTCAATCATGTTCAAGAAGTATATAACCGGATTCGTGTATGACTCTAGATCCGAGCCGACATCAGAAATTGTATCGTAACACAATTTCTGATAAAATCTGGTTACTCGGTCGTATGCAAGATTCTATTCCAAACAAGACTTACAGTAAAAACATTATACCCGACTCGGGTCAGATCGAGTTCACGAAAATCAGGTCACACGACAACTAATCCAAATCTATTCTGTAACCAAACAAATCCAAAAAGATCGATCCGAAGTTTCTGGATTGGATTCGGGTAAAATCTGGTCACCCGACCCGGTGCAGTGTCGTCACAAACGTCACAAACTTGAACCATAAAAAAATTTTGATCCGAACAATCCGTATAGGATTCGGCTAAAATCTGGTCACCCTATCCGATGCAGATTCGTCACATTTTTCACATTTAAGTCGCACGGTGACTTCACAAAGTAGTCACATTGTGAGGTCACAGAAAGCCTTGAAAACGGCCATAACGACCTCGCATTTACGTCACAATGACTTCACATCGACGTCACGTGACGTCACGACGACGGTCACAAAGTCACAGTGTGACTTCACAGTGACGTCGTCGTGACGTCACCATGCCTTACGGGTATTGGAGGAGCACTGGTGTACATTTTCGCTCACGCTTTAAGAGTATGAATATATTAGAGGAAACTTTTCTTCTGAAAATCAAAGTCATGGTTTAAGTTGCGTTGGTAGACGTTTTATATTGAAAATCTAGTATAGCATTGGCATGTTTTCCCGAGAGCTTTAAAACTTTGACGGGACGATGTAATATTTTGATGATACGTGCGCGTGTAGGCAGAGTTATAATATGTCTATCTGATATTTTGCTATTCCTTTATATTTTGAAAAACTTTTTAGAGTTTATGATTTTTTTTCACTTTTGTATCTTTTATTTATTTTAATATGTATTACCACAAATTTGAGAGACATTTTAATGTAAAAGATTTAGCGTAAACATTTTATCTCATGGTTTGTGCGGTTCTTATACTTTACAAGATTTTTTTTTAAGTTTTTGATATGTTGCTAATAATAATTTAAATACTGGGTTTCTTTAATATCGTTTTTAAATATATGTATATATATTAAACTATGAAAGGCGGGAAAATTATAAATGATTATACTTTTATTTTTTAAGCGTTTTTAAATTGTTTTAAATTCAATCGTTAAATCTCTTACGTGTGATATATATTGTTCAATTTATATAAAAAAATTAAATGAAATCGTAAAAGTTTCACAAAACATTAACAATTTTAAAATAATAAGAATGGAATTGAACAAAACCTGGGGTGAATGCATTTAAATGTTTCTTTCACTACAAAAAACAGGTTACAGATATTTGAAAAACTAGCCTGAATTTGCTTGCTAGTAACGGTAGGTCACCGAAATTTTGAAGACATGTACTTCAGTATTACTTTAGCCTAAAAAGTCTAAAAGAAAAACTATTTCATCAAATTTCTTTTTTTTTTTTCTGAGGTATGAGTTTTCTTGAAATGAAATATTTCATTACTAAATATATATTAAATTTTAATGAAATAATTTGCTTCTGCAATTTACAATGTTAGTAAAAGTTCTCAGTTAAAGGGTCATTTCACTAATACACACATGTGGTCACATACATTTGTAAACAAGTAATTTATTTTTAACTAAAAAGGGCAATTCGGAAAATGGAACCGCACAATCTGAAAACAGCATTGCACATAATATAAATGTCACCGTGAAAATATGTCGCCGAGACTAATTTCTAGAAATAAGTCAAAAATTAACAGATTATTGTAACTTGTTACCACGATACTGTGTAAAACTGGAACACTATAACAGAAAAATAACTTTTTTCCTCATCTCTACCAGAAACGAACCCCTACAATGTGACCAGGCCAACCACTATAGTCGTAGCACCCACGAAAGCATTTTGCTTCATCATTGGTTTAGATCATGAGCCTTATAAAAGGCTGGTTTGTTGGTTGATTTTGATTTTATGGCACAAGTTCTACAAATGGGCGAAGTTAACCGGCAATAGGAGTAAAACATAATTCTTTTAAAAAGTAAATTTCACGCGTTTATCCAAAAACTGTAAAAAAAAAAAAAGTAAACATATGAGAATTGTAACAGTAATCAGGTTAGCCTTACTTTTTAATTGGCTTTATGTTTGGCCGTACTACCAAATTCCTTACTGTTTCGGGGGGAAAAAAAGTAATAATGAAAATGATTTCCAAAAGTGTCAGAAATTAGGGAATATGGTTTGGAAAATATTCTTGACAAACAACGGTGCTAAAATTCTGATTCAGAACTTAATCTGAATTTGTATTTTTTTACGTTCTTTTCTTCTTTTTTTGCATTATAGAATCTGTTTCTTACCTTGATGCCAATATTTGCTTCAAATTTAAATTAAAACATTTATTTAGAAGTGTAAAACAAAACATAGATCGATTGATTTTTTTAGAGATGACGAGCATTGCAGTGTTCTTGTGAAATATTACTGCGATTTTAAAACAATTATTATTACAGTTCATCTTTCCAATACATTCTTCAATTTATAATATTTCTATGTATAATATTTATAATACTTCTATTTATAAGATACCTTCTGTAACAGAATTAATTTCTCTAAAACAGCAATGTTTTATCTATAGCAAAGCATCGATTACTTGCTAATTTTTGTCACATAAAAAAATACTACTTTTATATAAATAAATAGTTCAGAGCTGAGGCATATTACATTATTGCATGTAAAACATTATGGATTATTGTTTTCAAGATAATAATAAGAAATCAGTTTCATTGTCTTTTATATAAACAATGTACACTGAATTTTTAAAAATATGTTTCAAAGTGCAACAAAATATTTAAAAATTAAGATTTGACTATTTTATTATACTTCAAATAGACACTCTAAGCTTCTTCGAGAATTTTAATTTTACGTTTACGTTTTTATACATTATTATAGAACTGTTCATTGACCTAGAGCAGTCTGAATAATAAATAAAAAAGTACTTTCGATCTGCTACTATTTATTCAAATTTCAGTATTTTAGGGTATTATTTTTATTTGAAAATTTAAAAGAAATACAAAAAGTTAAATAAAATTCATTTCCTTTGTTTGAAAAAAAATTGCAATGAAATCGCAACTACTCTGATTACTTTTTCTTTTATAACCGTATCCATAATGCTTTCATTAAATGACTCCATGAAAATTTTATATTTTCCTTCGAAAATGGTCAAAATATCAGGATTGTTGAACCAAAAGATTTTAAAAATATATATAAAACTCGAGACTGTGGTTCAAATAAGCTATAAAATGAAGAGAAGGCTGCGAACCAAACCATAAAATGAAGGTATTATGTCCCGAAGAAAACATGAAAAACGAAAAGAAAAGAAACACGAATTCTCCATGAGAGGAAAAAAAATTGTGGATTACATTCATTTATTGAAACACAATAATAATTTGAAATAGCTATTTTACAAGAATCGTGCTGTTTGAATATTGTAGCTTTATAATTTTTTATTCTTTTGGCTATGGTGGTATAAAAAATATCATTAATATAAAAATAACTGTTATTTCCTTTTGGTAAGCGAATGTAATGAGTATGTATTTTATACTTATTTTAATTGCTCAAAGGTGTAACACACACACACACACACACACACATATATATATATATATATATATATATATATATATATAAACAGTAAAATAAGTTTTATTACACTGTTGACATGCTTCGGCAACATCGAAGTCATTATCAAAACAAGTTAGAATATTCTACATTTGTACGATTTATGATGCGATGAATTGAACCACCATCATTTACATGCTCTTTCAAATTACGCACGTATTTTTATATTTTTATTTGGATGTTTATTTCCATATTTGTAACCATCCAGAAACTCAGGCCATAGTTTTGCTAAGTTAAATGATGCTATGTCGCGACATATTGAATTTTTGCGTGTTACAATAATGTGTAGTACTATGTGTAAACATTCAAGTGAAAATTAAAAACATGCGTTTGTAATTTGAAAGAACCCTTGAAAAATTAAATTATAGCGTTTCATATCAATACATAATAGATCGTGCAATTGTAGAATATTCTTACTTGTTTTGATAATGACATCGATTGAGCCGAAACATGTCAGCAGTCTAATAAAACTTTTTTTATTGTTTATAAAACTTGATTTTACACCTTTCAGAAATTAAACGAAGTATCTTATTACAAGGTGTTATATTTTGTTATATATTTATATATTTTTTTAATTATCTTCAAGGAAAAATAAGTTTTTTGTCATGGATTTCATTTCTTATTAATTTATTTAAATTGTTTATGTAAACAAAATAGTAAAATTCATCAATATATTTTGATTGATCATACATTTTTAACTCAAGTGATATTCTACTAAACATTAAAAATAATCAATTCCGATGTATAACTCAAGTCAACCTTATCAAATAAAAAACACATTTATATCATTTTCTTTTTCAAATTCATTCAACTGACATATTACAATAACATTACACCTACATGAATAAGGATTACCGGAACTTCTAGAATATAATCCGATGAAACATGCTGATAAAGAAAAATATGTAATCTCATTTGCAAATGTCATATTTCCATTTGAAATGTTCAAATACTTACATTGTAGTCATTCATTATGATTAGCATAACGAGTTTTTTATGACTTGTAAGTCATTGAATTTTGAAATCCGTTGAGATATATTGTTGCGCTAAACTAAATTCTCATTTAGACAAATACACTGAACATTAATAACACAGAACTTTTGTATTAGAGAGTTGTAATTAAAATTAAATGTATTCTATATCCTTATACTTTAGCAAAGATAATTATTTGCGGACATACCATAATGCACCATAGAAATGAATGGTAATTAAATGCATGTTGTATCTTTTTTGTTTTCTTTTCTTTTGTACTTAGAAAATTTCTCATTTTTTAAAAGTGTATATTTTTTTGAAGATGATAAAGTAAAATAATAAACAGTCAGAAATTTGTTTAACACTATTCCGCTTACAAAATTTTTAAATGTCCACTTCTTTTCAGAAGTAATAAATACCCTTATAAACAGTATTTTGCATATATATTGCATATAATTTCTATGCATTTGAATGTCTAAGATACAAGAAATAAACAAACGTACAAATGGTTGAATAAATATGATGTAATGTCCAGGGAAAAACAATGAAAGTATAAACACATCTTGATAATTTCGCTAAAACAAATAGTACAGAAAATAAAGAAATACCAGTGGCTTAAACAAACATTTTAACAAATGTTTGTTTAACCATTCACCATAATTACTTTTCTTATTATTTGTAATTATGTAAACAAATATAATATTCTTATCAAATGATTTTCCTTAACAATATCTATTTTTGCTTTCAATTTGGTTTAATATTTTTATTATAATAATTCCCATTTTATTTAGCAGTCTTTTCTGAAAGTGAAGGTGAAATTTTTTATGACACATTATATTATCTTTTAATATATTTAAGGCGAAAATAGAACAGCTACTGAGCTTCAATTTAAGAGTGAATAAAATAAAAATGAGAAAAAATTGCCCTGAAAGCGAAGTCTTTTCATTAATTACAGCTTTTTGGCACACAGCATTTGTCAAAATGCATTTCCCTTTCTATGAAAAATGTTTTCAGTATATAAACAGTTTTCAAAATACTTCAGTAAGATATTTCTTTTATAATGAAAAAACTAAAAATACTTTATAATCGACACTATATAAATTAACCATTATTAAGAATTCGATAGAAAAAATATACCCAATATTGTTGAATGCACTCATAAAAAAAAAAAAAAAAAATGCAAATACAGAAGATAATAACTTTACATAAAGGAAAATGGAAATTCAAACTGTGAAACACTTTATTAAGAGCAATATTCCAAACTATAAATAAGTTGCAAATGATATTACTTTGAACATAACAAGCTATCACGCCGAAATTACTATATTCAAATTTCCGGTTCAACACCCCATATGAAACTAGTCGTTGGGGGCCACCGTAATACTTACCCATCATGGATATGCATAATGTAAAATATTAAAATAAAAATGTGTAAACTACTTATAAAGTGCATTGCAATTCAAATAAAATCGTGGCTTGATGACGTCACAAACTTTAAAGGCTCGATTACTGAATTGCTTGAAAGAAACATCCTTATAACTCCAAAAATAATAATCCTATTAACTAGCGTTTTATTGCATCTGATTAAGCGTCAAATTTCCAATTAAAATATATCTTTGAAGTGAAATTTGGGTGAAATACAGGTTCGTGAAAAATCGAAGAGTGTGGAAATAGGATTCCAAATATCTCGGCAACTACTTATCCGATCGACTTCATGCTTTATGCAAAATTTGTTTTTTTTTTTTATTGTCTTTTATATTCATTTCTTAAAATAACCAATTTCGAAAATTTTTATATACCTTTTATCAGAACGAATATTTCGAGAGTCCGAAAAAAATTGTTCCGGTTAATCGAGGTTAATGAAATGAAATAGGCTTCTTCCCATTATTACATACTAAGTACATACCAAATTGCAAGTCTCTATCTCAATTTTTTCGGGAGATAGAGCGTTTACAGACACACAGACACAGACACAGACACACACACAGACACACAGACGGACGGCAAATTTTTTTTTCTAAAAATATGTTTTTCGGAATCTCTAATGTCTGAAACGTGTAAATCCGTCAAAAAAATTTTTTCGATTTTCAAAACGATTACAAGACTTACCCTATACTACGTATGATGGGTAAGTAAAAATATGAAAATTAAGAGTTAATCAATCCCAGAAACCACGTAGGAAAAATTCCAAATAACTACCCATACTCGAAAAAAATCCTTAAAATTAAATCCAATTTACGAAATAAAACGAAAAATCTCCACTTACCAACACAATTTTAAACTAGTGAACAGGACATTGTTACTCTGGCATGGAATAATTATATGTTATCAGTTAATTAGTTGAAGTTATTTAAACAAGATTGTGAAATAGTCAAAAGATAAATAACTAAACTGACGACAAATTATTAATATATATAAATGTTTAATAAATTTTAAAACTATTAGAAAAATTTTCTAATTTAACAGCACAATAACGTACAAAACAAAATATATATGCGTGTGTGTATATACAGGGTGATTCATAAAAGATGGGCAGAACTTTAAGGGGTTATAGTACACTTAAAGACAAATAATATTAAATAGGAGACTAAGGGTCCCAGACGTATTCCCAAGGAGATGGGGGGCATTAAAGTTTAGGGTCCGAAATTTCAAATGATTATAAAACATGGAAAAATTGGTCGATTCGTTTGCGGTTTTTGCAAAAAATTTTCTTTATGCCAGTATTTTCTTGAAATAAAATTTTAAAGTTCAATTTCAAAAAATGCCGATAGGGGGCGCTTTAGACTTTGGAGTAACAAACAACTATTTTTTAACGTTATTTTTTGTATTTCTTTAAATGATTTCGAAAGCTTAGACTTAAACTTAAATTTTGATCTAAAAATCTGAGTCCTAACGAGTAGTTAAGTAGCGTAAACTGAAATTTGAAATTTGAAACCCTTCTCCCCCCAGAACAAAAATCAGTTATTCCCGATCTTTGTGTCGTAGATTAGGCTCTAACTACTGCCGCGTTTTGCTAAAATTATTCTTTATGTCAGTATTTTCTTGAAAATAAATTTTAAAGAAAATTTTCAAAAAATTCCGATAGGGGGCGCTTTAGACTTTGGAGTAACAAACAACTATTTTTTAACGTTATTTTTTGTATTTCTTTAAATGATTTCGAAAGCTTAGACTTAAACTTAAATTTTGATCTAAAAATCTGAGTCCTAACGAGTAGTTAAGTAGCGTAAACTGAAATTTGAAATTTGAAACCCTTCTCCCCCCAGAACAAAAATCAGTTATTCCCGATCTTTGTGTCGTAGATTAGGCTCTAACTACTGCCGCGTTTTGCTAAAATTATTCTTTATGTCAGTATTTTCTTGAAAATAAATTTTAAAGAAAATTTTCAAAAAATTCCGATAGAGGGCGCTTTAGACTTTGGAGTAACGAACAACTATTTTATACCGTTATTTTTTGTGTCTCATTAAATGCTTTCTAAAGCTTAGACTTAAATTTTCAGCCCAAAATCTGAATCGTTAGACGTGGTTAAGTTTCTGGGGAGAGGGGTTTGAAATTTCTACTCCTGAGCACAGTTCAGTTTACCATGTCCACACATTGTGTGCTGTGATACGAGGTAAAAAGACACAAATTAGGATTATGTTACCAAAGCATATTTATTAACATGTAATCACAATAAATGTTCAAAATTGTGACCACCAGAGGTTATGCACGCAGAACAACGGCGACGAATGGAACGGCGAACATTCGCGAAAACATCAGGCTTTTCGAGCACTTCCCCTACAGCGGCGGAAAGTCTGGCGACCAGTTCCTCGGGGGATTCAATGGGTGTCTCATACATAAGAGCCTTCAATCGTCCCCAAAAAAAGAAATCGAGGGGTGAAAGATCTGGCGAGCGAGCAGGCCAAGCAACAGGACCACCTCGACCAATCCATCTGTTCGGAAATGTGATGTCCAGATAGTTGCGGACGTCTCGTACGTAATGGGCTGGCGCTCCATCGTGCTGGAACCACATGACCCGCCGGATGCGTGGAGGAACAACGTTTAACAGGTCTGGCAGCACATGTTGCAGAAATGTGAGGTATGTTTTACCGTTGAGGCGTTCAGGAAGAAGGTACGGTCCGATTAGGTGGTCTCCGAGGATTCCTGCCCAAACATTGATGGAAAAGCGTCTCTGATGAGCATGTGGATACGTAGCATGTGGATTGACATCCGCCCATACATGTGCATTGTGTGTGTTAAATGTACCTTCACGTGTGAAGGTACATTCATCGGTGAAAAGCACAGTTCGTCCAAAATGTGGATTTAGCGCGTTCTGCTGCAGAAACCAGCGGGCGAATTCAATACGATTTGGATAATCCCCTGGAGACAGTTTCTGGACTCGTTGCACATGAAACGGGAGCAAATGTTCATCCTTCAGTACCCTCCAAGTCGTGGACTGTGAGGTATCCACCTGGCTAGCCACTGTTCGTGTACTTGTACTTGGCTGCGCCGCTACTACATCCAGAATGGCTTCTGCAACAACTACTGATTCGTCCTTTTTTGCACGACCTGCATTCGACCGGGAAGCGAGAAATGATCCCGTCTCACACAACTGTCTGTGCAAGCGCTCGAAAGTTTTGCGGTTAGGCAACCGCCTGTTAGGAAATCGCTCTCCGTACATTCGTTGTGCCTCTGCACCATTTCCATCTGCCGCTCCGTAAATTAAATGCATCTCAGCCTTTTCCTTATTCGTGAAGGGCACCATCTTCCGATTCATTACTACAGCGACTTACACTTGACTCACCGTTCAGTGGTTTTTATGCCTGAATCGTGTCGAAATTTTGCATACGTGTTCTTCTTCTTCCCCATTTGACATTTGCATACTTTCTGTTTCCTTCTTCACCCGGTGACTAGCGTCAGGAATGGAGCTTTAACGTTTGCATGAGCGACGTTTCCAACTGTGCCAGTGCCTTTATGAGTGAATTCCGACTATGCAGTCCTTGACGAAAGTTGTATTTTTGCCTCGTATCACAGCACAGAATCGTTGGGCATGGTTAAGTAGTGCAAACTGAACTATGTTCAGAAGTTGAAATTTGAACCCCCTCCCCTCGCTACTGAACCACGCTCAGCGATTCAGATTTTGAGCTGAAAATTTAAGTTTAAGTCTAAGCTTTAGAAAGCATTTAATGAGACACAAAAAAATAACGGTATAAAATAGTTGTTCGTTACTCCAAAGTCTAAAGCGCCCTCTATCGGAATTTTTTGAAAATTTTCTTTAAAATTTATTTTCAAGAAAATACTGACATAAAGAATAATTTTAGCAAAACGCGGCAGTAGTTAGAGCCTAATCTACGACACAAAGATCGGGAATAACTGATTTTTGTTCTGGGGGAGAAGGGTTTCAAATTTCAAATTTCAGTTTACGCTACTTAACTACTCGTTAGGACTCAGATTTTTAGATCAAAATTTAAGTTTAAGTCTAAGCTTTCGAAATCATTTAAAGAAATACAAAAAATAACGTTAAAAAATAGTTGTTTGTTACTCCAAAGTCTAAAGCGCCCCCTATCGGCATTTTTTGAAATTGAACTTTAAAATTTTATTTCAAGAAAATACTGGCATAAAGAAAATTTTTTGCAAAAACCGCAAACGAATCGACCAATTTTTCCATGTTTTATAATCATTTGAAATTTCGGACCCTAAACTTTAATGCCCCCTATCTCCTTGGGAATACGTCTGGGACCCTTAGTCTCCTATTTAATATTATTTGTCTTTAAGTGTACTATAACCCCTTAAAGTTCTGCCCATCTTTTATGAATCACCCTGTATATATATATGTAACAATAACACATTAAATTCGTTTTAATCTTTTCTTGTAATTTAAAACGAAAGAAAAACACGAGTTTACTAGTTTTGAATATATATCTTCTTAACTTATGTCCAATGTTGTTTAATATTAACCTTATTTAAAAATCACTGAGTTTACACCCTCTCCCACTTCGAATAGGAAAAAAGTATTCAAAAACAGAAAACAAAATAAGATTCTTAAAGTATAATGGCCTGCTTTTAAATTCTGAGAAACCTTATAAAACAATAATACTTTTCAAGATAAAGTCACGGTTATTGTCTAACTAAATTGAATATTATATTTTAATGCATCAAAGTTATTATGAAAAACTCACTTTCAGTGCTTTTATAATAAGTGTTTGGTAAACGTACAAAATTACACTGTGCCAGTTTATTATCACGCAACACACATTTGTTCTTTTGTTATGCAATTTTTCTAATAAGTGTCATGATTAATTGCTAAAATAACAATGTAAATACAATATATTATATAAGAACAGTGTTATACCATTGTTAATATTTAAGATTACTTTTACTTTGACCTTAACAAAAAATAATTGCAAATTTTAATTTTAGTCGTTTATCCTATCTGTTTTTCTTTCTATTTATCAGAAAATAAATGTAATATCCCTATCAAGAGAACTTCTTTCACACTTTTTTTAAATTCAGTTTTGAGTCGGACTTTGGATTAAAATTCCCATTTCTTTTAGTTGTACTTTGCGAAGATGACATCATTTATGACACATTCTCTTCATATATTCATAACGAAACTGGGACAGCTATTTAACTTGCATTTAAGAATGAATAAAAAATAAATGATTAAAACTTGCCCTGAAAGCGAATTATTAATTATAGCATGTTGGTACACCACCTTCGTCAAAATTCCTTCTCTCTTCTCATATAAAATATTTTCACAATAAAAATTATTCTAAAAATATTTCATTAAGATGGTATTTCTTTTTGAAGGAGAAAAATAAAAATACTGTGACAGATAACTGGATTTTTGAAAAACAAAATTATATTTTTAAGGTTAACACAATAAATTCATTTTATTTTATTTTTCCTTGTATTTAAAATGGAATTCTAAAACATGAATTATATTTATTTAAATAAGTATTTTTAATATAATCCAGTTTCGGTCAATACAAATCATATTTAGAAATCTATATCGATAATCAGTGTTACAACCCCTCCCCCCCTAAAAATAGAGTAAAGATATTATTCTAAAAAGTAAAATTTACCTATTTTGAAAAGTATTATTAAACGATAATACTTTGGGGCAAAAATCTCTGGATTGTTTTCAAGGAAATTAAATATTATATTTAAAAGAAAAGTAGTTATAATATTAACTTGATCTCAGTGCGTTTATAATAAAATTTTAGTGAATGCGCAATATTGTACTGTGTCAGTTTATCATTATGAAAAAGCATTTTTGCATTTGTTAAGTCATTTCTCTAAAATGGACATGATTAATTACTAAAACAACAACATATTTAAATGCAATACATTTAATTACAGTTTTATATCAATGTTTATATATAAAATATTCCAGGTTCACCTTAACAATAGTTAATTGCAAACTTCAATCGAAATCGTTTATCATAGATATTTTCTTAGTTTTCTTCTGACTTATAAGAAAAAAAATATATAATAACCTAATAAAATGAATTTCTTGTTCTCTTGAATGCAGCTTTGTATTTGGGTTTTGGTGATAAAAATTTCCATTTTCTTTAGCAATATTTTGCGAAGATGAAATCCCTTATGACACATCCTATTATCTTTTAATATGTTCATAGTGAACATAAGATATCTACTTAGCTTCATTTTAAGACTGAATAATACAAATGACAATAATTTGTTCTGAAAGAGAAATCTTATTACTAATTACATCATCTGGGCACACCTCACTTGTCAGTTTTTGTTCCAGTTTCAAAAAAAGTTATTCCAGCATTAAAACATTTTAAGAATAAAAGAATATTTCTTTTAAGAATAAATTAAAAAAAAAATAATAATAATAATTGGAAATATGAAAAAGGCAAACAGATTTATCTTTTCTAAAATTTAAAATTAATCACTTTATTATTCATCATTTGAAACAATATTGTAAAACAAAATTTCTTTTTATTTATTGATTTACTTCCATTATTTGTAACTGAAATCCACTTTCCACTACAACAACTACTTAACCTTCGTACCTTGTTGAAATTTTACTCAACGTTGATAAAAACATTTCACACCAGAATTTGTTTTTTTAAATGTTGTAACATATTTATTTAACGTAGTTCTGTGTAGCATTTATTTAACTTACTTTATGAAAAAAAAAATCTGGTTCCAATCGAATAAAATAAATTATAGAAGTTGGTCGATTCTACCCATTCAGAGTAGGAAGGTTAAACAATATTTGGTAAGCCACAAGCATTAATAAAAATTTAAAAAAGCAAAGATAGAAACATGAAACAAAAAAAAAAAAAAAAAAAAAAAAAAAAAAAACAGAGAGAGAGAGAGAGAGAGAGAGAAATAGAAAGAGAAAATCAAAAGAGGCAATAAGAAACAGAGAAAGAAAGCGAAAAACAAAAGAAACAAACAAAAGAAAAAAACAGATATAGCGAAAAATAGTTTTCTGAAAACTATCAATGTATCCAACTGAAATTCCAAGAAATATTTAAAATAATGTTGATTTTTATATGATTTTTATTGCTAACAAATTACTTATTATATTTAAAAGGAACGAAATTATGATCGGAAATACACTAAATTTAAAGCAATTAGTTATCTCTCTCTCTTTTTCTTTTTATCATCTGGAAGAAAATTGTTAAAGAAGAATTATGTTTTATAAAAATACATGTATGAGTGTAATTCCATTTCGACTATTCGAAACTGTCATTAGATAGCCTCTTATAATAATAAAGAAAATTTAAAAATACAAAGATCCCAAATCAGGAAAAACTTTTCTTCTTACGAAAGAGTATTGCATCCAATATGAATTCTAAAAAATTCTGTAAAACGGTGTTACTTTTGAGATAATCTCAAACCTGTTTTCAAACAAAATTGGTTATAGTTAATTGAAACGAACTTAAGTTGCAAAACTCACTTTAAATGCGTTCAAAATGAACTATTAGTAAACGTGCAAGATAGCGGCGTGTCAGTCTATCATCACGCGATTCATGTTTTGCCTTTTGTTATGTAATTTCTCTAAAGCGTGTTGTGATTAATTACTAAAATAACAATAGGTTCAAATGCTTAATAATATATTTATGTAAATCTAGCGTTATATTAATGTTAATATATATGATATTTTAGTTTTACATTAACAAAACTTAATGGCATATTTCAGTATAAATCATCTGTCAGAGCTATTTTTCTTATTATTTGTATAAAGTATTTTTAATACATAGTTATATCAAACCAACTTCTTTCACGCTATTTTTGCATTAAATTTTAAATTAGGCTTTGCATTATAATAATTTCGATTTCATACAACAACGCTTTTCTTTATTTTATGCCACCTCCTATTATCTTTTATATGTATACACACACAGATAAATATATGTAGTGAAAATAGGTCAGATACTTTGCTTCATCTTAAGACTGAATAAAATATAAATGAGCAATAAACTGTCCTAAACGAGAAACCTTTTCATTAATTATAACATTTTGGCACAGTGTAGCTGTCAAAACACTTTCCTTTTTCTGTAAAAAAAATTTATCCAGCATACAAATTATTTTCAAAAAAGACTTAAATACAAATTTATTTTTATTTTTAAATAAATGATAAGAAAAATACATGATAGGTGACCCAATATGTGAATAAATTAGTTTGTTACTTTAGGAATTTAAATAAGAACAGTTATTTATGTATTCATTCATTTTTTCCTTTTCTTTTTTCCTTTCCTTTTGTTCTTTTTTCTTTTCCTTTTTCCCTTTTTCCTTCTTTCTTTTCTTTTCTTTTCTTTTAAAGAGACGATTAAAAATCGTGTTTCTGAAATAAATATTTCTGAAAGGGAGACGGCTTCATGTGATTGATGCAAATCATAAATTTATTCTACTGGGAACAATTACAATTTTAAAATAGAGAAAGAAAATACATGATACATGGAAGGATATGTGAAGAAATAACTTTTACACTTCGGAAATTTAAATGAAAATAATAATAATAATTTTTTTTTCCAAAGAGGTGATTGAGAAACATATTTCTAAAATAATAATTGATAAAAAAAAAAACAGTTTTTAAGACATATATTATAATTTTAATTTACTGGAAACAATGATTATTTTAACGTTAAAACGAAAGTTTTTGAAAATTGTTTTATTACTGACTCAGTCCTTGTCAATACCCAAAATATTGACATCTAAAGAAAACCGAATTAGTATTCAGAGAACAATGAATTTGACATGCCCGATCAACGATGTGTGCACTGGTAAAAATCTACAGCAAACTGTCCAGTCATTTGATCGTTTTTGCAAATAACGGTTATTTGACCATATTAAGAGGGTATTTTGACCATATGATGGTCAGGATAGATTTAAATTACAGTGAAGTAACTGTTATATTTAAAACGATCGAATGATTGACCAGTTTGCTGCAAAGGTATTTGGCTGCTGAGACGGACGGATGGAATGTTATATTCTGTAATCACAGAGGATGTTACAAACACAAGAAATTGAAAAATAATCTTTGCATATATATATATAAAATTGGAGCATCTACATGTGATTTTCAGAAAAACAAAACTAACTTCATTCGACTATTTAGACAATGTATAGTAAAAAATAACATTACAAAAACCTTTCGAGCGTATGTCTGTCCAGAATTGGCTCAGAAACGTTTGCATAATAAACACTAAAGTTGTCGCGGACTGATAGAAAATGCTTTTTGGCTACAATCTCCTGTTTGTCATTTGATCGTTTTTGCAAATAACGGTTATTTGACCATATTAAGAGGTTATTCTGACCATATGCTGGTCAGGATAGATTAAAAATAAGATGAAGTAACTGTTATATTTAAATCGATCGAATGATTGGCCATTGTGCTGCAAAGGTACGCGGCTGCCGAGACAGACGGATGGAATGTTCCATTCTGTGTTCACAGATAATGTTTCAAACACGAGAAATTGAAAAATAATCTTTGCATATATATAAAATTGGAGTACCTACATGTGATTTTCAGAAAAACAATACTAACTTCATTCGACTATTTAGACAATGTATAGTAAAAAATAACATTGCAAAAACATTTTGTGCGTCTGTCTGTCCTGAATTGGCTCAGAAACGTTTGCATAATAAACACTAAACTTATGAGGGAAAGATAGAGAATATTTTTTTGGCTATAATCTCCAGTTTGTCGCATTCTGATATCAAAAATATATTTTGTTAAACAGGGAGAAAGTACGAAAGTCAATCAATTAACCAATCCGTCAATTCTCAAAAACTCAATAACTAATAATTGATAAATTTTGAGGACCCTTACGGTGATTGAAAGGTCTGGTTAAGCTTTATAAATGATAATAAACACATTTTTAGCAATTGACTTTTGAATTTTATTTTAAAACGTGGATTGGTAAGTATACAGACATAATATTCCATAATGTTATAAATAATTTTAAAATGTAAGAATCCAATTAGACACAGTTAGAAAAATCTTATAAAATACAAATGGAACACAGCCGGTTTCTCGCAGCTAGTCTTTAATAAAGCAAAAGCATATGCGTTGTTCTTTTACACCTCGAAAAAGATACTGATATCATAACCGGAAAAAAGTATGTGAAAATATATAATTAAAATTTTAAAAAGCTAGTGTCTCATTGCAAGAAGAATCCAAATTTCTACCCAAAATTTTGAAGAAAAAAATAAAGATATTTGGGTGACATTTTAAACAGAATAAATTTGTTTGGAGCGAAATGTTCTGGAAGAACAATGTAATTTGGCAAGTTACACAAAATGCACGCGTCAATTACATTTTTAATTATGGGGGATCTTCCTCAGAATTGTTTAGACGAAAAAAGTGTTCCCATCCAGTACATCTCGTAATAGCACAACATTTTAAAGAAAACAAAGTCAGTCTGTTAAAAGTATAGTTGCAATATTGTTGTTATTGTTTAATTTATGAGCGAAAATCCGAGTCTATCACCAGTCATACACTATATTTAATATATATATATATAAATTAGTAAAGGTATTCTCATTATATTTATTTACAGTATTGGCTAATTTAACGGTTAAACAGCGTTCTTGCTTTCTTTACATTAAACAGAACTGTTATTGATGTACTAGAAAGACACCTTTAAGATAGATCTTCTCTTACTTCAACAATAAAATAAAAGTTTTATTGGAAATTCTAAGACTGAAAATATACTGAAATATTCATTTTTCTAGTGTAACAGCTAAGCAAAATCTATCACTCTTCCTTTTAAGACACGCTCTTCTTTCAAAAATATTTGCCCTCAGATAACACATTTGCATGTCTTTGAGGAAGAGTATTCCAATTCTTGCAAAGGGTAAATCCTTTATCACATTTCAAATAAAATCCTTTTTTACATTCTTCTTTAATTTCCTTAATGCTTATTCCACACTTTTATTGAGAGCCGCAGAGCAAGCGCAAATTGCTTATTTCCGGAGGCCTTCGCTTTGGCGAGCAAATTCGTTAGAGAATACCATCATCTGTTCATTTAGAATAATTTCCATAAAGCCCCCGAAATTTATTTATTCAGCTATATTTTTTTCAACTCCCATATTGAAGTGAGTTCACTGAATACTTCTCTTTTGAATTTTTCTGTCCGTAGCACGATATAGTAATATAATGTGATTTTAATGCAATCTCTTTAATTAATATTTTGAAGAGGTTACATAAATATAAAATACAATTTGGAGAGTTGTTATATCATGATTAGAAACATATCATTATTTACAAATATAATTATGAACAGGAAAAATAATAGCTGTAAAAAATGTGTTGTAATTTTTGATAAACAATTTACCCTTATTTTATCCTTTTGTATCTAACAGGAAGATTAAATACTTAACTTTGCATTGTAATAGCAATTTAAATTTTTACTTGTATTTTATTTATTCTTTATTACTAGACTCAGAAACTATCCAGTGTAAATTTGTGCATTATAACTAATTGTTTATTAATTACGTTATTGTTACAATTTGTATTGTAACTATATAGATTACAATGCAAATTGTACTCATAGGTGCAAATAGGTTACAATGTATATTCCAACTATATCGATTGCAATGCAATATGTAACTGTTGTACAGTATTGAAGATAAGTTATTATCAAATTTGAAAGATTTCTTAATGTATCTTGTTCCTTGACAGTGGTTTGGTGGGTGGTAAAGCACATAAAGGATTTTGACAATGGCTCTGAACGTTAATTTTAGTCCCCTGAATAGGTGATAGAAAAAGAGTGAAAAATTTACAAATCTGGAATACATTTATGATCTAAAATTAGTATATAACAGGATATCAAGTCGGAGTTTCGTTCGAAAGGAGGTTTATTTAGAACAGATTGCGTCTCTGGTGGTGGAAGGTAGAACTAAACGATTTTGCAGCGCCACGCTTTCTATACCGTGTTGCAGGCAGCGAGGAAACGTGTCCGAGTTTCTTTTAGAACAGAATGCACCCACTGACGGTGGAAATACAAGAATTTCCATTATCGTATTCTGAAATACATTAAAACTTTAATAATATCATCTCGTAAAAAAATAATGCAGGTATTGCATCATCTACGATAATGCAATACAGAAGAACAACACCCAGTATAGGGCATATTGTGGAAAAATACAATTCCCTTGATAATGAAAGTTTGCAACAATTATTATATTCAAATAACTAAAACATTGTTTTTAGACGTTAACAGACATATTTTCAAAAAGATTCGAAAAATCTGCAAAACTTAACTTTAAATTAATATTCTATTGTTGGGACCAAATGTCTCGCAAGAAACTAAACCTCAAAACCAATATATAAAGACATTATTAAATAAATTTTTATACAAGATTTTAGAAGCGTCTTAATTGCTTCCTTCGTCGAAAAAATGTATCTTATGTCTATTTTATTGAAATATGGAGATTGTGTTTTACTTTATAATACTGTAAATAATTTAAAATGTAAAAACTGCGGTTGGCTGTGGTTGGTAAGTAGCATATATTGCAAAAAAGAAGACACGGCGCAGTGTATTACATTTATAACTTTTTATAGCATTTTATATTTATTAATTACTAACCGACAAATCCATGTATGTCATTCGACAAGGGAAAATTGCAAACACTTTTCATACACCTGGTTTTTAATTAAATCTGAAAATTTGCATATCATTTATTTAGAGATATCTCTCTTTTAACTGATATATCTACTAACTGAGGGTTAGTGGTATTATTTACTAGATGAACAACACATTTCTTTGAAGTTCTGATAGGACATGGCATTAAATTAGATGAATGGCGGAATGGTTGTAACGAAAAATATTACTGATGAGTATTTCAAAAATATTTTGGATTTTTTCCTATTATACGCTACACGGTACACGGTTGTACAAAAATATGAAAATGTGTATTGAAAGTCTACAATAGATGCTTGCAATACATAGTAGATACTCTCATTGATGCATTCTCATTGATTGATCAGATTGACTTTCATTGATTAACAAAATTCAAATGGAACATGTAGTCCATGTCCTGTAGGCCATATTACACTTGGTACACTTTGATACTATTTTCGTTAGTTTCATGGCCTAATGGAACGTTTTAAAATACTAAACTAATATTTTAACAGGAGATGTCTCATTACTTTATTTTGATATCTACAAAACTGAAACTAGTGAATATAGAATTAGATGTCTAGTAGGTCGAGGAAATCAATTCTACTACTGGGAAAGTACTACTATTTATGAAAATGGCAAGAAACAAATTTTAATATTTCAAAATATGGATGTATCCAGCTTAATATCGGGTATGCGCCACAATTATTGTTTGTCATGACGTGAAAACCGTCAACAAACATAAATGTTTCTGTAACTATGCACTGATGTTTTAAGAACTTTATTAACTTCAAACTATTTGGTCTAAATAGAACCTATTTTTAAGAATCTTTAATGATTTCAAATTTAAGAGTTAATTTTCCCAATTCCAAAACATAGCTATTGCAAATATTTAGATTTTAATAATTTTTTAACGAATAATTTTAAAGCAGTTTTATAAGATATCTGTGGTACGGCCACATCTATTGAAGGACGTTAAATTAAGGAAACGGAATAATCAGATACTAACAGTATCAATCATAATTAAGTTTAGTACCTTGAATAGGTGTCGGAAATTGTTTTCGCTGCATACTGCTTGCAAAATTTTCCTCTGTGTAATTTAGAAGGCGTTTTCTTGTCGAAATTGTGGCCTTTATGATTCATTTTCCGAATACCTACACTTCCTTTCGGTAACATCTTAACATTTGTTCATTATGTCACGATATTCAGTTAGAATTGACGACTTATTGTTGCGTCTGGAAATAATAGAGCGAATCTTTATCTAGGAATGAGTTTTTATTTATAATACAATATTTTAATAGATACAAACTACATCTAAAAAAAAATAACAAGAAAGAAAAGAGAAAGAAATGGGTTAATAAATTAATTCACAAAATTAAAATAGATTTACTATAAAGAGCATATGTTTCTTAACACTTGATATTTTGTAGTTTTCAAACAGAATAATTTAAATATAGTCTGATAAGATATGTGCAGTGCGGACAAATCAAAAGAAAGAATTAAAGAAAAAGACAGAAAACCTAAATTTCAAACTTGACAAAGTATCAAATACTTTCTTAACATACAAGTTTCAAAATTTTCTGCTGCGTAGGATAAAATACGTTCTCTTGTCAAAAATGAGGTTTTTATGCCTTATTTTTACGCCTTATTTTTATGCCTGCGTAGTATGGCATATTATTTTTATGCCATATTATTTTTATGCCTTACGCGTAACATTATGCACCCAGAAAAAGGAATTGATTAAAACAACAAAACATGTTTTGTTGAGTAAATTTTGGTTGTTTTAGCAAAATTTTTAGTTGAGGTAAAAAAATTGGTTTTGTTGCTTGGACAAAAAAATTATGTTAACACTCTTCAAAAATTTTAACAAAATGTCATCAATTTTACTTGATTTAACAAAATCTGTTTTCTTAATTTTACAATAATTTTGTAATTCCAGCAAAATTTTGTTGTTTTTGCAAAATTTAAATTGTTGTGTAGTAGCCATATTTCTCTCACGTAACTCGATTTATTTGACTTATATAGCTATATAATTAAAGGATTAACATAATTTTTGGATAATTAAAACTATTTTTTGGGACGGACCAAGGTAGTTTAAAAAATCCCCCTGTCCCATTTATTACTTTCTTCTATCTTTACACAAAAAAGGTATTGGAATCATGAAAATTTTCGACTTCCGGTTTCGGACGGATTTTAGAAGGTCCTGAACACGATTTGACTGTTTTTAGAAAATGACTGTCAATGACTCTGTCTGTCTGTATATGACAAAAATTTTGTGGGCCCTCTATCTCAAGAACTAATGCACGGAATTGAATAAAACTTCATATTCAATTATTTCCTGATATAAATTGTTGCTGATTATGTTTTTGGTGTAAATCGCGCAACAGGTGGCGCTGCTATGTTGCATTTTTTGCGATTTCTGCAATAGCTTAATCTCATTTTCAGCAGTGAATTTTGCCTGTAATCTTTGAACATAACTCAGTTTATTTGACTTATATAGCTATATAATTAAAGGATTAATATAATTTTTGGATAATTAAAACATTATTTCATTGGGACGGACCAAGGTAGATTTAAAAATCCCCCTGTCCCATTTCTTTCTTTCTTCTATCTTTACAAGAAGAAAGTACTCTGATACATAAGTACTCTCGTACTGGAAGAAAGTACACTGGTAAAATATAACAGTGAATTTTTATTCTGCTTTTTGCAAGCGTAATTTACAGCTGAAAATGAATTAAAAAGTAACTATGTGTTGCCGTATGCTGGGCTTTGTAATGTCTTCTCATGTTTGCCGCAGAAATTTGCGTGCTCCTGATGACATTTCTACCTTGTGCTGCGGTTACAGCCGTTCCAACATACATAAGAGTGAGAAATGCGACCTCAAATATCGTTACTTGTAGCTCAGTGGTACAGCCTCAGACCGCTGTTCTGAGGACCCGGGATCGATTCCCGGCTTGGGCAGTTTTCACTCTCTCGGTTTTCGCGTGAAAGAAAGCAGGATAAAAATTAACTTGTTATTATTCAAGGTTTACAGGTGTAATTCACTGCTTAAAATGGATTAAAAAATAATTAAAATTGCATATTCAGATTGGTTCATTTAACAAAAGGTTTTGTAGTATAAACAAAACAAGTTCGTAATATAACATATTTTATTATTTAAACAAACAAAATATATTTTGTTGAAAAAAGAAAATAGATTGTTAAAATAACACATAGCATATATCTATATGTAACAAAAATAATTTGTGTAATTCAAGTAAAATTGAACCATTTTATTTGACTTAACAAAATATTTTTTGCTGACGATACAAAATTTTTTTTTTGGAATTGCAAAAAAAAATTAACAATATTTTTTTTGTTGATTCAAACAAAATTTCCATTGACCCATATTTAAACGAAAAGTTTTGTTGGGTCAAACAAATTTTTGTTGATTCAACAAAACTTTTTTCTGAGTGTGCCTTACGCGTAATGTTATGCGTAAGGCACATTACGCGTAAATCATAAAATGACACATAATTGATTGACACATAAAATGACACATAAAATGACACATAAAATGACGCATAAATGACACGCGTAAATCATAAAATGACACATCATTAACAACCTTTACGCATAACATTATGCCTTACGCGTGACGAATCTGCGTCTTTTTATGCCTTCAGACGTATAACTGCGTATGCCATATTATTTTTATGCCTTATTTTTATGCCTGCGTAGGATAAAATACGTTTTCTTGACAAAAATGAGGTTTTTATGCCTTATTTTTCCTAGACATAAATTGATTTTTAGTAACTTCTTAACATTTCTTCAATACATCACAAAATTCATAGTTAACGACATATTGTTAGGGCAGGAAATAATATAAAATTTAAATTATGGAAATAATAACAAGTATACTTCATTCAGTTATAAAATATAACTTATTCAATAAAATTAAATACTAAAATATAATTAAAGATTTGATGTTTAATTAAGTTTTTTCATAATTTTAAAACTCAAATACTATTTCCCACTTTATTTATTAAGTAGGTATAATCGCGGTTGAATTTTTCTGCGCTTTTTTATTTCTTTTATTTTCATTCCTTAATACGTAAAATGTTAATATTACTAAAAATTAATTAAAAAAATATGTTTAATTAAGTTTTTCAGAAATTTAAAACTCAATTATTTCCCATTTTATTTATTAAGTAGGTGTAATCGTGTTTGCATTTTTCTACGCTTTTTCATTTCTTAATTCGTAAAATGATAATTTCTAAAAAATAATAATAACAATTTTTAATTATTTTTTTTATAATTTTAAAACTCAAATATTTCCAATTTCATTTATTAAGTATATAATTGCGGTTGCATTTTTCAGCGCCTTTTCATTAATTTTATTTTTATTTCTGAATACGTAAATTGTTAATTACCAAATAATAATTAAAAATGTTGTTTCATTAAGCTTTTAATAATTATAAAACTCAAATATTTCACATTTAATTTATTAAGTATATATAGTTGTGGTTACATTTCTCTTCATCTTTATATCTTTTATTTTTAAAATTATATTTTTAATACATAAATTGTCAATATTTATCTTCGATTTCTGTATAAAACTTAGAAGCCACGATTTTGTTAAAAACTGCGGCTTTTATGCTTCATTTTCCATACACATACATTTTCTTTCGATAAAGTCTTAACATCTCTCAATTACGTCGCGAAAATCGGCTAGAATACACGATTTATTTTTGCATCTTGAGATAATCTACCGAGTTTATACAGAATTAAAATATCAGTTTTGATTTTTTTAAGACAATTTTAGTGCCAATATGTACTACATATAAAAAATGAAAACAATAACTGAGCAATAATTAAATGTGTTAATAAATTACTTAATTGATTTAAAGAACATTTAAAGTTCAAAAACATGAATTTCGAAATAATTTGTATGTTTTATGATTTTCTAACAAATAATTAGATCGCACAGTCTGATAATATATATATATATATATATATATATATATATATCTAATTGACCTAATCAAAAGAAGGAAGTTAAAGAAAGGAAGTGGAAAAAAAACAGATATAACAAAGTTTCAATCACGCCAATTCAAACTAATATCGTGACTAGGTCATGAAAATTGCATTCTCGGTGTTCTGGCTGCAAAGTCTTCCAATATGTAATTTAGAAGGCGTTTTTTGACAAAATTTTGCCTTTTATGCTTTTTTTCCCTAGTCATATATTTCCTTTCTGTAACGTCTTAACATTTCTTCATTTCTTCATTACGTCACGAAAATCGGTTAGAATTAACGACCTATTTTTGACGATAATGTAACGAGGAAGATATTTCTTAATACGTAAAATGTTAATACTTGACGATATGGAAATAATAACGAGTCTTTTTTCAATTATGAAACAAGAACGAAAAATCTTGCGTCAAGCATAGATTATGTAACACTTTCCAAAGCTTCCAAAAAAATTTTACAAATCATTACCGTTGCTATACACTGCTATACACACAATATTCTGTAGTAAGCCTCTTGTAATGCACCTTAGTGATATATATAAATTTCAATGCGTTTAAAATAATGAAACATTATTTAAGTAAACCGCAGACGATTTTTCTCCATAGACGTAATGTAACGGAATTCTTTTGACTGTCCCTGTAAAGTAATTACAAGTGCTATGCACACCATATTCCATATTTAGCTTCTTGTAATGCACCTTAGTGATATATATCAATTACAATGTGTTTGAAATTGTGTAACATCATTAAAATAAACCGCAGATGATTTTTCCCCATAGACATACAAAAATTTCAGGGCAATCCGAGGATATTTACGGGAGTTGGAGGACAGACGGCCAGACAAACCGAAGTTATAAACACTTTTCAAATAGGTTGGAAAGTGTTAAAAAGGGTTTTTCATTTATCAAGAAATTATTTGAGCATCTGTGCACCACACCTAAATTATTAAAAATAAAAAAGGGACAATAAACAAAATGTTCAAATGTTAATTGATGATTTAATACTTAATTCTTTAAGAGTTTAAAAATTTGAAATTTTCTAATTTTAGTCAGAGTTTTTAACATTTAGATTACTGGCCAGGTCTGACGAATATTTTTACATTCAAAGTACCTTAATTTATAAAATATTTCTTTGTGTTAGATTTATCTTGAAATTATCTTAGTATAAGTGCATGACAGAGATTATTAGAAAAAAAATTGTCACCGGGACGTACACACCGACCACATAATCAAGGGTTTGCAGTTTGGGCTGATTTATGTTCCATGTGTTTTCAATTTAGTTATTCTTATTATTTTGATATGCAAAATTTTAATATTTATTTTTGTTCGTAGACTGAATTTTAAAGATGGGTTCCTGTCAGAAATGGAGTTTTATGCGTTGTTTTTCCTAGACTTACATTTAATTCCGTTAATGTCTTAACATCTCTTCATTACGTTTACGAAAATCTGTTACGGCATATTTTTACGTCTAGAAGTATTATAGGGAGTTTATCCATGAAATAAATATGAGTTTTCATTTATTAAGAGAATATTTTTGAGTGCGCACACAAAAATTACGCCACTACCCTCCATTACTTCGCGAAAATCAGTTTTTAATCAGAAAATAATATAGCAATATTTTTTTCAAAAAATAAATTGAGTTTTCATATATTAAAAGACTATGTGAGCCGATTTATATGTATATATAGTATACATTTACCTCATCTTACAAAATTACAACAAAAAATTAACAATAAATAAAACGATAATAAAATTATCTAAAATTTTATTGATCACTTAAGAATTTATACTTTATTTTCATGCTTCATTATAATTATTTACCTTTTGATACACTTTTATCGTTTATTTTCCTAATCATACATTTCTGTTTTGTGATCTAATATTGCTTCCGTATATCACGAAATTTAACGACCCATTTTTGCGTCTGTGAATAATATAAGGGACATTTTATTAAATGACATATATTTAATTAAGTGGTTGTTATTTTCATGTAAAAAATCATCGTGAACATTACATAAAAGTACTAATAAAGTACTAAAAATGTTTAATACTAATTAAGGTTTAAAAAAATAATAAATACTGAAAATTTCGAATTTCATTTAGAGTTCTTTAATTGGGTTGTTTCAATAGATTTTATTCTGTTCATATTTTACCTTTGTCCTCATTGTTAATTAATAACTAAACTGCTAGTATGCTAGTATTTTTTTCCACTTGTGAACATCATGTATTTAAAATTACAATTAATTGATATAATCGAGAACTTTCACGTCGAAAAGAAAAACATTAAAATAAATTTAAAATGGTTATAATGATGTTGAAAAACAATAGAAAATAATATTACTGCAGCAAAAATTTTATCTTAATGAAAGTAACTAATATATTTTCAATAACTGCGTAATTTATGTGCGATTAAATATTTATGCATTTTCACCACAACAACGTATAAACATAAACTAAAAAGTATTCTTTGAGTTATATAAAATACACATACTTTTCTTTTTCACAAAATTCGTTTTTTTTTTTTTTTTTTTTTTTTTTTTTTTATAACACTAGCTTTTACAAAACTAATACAAAGATCGCACATAACAATATAGCCTATCTTTTAGCTTCCAGTAGTAAATAAAGAAAAACGTTAAAAAGTAGTATCCGAAAGGCAGACAATGATATAAAGCAAGTAAAAACAGAATATCTCTTAATATTATATTTCCAAACTCAAAATAGAGAACGTAAATACAAAGGAATAGAATACGCCTTTAAAAATGAACGACTTTTGAGCAAGTAGTGTGAGTGGGTGTCAAGTATTCGGCTTCAAATAAACTATTCAGCTTTGAGCATAAATGTAATAAATAATGAATAAATTATCTAAAAATTTAAAGTAACTTTATGGTATGTGGCGTAGGCGTCAATGAGGGACTAAACAAAATTTTCATTGTAGATATCCAAAAAACTTACAGACATTTGATGTGTTTTGTATCAATTTAAATAGTTATTATCACAATTTTACTTGAAAATATTTTAAGATGAACTCAATATCTTTAAAATGTATTTTTAACCAACTTTTGAAAATTAATTGTTTACTATTATTATATGAATGGAAAAACTGTATTTAATTTTTAAAAAATAATAATCAATTTTAATTATTTAACATAAATTTATAAACTGATGTGATGACGTTCGTTAATCGTCATAATAACTAGAAAAACAATTAAAAAATGTATTAGTAAAAATATATTGAAGTATTTATGAAAAATTAATGCATTAAAAAGTATCAGGGTCTAGACATGTTTTTGGCCCATGAAATAAAACTAAAATTCAATTTTGTTACACTTACTTATTTATTTCACATTTAATATTAGAAGGTTTATTCTGTACGATTTCAACAATAGTTTTTGTGTTTTGTTCGGATTTATACGACTTACAGAAGCTAAAAGTTCGTATTATTTGTAGTTTTGATGAAAAATATGCAATTTCTCCTAATTTTACCTCAATTATTTATATGAGCGCAATCGTGCAACACTTGCTTCTTTACATATATTATAAAACTCATCAAAATATACAACATATGTAAAAATAAAAGTGTTGCAAAGCTGCGCTCATAGTAAAATATTAAAAATAGAGAGTTGAGTAACTGCATTTCTTCATGTAACTAAGCAACTTTAGGATGCAGCGACGTGCTTAAACGTGTTAAAATGAACGTAAATATTGCTAATAATCATGAACATAGAATAGAGAAGGACTTCAAACGAAATAGTGTTAATATCAGGTCGTGACTTTGTAATGATCCGTGTTCAGCTGCAATCAAGACATACGTCTTCGAAGATATATAACGTATGGATTAAGTACAACAACTGTTATTCGCCGCCAGTTAATTTTTGGTATTGTCAGTGTAAAGTAGGAAGCCTGTGTAGTGGGATGTTGTGCACATATTGCAGCCATTTTGTGGTATTTAGGGTACCAAAGGCATGTGGCAGAAGAAAAGCTTCACGCTGCTGACAACAAGGATTATGTTCTAGATGCTGCTACCTCCCATTGGTCGAAAGTGAGCAATCTGTCGCGGAAGAGTCTGATTAATTAGTTTTGATCATATTTTACAGGTTTTGTTCATTCCATATTGTTTAATTAATACTCTAATATATTAACATATTTAATGTCCTGTCTCCTTTATCTCATGTAATATCCTGTTGTACCAAATCTGCGAGGATGTGTCAGCCTCTATTATAGGAGTTCTAGTCTACCCTATATTTATAATTCATATGACCTACCCTAACACATACGTAAATATAAGCATCAAACTCTTTTGGGCGAACAACTCCGCTTATGGATCCTAACCCTTTAAAATAATGAAATAAACTGATACATCCCATAATTTATAAATATATCTACGTCTTTATGCACGTGGCAACACACACCAGAGCTGAGGATATTTTTGATCCGTTATTTTAGATACTATACCGCCAGAATGCTATAATGCGCAGCCGTAAATACCGCCAGCAGACGACGTTTAGCCTCTACCCATGCTACGTGCTTAAAGTTTAACCGAAAATTTAACGGATGGTCTTGGATACGGGACTGCATTTTGAATTTATATTACAGTATATTAATATTTACTGCGTCAACAATGATTTTTTTCTTTTTTTCAGAACAAAAAAAAATAAACATTAATAATACATACTCCATAGGGCGTTATACTAATATTCTAAAGTAAATATCGCCTGCAGACGAATTTTAGTCTCGACTCAGGTCGCGTGCATAAAGGCCATTGAATGTTTATGTTTTTGTCTCCACAACAATGCACTTGAAATTAAACAGTATTGTGTAAACAAGATATACAATTTTATGCTTGAGAATATTGAGAGAATAACAAGAGATTTCTGACATTATTTTATAACATTAACTTTTTTTTCAAAATTTTTGTAGAAAAGTCTTTACAAAAGAAATATTTTTACTCTCAATAGCAGATAAAGAAAGTTATTAACATTTCCCGTCTGAAATGCAGGCAGTATTACAAATAAACTAAAAATGGATTTTAATTTTTTTTTTTCCAAATTCCAAAATTATAAATGAAGATACAAAAAAATACGAAAACACATTTGAACACATCGTGTGGGCGTAAAGTATTTGGCTTCAGTTGAATAAAACAAATAACGAATTAATCTTTTAAAAATAAACATATAAACTTTATGTCTTGTAGAGTAAATGTCAATCTGCATTCATCTCCATTGAAAAATAGGTATAAAAGAAATTAAAGACATTTGATTTGTTTCTATCAAATTAAAACGTTGCTATCTTAGTTTAACTTGAAAATATCTTAAGCTAGACTCACTACTAAGAAAATAATTGTATATGGAACTTATGATAAAATATTTTTTTTGATTTTATTAAATGAATGGAAATTTTTAATTTAATTTGAAATGTTTTACCTTTTTGAATTTTTTGAATTTTATAAAAATAAACTTTAAAAAGGTAACATATATTGTTATCTATAACATATATTGTTACCTAAAATGTTACTCTTATATACTGTTTAAGATTCTTGTCTCAATTTTTTACGAAATGACAATAATAATATATTCAAAAATATTTGATTAACGGTGTATGTTTTCTAGAATATAAATTTTAAATATGATAAAAAGAAAGAAATGTGATGAATAGTCACACTATTGAAATAAAAAAAAAGATACTTTAATAAAAACCTTAAATCACCATTTTATGTACTAATATTAAACTAGAAAAAAAAATCAAACAACTTCAAAAGTATTTTTGAATTACTTATCATTTAAAAAGTAATTAAAATTGAAAAAGCCAAGGACAGATAAAAATGGTTGATGTTACATTCAGAATTTCATTAAAGTGACAGGTGATAAAGTTCTAAACACAGATATAAGTGTATGTTCTAAGGAATTACGACTGTAAAATTTTCCCGTTTTATTTTACTTTCGAGTACACGAATGTTAAAAATTATCTCAGTATGCATATACATTTTTAATATTTAAACTTTTTAGTTATTTCTATTACAGTGTTCTTCGATGGTATTCATTTTTTTTTAAGTATTTTATTTATTTATTTATTTATTTTATTTTATTTATTTTGGAAACCATTGTGAGGTTAAGATTGAAAAAAAATGAATCTACCTCTTTTTGATAATAAATATTTGAGAAGGGAGTCTATTATTTTCCAACTTAGTCTGAATAAAATAATAACTCTATTATTAATAATAAGTATCAGAATAACTAATAATAATAGTAATACTTGCAGAGAAAATAAGTAATAATAAAACGTAGCATTCTTGACCATATCAATTTTGTCATTCGGAAATTAGCACTAAACACAAAAATGACACGGTTCTGCGCTGCAAACGTGGTAACTATATATAGAATAATCTATGTACATAGCACATAAAACACGAACTAATTATTGTCATTCAACCAGAGTTTCTTAAATAAACGTTTCTACTTCTCCGAAAGTGCCTGAATATTTCAACAAATCATTCTTCGTTTTAATCATGAATTATCAAGAGGTATATATAAAAAAAAAAAAAAAAAAATCGTCGGAAAAGCCATAAAGATACATATATACATACTTTTTAAGTATACATAAAACCTAGATATTTGGTAACAAAACACAATTATTTGTCCAAGCTGTGGCGGCACGACATGATAAATTTATCAGTAATGATGTATAAAATAAGTACCGAACTTGTTTCATTTTTCCATGATATTTTGCGACAGTAAAAATCATAATTCATATGTACTTTTATATGTCATTTGATTTACACGATTTCTTCACACACTTAAGTAAGAATAATACGTCTAAAATGCTAATAAATGAGCACTTATTAAAGAATTAAAACACTATGTACATACTGGAATGTAATTTGAATGGCAAAGAAGTTTCTAATGTCTGCAATGTAAATAACTAGCACTTTTTATTTGAAAATTCGCCAGTCAATACTTGTATTTATCCAAGTAGTACTTTGTATTAAATACACCTATATCCTTTTCATGATTGTCACTATCAATTTCAGTTAAAACTATTAATATTTCTGTAACATTCATTTTTTTTCTGATTTTGTAAAATAATTAGTTTATATATATGCAACATGTATTTATTTTTATCAAAATAATTACATACAGTTTAACAACTAATTAGTAATCTGAAATTTTTAAATTTGCGATGCATCTTAGTCGTGATTCATAACTTTCTTCCAGACTTTTTTGTTTCGAAATTGTCCTTCAAAGATTTAATGAGGACACAGTGAATAAAAAACGTTTTAACTTACATGTTTATAGATGTAGCGAAAAAAAATTTCACCCAAATTTGTAGACTTCCTAGAAATTGACAACTTGCGTAATTATAACTAAATCTGAATTAAAGAAGCATAAGCGAGATATTATGTCATATCACCATAATGTATTTTTCACCCACATCATATATTTATTTTTCTCCAATTAGTTAAATGAAATATGATGCTAGCCAAAGGGCATGAATTTCAACTTGCACATTCTAACTTCTAATGTTTAGTTGTGGAATCTTTTACTAATTATTCTGTTTTGAAAGTATTAATTTTCAACTGCGTCAAAACATTTTGAAAAATGAATTATGTGCAATTTCGAAGGATTCTTCATTCATTTTTAATTTATTGATATGAAAAGAGATTTAAAAATTGGTAATTAATAAAGCAACACCCGTCAATGATGGCAGATTACTTATAATGTATATTCAGGAAATAAAAAAATATATAATGCACATAAGGAGCGTAGTATTAAAACTAGGAGAGATTTGAAGCGATTTCGTTGTCATGCTAAAATTTTTCATTGAGGAGGGATTTTAAATTATTTTAATTTCTTAAACAGAAAAATGTTAATCAATTAATAGATTTATTTCTGGTATCTCTAGCATTATCAGTTATACTAATGAAACAGATGTTGAAGATATTCATGGGATGTTTACATACTCATTTTGAGAAGCTTTTATAAATATAATTTTATGTCATGATTTAAAAAAGTAAAACTCTTAAAGGGTATTGTGACATGTGATTTATATTGTTAAAAATAATATTATTTTACTAAGCTGAGTCTTGCAGATGTATCCAACGTTTTGTTAAATTATTTATACAAGGCATCCAACCCGGGCTTTTCTGGTTACATAGCACATTGCCTGGTGTACAGAATATATGATACAGGAAAACTACCTTTAATTTAAAGCTCTAAAATATTTTTTTCATTAACATATTTTTACAGATTACCTGCTAACAGTACCAAAAAGTAATTTTATATAAAAATATCAATTATTTAGTAAAATAAAGTTTTCAAATTTACAAAAAAACGGTACTTTTGGATTAGCCGCTTGCCATCGGTTGATTGGCAAAACAAATCGCCAGCGACGTCGCTCATTACAGCAAGTTTTTTTTATTAGAGTTATTTCAATCAGTGTTATTATATATTTCTTTAACTTGCATGTTATTTACTTTTTTAGTAACGTTTTAATTTTATAATGGAAAATTAACTGTATAAGTATCCTGAACAATTTACATTACTTGCATATAAGTGCAAACTTGTTAATATTCCCTAACCGTCACGCAACACAGATATATATTTTTTAAATCACGCGTAAAAGTTATTTTAAAAACTTAAACAATTAGTAATTTAAGATAAAGTTTTTAATCAAATTGCATTTTGATGGATATTTTTCTCTCTATTCAACAGTGTACAAATTGAAATTGTGCAATGTTTAGAAGTTAAATTTGCATAAAAGCGAAATTTAATTTTTAGGTTGTTGGCATCGTCAATATGACGTCAGCGTTACTCACGGACACATTTTTTCGGTACTTCTCTATTATCCCGTCGACCACTTTTCATAACAAAAAACTCGCCAAACTGTAACGCCAAATAAACGGGAGAACGTTGCAATTGGAATATCAAAATAAATAAATAAATAAAATATAAGAATTTAAGGACACAATTGTTATTTTAATTAATTAAATAACTAATAAATCAGTAAAACATAATGAAAAAAACACGCAAATGTCGAATTAAAAACCACTTGATGACATAACAAACACGTATAATGCTTCTGACATCAAGTAAATGGAACTGCATTTTTGGCGTTTAATCTAACAGTTTGGCGATAGTTTTTTGTTATGAAAAGTGGTCGACGGGATAATAGAGAAACACCATTTTTTCGTTGTAATAGAGCTTTCTAATATGCTTTATAATTTAGATTTGAGGTAAACTTTACACACGTAAAATAAAATGCTTGAAATATTTTAACAATAAGTTTCTATATGTGTTCAGTTGTTTCTTTATTTAATATCTTTCGCTCGTTGTTTAAACGTGTCTAATCCTGCACATACCATGCAACTAGTTGCATCCCTATATCATACATCCCCGTAACTTTAAAATGAAATATTATACTATATAAAGAACTAAAATTTCATATTTCGCCTTCTACGTTCTAGTGTTTTATTGTGTAAACATTTACTAGTTATGTTGTTGTTCTGAAAATATTCATTTAAAATATCTTCAAAACACTTTAAATATGGCAAATGTAATATTTCTTATAAATATTCTGCACTTATACAGTAAGATAAAAAATAACTATAAAATAATATCATTATAAAAATAACTTAGAAAAATTATAAAAATAACTTACATATATGTAACGAGTTTACAAAGTATAGTATTTAAAAAATTCAAACATATGCTAATGAAAGTGGATTTTCATATTCATCCGCATGGCGGTTTAAGTATTCATCAAAAATCGACACACCTAAACTAAAATATTTGATATATTTTTTTAAGAATCCATGTTTTCATTTACTTTTTTTACACTCGCTTGTCTGTTTAACTTTCCCAATACTGAGCATTTCGAGTAATTCGTTATATGCCTATATCTTACTTACACATATCCATACCTTTCAAATGAAATAATATCCTGTGCAAATAACTGAAGATTCATTTTTAGAATTCTAAGTTTAAATTTTGTTGTGGAATCATTTACTAATTATTTTGTTTGAAAGTATTCATTTGCAACAGCTTCAAAACAAATATATTTCTCAGAAAGGTTCTGCACTTAATTATAAACATTTAAATTTTTCTAATCATGCACATATCACGCAATTAGATACAACCGTCTCTTTTACTTATGCATACCTCTGCTTTAAAAATGAATATTATACAAGGAAAAGAACTTAAATTTCATTTTTCGCTTTCTACGTTGTACTGTTTTATTGTAAAATCCTTTACTAATTATTTACTTTTAAAAATATACATTTTCAGCAGTTTCAAAGCAATTTAAATGTGGTAAATGCAACATTTCCTGGAAGATGTTCCCAAAACTTATATAGTAAAATAAATATAATAATGTATTAAGTTATCCATACGAAACAAGCTTTCGAAATGTAGTGTTAAAAAATTCCAGCGCGCATTAATGTATATAATATTCTTATTATATCCATTCACATAGCAGTTTCAGTAAATTCAGTATTCCTCATACATGTATAGTCTGTATTTTAAACCTCCATTAAGCAAAAACAATGCAAATTAATGCCAGTTATTTTTTATTTATTTTTTACACATGTGCACGACAGTTATTTTCCATCCTATTATATCTTTATCACTCAGTAAAAGTGATTAAAATAATAATGTAATGTATGCGCATTATTATCTTATGAAAATTCTTTAGAGTCATAAGTTTTAAGTGAAGCGTATTATTCCTTCTTGTATTTCTGTTACTGCAACCCTCTACTTTTTCCATATAAAAAAGACGAATTCATGTCAATTTTTAGTAGTTTTTCAACTAATTTTTGAACGCAAATGCAACTATTTCATTTTGCAATCATTAACGTATTACGCTTATTATTGAAAAAGAAAATTAAATAAAATGCAGTGTATCTGCAAAACTATCTTACAAAATGTTTTTACAAGCCTTCCTACATTCACTTTCTTATTTAATCTAGGCAACACATAATCTCTTTACAAAGCTTGCTTTCGTGCACCTTGCCATTTCTATCACATAAAAAGAAATCATTTTTAAGTAACCGAAAATAAAATAATCCTCGTCACGCCAAAATAATATCACCGTCATTAGGCAGCAAATATTTTTCGCAAATCTTCCTGGTTCTAATTATAGAATACAATGATTCCTTTTGTATTTTGAACGGAGAAAATTATCATCATATCATTCCTGTTTCTATGGTTTACGTCTCTCTTCAGACAATGTTTTAATTGATTATTTTATGCTGCAAACATAAATTAAGGGCCTCTTTAATGGGAAGATTGCAATATTTCGATAGTTTTAGAAAAATATTCGTTCCCATTATCTAGAAGATCATCTGTGGAGATCCCACACAATACTGAGGTATTTTAAAGAGACGGCGTTATTCATAGCATTGTTTCAAAAGTGCACTGATGTTGCTTGAATAAATGCGTAAATTATTAAATTCACTTTCTGTGAGAATTGATCCACTATACAATCGTTAGTAAGCAGATAAAATGACATTGAAAATGAATTCTATTTTCTATTTTCGAATAATACAGACTCATTTTTTAATCAGAAGTTGTAACTAAATTTCTTTTAAATTTTAACGAGTATCACTTTGTAAATGACCCTAAAAATAAAAAGAAGTTACATAAAAAGTGAAAAGTATGCGCTGAGGATTTAGGTACAGAACGACAACATTTAATGTACTTCTTTCTCAGGGTATGTGCAGTTTTCACTTTAACACGTTTAAAATCAACTAAACATTTATTTGAATTAGCGTTATCATTAGAAATTCCATTGTATAGGACAAATTGTCAATTCTATACTATCTAGAATATCATGTTTGAAGATTCCTTACGATACTGTCTGATTTTAAAGAGTTCTTAAGGCGGTATTAAAAAAAAGTATTTTTCCACGCTCAACAACTCAAAATTTTGAGACACATTCTCAGACTCATTTTTAAAAGTAAAAATATGAAACTTGGCGGCGTGATTTACAAAGATATTTATAAGGGACCTATGTTTTTATTTTTCGTTCAACTAAATAGAAATTGATTTACAAACAATTATTTTCACAGTACGATAATTCTTTTTTTTTTGTTTCCAGCGCTATCGCTTCGGAAAATTCGGTTCAAAATGTCCACTTTGACAGCATTTTTTAAAATTTATTCTGCCTTTATAAAAAACTCGAGACAATACGGACATTATAAAGTTTCTGAATAAGAGAACTTGCCAATTGGATGCATTTTAGAGCAAAAATGAATTTAAAAATGTGTCTCAAAATAAGCAATTTGGATTCGAATACACCCTTAATAGTCTTGTTTAAATGGTGTACAAAAATGTTGGTAATGGTTTTTGAACGAATGCGCAAATTATTAAATCCACGTGCATTGTTTCAGTAAAGAATCGTTAGTACACAGATAAAATGATATTTTAAACAAATTATATTTTACATTTTAGAATAATTACAGGATTTTTTGGTTTAGAAATTAAAAGTTATAACAAAATTATTATTTAATTTTAAAGTTTATCATATTGTTAATGACCTAAATCTCAAACACTTTGCAAGAAAAGTATGCGTTATAGATTTGGAAAGAGAAAAAATAATGGGTTTACTTTACTTCTGACACAAATGTGTGTGCATTTTCTACTTCTATCCGCCCTAAAGGAGATTTAAATGTATTAATACAGTAAAATCCTCATAACGGATACTCCCAACTAGTGGTCACCTCTATTTAGCGGACACTTTTTGATCCCCAACACCTATATATTTCCATACTTTTACATCGCATTAGCTGACACCTCCAAATTCAGGACGAATTTCGCGATCCCGAAGTGTCCGTTATTTAGAAGTTTTACAATAGTACTGTTAGTATTAAAACAATAATAGTTTCCATATTAAACTGTATATACTATATCAACTATATAAACTTTATAAACTATAATAGTTTCCGTACTATCATCTGCGGAGATACCACAGAATAGCGAAATGTTTTGAAGCGACTATGTTATCCCTAATCTTGTTTCAAAAATTCACTGAAAATTCCTGGATATATGTATAAAATTATTAAATTCACAATTGTGTTTCTGTAAGCAATCATTAATAAGCAGATAAAATGAGATTTAAAACAAATTCTTTTTCCTACTTTCAAATAATTACAAACTCATTTTTTAATCATAAGTTGTAACAAAATTTCTTTTAAAATTTAATGCGTGTCACTTTGTAAATGTAGTAAATATAAAAATATTTTACATAAAATGTCCAGAGTATGCTTAGAGGATTTAGGTAGACAATGACAACGTTTAATGTAATTCTTTCTCAAGTTATGTGCATTTTCTTCTTTAATCAATTTAAAAGCACCAGTAAATTACTTTGAATTAGCGTTATCATTAGAAAATGCATTGTTTATGAAAAATAGTCAATTCTATATTATCTAGAAGATCATCTTTGAAGATTCCTTACGATACCGGGGGATTTAAAAGAGACGGCGTTCTTAATACTTTTGCATCAAAAATGTACTGAAGTTGTTTTGATAAATTCGTAATTTATTAAATCCCCAAGCACTGTGGTTCAGTAAACAATTATTACTAAGCGGATGAAACGATATTTAAAATGATTATCATTTTAGAATAATTACTGGAATTTCTTAGCTTAGAATCTAAAAGTTATAACTAAATTATTGTTTAATTTTAAAGTTTGTTATATTGTTAATAACATAAAAATGAAATACTTTGCATTAAAGCTATGCGGTAAAGATTTAGCAAAAAAATAAAACAGAATTTACTTTACTTTTGGCTCAAATGTGTGTGCCCAAAAAGAAATTTTAAATTTATTAGCATTAGCGTTACCATTAAAACAATAATAGTTTCCATACAATGTATATGGTCATCTGTAGAGATCCCACACAACAGCGGGGATTTCAAAGAGACTGCCTTATTTATAATCTTGCTTCAAAAATGCATTGAAGCATCTTGGATAAATGCATAAAATTGTTAAATTCACTTTTCGCAAGTTTGTTTTCGTAAATAATCATTAGTAAGCAGATAAAATGACATTTAAAATAAATTATAGTTTCCATTTTAAAATAATTGCAGGATTTGCTTTTTGATATAAAAAATTCTAACGCAAATCATTTTGTGGGTGACGCAAAAATAAAATAGTTTACATAAAAACGCCTAATACGTATTTGTTTAAAACATCTAAAAATAAATATATAAATAAATAAATAAATAATAGACTAAATGTCAAATATGTTTATTTTTTTCTTCTTGAAATGGAATTATTATTTTATTCTTTAAAACCCTCGCGCAGACACGCCCGTGTTAATTATGTTCATTAGGCTCCATTTTCCACTGCAATACAAGCAAAATTTAAATTGATATAATTCTACGAATGTAATGAAGATTAGATTCATATACATAATTATGGATTTTGTAAAATGTTTGAAAAATCATCTATTTTAGCATATAAAAAAAATTCAGAAAAAAACAACAGTACAATTTTGCCTTTTTTCTGAACAGTCAGATAATTAAAATAAACTAAGCTGAAATAGCCGGATATAAAAGAGAAACTGGGTCATATGTATGACAAAATTTGTATTTTTATGAACAATTAATAAAACAATTAAACGTTATAAATATATATATATATATAAGCATGAATATTTTTATTTAAAAAAACTTCAAACTTCCTAGACATCTAAAATATTTTAGATATTTATTTGCACAGAATTGTATTGCAATATAAACACAATTAATAAATCTTTGATATAATTAAATAACACGTTATGTTAAACGTAATATGGATTAATACTTTAATAACTTCTATTTGCGACTCTGTTACTAAATTTCTATAAAAATAATATTTTACAATGACGAAGAATACACTTTAAGTAGATTTGTTTAACTTTCTATTAATGAAAATGGTTTTAAATTTAGTAGTTCTGCTTTTAATAACGATTTAATTAAAACCTTTTTAACTGATTCATTTGATCAGCACTTGAATATTATAATTAAACTAATAATTTAAAGATTTCTTAACTGTAATACATAAAATATTTCTATGATTTTGCAATTAATTTTTATTATAAATTAAAATTAATTGCACGTTATAAAACGTTAATTAAAAATATATAATTATTTTTTTTGGACGAAATACAAAAAGAAAATTTTCGCAGAAACATTTATTACTTAAATATTCCTGTCAAATAAGAGAATAATTAATTGCTCTGATTATAAATATGAACTTCTGGATCAGGAAGGAATAGAAAAATTATGTCTTTTAAATATTAAAATTAATTGAATGATCGGTTTTAAATAAATACAGAATAAGACAATGAATGAAATAATAATTAAAATATGTTTATTAATCTTATTCATTATTTTTTGTTCTTAAATAAAACGCAAAAACTTATTTTTAAAATGTGTTATTATGGTTTATATTCAGTAAGTTGTGGAAAGATTTGTTCGAATAAAATTAACTTAATTTTAATGTTAAAATGGAAGCCAGAAATACACTTAAGAAGAACATTTGTACATAATTTATGCAGATGTATTTAACCTTTGCTGTAAACCGGATTTTTTTTTTTTTTCAGAACAATACTTAATTGAATCAGTATGTATATACTTTATCTATATTCATCTCTCCAACATGCCTAACATGAAAACATAGTTATTATGTATCTATGGACATGCAGACATAGTTTTTACATAAGTATGGTTTTATTTCCCAATAATATCCTAATTTCCATCATTTTCATTTTAGCTTTATAGATGCCATTACAGTTGGCTTAAAAAGGCATATAAAAAAAAGAACGCTCTTTATTTTGTTGTGATCGTTTTAAATTACGTCTTAGCACTTACTCGTAAGATTAGGGGATTGCTTTACAAACATTATTACATGTATAATTTTTATATAATGTTTTACAAACATTATTAACTCTAAGAGTGATTTTGTGATTAAACTGGCTTAAGAATTCATCGTGAATGTGTTTAAAATCTCGATTTTTTTTTCAAACTAAGACAGTATTTAGATGGACAGAAAGAGATGACAAACGTATCCTGTCTTCAAATAGTCAAGTTCAAATTTTTGTTAAAAAATATTCATTGTCTTATTATATTTTTGAAAATGCACCATTAAATCCAAGGAAATCAAACATTTTGAATCTTTGAAAGTTATGCAACATAAGAAAATATTTTCTTTGTGTAAGGAATAAGCTCTAATATTCTACTAGGGGTTTTGTTCTGCGCAAAACAAAATTTGCAATAAAAAAATAGCAATAGTTACTTTTGATTTTTTAATTTCGAATTATATTTCATATTGACACTTTTCGGCTATTATTTCTCATTATCCTAACTTTTCATTTCTTTTCAAGTGCTTTTAACGGTTTGCTTCCGTAGTAAATTATTTATTTAATATTGTTATTTCTGCTTTTTATAGAATTTCCAAAAGTCTTCTTTTAAAATTGTACGTGAGTGTATTTATATTGTCTCTATACAATATGAAGTTTTTTTATAGTAAAAAAGAAAAAAAAAAGGACAGTCTGATTTTGTCGCAGATTTTCCCTTGTGGCTTTGTGACATTTCTTTGAATGGAAATAGAGTAAAAATATAATTCTTCTTGGGATTTTTAAGTTTAATGTTTGCTTTTATTTTTGTCTCAAAGTTAATTTTCTTAACAATTTGTGTCAGAGGCACTTGACTATTATTAATGTTGAACTACACAAAATTCGGTCACAGCGCGAAAATCCACGGAATCGTTGTAGAATTATGCTCAAAAATACTGAAATACTGCTAAATCTAATATTTTAAAATTATGAAGTCATTGATTTTATTTTGTTTAAAAAAATAAGCTCTTTTCTAAAAATAGGTCATTAGATGAACTTAAAAATTATTTTTCTGTTGTATTCAGTTGAAACTGAGTCATATACAGGTATGAACAGAGATGTCCACCTCGGAAACTCAGCTTATGCTTGAGGACACTTTGTGCCCAAGTTACAGACCAAATCTACTAGCAACTTGCGTTACAAATGAATTTTTCAATGCTGTTACTACAATTTTACAATCTCACATTACAAAACAAATATCTATGCTTTGCTGTAGACTTAAACAGGTTTATAGTCAATTCAGGTTACAATTGACTTATTATAGAAAAGTGATTCTTTAAACCATATTTATTAAAACCAATCAAGTTTATACTGAATCGAAAATTATTTACGTATACCAACCACATACGTAATTACGTATATAAATACACAAAAAAAAATACTATAAAGACAACATGAAATTATGACACTATACACTTACATAACATGTTACAATACAATGGCAGCACGTAAAGAATGGAAAAGATCTTTTTGTGTCTTATACAGTAAACTCTGTCTCAGGCAAAAATCTATCTAACGAGAAGAAATTTTCAAGTCCCTAACACTTAAAAAAAAAAAAAAAAAAAAAAAAAAAAAAAAAAAAAACAATTAACTAATACCGCATACGCCGAAATCTGCCTAACGCGGAAACGTAAAATTTCGAAGGTCCACTTAACCAACATTTTACATAAGGCATGAATTTCTGTGTATAATTTTAAATTGATTTTTTGTTGGTGTTGTTTTTTTAACTTTTCTGTATTTGACTGAATACTGTCTAAGACAAAAACTCCCTTGATCCCAATCGACATCACCTCATACAAAGAATACGATATGTATATATTTTTTAATTTATATATATTAAGCAAAACGTCGTCCCAAATATTCTTCAATACAAAATTTTATCTGAAACTTTCACAACATTTTTCTTCGTTCTATAACGAAAAAATAATTAAACACTCTTTACAGCAGTAGTATCAATTACTTACTATCTATTTCAAGGTTTCATACGCAGTATTTAGAACAGCATGGGACATATATATTTTATAATTAAATACATATAAATTCTTTTATTTTCATTAAAAAATAAATACTTTCTAAGATAACTTCATTTCGCCCAATTTTAATTTTGTTAATCTAAATCGTATATAGCACCGATCGTTTTGTTTTTATTGCACTTAAATCTTATAAATTATATCCTACTTCCTTAATAAGATTTTTGTTTCTGAAAGCTAATTATTGTGATAATGAAACAGGGATTTTATTTTATTCGGAATTAAATTATTTTCTAGTTTTTTAAAAAGTGATTAAATAATGTTTTAACATATAAGGTACTGAATGAACCTTATAACATTTCTTAAAATAAAAGATTAATTGAATAAACATGTGATTGAATGAAATTAATACCCATTTAATATTAATTTCAGTAAAAGAAATTAGATATGAGAATTTTATAAGAAAGACAATCTTAAGATTTTTTTCGCTGTAAGATCTTTTAGAGTCAAAAGGAAGATAATTAGACTAATGAGTCGTCGAAATGAAAAAGAGCTATTTTAATTATTCATTTCCATTAAATAACTTCTTTTGTTCTTTTGGCGAAGTTTACAGCACATTGTTACAGGTCATTTGCTCCTGAAAAATAAGCAAATTTAATTGTGAATAATTAACTGCATTTATTATAATTAGATTTTCTAAAAATATTTGTTATCTTTTAAGGAGTTTTGGTAGTGATTAATGATTAAAATGGGCTTTTTTGTGTTTTTCAGTAATGTTTGATCGTAAATTTTTAAACATTTGTATTTTTGCATTTTTCATAATTACTTTCAAAAATGAGCGTAATTACGTTGTTTTTACGTGGTATCAAATAAAAATTAATAATTTATGTTTTATTTGGATTAGAAAGTCCTATTTAGAAATACTTACAACTACTTAAACAGGCTGTTTTATGCTAGGCCAGTGGTAAAAATGTAATATTATGAAATCACAATATTAATACTTCACATTCTGACTCTCAGAAGAAAATTGACAACCAAAGTAGAATACGGGTCGAGTTGTAAATGCATTGAACTCGAAAATCGCATTTCAAATCAACTCAAAACCAGAATCAAATGAAAGATATTGATCAATAAATATTGTTTTCCCTGAACCAAAAGTCCTTTACACAAATTAAACCGATGCACGTATGCATAACCCGATCTGAAATCCAAAATGTAAGGAAATTAAAACCACGTTTTCTTGCATTTATCGAAAAATGTGTACGATTATATGTCTAACTTTGATTTAATCTTTTATGAGGTAGAATGACTATTACACATGCATTTGTTCATATTCTTATACATACTGCTTAAACGGAAAAAAATGTGTATGCCGGAATCTTCTCATATAATTAAATATTGCACAGATAAATCTACATTAGAGACAAATTTGTCCAATGCTCACAGATTTGGACGGGTTTTACCACAATTGCAAATTAATAAGATAAAATAAAGTAATTTCATTGTAGTAGAGTTGAATTAAATAAGAATATCAAAAATCTTTTTAGACTAAACATTATTTTAAAAACAAATAAATCAAATGTAATCATTAATTTGATACGTACCAGGAATTTTTCATAAAACATTCGGATATATATAGTTTTAAAAAACCTCTTCACTAGAAAGTTGCTGAGAAGAAATTGAATGTGGTGGAACTTCTTAAATTATTAAAAGTCACGAACACTCATTGAGCATCATATAACTACTTCCAGCATAATGGAGTAAAAATTTTTAGATTACATGAGTTAAACTTCTCCCTCAAATATAGTTTAAAATTTCATATCATCTCAGTTATGTAATTAAAATTCAAAAATACATTAATTGAAGCTATAATTTTAATTTATGATATATAAGTCATTCAAAAATTAAACATATCACCACTTAAAATCTTATATATATCAAGAATATTTTAATGTTGATTTGAATATATTAATGTATAAAAGCTGAAAATATGTTCATAATTACGTGAGTGTTTTTGGATAATTTTACGTGCCATGAAGATATTTGCGAAAATTCAAAATACTATATACAATAATGAAAACTGACATAAAATTTCAATGTTAAGCATTATATTTTTTATCGTGAGGTATGTATTTGAATAACAAACATAATAAGCGAAGCATTTGCGTTTATTAAACAAAATCAAATCCTCTGGTAAAGCATCGGACATGATTTTTAAAATATGGGCTTAGATTCCTCTATATAATAATATTTTGTTCGACCACATTTTTCTAAACGCAAAACAATCATTAATAACAATGTTTAAAATTTTTGTATCATCTCCAGCATTAAATTTAAATACTATATAATTAGTTTTTCTTTCATCTGTTAGTTTATTTTCAAATTTTAAATTTGGAATATTTATTGTTGTATTTGTTGAAACACTAAGATTGTTTTTCTAAATATAACTTGGACTTTAGAAAAATGTACATTTTATAACTTAAATAAAACTATATTGACGTTAATGGATTTTAGTAGGATGCAAAATAACGTTTGAAGCATTTTTGCAACTGAAACCATAACTCTAAAACTAACGGTTTCAGTTTCTATTGAGTAACAATAAGTAGAGACACCCTCCATAATAACCAATTAATCAAGGAACTACACTCTGATTTATATCTGAAACCTATTCCTGTTAAAATAATCATTAACGGCATCACTGATATTGAGAAGTGGAATGTATATATATATACAGGGTGTTCCGTTAAAGGGGTCCAATATTAATAGGGGTAATAGAGGAGATCACATGGAGCATAAATCAGTATATAAAGCCTGGTCGGATCTCAATAGTTTTCAAGTTACAGCAAATAGAATGAAAATTCGGAAAATTGTAAAAGAACCCTCATTGCTAAACTATCGATAATGCTACATAAAAACGAAGCACATATTTAGAAAGAGCAGACAAAAACCTACGAAATGACATCAATTGTATTAAAATAGCAATATTTATTGACGAGTTACAAGCCCTGAAACAGTGAAAAAAGTACGAAATCCAATATACATCAAAATAGTTAATCGTTAATTCCAAAAAGACAACTCTAGCTACAACAAGGAAAATGTAGTAAAATTTGGTCCATTCCGAAAACTTTCGAAAAAGCTTACAATGAACCATATCGGTTTAATTGTGTGAGAGAAATTAATCAGTTTCTTAGTTACAACTCCGCTTTCTTTGACACTTGCAAAGGTTAAACTCCGCCCATCACGATTGGAAACACCGCCTTTTTAATTACTCTCAACTATACATTTTCGATCATGCTTCTTCTGAGATGCAACATTTTTAATTATTCAAGAGTTGAATGAACCAAAATAACTTTACAATAATAGTCTACATTTTAAAGTGGTCTTTTATTGATATAAAGCTTAAGTTAAATTCCTTAAAATTAAACTGGTGGTGAAAATTCGGAAATAATTAAAAATATTGCGATTTGTAACTATGCAAGAAGTTTCAGTACATGTTTTACATGGACAATTATTGTATGTATATGTGCATCATAATTTATGATAGGAAATAATAATAACAAATAGCATAATAATTTTATTAATTATAAATTTAAAAAAGACACTAAATTTTAAATTAATTCATACAAACTTTGTAATTTACAATTTGAGTACACCACAGTCTGTGACTTACAAAATACTGTGCCAAAAAGGGTTGAAAATAAAAGAAAAATGACAAATAAAGAATTACATTCCACGTACTTTATGACATATGTGAAGCATAGTCTTCTGGCCTGCGCTGCACAGTTCAATGTCGGAAGGCAGACGAACGGACATTATTATAATAGGTGTTCGAAGTTGCGCCCATTAACAGAATCGCACAGCCGACAGCGACGTCGTAAAGATTGGCGAACACGCCGAAAAACTCCGACGGAGTTGGGAATGTCTCCTGCAGCGACAACGATTCGCGCTAGTAAATCCTCCGGTGTATCCACAGGCGTTTCATACACCAGCGATTTAAGGTGTCCCCAAACAAAAAAGTCTAACGGATTGAGGTCTGGAGAGCGTGCAGGCCAAGCAACAGGTCCACTGCGTCCAATCCATTTCCCAGGATATGTTGAATTGAGGTGATTGCGAACACCTATGAAAAAATGTGCCGGTGCGCCACCGTGCATAAACCACATATTGTGGCGCAATGTTGCTGGCACATTTTGCAGTAACTGCGGTAAGATATCCCGTAGGAAAACCAAGTACGTACTGCCATTGAGTACATCTGGGAGTAAATATGGTCCTATGAGATAATCGCCGAGGACACCTGCCCATATGTTCACACTGAACTTTTGTTGTGCGTTCGACGGGAAAACAGTGTGCGGATTTGTATATGACCATGTGTGCATATTGTGCGTGTTTACCACGCCCTCTCTCGTAAATGTTGCTTCATCAGTAAATAAAATATTTTCCAGAAATTGTGGATTATTTTCTGTTACATTAAGCAACCAGCGTACGAATTCTGTCCGCTGAGCACAATCTGTTACTGATAACAGTTGTACCCGCTGCACATGAAAGGGGTGCATGTTTTCTGCACGCAGAACACGCCGCACACTTTGGTGAGAAACACCGACTTCAGACGCAGCAGCTCGTGTACTCGTGGAGGGGTTATCTTTAAAAATATTCAGTACATCTTCTTCCATTGCAGGTGTTCGTACATGTCGAGGTTTCCCTGCATCAATGCTTGCTGTATTAAACGATCCAGTCTCCCGTAATCGTCTATCGATTTTTATGAAGAGTTTCGAACTTGGGCAACGTCTCCTTGGAAATTGCTCACGGTACATGCGCTGTGCTAGACATGCATTTCCATGAGCTTGCCCGTACATCAGATGCATGTCCGCATATTCTTCGTTAGAGTATTCCGGCATAATTATTATACATCAACTTACTACAATCCCACTTACAACAGCCTCCCTTTAACATAACGCCCACTGATGACTGCTGTTTTATTACACTTTTCTTCCTATACACATAGAAAATTTGCATAAAAAGTACTTCTTCTTCATCATCCTGAAAGTTCATGGAGGAAACGCAGCAGTCACGGAGTTTGCTTTAAGACAAGGCGAGAGCTGCACAATATGTCATTCACTTGACCAGACTGAATAATGAAAGGGTATTGATAGAGGTTGATCAGAAATGTATAATTGAAAGATATTAAAACTGGGTGTTTACAATCGTCATGGGTGGAGTTTCGCTCTTTCCGAGCGTGCAACAGTACAGAGTTGTAACTAGGGAACTGCTTGATTTCTCCCATACAATTAAACTGATATGGTTTATTGTCAGCTTCTTCGAAAGCTTTCGGAATGGACCAAATTTTATAACATTTTCCTTGATGTAGGTAGAGTTGCATTTTTGGAATTAACGATTAACTATTTTGCTAAATATTTGATTTTGTATTTTTTCACTGTTTCAGAGCTTGTAACTCGCCATTAATTCTCAATATTCTAAAACAACTTATGTCATTTCGTAGGATTTTTTCTGCTCTTTCTAAATATGTGCTTCGTTTTTATGTAGCATTATCGATAGTTTAGCAATGAGGGTTTTTTTTACAAATTTCCGATTTTTCATTCTATTTGCTGTAACTTGAAAATTATTGAGATCCGGCCAGGCATTATATACTGATTTATGCTCCGTGTGATCTCCTCTATTACCCCTATTAATATTGGACCCCTTTAACGGAACACCCTGTATATATCTTTTCCCTTTCCTGAATTATGTTTGAGCAACAATAAGTAGAGACACCCTGCATAATAACCAATTAATCAAGGAACTACATTCTGATTTATATCTAAAACATATTCCTGTTAAAATAATAATTAACGGAATCACTGATATTGAGAAGTGGAATGTATATATATTTTTTTTTCCCTTTCCTGGATTATATTTGGGAAATAACTGTATATTAAACTCAGTAGGTTTAATTAATTACATTCCTGCTCTTGGCTTACCTGGAAACTGATTAGTATTCGCTCAGTAGCTATTGCCGTTTGAGCAACTATTAATTAGATAGTTTCTTTCTTTTTTCAGCTCTTTCATAGGGAATATTTTACAGTGAAAAAACCCCCTATAATAATTAATTTAATTTTTCATTGATAACTGAATACGCACAGACAAACATGATATTTTTACTTGATTTCTTGTCGAATGAAACAAACAAAAATTAATTTTTAAACTTATTTCTTTTACATTTTACACTTATATTTACAACTATAGTATTTTAATTATATACTTGAAACTAACCAACAAACTACACTCTGATTTGTATTTTAAAAGTATTCCTGTTTAAATAATCTTAACGAACATCGTTAATATTGACATCAAATGAATTTTGTTTAATTTTTCGTTTCATAGACAATGCTTGGAAAATAATTATACGTTGTATTTAGATAGGTTTAATTAATTGCATTTTTGTTCTAATCAGTATTCGCTTTATAACCTGTATTCGCGTTAGAGCAACTATTAATTACATATTTTGTTTCCCTTTTTAATCCTTTCTTGACGAATAAAACAAATAAAAATTAACTATTTGCCTTGATTATTTAAAATTTCAACGTTTTCTTCACAATTATAAATTAATTATATACCTAAAATTAATAAACAAACTACACTCTGATTTGTAACTGAAATATATTCATGTGTAAGGAAACATTAATAAACATAAGTTATATTGACATAAAATGCATTTTATTTAATTTTTACTTTCCTAGAATGTGCTTTGAAAATAGTTATATGTTGTATCTCGATAAATTTAATTAATTATACATTCTTGTTCTTGACTTAGATGAATCCTTATCAGTATTCTATTTATAACTATTTCTGTTAGAGCAACGTTTAATTGCATATTTTGTTTCCCTTTTTGGTCCTTTCTGAGATATTTATTAGTATTTAATAATGGAGTGTAATAATTCAAAATGTCTGCGCATAATCAAAGATGATATTTTCATTTCATTTCTCATAAGAAAAAAAAAAAAAAAAACAGATGTAAATTAATTTTGAAACTCGATTCTTAATAACTGTAATCACTTTTTTTCAGAATCATACTGATATTTTTCCGCAATAAATACCGATATTTGACGCAAAAAAAAAAAAAAAAAAAAAAAAAAACTTTACAATTATCAGTATTTAAAACCGTGCTTATATAAACAATAAACGCATCAGTAAATTAGACATCTAAGATCAGTAATATAGACATCTAAGATACATGACAGATAGTGCAATTTTAGAATGTTATTCTTTGTTTTGATAATGGCTTCGATGGAGTAGAATCATGTAAACAGTCTAATAAAACCTTTTTACTGTTTATAAAGTTTTGTTTTACACCTTGTAGCATTTAAAAGAAGTATATAATTACATATATGTTCTGACATTGGCTTTATCTTGATCAGTATCTGCTTTAGAGTATTTTCCATTCGAACTGCCATTTTCTATTTATTTATTTTCCTTATTAGACCTTCCTTAATGTTTTTAATTTGCAAAAGTATCGGATATAATAACGAAATTTAAACATTTCATTGAAAAAATACTTATTTTAAAACAAATACAATGCATTTTACATATATAGAATAAAACGAACGAAACGCAATTTTTAAACTTTATCCGTTTAAATATTAATTTATTTTTACTGAAGAAGTCTCAAATGACTTAAAATTACTACAAATGCTTAATACAGTCAATCCTGGTTAAGACGCGTTTCAAGGGACTGGACAGAACTCGTGTATTAAGCGGGATCGCGTATTAAACGTCATTTGTATAATGTTCCAGAAACTGAGCTTATTTACATATCTAATAGTCTAAATGAACTTTAGAGCTTTCGTTTATATGTGTACGGTTGAATATTGTGTGTTTTACGTATATTTAGATTACCTTCAGTTTCACTACTGATAATTAAGAGATATGTTCAAAGCTCGAGCACATTAGTCAAAAAATATTCTTTATACAACATCGTATTTCTTGGTTCCTATATTCGTTCTCTTGAACAAATCAGCAGTTGAAATTTTCTCGATTGTCTCTGGATTGTTTTAGCAGGATAAGGAACATCGATTGCGAAATATTTATTAATTTTGCGAATGCTGTTTTATTTATCATGGTCTTTAGAGTCATGTTTTGGTACAATGACACATATTTATATAACACAGATAAACAGGAGCACATAGTACTAGGGAGGTTTTACTTCCTTCACTGGACGAATGGAAAAAAAGAACCGGCAGGATACACCGAGCAAAGAAAGAAGAGGTAAAAAGCGACAGAAATTACTCCATCTCTATCTACATCAGTAAAAACATACACGAAGCGAGAGACAAAGAATGTTAGAATGCGGGATCGAAGATGAATTGCAGTGTTGCTTACCTAATAAATTTATTGGTTTTTTTTCATTGAAATATCTACCACTATTCCCGATTACTAACGTTTGTCTCAACTAATCTGTTATTAATTAGGTGAATATTACTATTCGAAAAGAATGGTTTTGTATCTGAATAAAAAAAATCCATTAAATTGGCAGCACGGAAAATAGAAGGAATTCGTACTTTGGTTTATGAATTCGCGTCTTAAGAGCCTTAGTCACGCGAAGAAACTCGAACGCTAATGTTAAATCTATGAAAAGGTTCTTTACAGATTTCTCGCTTCTATTTTATTTTTATTTTTATTTTTATTTTTTTTTTTTTGCATGGGATAGCTGAGGTCGATCTCTAAAGTTGTTAGTTTTTACTTTTTCGATTTTTGTTGTGGTTTTTTTTATAAGCGGATATTTTCAATTTTAGAACCGGTTCTGAAAGTGAAAGTACTTTTATATAAATAAACCAAAATAGAAAAAGTAAAAACTAACAGCGATAAAGATCGAACTGAGCTATCCTATGCAAAAAAATAAATAATTCAAAAATATTAAAATACAAGCGAGAAATCTGTAAAGAACCTTCCCATAGACTTAACATTAGCTTGCGCGTTTCTTCACATGACTAGTGTAGGCTCTTAAGCGAATTTTTGCCTCAAAGAACGAAACTCTATCGCGTATTAAGCGGGATCGCGTAATAACCGTTCGCGTATTAAACGTGATATTTTTGCATTAGTCTTATGGGCGATTTCAAGAACAGCAAAAACTCCACGTATTAAGCGGGATCGCATATTATTCATGGGCGTCTTAACCGGGTCCGACTACAATTATATAATACTTATATAATATTTATTATTACTTAAAATTAATCAAGGAACCACGTTCTGATTTGTACCTAAAACCTCTTCGTATATAAATAAGCATTAACCAACATCGGAAATATTGACATCAAATGCATTTTATTTCATTTTTACTTTCCTAGACTATGTTTGGAAAATAATTATATGTTAAATCTCGATAGGTTTAATTAATTACATTCTTGTTCTTGGCTTAGCTGGATCCTGATCAGTATTCGCTTCGTAGCTATTGCCGTTGGAGTATCGATCTGAAAGATTCGAAAGCTCCCATAGTTACTCCCCTGGCAAATCTAAGGACATCGGTCCCGCTCTCATGTGATTTAATTGTGTGTTGTGTTCAAGACATCATTAAGAATGTCGCAACGAATTAAGGACAATGATTAGCATTTAAATATAAACTCCGGAGAAATGTAAATTCGATAAATAATTAGAGTTGCAGAATTAAATGTGTAACAATATTAAATGTACTTGGAATAAATTACAACTTACGAAAATAATTAAGAATAGAAATGATAGATGTTACAATAAAAAAAGAAAGTTTTGTAAAGAAAATGTATACTTCCATTTTGTATTATTAAACTGGGATACAGAAAATAAAATGAGATACTGAATAAGCACAAAACAAATGTAAAAACATTTGTTCATAAAACCTGCTAAGTTGAAGTCGCCAGGGGCCATTAAATACAGGTTACGGCAGTATCCCTTTTCAGCAGGTACGCGGATTGTTAAAATTATATTGATATCGTTATCGTAGGGACAGCGAAATTTCCCGTTTGAGACAGATTTCTGTTATAGAAAGGTTCTGATTGTACAGTAATACATAGAAATTATTTTTTTCTTATATTCAAATATGGTCAAGAAATCCATGAGAAAATTGTAATGAATTTGGAAAATTCTACAATTCTACAATTTAACAACGCAATTTCCACAGATATGAAATTTGTTTGTTACAATCATAAAACTTCAGAAGCTTGTATTTTTCAGTTTCTAAAATATCACGTGACTCTGTTTGGCATGAATTCAGTAAAAATTTTCAGATCCAATTCAAATACTAGCGAAGGCCCAGGCATTTTAGCCCTTTTGAAAGAATGCAAATAGTCGTTCATATTTCTTACAACACTTTAAACACGGTCTACGGTCATAATCAATTCGAGTCGGAGATTTTAAGATTCGTTTTCTAATGTCACGGAATGAACATACTCTTATAATATTTTGGCTTTCTTAATTTAATACAATTATTCTAATTGATAAATAAATTATACCAGTTGTAATTTTAAAACTGAGTGAAAAATTGTCCAGGAAAGAATTCGAACCAGGGCCCTTTGGCTTAAGCTGCAATGCTCTGCAGACTTAGCTGTCCTGGAAAAATCTGACGCGCACATTGGTTGTCTAAGTGAAGTGTTCCTGCCAGATTTGTCCAGGGTAGCTCAGTTGGCAGAGCATGGACAGCTTAAGCCAAGTGTCCCTGGTTCAAATCCTGGCTTGAACACTTTTCACTCAGCTGTAAAATTACAACTCGTAATATTTTAGCTTCTTTAACTCTCTCAAATATCAAGCTAGGCAGTTCGATTACGAACGCAATAACGACCACATGATGTTTAGCAGAAATTTTACATTCTTTTTAAATTAAAGATTTTGTGCTACTATCTTCCAATAGGCATTTTCATTATTCTTGTTTGTTTTTTTTTAATTAAAATATAATATTTTGGTTTATTGTTGAAGTTTATTCACTGTTCCAGTATTTAATTCTTTCGCCGTCTGCAAATGGTTGGGCGTCTTCGTACCTGGACCGATCATGTAATATTCATTATTATCTGTTGAATGATTCACTTCTTCAACTGCCATTGTTTGAGATAGTAATGAAAAGGCATTGGGATAGTTATTATAGAAACGATGAACAGCCATTTTTAACCATTTTTATTAGAACTTTTTTTTAAAAAAATAGCACATTCTTTTTACCTATATAATAATTTCAAAATGAATGTCTTATCATTAGTGAAAAATTATTAAATAATTCGTTATTTAATCTCTATATTAATCATTCTTAACAGGGTTTTGTTTCATCTCTATATTAATCATTCTTAACAGGGTTTTGTTTCATTATTTAAAAAAAAATCTACTGAGAAAAAATCGCCTTAGTCCCATTTTTTCTCTAGATTATTTTATGTCAGTCTTACAGTCTAAATTTATTTATAATAATTCCTCACTATATCGCAAATCGTTATATATTCTCTCCTTTCACATAAAAAAAAATTCTATGAAAACATGTTTAACGTTTAACATTATATATATATCCGCTTTTTTAAAATGCAAAAAACATACTTTGAACCAGAAAAAAAATATTTATTTAAATGCGTCTTGCTTCTATGTATTAGTCATTTGAAATTTACATCTTTTCATGCCTAAAATAAAATTTCTGATTCATAATAAGTTTTATTTACTTATTTATTTATTTTTAAGTGGTGGAGTTTGGCAAGTATATGGTGTATCAATTAGAATAAGTGAAACTTGTTAATTTATTAAGAAGGTTGCAATAAACATGCACATAAACTTTTTTGACCAGTATGAAACATCAACTTGCATCTTTCTTAGTTTTTAACAGATTCCATTATATCGAGTATTAGGATGTATTGTTTTTTCTCTTATATCCCGATAAGTACGATACATCAAAATATTACTACACTATATTTCCAATGATGACCGGTCACTTGCGATTTTAGACGTTTTGTTAAATATCTGGAAAGATACATAAGGAATTATCCTGTAACCTCAGGAGTGTAAACAACATGATAAACGTCATCTATTTCCGTGAAGATTTTTTCCCGAAACCCCATAAGGGGCCGTCAACAAATTGAAGAAAAACGAATATATTTTGGATAACCCTGTAAAAACTAATATTGCAAAAGCATTCAAACTGTAGATTATGATTAAGTGGATTATTGTAATAATTTGAGTTCATTTGTATGAAGATAGCATGTATACTCGAAGAGAAATTCAGGTTTTTATAAAAACAGTTCCGAATTTTACCAAGTTTTTTGCTTATAATTTGCAGAGTTTTTAATATAAAAACAAGTTTTTTTCAGAAAATATGACAAACAACATTATACACAATACCCTGCAATCAGAATTAAAAAATAATAAAAATTGTATGAAAAATGAGCAGATTTACTAAATATTGTTTCACTGCGCATGCACGAATTCAATCAAAATATACTGTGCATAATATATTAGCTAAATGTATAGACCAACTTTTAGGAAAGTCTCAAAAACATAGCTTGAAAATTCTGATAGTAATCGTCGATAAAATAAGCTCGAATTTCGCTGTTCCCGAAAGGAAGCAAAAATATGAGGGGTTGTATCCAAATGTACTAGCTTATCAAAGTTGACATAATAAGAATGAAGTGTCTCTCATTCTATATTTGATACAACCCCTCATGTTTTTTGCTTCCTTTCGAAAACAGCGAATTTCCAGCTTATTCTATCGACGATTACTATCAGAATTTTCAAGCTATGTTTTTGAGACTTTCATAAAAGTTGGTCGATACATTTGGCTAATATATTATGCAGAGTATATTTTGATTGAATTCGCGCATGCGCAGTGAAACAATATTTAGTAAATCTGCTCATTTTTCATACAATTTTTATTATTTTTTAATTCTGATTGCAGGGTATTGTGTATAATTTTGTTTGTCATATTTTCTGAAAAAAACTTGTTTTTATATTAAAAACTCTGCAAATTATAAGCAAAAAAACTTCGTAAAATTTGGGACCGTTTTTATAAAAACCTGAATTTCTCTTCGAGTATACATGCTATCTTCATACAAATGAACCCAAATTCTTACAATAATCCACTTTATCATAATCTACACTTTGAATGCTTTTGCAATATTCGTTTTTACAGGGTTATCCAAAATATATTCGTTTTTCTTCAGTTTGTTGACGGCCCCTTATGGGGTTTCGGGAAAAAATCTTCACGTAAATATAGGACGTTTATCATGTTGTTTACACTCCTGAAGTTACAGGATAATTCCTTATGTATCTTTCCAGATATTTAACAAAACGTCTAAAATCGCAAGTGACCGGTCATCATTGGAAATATAGTGTATATGGAATTTTAAGATAAGTAACATAAATACGTTCTTTTAATGGATTTTTTATATATTTACAAATTTATATGCGTTTATGTAAAATATTGCCAAAATATGCAAGTGCATATGCACATAAGCAACTGCGTATATGTTGGATTCTAATTAATGCTAAAATTTTGCAAAATACTCATATCTCTAGTAAATCCACAAAACAAGGCCTGCAACATTTCCCCCTAAATAAGAAAGCCGTTACATACGTCACGAAAACTTCATACCAAGCAGGCAAAACAAAGAAAAAAATTCAAACTTGGATGTTTCGATTTCGATGGCTCGTGGAATTATTAACTATTAGTCGTAAACAATAATTATTAGTCCTATTAGCCAATGAAATCTAAACATGCAAGTTGTTCGAATTTTTTTCTTTGTTTTGCCGGCTTGGTATGACGTTTTCGTGATGAGTGTCACGGCTTTCTTATCTAGAGGGCGTTGCTGCAACCCATTCTTTTAATAATACTACAAGAAATAATGTACGTACTTTGTCATTAAAGCTAACAGTGTTACGGAATATGCAAATATCATTTGAAGTTATTAATATTTTTGATAATTTTATAGTTTTAAAAAAAGTTAAATTTCCAAACATATAGCATTTAACTGCTACCTTTTAATCTGTACAATATATTTTCCTTAAAAAATATATATAAGCCAAAGGATATTTACATACTATTTTGTTTCTGTTAAGCGCACAATATGGGGAAAAAATAGAACACATTGTAATGTACACGCAAATTTTCCTTTAATAATTCCTTTAATAATTCCTTTTAAAATAATTCTCAATTCAAACATTCTGCTGTTAAAGGAAGGAAATGTATTTTAAATTTTGTTGATCCAACGTTCGATTTGCAAACGTCTGCATTCGCAAAACACTGTGTAATCATCTGTCACATTTGAAATGTCATTAACTCCATTCCTGAAATATATTTTAATGGATTCTTGAACATAATATCTATAATTGTATTTCTGAAATATATTTTAATAGATTATTGAATATTATATGCATTGAACATGTAAATATCCCAATTGAATGACGATTAGATTATTTGTCTGAGACGACGAGAAATCACATTTATTGTAGCGTTAAGATAACTGATTTTTTAATTCCATTTTGTTTTCTGAAAACTATTAAGACTCAAATAGTGATTTTTAGCAATCTTCCCAACCTCTATATAAGTTAACAATTATAAATAATAAAAATATTTAAAATAACTATTCTGCAATCATCTTTATACATATACGAAAATGAAATGCAATTTTTGTCATTCATCTAAAAGAAGCACATTTTTTTAATAGAATAAAATTGAAAGTAGTTCAACATATAAATGTATGACAGCGAATTTATAAAGAATTAAATATTTGTTCATAGCAATTGTTACTTCAAAGAGACAATGACACATTCAGACAGACAGTTTAACAGTCTTCGCAACGTCTATGTAAGTTAACAATTATAAATTAAAAATAATATTTTAAATATTCGATAATCAAGAAAGTAAGTTTTCCACGATGCGTAAAAAGAAACAAATCATAATTTCCTTGAAGGATTTATTGTAAAATATACAGCAATTTTTCAGCTACATTTCAACATAAGAACCACAAGATTTGTAACACTTGTCATAGCGTTTTTGTAGTCCAGTGTCATAGAAGACTGCCACCTGGAAATGGAGCCACATTGTTAGATTTGTCTGTTCGTCTTCGTCTGTGAGAAAGCAATTACCAGGCAGGAATTTCTTCAGGTTGCAAGAACAGATGGAAGTCGCTGGGAGCATGATCATCGCTATAGGGTGAATGGTGAAGCAACTCCTATTGAAACTTCTGCAGCAAATGTTTTGTGGAATTTGTCGTATGCGAGTGAGCTTTGTCGTGGATCAACGCAAGACCAGCACTGAACATACCATGTCTCTAAGAGTTCAAAAACTTTATCACAGACGGTGGGAGAAGAAATGAAAGCCGACAACTTCGCGCACAACAACGACTTAATATAAGCGATAAAGAATTTAAAAAAAACACACATTGCACAAATTGTGCTTATTAGTTGCTAAAATCAGTGTAAAAATTGTTTTAAACTCATAAAAGAGCTAAAATCCTACATGTTTCGGCTTTAAACTTAAAGCCATCATCGGGGAAGAGGAACAACACAAACGACTACTGATCTTTTAATTTTCGACACGAGAAAATTGAAATCAACAGTATGGAAAAATTTAAATAAAATAAGCGGGCGCTCTCTGTTGCCAAAGAGCGAAAAACAAAACAATGAATTAACCAGGGGTTAAAAATGTATCCCATAAACCAGCAATAATAGCAATAATAAACCAAACTATCGGAAATTCCAATATATACCTATTATATTTGAAAGGATTAAAAGGGTCCTCCGTAAATACAATATCCATCTTATTGCTGTCCCTCCCAGAAAATTGGCTGACTTAGTTTCATATAAATTAGATCCTATCCCCCCTGATCAATTCGCAGGTGTTTATGAAATCCCCATTAGCTTAAATAATAATAGTATAATTTTTTACATTGGTATGACTAAAAGAAAGTTTTTGGAAAGGTTAAAAGAGCATAAAAACGACATAAAATTTGGAAAGTTATCCACTGCACTCTCCCGGTTTTACGCTAAAAATAATGATATTGTAATTAATTTCGATAAAGCAAGAATTATCCATAGGTTCAATAACCCATTTAAAGCCGCCATTAGGGAATCATTGGAAATTAAAATTAGAAAAGATTGTATTTGTAATGATAACTTTTCTTTCAGCATACCTGGTTTATGGGATACATTTTTAACCCCTGGTTAATTCATTGTTTTGTTTTTCGCTCTTTGGCAACAGAGAGCGCCCGCTTATTTTATTTAAATTTTTCCATACTGTTGATTTCAATTTTCTCGTGTCGAAAATTAAAAGATCAGTAGTCGTTTGTGTTGTTCCTCTTCCCCGATGATGGCTTTAAGTTTAAAGCCGAAACATGTAGGATTTTAGCTCTTTTATGAGTTTAAAACAATTTTTACACTGATTTTAGCAACTAATAAGCACAATTTGTGCAATTTGTGTTTTTTTTAAAATACTAGTTAACAGTGTAGTGTCCAAATAGATTCAATTGTGAGCGATAAAGAAGTTACAACTGTCGCATACGATAGTAACAGCCACAATCTACCCGGTTTGAACCTTTTCGTTTCGTGCAGCGACATCTTTTTGCAATGTTGGAAACTTATTTTCTGAATGAACATATTAGCTATTCTTCAATAATCTTTTTACATATAAGAAAATGAAATGCGATATTTGCCACTCATCTAAAGAAACACATTATTTTTAATAATATAAACTTGAAAGTAGTTTAACATATAAAGGTATGACAACGACTATATTAAAAATTAAATATTTTGTTCATAGCAATTATTACTTCAAAAACACAATGGAAAAGCTTGTACAGTGTTTATTTTCTTACAGACCCGTGTACAGGATGTTAACTAAAGTCATTTTGCACACCTTTAACTTTAACACGTACACAGGTATAGTAATAGAAATTGTGTCTCTCTGCATTATTAAAACTCAAAGCTGTATTTTTAGACCAAAATCGGCAAATATGTGCATTCGCTAAATTATTTTTACAACATCTTTCGTTTTAGAGGAAAATTTAAGAAGATACGGATATCCGCGAGTGGTCTGAGGAGTTTTTGTACTTTTGTAGAGAAGGTGGGTTCGATCCCGAATCCTGACAGTCGATGATTAAGTGATATTATTCGTTTTCAGATATTTCATTTCAATAATATAAATCACATATTTTATTTTAGGAGGAAAAGTTAGAGCGTTATAGAATTGTTGTTCCGAATGCTTTATAATTATTATTAAATAAAACTTACCACTCAACAATATTTTAAACCACTTACTGATTTTTCATGAAAATATTTAAACTATATGCTTTGGCATGTAATTACTGATTAAATAAATTTAACCGATATACAATTTTAGTTTATTTTTTACAATAATGTTCAAGCAGTCATATATACTAAGGAAACTAAGTGATTATTTTCCTAAAAAAAAGGGGGGATATTTATATAAGAACCGTATAAAAGTTTTTAAAAATTAATTAATTAAAAAGAATTAAAAAAATTAGAACCTTTTTTTTTTTTTTTTTTGCAATGGAACTCTCAAGTTCTTTAATGTGACATCTCGACGGGTACTATCGAGTGTATATTAAAGTGACTGTGTTATTTTAATGAAATTGCCTACCTAGAGAGCCGTAAAATTAAGAGTTTGCATGTCTCGATATCTATATGAGATATGAGAAAATTGTCAATTACAAAGTTATAGATCAGCATCAAACTAGTACGTACATCCCTCACACATGTATATGCTAAGACTATGTGTAAATTGTTATTTGTTTTTTCACGATTTTCAGTACTGTCTCAACATAAAACGTGCTATAAAGTAAACACCTAGCTGATACTAGGTACCCTGATTTTCGATGTGTAATATATTGTCCATCAGATGCAATACACACGTGGACTCTTGTTTCATTTCATGGAAAACATTTAACAGAATATCAACTTGTACGCTACCATCAGTTATGCAGTGTCGAAGGCCTGTAATTGTGTCGATCAGGTCACGTACTCCATATATTTCAAGTAGCTCCATAGGAAGATGTTAAATGGGTTTGATCTGGAGGTTGTGAATGCCATTCTGCACGACCAGCATAGATAATGATCTGTTGCCCGAACAAAATAGCTGTGTACCATCTCGGCAAAATACCTTTGTACATAAAACATACAAATTTACCTGTTTGAGACATTCGGGCTACAAATAATTGTCTATTTTTCATATACGCTTGTGATTTACTGCGTTATATTTTTCAACAGTCATAACTTGTATTTATGACTATGTATAATAATCAACTTCATAATTTCTAGAATAACGCTTGTCATGTTTGAACATTTTTAAAAGTTTCAATTTTAAATTTAATGATCATGCCATTTTACCACCATTATTTTTCTGTTGATTTATGTAAATTTAGACGAATCCATTTATTCATTAAGGTTACAACCAAAATTAAAAACTAGCAAAACATAATATAAAACTATTTCTTCAGTACATGCGTTATATAACGTAAACTCTCTTTTTTTGTTGTTTTGTCTTTTTTGTTTAGAAAATAATAATAAAAAACTTTTATATATATATATTTTTCTAGACTGCTTTCTTAGTAATGTATTTCTTAAACTAATGTATGGTTTCTGAAAGGAGCCTTTTTTTATGAGATGGATTCGTACCTCGGTTAGTTTTTTTTCGTCTACCATGTGGATCTAATGAAATTTTCTTTCTTTTTTTCTAAATTGTTACACATTATTTTCTCTATACAACATTATAATTCTATTTTAAATCTTTTTGTATTTTTATGTACTTTTTACTACAATTATGTATTTTGTTACGGCTCCCCATTTTCCTTGCAAGTCGATTGCCTTCATACTGGATAATAAGTTGCTTCGCAACTAGGTGATCCATAAATCTCAATACATTGTTCCATAGTTCCTTGTGTGATATTTAATCTAATAGTTTTCCTTGTAATACTGAACTCCAAAATCTCCTATCTTGTTTTCATAGCTACAGCATACATATTACAAAAAATATTTTTTGTACTACCACAAAACAAATTAATATAACTGCATCTAAAGTTTCTTTTTGTTGTTGTTTAATCAGATATTTTAAATTCTTTACATTATAAATGTGAGATTTTATACAATATCCCAATACTGGTGCATCATTAATCAAGAATCTTGTATGTTAGAAACAGGTAAATATTTTATTTTCAAGTATATAAAGTTTCCAAAAAATCATTTTCTTGTATGAATATATTGAAATCAGTGGGTATCATTTTTCAAATTCTATACAAGTTTGATAGAATATGTTTTTCTGTCCTTTTTCGTTATAGAAAAGATCGAAAAATAAAAGAGAGAATGCAAAGTATCTTTCATTTTTTTCGATTTCAAGTTCATAAATCTAGATACTTTATATCTAGCTGTCTTTCGATACTTATAGTATCTATTTATTTTTCTATTTATCTGCCTATCTATATCAATTTATCCATATGCAAGCAATGTGTTTATGTTTATGTGCAAGCATGCATGTGTGTTTTTTACATATTTCAATGTATTGTATTAATATTAAAAAAATACTTTTATAGAATTCTAATATTTTGCATTTCTAAATCGCTCATTCTCTCTTTAAAACCTTTATTATCTGTTTGCAATATAATTAAAATTTTCCTCGCACATGTCCAGAAAGCAATGTCATATGTATTTCATATGCTTGCTACCTAGATATCTATTATCATAATATGTTTATGGGACATGTGCAAACAAGATTCGATGAAAATTTTCCCTTAAAAATAGAGGTAGTAAATTATTGAAAAAGATAGGACGCTGAGACAGAGAAATCTAAAATAAAAGCAGTATTTCGGTTTTTATTTACTCAGTTTAATATTTTGATAATATGAGCGTGTAAAAAAGGAAAATTTATTTTCTTAGAAATTTGTGTATTTTGTTAGCTGATATTCTCAGATAAAGCTAATTAAAACACACTAAGATCGTTAATAAATATTCCTGTAGATCCTTCTTTAAAAACTTTTTCTTAGAGTCATCTATAAATTATAAATGTGACAGTAAGACTCTCGATGAAATATCAGAACGAACTTTAATTCAACGTTTTTCTAAAGCATACTTCTGCCTTTACACATATAATACTTATTAATATTGAATTTGTTATCTTATTACATTAAAATTTTGTTTAGTATTATAAATATATTTTCTACAAAAAAGTTTAACAAAATTCAGTCTATATTTAAAATGATTAAAAACATTATCTTGATAAAGATTCTATTCACATATTGGTGGAATATTTCTGGTATATTCAGAAAATATTTTCTAAAAAAAAAAATATACTTCGACACAAGAAAGAAGCTATGCATTTGTGTAAGAAAAAGGTTATGTATTTTTGACTTTCTATATTAGAGTTTTGCTAACCACGCTTAAAATGCATATGTTGCGGTATATGATAAATTTGGTAACAATTAATGATAACCGCTTATTATTAATATTTACCACGATTTATATTAATAATAACCGGTTATTATGAATAATTAAAGAATTTATCATATTGACCTTAACATGTATGTATAATGTTTCATTTTCGCACTTTTACATAACTTTTTTTAAGGATGTGCTATTACATTAATGAAATATTTGTAACATTTCAACATTATTTAGAACAAAGAAGCACTACAAGAAAAAGTAAGTTAATCTGTTGCTAAAACAATACGTAAAGTTTTAAGAACAATTTTCCTTTGTTCATATTGCTTTCCCTTTCAAAAAAAAAAAAAAAAAATCAAATAATCAGCTAATTTCATCATGGGAACATCAGCATTACATACTGCTATTTTCCCCATCATCTATGATAAATGTTGCTAAATCGTGAAGCGACGTGTGATTCATCAAAGCTCATGCTGAAAGCAACCTCATGCATCACACCGAGGAGAAGTTTCGTGCTTCTTATCCAAATTGTGCAGTTTTATCCTGATAAGAGGAATCATCATAAGAATGCATTTTAAACAATGGATTTTTAATCTCAATGATATTCATAGAAAACATTTTGTTTCTCAAAAAAAAAGAAAAAAAAAAATATATATATATATGATATTTTAGAAAAAAAAAATCGAAATTTTCTTTCAATAACTTGTAAATAAGCGTATCAGTAAATAAAAAGTTTTGTTAACATTATATTATATATTATTTCTTTTTAATTACAGAATAATAATTCAAAACATTCCAAGACATTTAAAATAACATTTATTTTTCCTTTTATGTTTTAAATTGCTCAGTTCGGTTTAATAAACATTATTATTATTATTTTTTAATATACAAAAAGGAGACTCACCTCAGTATCAAAGTTTGTTTAAAAAAAAAAAAAACTCTAGAATAAATAACGGAATAATAGAAAATGAGATTCTTCTATTTATTTTATATTTTATTACTTACCCATCATACGTAGTATAGGGTAAGTCTTGTAATCGTTTTGAAAATCGAAAATTTTTTTTGACGGATTTACACGTTTCAGACACTGGAGATTCCGAAAAACATATTTTTAGGAAAAAAAATTTGCCGTCCGTCTGTGTGTCTGTGTGTGTGTCTGTGTGTCTGTGTGTCTGTGTGTCTGTAAACGCTCTATCTCCCGAAAGAATTGAGATAGAGACTTGCAATTTGGTTTGTACTTAGTATGTAATAATGGGAAGAAGCCTATTTCATTTCAATAACCTCGATTAACCGGAACTATTTTTTTCGGACGAAATATTCGTTCTGATAAAAGGTATATAAAAATTTTCGAAATTTGTTATTTTAAGAAATGAATATAAAAGACAATTAAAAAACATACATTTTGCATAAAGCATGAAGTCGATCGAATAATGAGTTGCCAAGATATTTATAATCTTATATTCCACACTCTTCGATTTTTCACGACCCTGTATTTCATCCAAATTTCACTTCAAAGATATATTTTAATTGGAAATTTTACGCTTAATCAGATGCAATAAACCGCTAGTTAATAGTATTATTATTTTTGGAGTTATAAGGATGTTTCTTTCAAGCAATTCAGTAATCGAGCCTTTTAAGTTTGTGACGTCATCAAGCCTCGATTTTATTTGAATCGCAATGCATTTTATAAGTAGTTTACACATTTTTTATTTTAATATTTTACATTATGCATATCCATGATGGGTAAGTATTACGGTGGCCCCCAACGACTAGTTTTTTAATTGGATTAATAAATTTGAAACCGGTAAAATTCTAAGAAAAATGTTATATAGACATTCTCCAGACAGATATTCGGAGTCTAGACATTTAATTCTTATCAAGTATTTTCTTAATGCTATAATAGTAATTCAAATACTTGTAAGGTAATAAAATAAATACCTATAATGCACAAAAGAAAATATATGCGTCTGTTAATTGTTATTTAGAAAAACAAAATATCTAAAACCATTTCATCTGCAGACAACAGACGAACTTGCATCAGCAAATATTATAGTTACGATCATTTAGATTTAAGATCCTACGCAAGTTACGCGAAAACACTCGTGTTAATATTAAAGCTATGGGAGAGTTCTAATATTAAAGCTATGGGAGAGTTCTAATATTAAAGCTATGGGAGAGTTCTTTTGAAATTTCTCGTTTGTATTTCTTTCTTTCTTTCTTTCTTTTCTTTTTTTTTTTTTTTTTTTTTTTTTTTTGCATAGGATAGCTGAGGTTAATCTCTAAACACGTACTTTTTTTTTACCATTTTCTAATTTGGTTCCAGTTTTTTATGAGGATACAGTCAATTTGCAAATCGGACCTAAAATTCCTTCCGTGTGAGAAAACCAATTCGTACCGGAAAATTCTGCCCGTTATTTATTAGACATTAGATATCGGAATTAATGTATAATAATTAAATGATAGAATTTTCCTGTACGAACCAAAACGTATACATATTAAGCGTTCAAAGATATATGGCTGAGATGTCCGCCGAGGTCACGCCAATGAAGGTCGTATGCCACGTAGCGGAAAGTTGCCAATACTGGAACTACTGGAGGTTAAACACACAGCTTGTGATCGAAATATGGAAATATTAGTTATATTGTAGTGAAAGTCTGTGGTAAATGTTGAAATAAATATGTTTAATAAAATTTCAGTATCCATCTATCAAAATACGTGGGTTTCTTCAAGCCACCAAACTAACCACACTTTATAAAATAATTTTCACCCCGTTTGTTGAAAGTAACGCTGAAATATTTTTATATCGCAATTAAATTATTTTACGCTATAGTTGTTGAAAGTAGGTTGTAATTTTTTTCGTGAATGGCAACGGAACTGTTTGTTGTCATGAGAATGAAATGTCGTTTGGTTTGATGCGTGGAATAAAGTTTTAGTTTTGAAATGTTGTTGTTTAATTGGAGTCAGATAAATTAAAATAAAATGAATAAATAAGTGAAGTACGACTGAATGAAATAATATTTAGGGAAGTACTTCTGACACCGTTTGATTATTTGTTACAAGCTTTTATCATGTAATTTTAGTTCTTGTATGTAAAGATGGAATTTTGTAATCGAATTTGCACTCAATTTCTGAGGTACATAGGTGTTTTTTTCCGGTAACAATACATTTTAATATGTTTAGAGGGCAAGATATTTTTTCAATATAGGAGCATTGGCGTGATAGAAAACTATACGTGTCTAAATCTATCATCTGCGCATTCTCCGGAGTATATATTGTGATCCTTTACTCACTCACGGAAGATGTATTTTGTTTACCAGATTTATTGAAAATTTTGATACAGTTTGTTTTCACAAACATATTTATATTTAAAAAACATTCGCTATATATTTTTAGTTTCGGGAGAAAAGGTAATAGTGCTTACATAATGCTTACATATTAATTTTATTATTATTATTACCTTTACTGCTGAAACTAAAATGATATTGTGAATGTTTTTAAATGTACATATTTTTCGAAACAAACTGTATCAAAAATATTAGCAATAAAACTGGTAAGCAAGATAAATCTTCCATGAGTAAGTAAAGATTCACCATATATGCTCAGGTGAATGCGCCGATGGTAGATTTTGTCATACCTAATGACGTCATCCTAAAACCGCGCGCGTTGTTATTATGCACCCCATCTACAAGGTTGTTTCAATTCTGCGCCCCTATTCTAGTATTAAGTTGGAACGCTTAATACGTATACGTTTTGGTACGAACCAACATTCAAACAGAACAAACAGAACAAACTTTCCGAACAATCCAATATATATATATCTGCAACCAAAATCGAAAAAATAAAAAACGGCCTGTTTAGAGATCGTATGCACAGAAAAGTTTTAATATAGTGAAATTCTAATAGGAAATTTCAAAAGAACACGCCGATAGATTTAACATTATCTTTCGATTGTCTTCGTGTGACTATTGTAGTCCCTTAAAGCGTATTTGTAGCAAAACTTTCTTACGGACACTCAAATAACATTTACTACTGCAACGTTACTGGAGTATTTGGCCAGACATATAGTTTATCTTTAATTACGTTAGATAAAGGCCTAAACATTATCGTGAAAGATTTTATGTTTGTCAATTTTCCAAATCTTACAAAATATCTCCTTAATTCAAACATACTCTGTGTGATTCATTTGTCCATTACATTCATAAAATATTCTTACATAAAATAATCCAGCATTAAAAAAAAATCATATTTTTACATATTTTGAAAAACGCATTTCATAAAACACCTTCTTCAGCAGACTAACGTGCATCTACAAATATCTTAACTTAAGAAGACTACATTAAGAGTAAATTTGTGGTTTTATGTATTCTAAAGAGAATTCCATCAAATGGTAAAAATTATCAGTTATGATTTTACAATAAATATTCTATAGATTACTTTCTTCTATTATATATACATATGTCTAGATAATTTATCTTTATCATCAGGAAAATCTTATATATATTTTAATGCTTATATCACGAAGGTATTTAAAATTATTTTTAAACAAATAAATTTCGATAAAATAGATTAATGTATAAAATAAATATATTTTTTAGATGTACTCCTATTTATATTACTTAATGCTGCAACGTCACTGGATTATTTGAAAATGTATAAAATATATTTATACTTATATTGTACTTAAAATTCAAATACGTTTTGTACTAATAAGATGATATAATATTCGGAAAAAGTATACGCTGCTTTACGAAAACACCATATTTAAAATCTTTCTTCAGCAGACTGTATGAAAATATATTTATTAAGAAGTATAAATGAATATTATATTTTAAAATTTCTAATTAAAGTTCCGTGAAATAGTAGAAATTATCTGGTGATGAAATTACAACAGTTCTTAGACATGGATACCACTAAATTATTCTTATATATTATATATGTTTTCTAGACATTTTATATTTACCACCCAACAAGTTATATGGAATATATTACTATTATTTGTATTACACTTGTAATTTAAACGCTCTTTAAACATTTAAAAAAAAGTGAAGGATGAAATAGCCTAATATACACTGTTAAAAATAAATCCTCAAATTCACGGTAAAACTACTGGCAGCAAAGTAGCCGGACTTTTTCCGTTCCGTTAGTAGATTTTCCGTTTTGAAAGGTAAAAGAAGGACAAACTCCGTTTGGAGAAGCGGTAACTTTCCGTTAACGATCTCAGAAATCACGGAAATATACCTGGCAGCACTGGCAGGAAAGGAAATTATCCGTAAAGAATACACTCGGCTTTTAAAAAATTACCTCTCTACATGTGCTGCCATCTGTCGACTATGACTATTGTGGGAGTATTTACGATCTGATATACTTGAAGAATATTTTCCGGCCGACATCGGGTTTGAACCAGGGATGACCACGTCTCGAGTCAAGTGTCTTGCCCGTTAGACCAGTGGGCGCTTGTTAGAGTAGCAGTTTTAAAGGATGATATGGGGTTTTTCAAAATGGCGGCTTAGAACTTGGAAGCTTGGTAATTTTGAAGTTAATAGCGGGGAGATTTCGTTATGAGATGATGTTCATGTTTTAAAATTGTAATATTAATAGAGGATAAAAATATGAATTATATATATTCTTAATTTGATTGTTAGATGTAAAATATGAATGTTAAATTTTGAAATAAATTCGATAAAAAATGTTTGTTTTTTTGAGAAAATCAATTTTTTTTCAACTATTATATATTTTTAAAATGTGTTCGCTTAGAATATATTTTCAGTGCGAGTGCTTTTTATTACTTTAAAAAATAAATTTCGAATAATTTTAAATGAATGAGAAAACTGTTATTATTATTATTATTTTTTATTCGAAAGCATTATTATTTTTTTTATTATTATTAAAATCGATTTTTTTTTTACTTAATTTAACTTATTATATATTTTACTTAATGTATATTTTTTAATCTGTTTGTTTAGAATTTATTTTAAGTGCAAATATTTTCTTATATATTTAAAAAATAAATTGCAAATAATTTTAAAAGTAACAATTTCCCCAATCTTAATGGGAAAATTGTTACTTTTTTAAATTCCAAAGCACTATTTTGTTGTTTTAAATAAACTCGAAATTTTAATTTATTGAATTTTTAGTTTTTCTGTGCAGCAACATGTCAGTTTAAAGAAATTTTTTTTTAAACATGCAGCAGATAACGGAATATCTCCGTTGGCCCCTTTCGTCTCCGTCCGTTCTGTTGTTTTCAGGAAATATGAGAAAATTTTCTGTTTTTTAACGGAAAACACCCTTTTATCGCGAAAAGGGACTTTTTCTGTGAAATTCAGGAAAAAAATACCCGTGAATTTCAGATTATTTTTAACAGTGTACAAAAGATATATTTGTTTTTATATTTTTGAAAACACATTATCTAAAATTCTTTCATGTGCAGACGACCTCGCTTCAGCAAATATTTTACAGTCACGAACATTTAGAGCGTACTTAAAACTACTACCTTCTCGAACACGTAAATATCAATTAATGCTGCAACGCCACTTAGAGTATTTGGACAGTCATATAGTTTTCTTTAAACCTTTAAAAAATCTTTAATCCTAAGCTAAACAATTAAATTATAAATAATAGGTTTAATATTTATCAACTCACCAACTCCTTAACTGCATAGGTGCCGACATAAAACGGGCCAATCAGCAAACTTCTACTACTAACTTTAGAATTTTACTTTTGTCTTAATTAATCACATTCATGAAGTAAGACAAACAACTTTCTAAAAATAGTTGTACAAGTATGCCTGACAGTCATTTCTATTCGCCACTGACTATTTCGCCAAAGTGAAATCGGCGCCTATACTTAGTTCTTGCTAAAAGCATGTGAATAAGTTAGCCTTTAAATTAATAAAATAATCTTATATAAAATAGCTTAACACGCACGCAAAAAAAATTCATTTTTATGTTTTCAGAAAAGATTATTATATAAAACAGTTACGTCAGCTGAGTTTCATGTACAAATATTTTTAACAGAGAAAAATATTTTCAAAATAAATGTGTGATTTTTTTAATATTCTAAAGAAATTTTCAGTAAATGGCAAAAGGAACAGATTATTTTAAAATAGTACTTTTGTAAGTTATTTTCTTTTATTATATTTTATAATTTGTATTTATACACTAGATAATTTTTATTAATGTATTTATACACTAGATATAGATTTTTGGCAGCCGACAACAGTTATATATATATATTTTTTTAATTCTTATACCACGCATGTAATCCAAATGCTTCTTAGGTAAATAAAAATAAATTGCGATGAAATATCCTAATACACAAAAGAAAAACTATACTTCTATTTTTATGTTTCGGGAAAACACATTATCTAAAACCCTTTCATCTGCAGACGAACTCGCATCAGCAAATATTTTACAGTCACGAACATTTAGAGCGTATTTAAAGCAAAACTATCTTCACGAACACGAAAATAACATTTAATGCTGCAACGTCACTGGAGTATTTGGACAGACATACAGTTTTCTCTTAAGTGGTGTTAGCTAAACGTTCTTTCCAAATGACCGGCTCTCTTAAGAATCGGAAAAGAATTGATACATTCAGCTGGATGTGATACTTGCGCCATTTGCACTGATTGGATTCTGTGATTGGCTTTCCTGATAGCTATTTCGTGATCTCGTTCCACTCTCTATCTCTCTTATCCACTTCACACTCTTTTCCTCCATTTTGTAGCCCAAGCGTGAAATGAATTTCACCTTCTCACTCTGCTTTAACGATGATGCTGAAGCAGTGTTAGATGTACATCCTTTATTTTGGGAATCGGGAATGCAGGTAAAAGTTAAATCCTCGTGTTATTTAAATTCAGGTTTGCGTCAGAGTTAACTATCTCATGGGTATTATCGTTGAGATTCGGGTAAGAAGAAAACAGAAGTGAATTAAAGAGACATTCTGTTTTGGTAACTCGAAGGTAAACATTTCTGTTTTGAGAATGATTGATGGTATTTATAGAATTGAGGTTTTACGATTAAAACAATCGATATTACCAAAGGAAATTAAACTTATTTTATTTTATGTTTAGTTGCGCTTTAGAACCAATAATACTATCAAGATTCAAACAGATAACATTTTGTTTTCGAAAATAATTAGACCATTATTCATGGGAACGTTACAATTATCTGTATAAAAGAGGTTACATTTTTAAAAGATAAATTTTAATCGATATTAATTTGAATGTATTCAGAATTTATGATTTTTTTTTTTTTTTTTTTTTTTTTTTTTACATGAAAACAGTATAATAAATACTATTTAACTAGATATGTGATGACTTATGGTATTATTTTAAAGTGTACATTTTTAAGGATAAATAAATTAAAGTAGTTAGACGTATTTTTTAGAATTTAAATAATGAAATAATGCAGTACTTATACTTACAAATTCTTATCTATTTCCTATTTTAATAGAATGAAAAATAATAATTTTATTTAACATTTTAACTATTTTTAAACATGAAAACTGTAAGAGTAATACAATTTAACTAGATAGGTTATGATTATGCTATAATTTAAAGTACATATTTTTAAAGAAAAATAAATTGAACTAGTTAAAAGTTTGTAATTTTTTTAACAGTAAAACAATGCACTACTTATTCTTAATAATTTTTATCGATATATTGTTTTAATAGAATAAAATAAATCTTTTCAAAAAAGTAATGTCTACATAAACAGGCATTTTAATTTGTGGATTTTTTTATTTAAATTTAATACTTAAAACAGTAAGAGAGATAGTATGTAAGTAGATGTGTGATGAATTATGTTAGAATTTTAAAGTATTCATTTTTAACACTAGAACCGCGATGACGGGTTACTTTGAGCTGTACCAAATGTTGATTAGCACGAGGAATTTAAATAAATAAGTTAAATGGTTTTAAATAAAATGTCTGGTGTGAAATATTTTTATAAAATTTGAGTAAAATTTTTCGCGGTTCTAGTGTTAAGGATAAATAAATTCATGTAGTCAGAAGTATGTGTTATTATTATTATTATTATTTAAACAATGATATAATGCATTATATGTTTCTTAATAATTTTTATGTATATCTTGTTTTAATGAAACAAAAAAAAGTATCCAAAAAATTGATTTCTACAAAAACAGAAATTTTGCTAAAATATATTTTTAGTTCCATTTGCAAGCAAACACCTTTTATCAATCATTTTTAGAAAAAAAATTATGTGACATGCAAAATCTCTTTTATATATAAAAAAATACATGTATACCTTACTTTTAACAAAATTAAAATTTTGTTATTTGTATTTTTTATATATATATTTCTATTTCGATCAAAGAGAATTTTAAAAATCATTTCTTTCTGTTTCCTTTATAAAAGTGTCAAAGCAAAAGCTTTTTTATTTTAGTTATATCATTACTGAAAGAATCGTACAAAGTAAATGAAAAGATCAACAAATATGCGTTATCTGGAATTAAAAGTACAAAAACTTATTAAAATTTCTTTGTTTTATAATATTTTTCATAGAATAAATACGATATGATAAAATTTCCATTAAGTGAAGAAAAAAAAAATTGATGATGACATCACAGCAAAAGGAGGAATCAAAATGTTTTCTTGTCTCCACTTCGAGCAAAAAATAAAAAAGAAATAAATAAAGAAAGAAAAAAGAAAGTTTCTATTTAGAATATTAATGAAAAAAGATAAATTGGGAAAGTAAGTTAAACGAAATATGATGTAATATTTTAAAATAATAGAAAAATCTACGAAAATAAAAGTATTATTTAATATCCCATAAGTTTTGATTAAATATGTATTTTTTCTACCAGACTATTATTTATTTTATTGATAAATAGTAAAACATTCTTTTTTTATAATTGCTAAAATCATAAAACTGCATTCTAAATACATTTTTTAAAGGCTTTGAACTGTGCATTCTCCTCCCAACCTTTAAAACATCGCATTTATAAAAATTTCCCAGAAAGCTCACAGCTTAAATATATATTTTTTTTCAATCTAAGTTGTTTTACAGGAAAACTAATTATAGCTGGAAGTTTTTCAAATATTGCATAGTAGGAAGTTTTAAATATTTTTTATCAGTATCTTTTTTCTGAAATTTCTCGAATTCCCGACTAAAATAAATAAAATAAAATAAAATAAAATAAAAAAAAAAAAAAAAAAAAAAAAAGAAAATCTTCTTTATTTTGCTGAAAGTATTCTTAACACTGAAAGAATATTTTTTCCTTTTCGTATCTTTTGAAATAAATTGATGATTTAAATAGCCAATGCTTCTGTTTATGGGATCTCACAAGCAAATTTTACATGAAAATATTAAAAAGACAATATATCTTACTATGTAAGATCAGGAATATATCTTACTGTCTAACACTGTAGATCAACATTCCAACACAAATGATATATTTTTACAGAGAGTAATGATAATGTAATAAATTATAACACATTGTAATAATATATTTTATTTAAATGCTAAAAGGTATAAATTAACAACATAATACAAATTAAAATAATTTTTATTGGGTTGTTTGACATGTTTCGACTCACTCCGAGTGATTTTCAAAAACAAATGAGAATATTCCATAATTGCACGGGCTTTGAAGTTATTATTTAAAGTGCTATCATTTAATTTTTATGTACTTTTTTAAAAATTACGCACGTTATCTTTTATTTTTACTTGGTTGTTTATTTTCATATCTGTAACCATGGAGTAACTCGAACCACGATGCGGCATCTTTTAACTTACCAAAATTGTGGCTCGAGTTACTTCATGGTTACAAATATGAAAATAAACAACCAATTAAAAATAAAAGATAACGTGCGTAATTTTAAAAAAAGTAAAAAGTACATGAAAATTAAATGATAGAATTTTAAATAATAACTACAAAGCCCGTTCAATTATGGAATATTCTCATTTGTTTTTGAAAATGACTCGGAGTGAGTCGAAATATGTCAAACAACCTAATAAAAGTTATTTTAATTTGTATTTTGTTGTTAATTTACACCTTTTAGCATTTAAAAGAAATATAGAGAGTAATGATTTTATAACAAATATGAAGTAATAGATATCAGATCATATTGAAGCAATAATAATGTCATATTTAAGTTCGAATATTTCTAATGATATGTTGCATTCAACAATTGACAACAAATGGCGATAAATAATGAATTTCAAGCGGGAATACTGGGTAAGTCCTATTGTGCGTTTGTATAACAGCAAATATTCTAATGCAAAATTACAGCTCATTCCGTCAAAGAGATTATGATTTACGTTTAAAAAAACTATTCGCATTGCAATCTATTTTGCAACGATTAGAAATGAATTTAAGTCACGCGAAGACGCTCGCTAGTAAATGTTAATTCTTTGGACGGGTTATTTTCGAATTTTAACTTTGAATTTGAATTTTTTTAAACGATTTGTTTTGCATAGAATAGCTAATGTAGATCTCCAATATGGCCATTTTTTTACTTTTTAAATTGTGGTTGCAACTTTTTTTTTTTTTTGACAAAGATGTTCTCACATTCGGAATCTATTTCAAACCTCAACTATGCAAAAAAAAAAAAAAAAAATGTCTAGCTTGTCTTCGCGTGATTGAAGAGTCCCTAACCTTCATAATTCCTAAGCAATTTGACCGAATGAGTTAGAATAATTCGCTTGGAATACCAAAGTAAAATTTACCGAAAAAGCGAAATATAATTCAAATGTTATTATATTTCAAATAAAGTGGAGAGTCCATACGTCCATTAGAATTAACTTTTAAATATACACTAAAACACTTTTTATTTTGCTTAAAAGACGTCAACATAAACATTAAAGATGTTAAAATTTTAAATTTACATGTTTCGATTTGTTCACCAGAATAGAATATACACAAACCACAACTATAATGTACATAAAAACCAGAGATTAAATTAATTAAAAACCAAAGAGTCTGAACAGTCACTATGTGAAAGAAGGTACAAGACTCTTTGGTTTTTAATTAATTTAATCTCTGGTTTTTATGTACATTATAGTTGTGGTTTGTGTATATTCTATTCTGATAACGATTTGATGAACAAATCGAAACATGTAAATTTTAAATTTTAACATCTTTAATGTTTATGTTAACGTCTTTTAAGCAAAATAAAAAGTGTTTTAGTGTATATTTAAAAGCGAAATATAATGTCAAAATTATGAGTTCGCATTAAAAATTTAACAGTTTGGTACCAATTCACTATGAAGACGACCCCTAAAGTTATTTTTAATACATAAAATGACCGACGAAATTATTCTCATTAGAATGACTAGTTTCATGTTTTTATGTGACAATGCGGAATTTAAAATTTATGGGGTGTTTTTTTTTCTTTTTTTTTGGCTGGCACTTTGATTACATTTAAGAAAATCAGCAGTAGATAGACGAAAAGATTAAACAATTAAAGAAGTCCATATGCCAAATTTGTAAAAATGACATTATACAGAAGTACTTATACGTTCTCTTATATAAAACAACAACCAGCCACCTATGCTAAGCCTTTTTCTTAAAATTAAACTGAATACTGTTATAAACATGACATCATCTACTTTCATACTAGATCGTGTCTTTTTACATCAACGAGTTGATGTATTGCACGTTCTCTCACATGTATGATATAGAGAAAAACTGTTCTTGTACATTATTCTAAGGTGGAAAGAAACTATGCAATTTTAAAATGTCATTTTTTGCAAAATGTAAATGATCTGTACCAATTTTGGATTTACGAAGATTTTTTTCTACATAAAAATATCATTGAAAGGTTAAAGTCTATCATTCTAGAAAATAGTTTTGAAATTCCAGTTTTAACACATGATTTTTTTTTTCTTAATTACGATACTTGCAACTGGTTTAAATCTGACAATGTGTAAAATGTGTCTCTAGGTTTTAAATAAGATTAAATCGAATTTGCTAAAATAAAGTTTTATAATTAATTTTATATTTTTCATGATCATATTTACTGTGTAATAGTTATTTGGTAAATATATTTTTTAATTAAAGACCTACAGTTAAATGTGCTTAAGCTCAATCCACAAGATTTTGTCTGTCTGGTACCCCATTAAAAATTTTTAATGACTTGTTTAATGGTGTCAAAGGATTCGCCTACAAAGAGTCCTTGCTTGCGTAAACATCGATTTAGCAATAACTGTAATATACAAAACTCTCTTGACAATAATAAAAATTGTCTTTTGTATTGTAAATGTTTCAGAAACTATAATTTATGAAAATGATCCGCAAATAGAATTAATCTAGAATCCCATTTAACGCAAGGAACAATGAAGTGAGTGATTAAAGATATGCTTAGGTTGTTTATAGAGATATTTAAAGTATCCTTAAGGGCTTTTAACTACATTTTTAACTGCATACTTTTTAAAATACATAAGTTTCTTGCGTTTTCTTTTTTTTTTTTTTTATGTGAAGAACATGATACGATTGCTGTGCATTTTTGAGTAATTTAAGTTGTTTGGTGCATGTTAATGAGATAGTTTTAGAAGAAGTAAAAATGTCAATAAGTATTTTTTTCTTTTCATATTAAAAAAAGTCACATTCATATTAAAACTAATTTTTTTAAATAAAATTATCGAATATTTAACAATTTCAAAAAAATGACAAAACGATTACAGGAAATGAGTAAATCTAGAATTTCTAAGAAGATAATTTTACAAAAATCTTCATTAAAAAAAAAAAGCTTTCAATGTATATACACATTATACCATTTGAAATCTGCGGAAACACTTTTAATTATATCAGAAATTAGATCTGATAAATATTAAAATATTGTAATAAAACAATAATTTTTAAATATAATAGTATAAATATTTTTCTTTAAGGGTTTTTTTTTTTTTTAATTATGACTTTAAAAAATCATCAATGTATTCTTTAAAACATTTCATTACATTACAGAAATGCAAAGCATTGCAAATTTTGAACAAATAAAACAATTAAAAAAAAGTATGTTTATTGTGTATATAGATTGCCATTTTACTATATCTTATATATAGTCCAGAAGTATATAGGTATAAAAAAAATGCTCATTTTAAGCTGCTAATTTAGCGTATTTGTCTGTTGCACATGTCGATTTAACATAATAAACTTTATTTGAGAGCTGATAGCATCCGAAAAATACGTATTCCATGTTGATACCGGATACTCTGGTAAAACTACTCAAAACAATTTCCGAATATTACGGACAGCAAAAGATACTTTTGTTTCAAAAAGAATTCTTTAAATTTCAGAAATCTATTGTTTTCTGAGGTTTCTGAATATAAAGGAATATTTTTCGGAACCGTGTGTAACTTAGAGAAGGTTATAATATTTTCGTAAACTTTCTTGTTAGATCAAGAAATACTTCTCCTTTTTTATATTGTATATAGCATAAAAAAATATTAATCTCTAAAGACATTCTACTGAAAACAATTATTTTTGGGCGTTCAATTTCTCAACAATGTTTAGTCAGTTTTCTTGAAGTTTAAAACTTGTATAGTGAATGAATGTACGCCAAATGACCTAATATATATATATATATTCGCAAAATATGCTGATTTATGCTCTTAAATTATTTTCGAATATTATGAAATATAGATATTTTACAATTGAAAGAGCACAACTTTCGTTTATATAATGTATCATTGTAATTAGACACTATTTGTCGAAGTATTAAAAATAAATTAGCACATACGACTGAGTTATGGTAGTAATATCCTTAGCGATGTGCTCAAAAATGCATCTACTTAATAATATAAAATAAGAAATAAATGTTGCAATGGTCACGTCGCCTTGTTCGGTCACCGTAATAATTCTCCTAGAATTGATACCTGAGTTTTATGGTATTTTGCTGCCACCACCGGTATTAAAGTGATACAGGACACGTTGGGAAAGAAGTTCTCAGAATAATAATCAATTAATAATTTATTGATTAAATTATCATGCAATAAAAATGTTACAGTGATAGTTATTATATTGTCACTAGCCGTATGTGACTGTCATATGGCAATCTCCCTGATGACACGTTTTAATATATCTCATATGTACTACTCGTACATATCATTCCGTCTAGGTAGTAATTATTTAACTCTGGACCAAACTGTCCAATGTACATTATTTCTGTAATTCAATACACTTCTCTACGCTCTTAACTCTACACGTCTATATTCTGTGCTCTGCACTGACGACACTTGCGTCCTACGCTGTCTGCTACAATTCAACGAGATACCTCCTCTACTCTTCACAGCACACCAGCGACTGTGGCGTCCTACGCTCTCAGCTGCACTTCCACGAGTCATGAGTCTCTCGCTGTCCCGCTCACACTACAAATCGATGGGGCTGTCTTTCTTCATTCACGGAGCTTCACGTGGGAGCGTTTTTTCTAGACCTTTCCACCCCGGACTTCGTCTCGATCATTCTCCCCTTGCATTCTTCTCTGAAATCCAGCTCGCTAGGAATGTTGTGCTCATTGTATGTCTTTCCAAAGGATTAGTACTTTACAAAGAGATCGTGAACATACCCCAAATAGATAAACGGACCAGGTAAATTCCTGTGTCAATCACATACGGCAGTTTTACAGCAAAAGAAAAATATATATCGGAATACAGTAATATAATCATGAATAAATATAATTACTTGAATTAATTAGAAATACACAATATGAGTTTGGCTAAAGTCAGAAACCTGACAAATGTATTTTAGTTTTTGTACACGAGTCTAACAGATTTAAAATGACAAACTTTAAAACGTTTGGTCAATTTTGACATTTCATGTGCACCTGACCTCTACAGTACGACTCACATCTACGCTTCAGACCCTCATCTATAAGGTGATTTTTTTCGGCTACTATGAAGGGAGGTTTCTTTTGTTGCAAACCTAGAGAATGCGATGAATAGATGAGGATGATACCTGTCATGTTTACCACCAACCCATGTTTATCACCGATATTGTGCACTTTTATCCAATCATTTGAAAAGCAGTAAAAATAGCCTCAACTGACCACGGAACCTTTATAGAAGAAAAACAGAGAAATAATGTATGACTCTTGTCGCAAAAATTTTTCTATACGGAATCTTAAAAACAGTTGGTAATGATATGAGAGAAGACTGCTTGTCAAGCTGTCATCTTGCTTTACATGTCTTATTCAAGCAAAAACTCACTTAAGAATCTCGTTATATTGCCAACAAGAGTAACAGAGCAAATAAAGTTGAGGGAAAAAAGGAAGTTGCAAGAGACAGTCTAAAGATTATTTAAGTTTAAGTTTCAAAAGCATAAGTGTAATACATTTATATTCATTAGTTTTGTATCTTCTCCAAATACCACGTGAAGTAACAAATGAGAAACAACAACAAGTACCGCTATAATTCGACCTATTTAAATTAATTTAAATTTGTCATATTATAAAATTTCTTTATTGGAAGATGTGATTTACACGTTTAAGCAGCTAAGATTAAATTTTAATGATGTTCAATAGTAATAAATAGATAAATAAATAAATAATAGAAAGAAAGAAAGAAAAAGAAAAGAGAAAAAAAACATTTTATCATTTCGGCACATAAATAATATATGCAAAACGAGCTGATTTTAATTTTCTTTTTAAATTTCTACACATTAAATGCATATGAATAGTGAAATATTTTACTTATTTTGTTTTGGAATGAAAAATCAATTTATCCGCATAGGGAAAATATAATGTTCCTTTTGTGACAGAAACTAGAGTATCATAAGTATTTTATAAATTAACCAGTTGTTCCCTGCAGATCTTCGTGTTTTTTCATAAATAAATAAAATTCGATAATTTATTTATTTTGTAATGCAATGAAAAATCAATTTATCCGCTTAGGGAAAATATAATATTCCTTTCGTGATAGCTACTAGAATATCAAAAGTATTTTATAAATTACCCAGTTGTTCCCCGCAGCTCCCCGAGCTTTTTTCGTAATCGAAGTTTTTTTTATCCTAAGTCCAACACCATTTATTCTATGATCGAAAGCAATAACTACTCTGTCACTAATATCAGACTAAATTCTATAATTTAGAACATAACAATTTTAATATAAATTATTCTTTTAATCTTTTTTCTTTTTTTCTTCTTTAGTTGTACGATTTTTGATGGTTCTTTTAGAACCATATAAACAATATTTCCCAGTCTTAAGAAAAATATCGCTTAAATACTCCTAATAACTTCCAGAGATACATTTTTCCAACATTTGGTAAGCGGGATCTTCCGACATAAATTACAGTTCAGAACATCCTTTGAAAGGAAATAAAGACCTGGAGGCGTTCATCCTTAATGACCCTTAGCACCCTCCCCGGACCACACATTAGGGTGGGAAATCGGTCACACACACACTGGATTGTGATAATTTGGATCTTTCCGTTATAGGTTTTTCATTCATCATTTACTGCATAACAAGCCATCTGGTGTTGTTTTTCCTTTAATTTAAATACTGCAGTGTGAATGGGGCGAAACAGAAATGACCGATTATCCCTTTGATTAAATTACGTGTACAATGTTTTCTTTTCTTTCCTTTTTTGAGGTTCTGTAGAAGAAACTAAGTAGTTCTAGAGATAGTTCTGAATAGGTAGTAGTTCTGAAGTCTGTCTTTCCACATTATATCCCGGGAACAGTCGCGCCGGATATGACATACTCCGGGTGCGTACGTTTTTACAATTGTCATCACTATTTTTCGAAAAGTGATCTTCAACTTCCTTTATCATAGAATTTGTAACAATTGTCTCGAACGAAATAAGGTGAAGATTATTATTTGTATTTACTGGTGTCAAATTAAAAACCATTCATACCCTCACTATGCGCGACCTCTCCCGGGTTAAGAACCTTCACTAGTCACGCAAACATACACATAAACTACTGTTAAATCTATAGGACCGTTCCTTTCTTTCTTTTTTTTTTTTGTTTGCATTTCAATATTTTTAAATGATTTTTTTTTCATATGACAGCCTGAAGTGAACTACAGGACCCGTTCAGAGATTAATCTTAGCTATCCTATGAAAAAAAAAATTATTGAAATGTAAACGAGAAATTTTAAAATAACGCTCCCAGAGGTTTAACATTAGTTTGCGAGTGTTTTCGCGTGTCTAGTGTAGGCTAGTGGATTCTTCATCGATACCAGTTTTTTTCTCTCAAAGATCACGAAATCTTATGTTATACTAAGGAAAAATTTAAGGAGGGATTACTCATTACCTAATGTTAATATATTTTTATCATCAGAAATTAACTGTTTGGTTTCGACGAAATGCATTTTTCAAAATAGTTTTTTTTTTTTTTTTTTTAAGTATTTTTAGTAAGACGGTAAATTTTGAAAATTTTTCTCGAGTAACAATTTAAAACTTTATAGCATTTATAAAAGATATATATATAATTTAGGAGGGCAATGTTTGAATATCTTAATTAGGGATGGTTAACGTGGGATTCCGCGATATGCGAGAGAGAATTCTGCTAATGCGAAGAGATGTGGTAGCAAATAAGATAATTATCCTTAACATACGCTCCTTAGTTCAGGTGCATTGTGCTACAATTTGCACTTAAAAATAGCATCAAGCAGCACATGAGTGGATTTATTTTTATTTTATTTTATTTCTTTCAAAAATAATTTTTTTTTTTCCTCCAAAAATATTGGAAATTAATTTTAAAAGTAGCAAAACTAAACCAACAACAACAACACAAATAATCCCTACGTAGTTAAAAAGTACAGTTCCAAACTTTTATATTCTGTGTTTCTTTTTAAGTACTACTGTATTAAAGAAAAAACCATAAATGAAAAGTAGTTTTTCCTTTTAAATTGCGCGTACATTGATTAGTTTTCTATAGAAAAAAATTGATGTTTCTGAAAATGCTGCTTTCATTCAATTTCTTGTAATTGTTTTCATCTTCATTTCATGTTTCCTGGTATTATATGAAAGTTTAGAAATACCAACATACGTCGCTTAATTTTGGTGGAATGCTCAGGTGCATTGTGCTAAAATTTGCACTTAAAAATAGTATCAAGCAGCAGATGAGTGGATTTATTACTATTTTTTTAATTTCTTTCAAAAATATAATATCTTTCTTTTTCCTCAAAAAACATTGGAAATTTATTTTAAAGCAAAACAAAAACAACAACAACACAAAAAATCCCTACGTAGTTAAAAAGTACAGTTCCAAACTTTTACATTCTGTGCTTCGTTTTAAGTAGTACTGTATTAAAGAAAAAAAAAACATAAATGAAAGGTAGTTTTTCCTTTTAAATTGCACGTACATTGATTAGTTTTCTATAGAAAAAACTTGATGTTTCTGAAAATACTGCTTTCATTCAATTTCTTGTAATTACTTTCATCCTCATTTCATGTTTCCTGGTATTATATGAAAGTTTAGAAATACCAACATACGTCGCTTAATTTTGGTGGAATGTTACAGAAAAATTCATATAGCAATGATTAAAGTTACTCTTGGAATTTAATCTACATGTATATTGATATTTCCTATAGAAAAGAAAAAAAAAAAAAAAGAGTGATTCTGAAGACATTTTCCCAATTATTTGTTGGTCGTTATATTTACCACCATTAATGTGAAATTCATTGACATAAATGTAAGAAAATCCAATATCATCAAAATAATTTTTTTTAATTTATATGAAATATTGTGTAATGGTTGGTTCAGGCTGAGACGATTAATATATCTACCGTATATCAATTTGACTGTAAGATTTTAAATTAAATTAATTCATCATTGATATCTTTTAGTGGTTTAATCTTTTAATGTTTTTTCATTCTTCATTTACAAGCCACTTGATGTTGTTTGTCCTTTATTTTAAATACAACAGCGTAAATAAAGAGAAATAGCTAAAAAAGATTATTCTTCTGTCTAAATTACGTGAATGCGGTATATGGTGTATAGAAAAAAACTCCGAAGAATTTCATTTTCAGTCCGTCGTTGTTATTTAGTTGCAGGATATATATATATATATATATATATATATATATATATATTTAAAAACTTATTTTGGCAACATGTAATGATTTTCTCCAATTCATAGCCTGTGTTATGTGTTGACTTCCTGTTTGGATCATCTATTCTATCTGGTAACTGTTGTTTTCTTTTCTCTAGATCATTTTTAATCTTGTTGTATTTTGAACTTTGTGATTATATATCACAGTTTTTTTTCTTTTTTATGGGTAAGGTTTCTCTCTTTTTTAATATTGAACTTTATGATTTTTTTCACAGTTTATTTCTCTATTTTGGTGTGGTAGTCCCAAAATCATATTCTTTAGCAATGTTATGGCTAATATGATGATGAAACCACACATTTTATTTGTGGTAATTTAGGCATTTGGAACCTGAAGTTTCTGTCTAAATTCCACAAATTTCCTTTTTTCATTTTTTTTTCAATTTATTTTCTTTTTCTTCTTCTTCTTTTCTTTTTTACTATGCATATGGAATGCATATTCAGAGTGTTGGGGGAACACTATTGTTGTCAATTAATTATTACATTCTAATTCATAATTTCATAGTTTTTATTGGTGTTTCGGTAACGTTTCATTAATGGTTATATATATATATATATATATATATATATATATATATATATATACATATATATTGACACATAACTTTTAAACGGATGATACATTTTACATTTATTTATTTATTTACTTACTTTTTTTTTTTTAAGGCTCAGCACAACTGTCTGAAAATTTTGCTCTGTTGAACGTTGAAAATAAAACGTTGGAAAAAATACTTAAAAAAAAAGACAGTTTCAAACTTGTATAACTGTTTTTGTTAATACCATGTAAATGAGAAGAAAAAAAAAAACGAAAGTGGGACAACAGGGATTTTTATCCTAAATACGTGCACGCTGATTTCATATATATATTTTTTTTTAGTTTTCTATTACTGAATGACTTCATGTAACTGAATGATACTGGAAATATCGCTTTCAATTATTTGTTTAGACATACATTCATCTTGATATCAACTGTTCTTCTATTCAATAAAATATTTGATACAGCTTTAGCATAACCAAAAATGCATATTGCTTAATTTATTAGAGATGCAATGTTACAGAAAAACTCATATAGAAACAACTGGATCGATAGAAGGAAATGCAATGTAAATGAACAGATCGGAGAAAGAATGTTACTCTCAATGTAAAAATTATTTGTATATTGATACTTTATGAAGAAAAAAACTAAATGATCCTGAAAATGTTATTTCCATTTATTTGTTTGATATTGCTTTTAAAATTATTATATTGTTTTCCATTAGTTTGTGGCATACATATATGCATATCGTGAATTGCTTTATATAGATGAAATATTATGAAAGAATTCATAAAGGAACGATTGTATTAATATACTATACAAAAGAGAAATTTAAAGACAGGTTATCCTTCTTTGTAAATTATGTGTATATTGATTTCTATTCTCTATTCAATAAATATTGTTTTTGAAGATGATTTATAGCGTGAAAAGGTTTCCTGCGTTACTGACAGTGTCGAACTTTCAAAAATTTGATTCATTTTTTTAAAAATGCGTCGTAAAGAAAAAGAAAAGGAAACATAAGTTTATATTTTTGCCTCAATTACGAGTACATTAGTTGTATTTAAATAGAAAAAAATTAACGATTCTGTAAATATTACTGTAATTCATTTTCGTGAAAAAGTAAAACCTCTAAACTCAGGATGACAAATTTTGGCCTCTAGTCGGTGATGTCCACTATTCAGAGGTAAAAACTTACAAATAATACGCAACATATAAAATAATAATGCATAATAAGTAAATGTTAAATCGTAAGTACATAATAATACATAATAAATAAAATCTCCATAACGAACACCCCCCCCCCCCCGAACCGGGGACACATCTATTTAGCAATATTTTTAAAAACACCTACCCTGAATAGCAGAGAAATTTAAATAAAGAAGTGGATATTTTCTTTCTAAATTATGGGAACATTGATTATATTTCCATAGCAAAAACTAAATGAATGATTCCATTAATCTAATTTGTATTTATTTGCTTATAATTACTTTCACTCCCATCGTTCCTTATGTTCAATAGGATAACTATCGGAAGAAATGAAAGTATGAATGATTTCTTTTACAAACAAACTCCATGCAGTATTACAGGCAAATTCGTGCACAAACGATTGTATTAATATATAGTAATACTTCAACATTTGCGGTTTTAACATTCGCGAATTTTGATTATTTGCGAATATCTAAATGCGGAAAAACGCAACATTCGCAGAATCTGACTTTATTATTCGCGTTTTTTTTTTTATTATTATTATTATCCCTTCCTTTTTAAGAATTTATAGTGGTTAAAGATTATTTCCGCTGTGTTTTCTTAGTATCTATTAACAAATCAATTTTCAGTTATAAACTGAAAAAATAGCAAGTGTTGTAGGAAAGTAAAATAATAACAACAGCAGAATATTCATTGCGATGGGATACTAGAAGTGGTAAGGTAACGGCATCTTCAATATATTAATATAAAATGTGCAGATTCTCGAAGGGATAGAGAGGGAGCTGAAGCTGCACATAGATGGAAAATAAAAGCATTTCTGAAGATTTAGTTGTATTTAAATATCGTATTTCAATATTGTATCCTATACTGACCCACTAATACATTATCATCTTTTTTGCGAATAGAGATAGTCGAAATTACTTTATACAAATATCTATGCTTTCTTTAGGTGTGATTATTTCTCCAGTCAGTTAATTTGAATTATCTTCAATAAATAGGTTTCATATTTATGAATATGTGAGTACATCCACTTTCTCCATATATGTTATGCATTAAGTATTGTTAATACGTATATCCTTTTGTTCTTTGAAATTCTGTGTCACTCTAATTAAAAATTTTATAGAACGTAACTCCTTTTTTAGTGCAGAGAGATAGACTCAACATTCGTGGATTTGATATTCAAAAGTTTTTCCTCGAACGTTACCTTCTCGAATGTTAAGGGATTACTGCACACACGTTAAAATAAAACTAAAATCCTCCAATCTGAATTAAGTGTTTATTGAATTTTACGTAGAAAGATGTAATTCCGTTAGAACGTAGCATGAGGAAAAAGTATTTCTTGTGCAAATAAAAAAGGATCAGTTTCAAATTTTCATACGTTATGTTTCATTTTAAGTAATACTGTGCAAATTATGACAAAACGAAATTAAACCTTGTTTTTCTCTCTAAATTGCAGGTACATTGATTATTTTTCTATAAGTGTGTTTGAATGATTCTGAAAATATTACTTTCAGTTACTTGTTTGTAATTCCTTTCACCTTCATGTATTTCTTCCTTGCATATACAGGAATTATACAGTAAAATAATTAAATAAAAAATAGTATAGTGTAACAGACACGAAGGTAACAGGTAACACCTCCAATCTGAATTACGTGTTCATTGAATTTTACATAGAAAGAACAAAACAATTCAGTTAGAATGCAGCATAAGAAAAAAGTATTTTTTGTGCAAATAGAAAAGGCCCAGTTTCAAACTTTCATAAATTGTGCTTCATTTTAAGTAAATACTGTGCAAATTATGACAAAAAAGAAATGAAATCTTGTTTTTCTATAACAATGTTATAAATTATAATCACCTTGTAATAATATATTTCGTTTAAATGCTAAAAGGTGTAAATTAACAACATAATACAAATTAAAATAACTTTTATTAGGTTATTTGACATGTTTCGACTCACTCCGAATCATTTTCAAAAACAAATGACAATATTCCATAATTGTACGAGCCTTGAAGTTATTATTTAAAATGCTATCATTTAATTTTCATGTACTTTTTTAAAAATTACACACGTTATCTTTTATTTATACTTGGTTGTTTATTTTCATATCTGTAACCATGGAGTAACTCGATCCACAGTTTCGGTAAGTTAAAAGATGCCCCATTGTAACATATTCTATTTTTTCGTGTTAGTATCTCTATGGTTTCTCTTATTATGGATGGATAGTATGGACTGGGGGGGGGGAATTATTTTACTTTCATTGAAATTTATTTGGATGGTTTCTTCTTGATATAATCTTGCCAGGGCTGTGGTTTTTCTATTATACTTAATATCAGCTATATGCTCCTTTTATCTGTATCTAAATTGTAATAATAAGAGAAACCATAGAGATACTAACACGCAAAAATACAATAAGTAACAATGCGGCATCTTTTAACTTATCGAAGCTGTGGCTCGAGTTACTCCATAGTTACAGATATGAAAATGAACAACCAAGTAGAAATAAAAGATAACGTGCGTAATTTTTAAAAAAGTACATGAATATTAAATTATAGCATTTTAAATAATAACTTCAAAGCCCGTGCAATTGTGGAATATTCTCATTTGTTTTTGAAAATGACTCGGAGTGAGTCAAAACATGTCAAACAACCTAATAAAAGTTATTTTAATTTGTATTATATTGTTAATTTACACTTTATAACATTTTAAAGAAATATCTTGTCTGTCTAATATCTGTCTAAATTTCTGTCTCTTGCAGGTGAATTTATTATATTTTTCTATAAGTGTGTTTGAATGATTCTGAAAATATTATTTTCAATTATTTGTTTGTAATTACTTTCACTTTCATTTATTTTTTCCTTGTATACAGAATTTATAGAGTTAAATAGTTAAATAAACAATAATATAATATAACAGACATGCGTCGATTAAATTAGATGACAGGTTACAAAAAACTCATATACTATTGTATCGCTACATTTCAATTCAGTGCAAATAAATAGAAATGGGAAACTAGGTTATTCCTACAATCTAATTTACTTGTATATTGATATTTTCCATAGAAGAAAAATTCTATCCAGGAAACATTTCCATTGATTTGTTTTCGATTACATTTACCATCGCTATATCTTTCCTAATATTTAGTGGCATACATCTGTAAGCAAATCTGATACCATGAAAATACATTGCCTAATGTATAACAAATATTACGAAAGAACTCCATCAGGAAACATTTCATCAATATATTTAAATACAACCAAAGAAAAATAGAAATAAATGATTATCAGTCTTTCTAAATTATGCGTTTGTTTATAATTTTTTTCCGGTGAAACAAATTAAATAATTTTGGAGACATTTTATTTATTATTATTATTTTTAAATATTTCCGGGCATTCTTTATTTCGAAAAATTCAGCAGTATAATTGTAAACAGGTTATCAATCATAGTATCACTCATAGCAGAATTATACAAAATATTATTTAGAAATAACGTTGTCAATGTATTTATATGATTTTTGCATCTTATTCTTTAGCGTGTAAAATATTGTTAGTCTTGACTGAAGAAATATTAAATCTTTCACTTATAGTTACATTTTTCATAATAATGCATTAAAACTATCTTGTATTAAAATAATTTTTTGCATCCTATTCGAATGAAATATTTTTAGTGTTATCCCAAGAATTATCAAAGCTGTTGGCTATAGTTATATATATATATATAAATAATGCCTTATAAAGTTCTCGGTATAAAACAATTATTGTTAAAATTTTATAATAAATATGGTGTGTATTTATAACATTACTGTTAATTCTAGAGTTATGTAGAGTTCGATTAATTTTTTTTAATTTAGATATCTCTTACTAAATTATAATTATTTTTGCTTTTTTATTTAAGCTCAATTTGATATGCAAATGGTACAAAATATTTTAAATAAAAGAACAACAAAAAAGGTAATTGCAAATGTGACAAATTTATTTACACACAAGAAAGGCTAAAATCAGCACATACATTTAATTTTTCTATTCAATAAGCTATATTTCGTTTCCACTTGTGAGCAAAAAAATTTGCATTTGAGCTAGATTTTTAACGATATCAACTGACTAATTGTTTGTTATTTATCTGGAATTTCTCTCCATCCACTTTTCATGGCACATGTGTCATCTACATCTTTAACATAATCCAGTTTCATAATGATTCTATGGAAGGGTGTAAAAAAAAAAAAAAAAAAAAAAAAAAAAAAATGTTAAAAAAATTATTAATGTCGTATCAACAGGAAAGTTACAATATGCTAGTAATGTATGCCAAAATCTCTAGAAGTTTTGAAAAGAGGTGATAATACATGTAATGATGTTTTGTCTTATCAGATCCCACATATTTGGTACAATGTGCTTGATGTCACTTTTTTTTTTTTTTTGCTTTTGCTGACCCCAACCCCCTATCTTTTAGTGGTATCGTCCCATCTTCCTTCACTGCCTCCATTTCATAGTTTGTTGGTTTCGCCCGTTTGCCACCTGTCCAGTGCACTTCTTCGGAACTGTGTTTTTCGACTGGTTTTTGTCATCTGATGATGGCTAATGTTTAACCGAAAGCGCTTATGTATTTTGACATCTGATTTTACATCATAAATAGTTTTAATGTTTTAAAACTGTGTTTTTAATAATTGCACCTATTTTAGTAACAAATATTTTTTTTATCAATGCGTTTGCATTGTGTTTTCCCATGTTTAAGAAGGTGAATTTGACGTTCTTAATACATGGAATTTTCTATATATTTTTAAATGTATGTCATATTTTACTCAAAGATCATTTCTCATGAATTAATGCGCATTAAAAAAATACTAAATCGGCCAAAATTTAATAAATATGAATTTAAATAGGAAAATCTTCCATAGTCCTAGTATCCTATAATTTGTTAGCCATTTTTGTTTTCCACAAACTAAAATAATACTTAGAATTTCAGCTTCAAATAAATTAACAGCCCAGCTGCAACTTGTTAAATCATTTTATTTAGATATCTACCAGAAAATTCAGCTAAAATATAGTCATCCCTTGCTTTAGTACTTAAGGTTTAAAGTCGCATATGATTGATTATGTTGAACTCGCTATATCTTCAACCACTGGAGAAATCTGCCATTTAACGTCTTTTTTCTTCAAAAGAAAAAAAAACAGTTTCCAAAGGTGAAGAAAATCAATAAAACTGAAAAGAAATAGCTCTATGTTGAAATATTGGTCAATTTACTACATGATATCTTCTAGAAGTTGGTACTTTATCACAGGTTGGGGGTGCTTGCACTTCAACGATAGGACTTACTCTGTAAATATGACAAAATGTACTGTTTCCTGCTGAAGGTCAATGCTTTTTAATAAATCACAGTTCTAACCTCAAAAGACCAGTTTGATAGAAATTTCATTTATTACTCATAGAGAAGTGGTTTCTAAAAGAGTTAATAAATAAATAAGAGTAACTTCCATAATATTTATTTTAAGGTGTGAAAGAGAATTTTTTTTACTATTTACAATATTTTATTTCAAGCGATGACATGAAATGTGTGATGAAAAACAATTTATAAGAATTACTGGAAAGTTCGACTGCAGACTATTGTTTTCGATATTGTTTAAATAACCCTACACGTTTATGCTTTTATACTTTTATTTTATAGAATTAAAGCCTAAAATCACATTTTAAATATATAAAATTTTTAACTTTCTAAAGAGACAGATGCTCATAATTTATGTTCTACGCAATATAATTATACGACTAACGTAAATGCGATTTCTTCTACAGTTATTGATTTTGTTACATTTAACTGCAGTTTATCGCCGTCTGCGGTTTCTGAAATTTATATTAAGATCTATCTATCTACACATGTATATATGGTAATTTTAGGTTTGTCATAATTTCTCCCCAGTTTTTTAAATGCTGATATGCCAAATACGTTACATTACTTGGAGTGTTTGGATTTCAAAATTTTACAATGAATTAAGGAACAACAGTCCGTAATTTGTGATTTCATGTGGCGTCACGACTTGTCACCAGAAATTTACTTTAGCTATTATTATATGTCGTTTCTACTCTATCACTAAGGGTGAAGAGATGTTGCTTGCTTTGGGGGCCACCTCTCAATAGATCTTTAGTTTTTATCTTCCAATACAATTTATCATACTGTGACCTTTCAATTTGTGAAATATATATATAAAATGATAAATAAATATTGCCTGAAAAATATGCAAAAATTCAATTGATTCGTACATAGCTATTCCATTATAGTCTACCATTTTTTCTGGATTCATAATTCTTCCTCTTTTAGCATGTCTTGATGCAAGATATTCCGAAACACTTATATGTTTCCGTGTAGCAGTTCTTTAGTATTTGTCAATTTTATTCCTTAAAGAAGCTTGTATCTGTATAGTTAGCATTTTCAAATTTCCGAGTAATCTAAGAATTTTTACGAAGGCAAATTTTTGCGAATTACAGCACATCTTAAATACAGGTATAGAGGTAGTTATACCATTTCATTACCTCTCGTTTTTGATTGAAAGCAAGAAAATTAATTATTTCAAACTGAAAAGGTATTATTAAAACCGCAAAATGGGTTCGAAAGTTTTGCGTGAATACTCTATTTTCGCGTCTATAATGCGCATCACCCCCCCCCCGCACCACTTCCTACAGCTCCCAATCAAAAGGTTTCGATGGATTTACTTGGACCCTTGAGAAATCCCCAATTTGTTATGACTGTAATCGACCATTTTTCTCGCCATCTTGAATTATATGCCTTGAATAGCATTCATGCTGAGTCGGTTACTAAAGCTCTGTTGAATTACATTTCTACTCATGGAAAACCTGAGTTATTACTTACTGATCATGGTTCCCAGTTTACGAGTGATATGTTTTCTTATTTCAACAAAATACTTGGCATAAAACTAGAGCACAGTACAGTAGCGCATCCACAGGCTAATGGATTGAGTGAGAGATGCAACACTCAAATAAAGTCATCTGTGAATACAATGGCTTCCCAAGGATTTGATGTTCCAACTGCTTGAAAAATCCACCGAGTTGACATAATATATTGTATCAGAAACTAGAATTTTCCAAGTGAACCTTTTCTTTAAATTAACAATGGTTTTATGAATACCAGTATGAGTAACATAAGCAATTTTTAAAGCTTTAGCTCTAAGTGAAGATGGTAAGACAGCTCTATGTAGATCAATGTCTTCTGAAGAGAAGTGTACGCAAAATACGCGGAATGTTTAAGTCAGCTATATGAAAGCTCATATTCCCTCAACTAGTCAGTGATGTTGATATTGGCATAAACTTGTACGAATATAAAAGAAGAAATTAAATTATGCTGAAATTTTCAGTGGCATCACTTGTGTATTATGAGTAAAAATAAGTTAACTCACTTCTGCGTTTACTGTCATAATGAGTGGAAAAAACGTGTGTTTTCAACTTATTCCAAACAATTATAATTAAATAATAAATAAAATCTAAAAACTGGAAAAATATAAATGCATCTTGCATTTTTATTAGATTATAGTTGAAAATGACTAAACGTTTGACGCCTGAAATATAAATTCAAATTGTTAATTATATCACATTTAATCAGACATTAGAAGACTAAAACACACAATTAATATAAAACAATAAAATACTACAGCAAACGTTTTAGGGTTCGATCAACCCGCACATCAGTGCAATGTCATACGATAACCTGATCATTTCCAAACATGTTTACAGTCAGAAGTTTTACCAGTTAAATTCATAAAACTATAATTATAAAGATCTTTCTGAAAAGATTTTTTGACTTCTCAAGTCTAATAATATTAGTACAGCTTTCAAACTTCAAAATGTCTTAAAAGATATGCTACGTAAATCCAAACTTAGAATCCCGCCTTATTTAAAACAAACTGGTACAACACTCCTTAGATAATGACCATATTCCAGATTTTGAAAGTATCATCATAGTAATTAGATACAGCTATAATAACGTTAGGAGTGGAGTTTTTCTTGAATGCTGGTTCACGCGTTTACAGAATTGACCGATTAGTGAGTCTTGTGCGATTCCACCTGAATATACAGTCTTACTTTAATGTAAGCTCTGTACTGTTTTATGAATTTAACTTGTAAAACTTTTGTCTCGAAACATGTTTGGAAATAGTCAGGTTATCGTATGACATTGCGCTGCTGAGGTGTTCGATCGTAGCCTGAAAAAATTGCTGTACTATTTTATCGTTTTATATAATTGTGTGTTTTTAGTCTTATAATCTCTGATTAAATGGGATTTTTTTAACAATTTTTATTAGAATTGCATAGCTAAAACGAACGACAACAAAATAATTCATACACTTTCAAAATTCCCAACATACAGTTAACAATTAATCAAAGCCACCTTACACGTTTTGGCTACTGCTGTTATTGTTGTTAAAATCAGCAATGACGCAATCTGTATCTTCATAAATTATCGAATCTTCCACTCATCTGATTATAAATTTTCACCAACCTTCTCCACAGTGACTGAGATACAGGCTGCGAGTACCCACACGCATTCGGCTCGCATTTGGTATATGCATTTTTTAAATTTCTGCTTTTCTTCTGTTAAAATTATATAGTAGGCATTATACATAAGATATAATTTGTTTCGTTTTTCTTTATCGAAAAGCAAGTGTGTATCATACAGGAGTAAATATAGCGCATAAAAAATAGTGTAATTATATTGTCGGATGAAACCGTCATCCTTTTATAATTCTGTTAAATTCGGAAATTTTAATTATTTGCATTATATATAAAAAAAAAAAAAAAAAAAAAAAAAACGTGCTAATAATACACATTCATTTCTTTCGGAACAGGTCTCGGTTTATGCGATTAAAAAAATCGCATCTTGTAAAATCTTATCTGGAAAAAGCTATCATGCATTTCACCATGAGTAAACAATTAACCGTAAAGTGTTTTAAATAAACAGGAAAATATCTTAATTTTTTCTCCAAGAAATGAATCATCTTCTCATAAGAGAAAATGAGGCTTGATAATCGATAACGTCTTATACATTCCCGTTCAACTATGTCCTGACAAACGGCACTTATTATTCACCTTAACACAATGTAGAAAAAACTGTTTAGTTCATAAATTAAAAATTAAATAGTCAAATTTTTATTACGATGTATCTAAAACAATCTAGTCGGATGTGTCAATCCCAAAACTTTCTTCTATCTCACACAGGTTTCGCATACACTAAAAAGAATCAGCACCAATTTATATCAAGGTCTAACTGAAACTCAAGTTTTATTAAATTCCGTGCAATATTTCTTGAGATATGACTATCGCTAATATCGTGTAAATCCTGCAAAATGCTGCATAGCAGCGGCACCTGCTGGGTGATTCTTACCAAAAGCTAATCAGCACCAATTTACATCAGGGACTAACTGAATATAAAGTTTTATTAAATTCCGAGGATTAGTTCTTAAGATAGAGCTATTGCGGAAATCGCGAAAAATACTGCATAGCAGCGCCATCTGCTAGGCGATTTTTACCAAAAACTAATCAGCATTAATTTATATCAGAGACTAACAGAATATGAAGTTTTATTAAATTCTGAGCATTATTTCTTGAGATAGAGCTATTGCGGAAATCGCGAAAAATGCTGCATAGCAGCGCCACCTGCTGGGCGATTTTTACCAAAAACTAATCAGCACCTATTTATATCAGGGACTAACTGAATATAAAGTTTTATTAAATCCCGAGTATTAGTTCTGGAGATAGAGCGCCCACAAAATTTTTGTCTCATACAGACAGTGTCACAGACAGAATCACAGACAGACATTTTCTAAAAATAGTCAAATCGTGTTCAGGACCTTCTAAAACGTATAAATCCGTCGAAAACCGGAAGTCGAAAATTTTCATGAATCCAATACTTTCTTCTTGTAAAGACAGAAGAAAGTAAAAAGAAGTCTTTTTAACATATCCCCCTTTTTTTTCGGAACATCTCCCTACTTCTGAAGCAATCGTATCTTCTACAAAGTTAATCTGTGAAACGCATTCATGCATTTCAATATGAGTAAACAAGAAAGCGTAACATGTCCTAAATAAACAGGAAAAATATCCCTAAAATGTATCGCTCCAAGAAATGGATTCTCTTCCCATAATAGAAGGCGGACTTGACTATTGATAAACGTCTCATACATCCTGGTTCAGGTCTGTCACTTTGTGACAAACAGCAATAGACCTTCACCCTAACACGGCCTGGATAAACCCGAATCCGAAAGACTAATTTATTTCAGTGTGACAGTTCCTTAGTCTTTTTCTTTTGGGTGGTGTGAATGCAGTCGGAAATGTGTCATATTACGGAGAGATGGCGACAGACCATCGAGAGAAAGCTGATGTGTTTTTCTTTTGCTGCACTTTCTGACAAGGACAATAAAGGGCCGCGGCTAGTTGTGTTAGCCCCAAGTGATCGTGTTCCTATCGATTGGGACGAAGCTCTCTTCTTAGACAGATATTATATAGAAATAAATAAAACTGATGTTTCAAGCTGTTTCAGATATTTTATAAATGTAAGTAACATTATGGTTGTATAAAAATTCAGGAAAATAATGTAACCGGAAAAAATATAGTTTTAAATTTAAACTTTAATTCCATGAAGTTATTTAAACTCTTAATGAATAAATGTGGTATAACTTTCCGATTCAAAGTGCCTGGATATAGTTTTCGTCTTTTTAGAGAAGTCGATATGTTATAACAAAGACCTCTCTTTTTACACTTTCATTCATGTAGTTTTTTACTACAGATAAACTCATTTTCTTTAATGGCTCGTTTTATATATCTGCAAGTCGCTTACATGTCACTAAGATGTAACATTGCCCTGCAACTAGGAAGTCCAATCCCAGCCTTATATTATTCTCATTAAACTCGTAAGATACTTCTTTAAACAAAAAATATAAATATAATTATTTTTTTAGGAGAAAAGATTTTTAAATGCTAAATTCTCCTCCACTTAGGGGAAGGAGGCCTAAAATGATCCCCTTAAGGGAAAAACTTGTGTAAAATAACGTAACTCTTTAAATAAAACTTTGGCCCTTTGCTTGTAGGTTTTACACTATATTTTGCATTATAAACATATTTTAATAATATTTTAAACCCAAATTGAGTAATGAAAAAATAGATTTTTTTAAAGTGTCCAAAGGATCTTTTTACCCTCACCATAAGGGCAAAATGATCCTTCATTTAAAAACAATTGTAATTATTTTTTTAATCGCAAAATAAAGGATATAAAAGTAATTATGACAATAGATAAGTGTAATTCACATCTAAAAACATACTCCATTATGTAAACCAATTCATATTTCTGTACATAAAAGACTGTAATCTAAATAAATATGAATGTTAGTGCTTACATTATGAAATATGTTAAGAATTTTTTCAGATGCGTAATACAACGATCGCTTGAATATCGCCATTGCTTCTTCTTTATTTATCACAACTAGTTTATCTGTTACCTTATAGATAGCACGACCTGTCTGGAAGAAAACATACGTGGATCGTTTAGCCCGTAAGGATCATTTTAGGCCACCTTCCCCTATGTTACTCTACATTAGCTTTTTCCAAATTATTTTTCCACGCGCCGCTTCACTCCATATGTCTCCTTCGAAGCTCAATAAAATGTATACACGCCCTCATTTTTATATTCGGTAATATCTATAGGTAAAATAAATGTAAAGTAAAATAAAACCTATTTAAATGGCCGCATACAATGTTAAAATATTTCCATAGATTTATAGCATTTATTTTTATGAAAAATATTTGGCACTTTCATGTTATCCAGGCGCAGGTTGTAAATCGCCAAATATTGTTCCCATCGCTATCATTTGCACTGAAATGATTTCATTTAAAATATAAACCTTTCACTAATTTAATTTAAAATGCATACATTTAAAATATATGGCTTTAACTTATGTAATTTACAATACAAAAATAAAGAAATTAAAAAAATTAAAAAAAGAGGAAAAAATACCACAATCAAAAACATTTCATTTAATCATCAAAAGTATTATTTGTAATTTACAATAAATAAAAGCTGCTTTGGCGAGAAAAATGTACTATTGGCGAGATTTGCGTTCGACTAACATAAAATATCAAATGAATAAAGAACAATACAAACCGATTAATGTGAAGTATAATTGCTGTTTCTTGTTAATGAGATATTCATCTATCTCGGAGGTAAAGTTGATAATTTAATTCCTAAGTCTGGCTCAATCCATTTCAACCAGACTATGCAACTATTCTCTCTCTTTTATGGAAATTCCATAATGAAGGAGGCAAGCATGCTGCAGATTAGCCATCATAATATCTAGACATATTTATTGAAAATTTTATTTTCATCAGAAAACCAGAACACAGTGAAATACACACACAACGAGACAGACACAACGAAACACAGCCAATTCGAGGTTTGTGTAGCGGCATCTGGGAAACAATGCTCTAGATGGTTTACAAACGTCTTTAAAATTTGCCATTATAGTAGACATGATAGCGGAATAAAGATACATCTTTTTTATTTTGTGATAAAAATAATAATAATAATTCTACATCTCAAATATGTTTATTGCAATAGACAGTATGCAGGAAATTAGTATATCATATTAGAAATATAAAAGATAATATCCAAAAATTTTTATTTTAAAAATCAAACGAGTACAAGTAAACAATATGGAAAATATCACCAAACGCATACTCTATTTACGTTTTCTTCATTATCTTTAGAAATTCGCACTTGTATTTCTACTTTGGAGTAAATTAATTCTGAAGCCTAAATGAAAATTGTTCTCTACTCCTCAAATGACTTCACGCATAAACAGCAAGCATGCGTTTAACCGAATTTAATGACTTCATAACCTAAAAGGAACTTTGAAAAGAAAATTTCCTTCCTTTGTTTTAACTTCAGGAAATTCATATACTTGTCAGGAATTATCAGAGACGAGTTGTATTTGTCAATCTTATTACATAAATCCAGCTGAATATACAAATTTTCCAAATCCTAAATTTTAAGGAAGAAAGAAGAAAATCTTCTTATAGAATTTGGAGGTTTCAAAGATGAATATAATTCGGAAAGATTTTATTTAATAAAATTTTATTCAAAAGATTTATTAAATAAAACCTTCAATGTGATGAATGATTTCATTAATAAAATATTACTATAAGCATTCGCCTTCAAGACAAGAAAGTAATTTCAACGAAATAAATTGTTAAATAAGGTCTTTATATATCCTATTTAATGACTACTTAACGTGGTACATAATCATACCGTATTTATATGTTTTAATAATATTTATACGTTAATTTCCTATACTTGCTTCTTCCAACAATCTTAAATTATATGCAATGTTTTCATCATTTAAAGTAATGTACCTTAACTGTCTTTATTTATACTACGATCATGCATTTTTTGCAAAATTTTGTTCTTTCTCTTCTGGATAAAAACATTACTCGGTATATAATTGAACTGTTTAAAGCTGCCAATTGTTTAATTATTAATTTATCTAACGTAAGACTGTTTTAAAATACATCCTATTGTAAAAATGTATGTGGAATTCGTAATGAAATTCACATACGACGCTCATGTCTAATTTTGTTAAAATTTTGCCTCGCTCATTCATAAATTGAACCTATTAAATATAAAATTTTACCCAAAGTAAATTAAATACAAGTAAACATTCTGAGAAATATTAGGCAAGAATAAATTTTATTTACTTTTTCTTCAACATCCTTGGAAGTTAGCACTTATTTCAACTTTGTTTTGGAGAAAATTTATTCTCAGCCTTAAGTAAAATTTGTTCGCTACTCTTCAAAAGAATTCACGTACGAACAGCTGGCACACGTCTAACCGAATTTAATGACTTCAGAACTAAAAAGAAACTTTGAAAAGAAACTTTCCTTCCTTTGTTTTAATTTCAGCAAGTTCATATCCTCGTCTGGAATTATCAGGGACAAATTGTATTTTTCTGTCTTATTACGTCCATTCAGCTGAATACTGAAAGTTTCCAATAAAATGAATTTTACAAATCTTAACCTCGAAGAAAATCTTCTGATAGAGTTTTTGGTTTTAAAAGATGAATAGAATTCGAAATGATTTTATTTAATAAATCTTTATTCAAAAGATTTCATGAAGAATTTCATTAGTAAAATATTACTAGAAACATTCGGTTACAAGTTCAGAGATAATTAAATTCTGTTTTAACGTTGTTTTGGAAAGGAATTTTCAACGAAATAATTGTTATCTAAATGTGTAACATTTCCTATTTAGCAACAGTAGATAAACATACTGTTAACGCTATTTGTTTAATATATGTATAATTTTATTATAGATATATTATATTAATAATTCCTGTACTTACCTTTTTTCTGCAACAATGTACTTTTAACCCTTTGATTACGGTTTGGAACATATACGTCCCTGTGAATATTTTTTTTATCCTATTCGTTCTACATGTTCAAAAATGTTCTCCCATACATTTCAAGAGAAATGTACAGGGTGTAGAAAATTAAAGTCCACCTACTTAAAGCTGTCTGTAGTCGAAACTACTCATCAGAAAAATATGTAATTTGGAACACGTCGGAACGGAAAGAATGCGAAAAACATTCTTCAGAAAAAATTAATTTGAAAATTGTCAATCAGAGGGCGTTTTGTGCTGACATATATGCAAATTATGATTGGCATATATGCAAATTTTAGCAACCACGTGATGTATCTGATCACGCACGATAAAAATGTTAAATAAAAACGCATTGAATCACTTTTCAGTCTCATGCATTTTCGACGAGAAATGTCATGCAGTTTACAAGATTGTTTTTACTGGTGAAACTTTTTTATATAAAAGTGGTAATTCCGCACCAGAAGCTTTGTTTAGATTTCGAGCTTTGAAAATACATTTACAGAGGTGCAGATGTCTTGCCAACGGACTATTGTCAGAACTCAATGACAGTATTTCTCCTCTTGCCCTCAACATTTCCAAGAATATGCTTCATGTGACTGTTGACGATGCTATTTTGCGAATTCAAACGGTATTTGACAATTGTGGTCAACACATTGAAGAGTATTAGTCTTCATAAAACAATTCTGCAGTGTGTAAGCTTGCATTTTGGGAAATTATTGAAAAAAATAATAATAATGCCCCCACTGGTGGCCATTTTTGGAATCATTTTTATCTGCTAAATGTCTTTCGCGTACCTTAATTTAGACGCATTCCAAAATAAAAATTGCCATTCCATGTTAAATCACCTCAATAATCATGCTTTTACGTTTAAAAATGTTTACGCGAATTTGTCAGAAAGTGTTGTTCTTTTATGTGGGGAAAACATATTTTTGAGAACCACATTAAGAGAGAGTGGATGCGAACCTACTGACGCATTAATCAACTGATGTAAAATGAATTTTCTTTGTGTTTTGATATAAAGTCTTTTAATAATAGAATTGCCCTGTTTTTTGTATACCAAGAACTACCGTGATGGGTCATAGCGGACCCATGGACTTTAATGATGTTATTCTTGTTTTCTATGGAATATAGAGACGCACAATAATGTTTAATGATTAATACAATGAATTTTTAATTAATTATTAATACAATTTAACTTGTAGAATATTACATAAAATGTAATTTACAGAATAGATACCATCAAAGAAAATTTAAATTTCTAATTTCAGAATAGATATTTTGAGAATTTGACAGCTCGAATTAAATACAAAGAGAGAAAATCTTTGAAATAATATACATTTTTATCAATTTGAATTACATAATAATATTCCTACAGTTTAATAAGATATTATAACACAATAAAAATTAAATGTATGCTCCAGGAATTTTTAGTTACATTAATATACGCATGATGATTCTAGGTAAACAGACCTGTAGATTAAAAAGTATTCGTTTGATTTCAACTAAATTCGTGTTAATGCATTGTACTAAACATTTAGGAAAAGTCAAAAAATTCCAAAGTTTTATTATCAATATCAACAGTGATACGATCGAAATATCACGTCTTTTATAGTAATGGATGACTCGCCTTGGTCGTTCCAGTGTTGAAGAAGCCAAAACGGAGACACAATTTTATTATGTTTTCAAATAGTTTTGTGCCTTTGTATGGTATGTTATCTGTCTTAACTTTCATTTTAGTACTTAAACTTTTATAATGCAATCGTTTAATAAAAACATTTACAACAACGTTTAAAAAATAATTTTCTGAATTCACCTCTCAATCAGAATAATTTTCCTATAAAATAATTTGTTCATACGTCCATACAACATTTTAGACAACTGTGAAATATGAGTAATTTATTAAAAGACTGAATTATATTTTGTTGGTATTCACAATTGTTCAATTATTAGAATATAAAACTATTCTTAAATCTAAAACATCCCAATTAGCCAAAAGAAATGTTTGAATATTCCATTTGTTGATTTTATCCCTTAAGCATTCTTTTTGTAAACAAAAACTCTTTAATTTACCTTAAAAAAAATTTAAACAGAAAAGTTTCTCACTTTTCCCCCTTAATGTAAAAAAATGTTGTAAAAACCCCAGAAAGGAAAAAAAAATAAATGCTGTATTTATGCTTTGGGATAAAAGTTTAGTAGCATTTTATTTCTCGTTTGAGATTACGTCAAAATTTTTAATGGTGAAATATGAATCTGCGACTTCAGTTTAGGATAGAACGACTCCCATAGGAGAAATAGGAGTTGATTCAAGCTCGTGATATATGATATTTTAAAATACATAAAATTGACAGTGTGACTTAACTTTATTCTTAATATTTTGGAATTAAAACAATTTTATTCGAAAAAGAATTTTTCATAAATAACAAAACAAATTCACCAATTGACTATTTATTTTACATTATTTAATATATAATTAATTTCATAGTACCTTTCTTTTTTTTATCTATGTCTCAGGGTTGGTGCAAGGGGGTTCGAGTGAGATCACTTAGATCGTGTAAATTACAGAAAAAGCTGTCAAATTTGTCGTATTTTTCTGTGAAAAATAATTTTAGAAATCAAAAAAATTAAGAATAATATTACTGCGGTTAAAAAAGAAGTGTAATAATTATTTGAAAAACGAAATCGATGAAATTTACACCAGGACTATTATGTATTAGGTAATAAAAGTTTACATGTTTATTTAATTGATTATCATTTTAATCTCTTTAGAACTTTTTTTTGCTACATTTAATCAAATAACAGAACAATGGCATTATTTAGTTCCTTGTAAATTTCCTTGTATAATTTTTTAATTGATTGTTAGGTATTGTAGACCACTTAACGTATTTTATGTTATATTCCTATTTTGTGTTGTGCCATGTGATATTTTACTTAATTTATAAAAATATTAATTAGACTGTGAATCCCAATTTTAATTTACAAAAGGGGCACAAATTATTTCCCTGTCTCAGTAGAAAATATGTTTCGTCGCGGTTCAACTGTCAAATTTAGTTCTTTAGACTTCGTTATCCAATGTTTCAATATTACAGCACTTTCAAAGAAAAATAACCGCAGGAAATGTTTGAAAATTTGTATCTAACATATACTTCTTATATCATAAACTGTAAAAGGAGTATGCCTAGTTACTCTTTTATAAGGGTATTCTATTGGTCGAATGAATTTTTGTTGTTTTGCGTTGCTAACATTTATGCTGAATGATAAACCTATTTTATCTTTCTTTAACTTTCACAAAGTGTTGAAGGATCCTCAGGAATTTGGATGTCACGTGTATTTTGCAAATTTATGATAACTATGGGATTCAACTCGGGTGTTCCGTGTAACAGGATATAGGGGAAATTTTTTTTTTGTTTAATTGAAAACTCTAATAGATTTTTATATTTAATATATATTTTTCAGATTGTCCACTAACAACTATGAATTATGTATTAAAATAAAGATTTCAAATTTATTAAAAGCGGTATGGTACTTTCATATTGGTTTCGTGCCAAGAGTTAACAGCCGAAGACCTACAGCAATGTTTTTTATTCTGAAAATTTTAGTAGTTTAAGCGCGTAGTTCGATTACATGTCTGTTACATTTGTGCTTTTTTCATATTATTTTATTTATTGCTGGACGAATTTCTAATTTCATTATAAAATATTAGCTGGAAACAAATGCTGAACTATTTACATTGTTTAAAGTGCAAATGGAATAATCTTTTGTAATCGTCAGCTACCGACAGAGAGATTAATAAAAATCAATGTTTGAAAATGATTTCAAAAACTATAATGAATAAGTAAACAGCGATCAAACAAATTGCATTAGAAAGTAATTTTTTTCCTACACGACGGTATAAAAATTTAAAATGTACGATTTTTAAAAGTTTAAAGAATTGCTGAAAAAGCGAAATTTAATCGCCAGTTGTTGCCAACGTCAAAATGACGTCAGCGTTACATACGGACTCGTTTGGCATTTATAATATATAGATAAGGAGTTAAACGTGGTTGTTGTCTGTAAATTGAAAAGTTTTCGTGCGTGTTGTAAGTTTCAGTAGCGGATTTTTCTGGCAATCCAGTAATTAAGTTGCTTGCTCGAAGAGCAGTGAGGAGAAATTTCGCCGCCCTTGGAGTTAAGTTATTTAAGTGAGTTTGCAGACAACGATGAATAAAGAGTAGTGGCGTATTTCCCTTGAAAAGCCTAAAAGCTTTGATTAATCCAATAAACGGTTCTATGAAGCCCACGGGGCAACATGTAGAATTAAGACATTGTTAGAGAGAGAATTGTGTTTAAGCTAGCCACCATTGAATATTTCTAATATTTTTGTGGATAGGAAATTTATTTGTTAAAAATTGGCGTTATTATCTCGTAATTACTACGGGAAATTCAGCTTCCACACGTAATATAACACTGCACCTTCTTATACTTTTTTGTTAAATAAATTTTATGGTTTTATATAAGCCTGAGTGTACCATTATGGACTCACGTGAAAACATCGCTGTCATAAAACAAGTTTGAAAGAAACAATATTTCAGAAACGAGTAATAACATAGTTCTATTTTTGGAATTCTCTGTCATAATTCCAGTTTAAATTGAAAATTTTCACAAAACTTGAAATATATATTATTGTGAATAGAAAATGTTTCCCTATATCAAAACTTAATCGTAAATTTTAAAGCTTCAAAAGCAATATCGCAGAATATAATAAAAAATATCAATATCAAAAATTTTATTCAGCATAAATAGTACGGAATTCAACATGAAAGGAAAGGAAATGCAAAGTACCATTGATCTTTTTTGAATGATAACTAAAACATAAAGTTTTGAAAAATGAGCATCCTCCTGTTTTAGACAAACGTCATATTTATCTTTGAATTTGTTTGTTTCCGTAAACAAAAGTCATCTATTATATAACTTCAGAAATATGCTTTACGCAATTTTTTGTTTCAATAAAGCAAAATGCCTTTTTCTGATAATAATCTGACGGCTGATATTTTCTAAAATGAAACATACATTTAATGTCAAAATTATTTTTGCAAAAAAGAATACTTTCTTATAAAGGTCAATTAGTTATACGAAATCTACGACGTACATGTGTAGTTTACGTTGCAGTTTATTGTCGGCATGCATAAACTTATGTGTTACACAATGATATGTAGTTTCTACTTAGACTGCAAATTATTTTTCATTTAACTAATTATTGCATTTCTCGAAGAATATTTTCTCTATTACCAAAACTGCAATGGAAAACCCAACTGAAGAAATTGCCTTTTAAAGTTTGAGACTAAAGAAGTATGAGTACGTGGTTTGCGGCAGCAAATCACAGAATATTCAAAATAGGCACCAACAACATAGAACAACGCGATCTTTTAAATTGCTTGGCCAACCCGGGTGCTTGTCTTTGTGGATCGAACCAAGTGGCGATCAGGCGAATTTTGCCCTGCTCTCCAGGCAACTAAAACCCGTTCAATTGGGCCAAATCCCGGTAGGTCAGTGGTATCCGAGATTACTGAAGTACAAACAACCAAATATTTAATAATACCAAAATAAAATTTTATTGCTGAGAACACATTTTCTGCAAAACTTCTTTATCAACTATGAGTGCTACATGGTGAGTGCAGTTTCAACACAATTTTTTAATAGCATTTTTAGCCTTATTTAACCACGGGGAAATATTAAAAATTCTGCTAATAAGCAAGGTCGTTTTGAATTCTGCGATTTAAATATTTAATAGAAATTTTCTTATCAGAAAAATTAGTGCCACACTATTTGGAAATTACAAGGAGTATAGGCAACTAGGTGTTATTACTGCTTTTTAAAGCTGAAAGAAATTAATTATATTTGATTATTGCATTACTCTCCTTACAGCTTAATTATCTGTTTTCAAATGTATTACTATATTTCCTCTCATTATGCCTGTGTCTATAAGAAAGTTTTATTGAAAATATTTAAAATGTCAAAGATTTAAAAAATGAAAAATAAAAAAAAGTACTACCTTTTGATTACGGGCCAGGACTGGCATCTATTTTAAAATTCAATCGTAGCACAATTAGAAGAGAATTTATTTGTCAAAATAGTCTAGTATAAGGGTGTTTTAGAGATTATTTTTCAAAAGTAGTACAAATAGAATCCGTAATCAAAAGGTTAAGTTGTGGTTGTAGTCACATTCTTTGTTTCCGATAAAAAACTTTAGCCACTTTATGGTTAAAAATTTCATCAGTTTATTGTCCATCATTTAACCCGGTCATATTTCTATAATTTGCCAATATCCATGTTTCAACCTATGCAAGTTTGTAGTTCAACCGGAGAACTAAATTTTAGATCAAGGTTCCACTATCTTAAGGAGGCAACATTTTTAGCACCACAATTTAGTGAAATATTGAACGAAACATTTAACAATGGATAGTGGAGACTGAGAATGTTTGACCGCGTGTTGAATAGCGGCGCAGCATTTTTAGTTTGTGAAGTATATTTTAATGATTGTATACTATTTCAAGAATAAAAATATATACATTTATGTTATTGAGATTCACTATGAAATATCTCCTATCGAGATTAATGCGGTCAACATTCAACATTTTTTACTTAAAAAGAAATCGATGCAGTAGTATGTGTTATATTAAAATCTGACTGTCTGTTTGTATCTCACAACTGCTCTTTCTAAAATATAGAACGCAGCTCGATTAAACTAACAACAATTATCCGCAAGGATCCTAGGGTGTCATATTAGCTCACAAAATTTTTAAATTTCAATTGGCTTCTGCGATTTTTAAATGTGTTTTCAACTTTTAAGGAAGTTCCTCTAAAGATAGCAACAAAATTACTCAATTTTTATGGAAAAAAAGAAAAGAAAAATATAATTAATGGGATATTAGTTCCTATCCGAAATAATGAACAAATATCTTTATTTTTGTTTTGTTTAAATAAATCGACCTAATGATTTTTAGTTTATATTCTTTTAAACAATATGTAATGTAAAAATTATTCATGTTCAATTTTCTTCCAAATTTGTATCCAAATTCATCTCGACTAATGGCATTTTATTGCCCGTATGTCTCCATTTTCTTACAAAGGCATTCTATTTTAATTCATCAAAATCTTGTAACTTGCAAAAATGTAACTTTCGTAATCTTTAGTTCATTTACATTATAAGCATGATTTCATGCTTATAATAAGAAATTTAATATTATAAATCTTTACCAAATGTAGAATAAAATTAGATTTCTTCTTTTACCCAACAATCGATGTCATACAATTGTGACACATCAGGTTGCTTCACCAGCTAGTACCATATTAAAAATAATTTCATTGACTTCACCAACGTTCTTCAGAAATAAGAAACTGTATAATATTTTATAGTTAAACCCTACATATTTTTGCGCTTGCGTTGCACTTCAGAAGATTTAAAATTTAAGAAAACCTCCACTTTTTGTTATATAAATTTTTATTCTCTATAAATATGTGAAAAAGAGTGCAATGTTTTTTATAGAAATTTAAGGAGGTCTTTTTGAAACATAATTTAATAAATGTCTGAAAAAAGCTGCATTGTAACAATTTAGCGCCAACTTTCTTCCAAGACTAAATACATTAAGTCTTATATCAAAAAATATTAAAAGACAACAAAACTTTTTTAAAACCTAGAAATAATGAACAAAGAAGGGGAACACGCAAAGAGTTTTTTTTCTCCCTTTGAACCGATGAGATTTTTTTGTGTTGTTACAGATGACATTTTTTCTAGCTAAGGTTGAGTTAAAAAAATTCTCAGAGTAAAGTCTTAACAACAGGCTATGACAAATGAGCAACTTTCTGGGTGGATACAGTTAAAAAGAAGAAGACAAGACAAATAGTGTTGGCAAGGAATATTTTATGGCGCTACTACACGCTTTTTAGAGCAACAATTTAAGTTTCACTTTTATCACTAAAACAAAAATGTTCTTAAAAGTTGGAAAGATTTCGCTTTTTTTTATTATTATTCCTGAAAAGTTTTTTAATTTAACTATATGACATATTACCTCAGTTAAAATAAGCATTTTACGATTTTTTATTATTATTTTTTTTTTTTAAATTAAAGTAACGTTGGTATATTTTTAAAACAAAACCATTCTATAACATAACATTCGGAATCATAAATTTTCTTAATAATAAATATTATGAAGTAATATTTATTGATGACATTTTGATGACATTTTATAAATATATAAAAAAGTAAAATAAAATGTCTTATTAAAATGTATCTCAAGAGTTTTATTATTATTAATATCTTATTAAAATGTATCTCATGAGTTTTATTATTATTAATGTCTTATTAAAATGTATCTCATGAGTTTTGTTATTATCTTAGTTTTATAGACTTTCTTCTATAAATATATCTGATGGTAATATAGCCAATGCTATTAATATGACCAACTTGTATCGTAATAATGTTATTAGTTTGAGTGAAATTAGAAACTAATCAATGGGGGCCACCGTAATACTTACCCATCATGGATATGCATAATGTAAAATATTAAAATAAAAAATGTGCAAATTACTTATAAAATGCATTGCAATTCAAATAAAATTGTGGATTGATGTCGTCATAAACTTTAAAGGCTCGATTACTGAATTGCTTGAAAGAGGTTTTTCCTTATAACTCCGAAAATAATAATCCTATTAACTAGCGGTTTATTGCATCTCATTAAGCGTCAAAATTCCAATTAAAATATATCTTTGAAGTGAAATTTGGATGAAATACAGGGTCATGAAAAATCGAAGAGTGTGGGGAATAGGATTCCAAATATCTCGGCAACTCATTATCCGATCGACTTCATGCTTTATGCAAAATTTATGTTTTTTTATTGTCTTTTATGTTCATTTCTTAAAATAAACAATTTCGAAAATTTTTATATACCTTTTATCAGAACGAATATTTCGAGAGTCCGAAAAAAATTGTTCCGGGTAATCGAGGTTTTTGAAATGAAATAGGCTTCTTCCTATTATTACATACTAAGTACATACCAAATTGCAAGTCTCTATCTCAATTTTTTCGGGAGATATAGCGTGTACAGACACACAGACGGACGGCAAAATTTTTTTTCTAAAAATATGTTTTTCGGAATCTCCAGTGTCTGAAACGCGTAAATCCGTCAAAAAAAATTTTCGATTTTCAAAACGATTACAAGACTTACCCTATACTACGTATGATGGGTAAGTAAAATGACGCTTAAATGCAGTCCGAATGCAGAAATGCAGAAGAGCTGTTTTAGTCCCTACTTGGGCACATGCCCGGACAACGTGCACGAGAGAGCAGCGATTGTTGTTTTGCTGATAGTTGCTTTGATACGTTATAAATCTGACTTTGGTTTGTTATTTATCTTGTTTAAACAGGGTGTTTATAATTATTTGTATGCATGTTATTTTATTTGGGTTAATGCTCTTTTTAACTGTATTAACGAATTTCAATATCGGACTGCGCAGACAGAATTACGAACACTTTTATAAATTTGTCTTTTGTTGGCAATATGGCCAAACGGGTTGAAGCTGTAGACATGAGCTATAGATATGAGATTATGTGTTGTTTGTCGTAATTAAGTGGAAGATAAATGTGTCGGCCTTACCAGTTAAGATACAGAAGTTTATATTTGCTCTTCGCGTTAAAAAAAAAAATAAATAAAAATAAAAATATTTTTGACCGTAAATTTATTTAAATTTTTTTTTCTAAATTTTCTTATTAATTTTCTTATTATTTTTTATATATTTTCAAAAAATATATATTTTTTAATAATTGGTATTGTTTCTGTGTTAAATAGAGCCTTTCCCTTTTATGGCCCCTATGGGCATATTATCTGCACATGGCCATATTACCTTCATCAACTAGCAATTTTTCAACAAACTGCAACAGATGTAAATTTTAACTAACTTAAATGTTAAAAAAATTTCTAGTGCTAAAAAGGCTCCACTTTCTTAGTAAATTATTAGTTTTTTAATCAATTATTACTACTCTTTAAAAATGTATAACCTTAGGGTGGCCATATTACCTGCAGATACCTTATAAAAGTAATGAACATCACATTTATTTAAAAAATATTTAATTCAGACAGAAATTGAATAAATAATACGGGTAGCTTATTTCGTACGCCAATGCTGACTTACCAATAAAAATAATAAAAGAGAGCAGAAACAAAATATAAACTTCATCTTTTAACATTTTTTGAACATTGAAAGGTCTTTATAAAGAGAGTAAAGGAAGCGTAGATGCTAATTACATAATTACTTTGGAATTCAGAACTATTTGTTTCGTTGAGTGGCCGACTCAGTACGCCATCCATGTCTTTAAAGGTTAAAACAAAAATAAATATGACTAAATAAAACATGAAAAGGACATGCAACAACCTAAGTTTGTCAAAATAACATATTTAGAAATCCTATTGACATTGTGTAAATTTCACGTTCTTGTCTGAAAAACCTTTTACATACATACTATGAACTACTTCTGACGTCATAAATCGATAGATGAATATTTCGCTCTGAATTAGACGAACCTACATCATAAATGGTTAAAATGTGTGTCAAAATAGCTTATTAATAGAGTTTGGTAGTTCACGATTCAAAGATAAGCTTTCATGCACTTCTGAAATCTGGCTAAATTTACAAATAACTAGAAACAATATTTGTCCCGTTCTGTGTTATAAAGAGTTAACGTCATTCAATTATTTATTTTGATTCCTATAAAACTTAATAGAACTTTTAGCTATATTTAAAGTCTTCAAAAGAGCAAGTGGATTATGTATTTGCTCAAAATACCAATGATTTTTACATGTTAAGAAAATTAAATCAAATATAAGATAGATATTTTGTGTTCTTGAAGAATTTACGTCATTGGATAATTTATTTTGGTTCCTAAAATACTTCATTTAATAAAGGAATCTTTGTTCTCTTTAAAATCTTCAAATGAACAACTGTATTACGTATTTGCTCAAAATACCAAAGATATTAACATGTTAAGAAAATGAAATCAGATGAGAGAGAGATATTTTGTTTTCTTAAAGAATTAATGACCTTCGATTATTTATTTTGGTTCCTAAAAAATTTCATTTAATAAAGGAATTTTAATTATCTTCTAATGTCTTCAAAATTGCTGCTGCATTACGTATTTGCTCAAAATATCAAGGATTTTTGAATGTTAAGAAAATTAAATCAAAGGAAAGATATATATTTTGTATTCTTAAAGAATTAACTCCATTCGATTATTTATTTTGATTTCTAAAAAAATTTATTTAATAAAACAGTTTTAGTTCCCTTAAAGCCTTCAAAAAGCAGCTCTATTAAGTATTTACTCAAAATACCAAAGATTTTTGCATGTGAGGAAAATGAAATCAAAATTAAGCAAGATAGCGATAACGGAATGAAGAGGCCATACATATTTTGTGTTCTTAAAGAATTAACATCATTCGATTATTTATTTAGATTCTTAAAAACCTTTATTTAATAAAACAATTTTAGTTCTCTTAAGGTGTTCCAAAAGCAGCTGGATTAAATAATTTCTCAAAATATCAATGATTTTTGCATGCGAGGAAAATGAAATCAAATGAAAGATAGATAGCGATAACGGAATAAAGAGGCGATAGATATTTTGTGTTCTTAAAAAAATAACGTCATTCGATTATTTACTTTGATTCTCAAAAAAAATATTATTTAATAAAACAATTTTAGTTCTTTTAAAGTCTTCAAAAGCATCTGGATTAAGTATTTTCTCAAAATACCAAAGATGTTTACACGTTAAGAAAATGAAATTAAATGAAAGATAGATATTTTGTGTTCTTAAACAAATAATGTCATTCGATTCTTTATTTTAATTTCTAAAATACTTAATTCAATAAATCAATTTTAGCTCTCTTAAAGTGTTCAAAAAGCAGCTGGATTAAGTATTTGCTCAAAATATCCAAGATTTTTGCATGTGAGAAAAATTAAATCAAATGAAAGATAGATAGCAATAACAGAATAAAGAGGCGCTAGATAGTTTGTGTTCTTAAAAAATTAACGTCGTTCGATTATTTATTTTGATTCTTAAAAAATTGTATTTAATAAAACAATTTTAGTTCACTTAAAGTCTTCAAAAAGCATCTGGATTAAGTATTGCTCAAAATACCAAAGATTTTTGCATGTGAAGAAAATGAAATCAAATGAAAGATAGATAGCGATAACGGAATAAAGAGGCAATATGGAAATCCATAAGGAAATTCTTTTTAAGGAAAGAACTTCAATTCTCTTGGGCTCTAAAATTCCATTTTGATCAATTTCCCAATTTTACTTCGGAAAATTTTAATTTTCAGAAAGGAGTGGAAAATAATCGAATATAATGCTTTACATATTTTGTTAAATGAAATTGTTCTTCAGAAAATAATAAGATTTTTTATCATTTCAATTTTTGTTAATTTCCGTTAGCAGTATAATTTGCATAAAATGATTATTATTATTATTATTATTATTTAATCTGACAAAAAAATTAAAACGCTTGTAAGAATATTTTATCCCACCCTGACTGTGTTTCAAGTTAGAAGCATCCAATTATTTGTTTCCATTATTTAGAAAACACCTTTATTAAAAATATTTTTAAAAGACCTTTAAAAGCATATGGGACAGGAGATTTTTGAATGCACGGTATTAAGGAAGGTAAGTAAAGAGCTACAGAGCTAAAGTTAGAGAGCGAAAATGAAATGCAAATGTAATATGCGAATCGATATAGATATTCTTTTAAAGGAAATAAATTCAATTTTCTTGGATTCTCAAATTCCATTTTGATCAATTTATACCTATATGAGGCGTTCAGTGATAAAGTGGATCAAGTCCATAAATTATAGTTTTGATATAATCAAGGTTAAAATTTATTAACACTAGTTGAATCGTAATGTGATTTAGAGGATAATTTTCTTTTTATTGTTATAGCATGAAAAGTGACATATATGGGTCATAATTTAAAAATTCAAAAGCAATAATGAAGGTGGCAATTCAATTTTAAATCATAATTTACTGGTATTGATCAACTTTGGCACTGATTTTTTTTTTTTTTTTTTTTTTTTTTTTTTTTTTTTTTACATAAGGTTGATTAAAATAATACGATACAGTGAAAATGGGACTTGATTCACTATGGCTCTGAAAATATATACCATTGACAATTACTAACCCGCAACAGACAAATTTTTTATACTTTTGGACTTGAACCACTTTGGCTCTGAACGCCTCATATGATGCATGTGACTTTGACGACATTTCCAAATTTTACTCGAAAATTTTTAAATTACCAGAAACGCATGAAAAATAATCGTATGGAATTGTTTACATATTTTGTTAAATGAAATTCCTTTTAAGAAAAATATTTGAATATTTTTATCATTTCATTTTTTTAAATATACTAGAACAGTATAATGGCACAAAATTAAATTCGTGCTTTTTTTCCCTCTTCATTCCTGACAATGAATTTAAAATGTCTGGGGTTTAACCCCCTATCCCAATTTTACCCTTCTTCAATAACATTTACATGTAGAATAATTTTGATCTCGACCAAACTGGACAGAAAAAAATGAAATTTTGTAGAGAGAAGAACTATACACTCACATTTTTATTCGTTTCGTTCATTTATTCAACACCGTGGGCAAAGGGTGGAAGTGTGACGTTCCTGCCGAAATAGGTGGAAAAGGGTAAAACTCATGTAATTTCATTTCTATGAAAGTTATTGTTGCATAAAATCAACAACTGTTTACTCAATAAACATCTTCTGTATATTTTCGAGGTATTTTTTTCTTAGAAAAGTGAAATTCCCTACTGCTCAGAAAGATCTTTTTAATCAGTTAAACTACAGCAAAGTCGGATGGTAAAAAATTAGAGAGGTCGCAACAAAAACAGCCTCTAGAGATATTTTCAGGGATGTAGAAAATGAACGGGGCAGTGAACACCCCCTCCGAAATTTAGCCTTGCGCTTAGCCTGAAACAATTCGTCATAAAATCATATTTCCAGAAGAGTCATGAATTATTTGTTTAGGCTTTCTTTTCCAAAAAGTCTTGAGCCATTTGTTTTCATAGTACAAAGGCTCCGAAACAAATGCCAAAAATTAACAAAATAATTTCATCCAAGGATAGGTGATAAACAAGCCAGGGTACCTCACCCACTACGGTTGCATTTTGTTGTCGCGCGACAAAAAATAACCATATGAAAAAAAAATACAAAAATGCCTGACAATCTGTCCCCCAGATGTAGGTCGCATAAGCACCATCTATTAGAGTTGGTATAAAGGGAAATGTTTTATCTCCTTCTGTGGTCTTGAGATGATCTGTGAAGATCAAATCATGAAAAACAATGTAATTTTTCCTTTTTTCGTTCTTACTTTTCCAACTTGTCTTTAATAATGCTTTCTCATTTGGCATTCTGTGTAATGGAGAAGGGAGAACAGTTTCTTCTACCATAGGTGTACAATGCTAGTTTAAATATTGTTTTGAGCTCGGGGTACGAAAGGATTGATGCCAATATATAAGAACAATTAACAGGCTTTATTTACTCCAAACAGTTCAGTAAATACACAAGAATCTTCACAATGACACAAATATTCAGTAATCTTCAAATCTAATAACAGCACAGCAAAATTTCACACAGAACAATATAGCGTATTGTTCAATACGAAATCGCTTATAGACAACACAGTCTCAAAGCAAAAGCCTCTCGTGTGAATTCAATCACAGCTGATAGTGAACTCAACTGAACTCATGGAGGTCCCGGCTGGCCCTTATATAGGCTTTAGAGATCATTCCAGACTTTTCCAGAGCTTTCGGATGTCTAGAATTTACCAGAAATTACTTCGACTTTCGAGAGAGAACCTCAAGCGAGAATGGACCCCAATGTACAAGTATAAGGGGGGGGGGGGGGGGGGGGGTTGCACAAAAAGTCGCCAAATCCGTCGCCAACTTGGCGATATATCGCCAAATTTGGCGACAAAAATAATTGCCAAAACCATCGCCAACTTGGCGATATTTCCATAGACTTCCATTATAAAGATGAGGGTGTAAGGTTGTTTTTCTTGCAAAACATCCGAGACCTTTTGCATTCAGTTACATGATGCTCAATAGGAAATACTTAAATATTGCTGCAATTTTCACAATAATAAAATAAAATAAATAAATTTTTACAAATATATACAAAATTCATAACATTGCCCACCTCTCAAGGACTGCACGTCCCGGGCAGTACAACCCAGCTATACCATTCAAAACACTTAAAGCATGCATGAAAAATAACAGTTAAACACATTCATAATGCTGAAGTATACAAAATATACACTTAAAAAAAATAAAATTAAGGCATAGACATCATTCCATACAAGTATTTAAATAATAATAACAATAATAATGATAATGCTAAGCAAAATAAATAATTACATTAATTTATATACAAGACCATGGTCATACTAATTTACACTATGTACAATTACCTCACTATGCCATATGAACTAGGTACTATGGCCATAGTATGGAGCCAGCCTGTCGTAATTAACAACTCTAGGCTTCGAATTTGGTGACTTTCGGATCCGAATTACGACATCGTTCAGTCTGTTTAGGACTGTATAAGGACCGTCCCAGTGCGATTGCAGTTTGGGAGAAAGTCCTTTGCGTCCAGTCGGATTATAAAACCAAACCTTGTCACCTTCTTTAAATTGATGTCCCGTGGCTTTCGTGTCGTACCTGGTCTTCATCTTCTCCGTCTGTATATTAATCCGCTCTCGAGCCAAGTTGTGGACGTCTTCAAATCGTGCCTGGAGATTCTGCACGTATCCCTCTGGCGATGAAGGCGCATCTGGAGGGCGACCAAAAAGCAGATCACAAGGTAGACGAAGATCACGACCGAACAGCATATGAGACGGGGAATAGCAGGTTGTTTCATGGACGGCGCTGCGATAGGCGAGAAGAAACAAGGGAAGTTTTTGGTCCCAGTCTTGTTGGTTTCTTGAGACTAGCAGTGAGAGGTTGTTGAGGATGGTAGGATTAAACCTCTCAACCATGCCATCCGACTGTGGACGTAAAGGCGTCGTCCTAGTTTTGTCCATTCCGAGAAGTTGACCTCAATCACAGCAGAGATGAAATTTCTCCCCTGGTCAGAATGCATTTGAAGGGGAACTCCATATCTTGATATCCACTGGTGTACCAAGGCATCCGCAGCCGTAGAAGCTTCTTGATCAGGGATGGCATAAACTTGTGGCAATTTCGTGAAATAGTCCATGACAGCAAGGAGGTATTTGTTGCCATCAGCACTTCTTGGCAAAGGACCTAGGATGCCAAGGGCGATGCGTTCGAAATGTGCTCCTAAGTTGTACAGATGTAGTCTTCCTCGGCTACGTTTCTTTGGTCCTTTCCGAGCTGCACATGCATCGCAAGATTTGCACCATTGTTCAACGTCAGCTCTCGCTTTTCCCCAGAAGAAGCGCCCTCGGACTCTGTGTAATGTTTTCATGACTCCAAAATGGCCACCAGTGGGACTGCCATGTAATTCCTTGAGGACCTCTGGGATTCGGGATCGAGGAAGTACCAACTGCCACCGAGATGTCTTCCCATCTTCAGATTCGAATTTTCTAAATAGGACACCATTCCTGACGTGGAGGGAGTTCCAAAGATCCCAATATTGCTTCGTCGTAGGACTGTAAGTCGAGATGTCTTTCCAGCTGGGCTTCGTGCTAGAAGATTCTAATAACTCCAAGATTGGTTAGATGTCAGAGTCTGCCATTTGATCTTCTCGAATCTTCTCATCACTCCAGGGATCTGGTGGCGTTGATAGTGAAGTCTTCGTCTGGCGTATGACATGTTCGGGATTATACTTGCTCTCCGCTCTGGAACAATAGCGACAACTTTCGGGACACGGTCTTCTTGATAGGGCATCGGCGTTTCCATGCGATGAGCCTTTGCGATGCCTGATGTCAAAGTCGTATTCCTGGAGTCGTTGTATCCATCTGGCTACTTGGCCCTCTGGGTTCTTAAAATTCATCAGCCATGTTAGGGATGCGTGATCAGTACGAAGGAGAAACTTCCTGCCATAGAGATAGTAATGGAAGTGTTCTATGGCTTTCACTATAGCTAATAACTCCTTACGAGTGACGCAATAATTCCGCTCTGGTTTCGATAAACATTTGCTCCAGTATGCTACGACTCGTTCTTGGCCATCTATTTCTTGGGAAAGTACAGCGCCGACACTTTCATGACTGGCATCCGTGTCCACAATGAATTGTTTATCGGTGTGTGGATAGGTAAAGACTGGAGAGGATGTGAGAGCTTCTTTTAGCCGCTGGAAGGAATTCTCGCATTCTTGTGTCCCTAGAAACTTCTGCTTGCTTTCAGTGAGCCTAGGCAAAGGTCTTGCGATGTTGGAGAACCCCTGTACAAACTTTCTGTAATAAGTGCATAGTCCCAGAAAGCTTCGCAACTGATGGACATTTTCCGGACGCTTCCAGTTCTTTACTGCGGACACTTTTTCAGGATCTGTTCGAACACCTTCAGCTGAGATAATGTGTCCTAATTAATTTACTTCGCGTTGGAAGAACTTGCATTTCAGAGGGTTCAGCTTTAAATTCGCCGCTGTTAGCTTCGTTAACACTTTTCGAATATTTCCAAGATGTTCTTCAATCGTGCGGCCACCAATGATGACGTCATCTAGGTAGATGAGACAAGCTTCAAAAGTCAGGCCTTTTAACACTGTCTCCATGAGGCGCTCGAACGTTGCTGGAGCATTGCAGAGCCCGAACGGCATAACTTTAAATTGCCAAAGTCCTTGTCCAGTAGTAAATGCAGTCTTCTCTTTGTCATCAGGATGGATCTCTACTTGCCAATATCCACTCTTCAAATCCAGTGTGGAAAACCATTTATGTCCTGAAAGAGTATCTAGCGTGTCGTCTATTCTTGGTAGATGATAGCTGTCCTTCTTCGTGATGTCGTTAAGTTTACGATAATCAACACAAAATCTTGTGGAGCCATCTTTCTTTTGGACCAACACGATGGGAGAGGCCCACGGAATTGATGACGGTTCGATGATATCACTATCCTGCATCTCTTGTAAGAGCTTAGAAACCTCTTCTTGTTTTGCTAACGGCAAGCGTCTTGGATGCTGTTTAATCGGTGGATGGTCGGCAATATCAATTCTATGACGTGTCAGAGAAGTGCGACCTAAGTCACTCTCGTTTTGTGAAAACACATCCTTAAGCTCCTGGAACAGTCTTTCTGCGGCATGTCTCTGTTCAGGAGATAAATTCTCATTTCGTCCAATTACAGGTGTTAAACTTGTAGGCGGCTCCGACGACATCAAACTCGGGTCTTTGCATACACAGGTCACTGGAGCACAGGTTGCAAGCACTTCAACCTTCTGGATAATTCTAGATTTTTCACTTACATTCGCAATTCTCGCGGGTATCACATCTTTCGACAGATCTACCAGCGCTGATGCTATTAGCACTCCCTTTGGGCTCTTCTCAGGATATCCAGTCAAGCCATACTGGAAAATTCTTTCGTTTCCAGTTAATCCAGGTATCATCATTTCGGTTCGAGGAGGGATGATAACATCTGCCTTGGCTGTGATCCGTTGAATAGACCCGGACTCATTTCCAAGTTTGAAAATAGTGACATCTTCTTGAGCAGAACGTAACTCATTATTCTTAAAATCCAGTGTAAAGCCATGCTCTTTTAAAAAGTCCAGTCAGAGTATGAAAGGGTCTGAAATATTGGCCACATAGACTGTATGATGGTAAGTATTTGACACACTTGATAATGGGGCTTCTCAAAATCTGGCAACCTCCGCCCCGCGTCCAAAGGTAGAAATAAAGAAATCGAATGCTTCACATATTGATTGGTACACATATAATAAAAGAAACATTACTCCAATCAAGCCATTGTATTTTTTTATTTTTCTAAACTTCTGCATAAATTTTCTGGGGGAGTTTTTTTTTTTTTTATCAGAGTAGTACCTCTTTATAAAAGTGTTACAAGGTGCGAAAAATTTTCTTAAAGAAGTAAATAAGCTTCAGTTTTATTATTTCTCTTCCTTCTCGATTTACAATTTAAGCATTGCATTTTATTATGCAGAGATACACTGTCCAAAAAAAAAAGGTTTGTTCAAAACCACTAACAAAATTTTGTTATCCAAAGAACGTATTCCATATATTTGAAGGAATAAAATCATCTCGCAAAAATCAAAATAGTTAATCTAATTCTCAAAAGGCTCTAAAATTGACTTTCCTCGTACAGGTAAAGCACATTCAGCTCATGCAATCTTTCATCCTGCTTTTGCGTTTTAGAATATTGGTCACACAATATGTAACAGTTAATTAAATATGTATATGTTACAATCAATATGATAAATTCGATAATTATTCATAATAACTGGTTATTATGACGGTAATTATAAATAACAACCACAGTAACTATTCATAATAACCGGATAACCGGTTACTATGAACGGTAATTATTAATAATAACCGGTTATCCATACTAATATTATAAAGGAGTAAATCTTGTTTGTTTGTTTGTAGGGGGTAATCTCTGGAACTACCGAACCGATTTCAAAATTGATGGTGGCAAATTGATGGTGACAACCCCTGCTCCAACATAGGCTATATTTTATGTCGGTGCCACTAACCCCAGGGGGTGCAGGAGCAAAAAACGTTCTAAAATTGCGATTTTTCAGTTGTCACACTGGCTGTCAAGCCCTGAGAGCTTGGCAGCCAGTTCTGTATGTATGTATGTACGTACGTAATGCGATAACGCTTCATAGAAATATCCGTTTTCTTTCAAATTTTGTTTATAGGTTCACTGTGTTAAGGCGCTTCCCTGATTAGTTTTCGGGATTGATTGGTTAAGTATAAAAGGGGGGAACAGTGGGCTAATTCCCCCCCCCCTTAATTTATATAAATGGGTTTTTCATGCAGAATTATTCAGTTTTCCTTCAAATTTTGTTTATAGGTTCACTGAGTTAAGGCGCTTCCCTGATTAGTTTTCGGGATTGATTGGTCAAGTATAAAGGGGGGGAACAAGGGTCTAATTCCCCCTCCCCCTTAATTTATATAAATGAGTTTTTCATGCAGAATTATTCCGTTTCCCTTCAAATTTTGTTTATAGGTTTACTGAGTTAAGGCGCTTCCCTGATTAGTTACGGGTTTGATTAGTTAAGTATAAAGGGGGGGATCAGGGGGGGTAATCCCCCCTTAATTTATATAAATGGGTTTTTCATGCAGAATTATTCCGTTTTCCTTCAAATTTTGTTTATAGGTTCACTGTGTTAAGGCGCTTCCCTGATTAATTTTCGGGATTGATTAGTTAATATAAAGGGGGGGATCGGGGGGCTAATTCCCCCCTTAATTTATATAAATGGGTTTTTCATGCAGAATTATTCCGTTTTCCTTCAAATTTTGTTTATAGGTTCATTGGGTTAAGACGCTTCCCTGATTACTTTTCGGGATTGATTGGTTAAGTATAAAGGGGAGAACGGGGGGCTAATCACCCCCTTAATTTATATAAATGGGTTTTTCATGCAGAATTATTCCGTTTTCCTTCAAATTTTGTTTATAGGTTCACTGTGTTAAGGCGCTTGCATGATAATTTTCGGGATTGATTGGCTGAGTATAAAGGGGGGAACGGGGGGGGCTAATCCCCCCCCTTAATTTATATAAATGGGTTTTTCATGCAGAATTATTCCGTTTTCCTTCAAATTTTGTTTATAGGTTCACTGAGTTAAGGCGCTTCCCTGATTAGTTTTCGGGATTGATTGGTTAAGTATAAAGGGGGGAACGGGGGGATAATCCCCCCCTTAATTTATATAAATGGGTTTTTCATGCAGAATTATTCTATTTGCTTCAAAATTTGTTTATAGATTCATTGGGTTAAGACGCTTCCCTGATTAGTTTTCGGGATTGATTGATTAAGTATAAAGGGGGGGAACGGGGGGCTAATATCCCCCTTAATTTATGTAAATGGGTTTTTCATGCAGAATTATCCCATTTCCTTCAAATTTTATTTATAGGTTCACTGTGTTAAGGCGCATCTCTGATTAGTTTTCGGGATTGATTGGTTAAGTATAAAGGGGGGAACAAAGGGCTAATTTCCCCTTATCTATACTAATATATAAAGTAGTAAAGATTGTTTGTTTGTTTGTTTGTAGGGGGTAATCTCTAGAACCACTGAAGCGATTTTAAAAGTGATGGTGGCAAATTAATGGTGACAATCCCTGCTCCAACATAGGCTATATTTTATGTCGGTGCCACCACCCCCAGGGGGGTGCAGGAGCGAAAAACGTTCTAAAATTTCGATTTTTTGTGTACTGAAGGAGATAGAAGTATCAAATTTGGTATGGTAGTTACTTATAATATGTAAATGCTCTCTAAGAACAAATTATAAAAACATTCGCAATTTAAAAGGGTGAGATGAGGAAGAAGCGTTCTATAAACATTCTAAATTACAATTTCTATGGAATCTCTGAAACTACAGAACCGATTTCAAAAGTGATGGTGGCAAATGGATGGTGACAGTCCCTGCTCCAACATATGCTAAATTTTTTGTCGGGGCCACTGCCCGCAGAGGGTGCAGGAGCGAAAAACGTTCCAAACTTATGATATTTTCAATAATGAAGGAGTTAGGAACTTGACATTTTGTATGGTCGTTACTTACAAGATTTAAATGCTCTATAAGAACAAAATCTAAAAAAATTCGAAATTTAAAAGGCTGAAATAAGCAAGAAATTTTCTAAAAACATTCTAAATTACAATTTGTATGGAATGTCTGGAACTACTAAAGCGATTTCAAAAGTGATGGTGGCAAATGGATGGTAACAATCCCTGCTCCAACATAGGCTATATTTTATGTCGGTGCCACTACCCCGAGGGGGGTGCAGAAGCGAAAAACGTTCTAAAATTGCGATTTTTGCGATGCTGAAGGAGCTAGAAACTTCAAGTTCGGCATGATTGTTATTTATAAGATCTAAATGCGCTCTAAGAACAATTTCTAAAGAAAAATGATCTAATGATTCTGCGATTTTTCAACTATTGAATTTCTAAAATTACCAAATTTCACAATAGAGTACCATAGCGAAACCTTCCCGCGTAAAAAGATAATGATAAAGGCGACGTGTCCTGACGTGTATATTGACTATAGCACGAGTCACAAATTATAGTATCCTTATTATTCTGTTAAAAGATAAAAGTGAATTATGAAATGTCAATATTTTGTTTGATTAAAGGTTCGTTAAGAGAAATTGACCAGCGTAGCGGGCGTAGCTTGCTAGTTATTAATAATTACCGAATTTATCATATTGGCCGTAACCTAAGTATACAATTTTTTTTAAGCAGAGTATTTCTCTATCATAAAATCATCGGTGTCTGGATTCTAAGAGTAATATATATATATAAGTTAAATTTCTTTATTTTTAAAAAACACCCATTGACTTTTCATCCAAACTGAGTAATGTTAAAGCTTTCCTCTCCTTTTATCTTCCACTATCTGATGTAAATCTGTTTATGAAAAAGATTTTTCACAGTCTTTAATTTTACGTGTGATTCACTGCGAATAATGTTTCACTAGTTTCTAGTTATCGTTAAATTTAGGATAATAAATCATGCGTAATTATGCGCAGTTCCGCATTTATACAACAGCTTATATCAGCAATAAAATTTACTATTTAATCATAAATCACATTCCACTTTTTAAAATTCTGTCGAAATTCTGTATGAATCATTCTTTAATTTCTTGTGACAACAGTTTCAAAATCATATTTATATTAGGAGAGCGACAACAGTTTCAAAATCACACGTAAAACATCTTTGTCATTGATGCACCGTTTTCTCGTAACTATTGAAGCGATTTCAATGCTTTCATTTTTTAAATAGTTCTCGGATAGTTGAACTATAAATTGGAGGGAAATAAAACTAAAACGTTTGGAAAAAAATAAAAATAAAACATGCAATAGTTACGAGATTTTGCAAATAAACAGAACAAAAATCACATGTGAAACAGATGCCATTGATGTAACTTTTCTCAAGAAATACTGAAGCGATTGGAAGACATTTTATTTAATAGTTTTGACAGTACCTAAACTATAAATTGATCGTTCGGGAAAAAAATTTAATATTTTAAAAATAACCTAAATTTATTTTGTGAGCGAAATTGCGTAACTATTATATATATATATTTTTTTTATTCCTTGCTGAAGATAAATTTATATTTATAATTTGGCTACTACGTAAATTATATATCTACCCTATATATATAAAATCCTAATGAAACGAATTTGTGAAACGATTTCATGAAACGAATTTATGAAACGATTTTATGAAACGACTGATTAAACGACTGATTATGTTTCAGGGCTATTTTTAATAAAATATTAAACGCTTGATGGTGAAATTAATACCAATTGTCCATACAAATCCACGGATGTCAAAACTGGTAATAGAATTTTGAAATTGGAATTAGTTTTCGAGATATTAATTTTTTTTCTAATTTTGATGACATTTCTGTAATGATGGCAACTAATTACTCAGTTTTTTTGTGCACAAAAAAGGGAAAAAAATTGAAAAGGATCATGATAGGGATTATTGATTTCTTTTTATTCGTCATTTTCAAACTGAAATTGAATTTATATTTTATTTCAATCGATAATGAAGACAAGATTGTGATTAAATTATGTTTTTCAGGAAAATTTTAAAAAAAAATCACATTTTTATCGTCAGGATTCAATCGTCGGTCATCATTTAATTTAATTTATAAACTGAAAATATTTTGAATAAATTCGTCCAAATGACGTCATTTATGTAAACGCAAAAGAAAGGGGGGGAAGGAATTAATAGGAATTATTATTTATTGATATCATTTTGTTATTTTTTTGTAAAATTTAATTAAACGAAATTCTAAAATCACTAATTCAGATATTTGAAACGAATATATAAAATAATAATTGCCCAACTGAACGGAAGTAGAATAAAATACCCTGCTCGGTTTTATTTCCAATTTTAATGAGAATATGGCATCAATAATGGTAAAATGACATTTACTCCTTTCTCTCTTTTATTGGCAGGAAGGAAAAAAATGCTCCCTATATATTAGAGAAATGCTATTATGCCTTGACGAAACAGAGAAAATAGCGTTGGCGGAAAAGAAAAATTGGCAACATACTTTCTGTCAACCTATTCACTTTGTCAATTCGTTTACAGAAGCATTATTTCAATATTTATGCAATTTAAGATGCACAAATATTATAATACAGACATACATACAATAAATACAATAATCCAACATGGAGTGAAAAATTAGCCAGAGCCAGGAATCGAACCTGGGTCCACAGCGTTCCGGGCTGTCGCTCTGACCACTGAGCCACTCCGGCTAATTCCTGAGTCTGCAATTTCTCACTAATAAACCATTTTGGACAGAAAGTCACCAGCCATCTAACAGATAGCCTAACAGATCATCAAGGCTATCTGTTAGATGGCTGGTGACTTTCTGTCCAACATGGTTTATTAGTGAGAAATTGCAGACTCAGGAATTAGCCGGAGTGGCTCAGTGGTCAGAGCGACAGCCCGGAACGCTGTGGACCCAGGTTCGATTCCTGACTCTGGCTAATTTTTCACTCCATGTTGGATTATTGTATTTATTGTATGTATGTTTGTATTATAATATTTGTGTATCTTTAATTGCTGAATGCAGGCGTTTTTTATGTGTGTTTTAATATTTATACAATTTGTTTAGCGTAAAATGTTATTTATCCTATTTTATATATAATCAGAAGTAATTTGTATAGAAAAACAATAATAATATACGTATAATTAAAATACGCATATAAACAAAAAAATCGTCGAATTTTTTCCATGGCTGTTTATGTCATTTGACACCAATCTCACTTTCTGATGCCCGAATTGCGCCAAACTTTTTAAAAAAGCGTCAAGACCCCTATAATAGAAAAGCACCAAAAGTTCATTGGGTTTTGAACCTCGAATTACGCCAAACCTAAAAGCAAAGGATCCTATACTGGAAAAGTACCCGATTTTATTATGGACAATATTCAAGTGACATAACATGGTGTAAAATTATCGCGGATAGCAAATTTGTTTAAATATCTCATCAATTGATGCCGAATAAATGTAGGCATGCATGCACAAAATATTTAATTAATTTTGTATGCTAAATAATTATGAGAAAATTCGTATATACATATTAATTAAAATAAATAATTTACATATTTAAAATAACATGAAAATATACATGATGGTGCACTAAAATAGAGAGCAAGTTAAAACCTGTTACTTAAAATGTCTATAACATAGTACTTTTGAATACCGTGGTTCTTAATGTTATTCACAAGTAGATGGAATTTTTCTCATCCTTAAACGCAAAGGAAGAATAGAATACAGATCGTTGTTATAAAAGTCCGAGAGGTAGCCACAATTTAAACCTAACAATTTTATACAAGCTGGTTTTCAAGTTGTAATTGATTTTACTTATCAATCCCGAAAACAGTCGTCAGTTGTCGCAACAGCTGTGTATGAGGCCATGATAATAAAAAAATTCCCCATTAAAACGTTAAAAGCATGACAACCCAATTACAGATTTACCAATATTATTAAAACAAAGCACGCTGTCATATTTTTAGAGGCCTCGAAGTCTGAGCGGGGATTGGCGAGCGTAGCTCGCAGGGGGTAGGCCCCCTAGTATATATATATATATATATATATATATATATATATATATATATATATATATTTAAATCGCTTTAGTATTTCTCGAGTAAAAGGTGCATTAATGTCAACTATTTTATGTGTGATGTAGCAACTGTGGTCGCATCCTAAAACTGAAATATACTTTACATTATTTTCTATTCATTACAAAATTCATCTTTTGAATATTACTCACATAAATCTTTTTTTTTTTCTTATAGGTAAGTTGATTTGTCACGTTCTTTGTATCTGAAAGTTTGGTTAAAAGACTCAAGTAAGTTTTTTTTTTTTTTTTTTTTTTTTTTTTTTTTTTAATGAAGTTCTAATCTTTTAAAATGCATCGTATTTTTTGTTTCTTTTCAATTATTAAATTATTTTGAATTTATTTTTGTAACTATAGCCTGCATGTATCAATAATATACAAAACTTCTTTATTTGTAGTCAAGTAAAAATATCATCTTTCTGTGGTTTCGATTATAAACATGTTCTTTAAAAATTTTTTAAAATTTACTTAAATTATAAAGTACGTAAACAACTTTTTTTCCTGTTTTCCATATGTTATGAAATTTATATTTTACTAAAATTGTTATACTCGTCTAACGAATTCTATTGTTTTAAACGAATTAAGTTCACATTGGAATGTATTTCATTTTTTTTTTTTTTATTATATGTGTATTACTTTATTTTTGTTTTTGTTTTCATATTTTCGACGAACCTGTTTTCAAAATTTCAATTCTTAAGAAATCAGAAAGAGAAACATATGTGTTTTATCTTCAACAGACGCAGTATAGTAAAAAGAAAACAAATATTTTTCCATATTGGTTTTATATTGCCATATAATGATGTATTACGCAAAAAATTAAGATTTAGTAAGTAATGATGATCATTTAAATAATTATAATAGATTAAAGTTGAAAATTATCGCAGTTTTATACAGTGAAAATTATTTGCGACAAAATGTCTAGTCATTTAACCATATTGATAGATAATGAATACTTAACCATATTAAGAAGTGTTCTCATTGGTTAGGATATTGATAAAATTACGGTAACTTTACTATGCTTATTTGTAATTTTCGTTGCCACTGGTCGAATAAAATCTTTCTCATTTAATGGTATTTCTATCATAATTTCGTTAATTCGTGAAGTATAAAATGGTGCATAAGCTCATTAGTTTGGGTGAAAATATTAACAATGTACAAGCAGTCAAAATTTTGCTTACTGATCCACAAATCGATAAAGGAAAAAAAAAAGTTATACACTTAGGTTAATGATTGTTTGCACATTTGTGTTCAAAATTGGAAATGCAATTCTTAATACTAATATTATTTCCAAACATAATATAATTGGAAGATTGAATGTCTTTAAAATTGACATATGAAGCAAAAATATATACTAAAATTGAAATTTTGTGCAGATATATTTTGTTTCTGGTACATTATAAAGTCGCCCTGTAAAGTTACTTTATTTACAAAAAGTTATTGAAGACACATTTACCAATCGAATGTCATCTTTTGCGTCTGTTTGTGGCACGTTTGATGATAAAATAGTATTTTCTTTTCTCTGACCGGCTGTACCTTCAAACTAATTTGGTACATATTTAAACAGATAGAAAGAGATATATGCAGTAAATTGAATTCTAGAACAATAATAAAGAATTATTACTTAGTTTCAACAAAGTCTAACTAGTATTAGTGTTTCTCGTGGTCTTTAAAAAGAATATTTTAAATATGTAAAATATGTCTTCGAAAAATTTATATAGAAATTTTTGAAAATCACGTTCACAATGTCCATTTCATTGCATCGTAATATGAATTTGTATACGCAATCATGTATAAAGAAATATGTAGTTTTTGAACGACAATAAAAATACATTTTTCCATTCCAGGAGATATATTTATGTTTTTGGAACAATGAATTTAAAATAATAAAATAATACAAACAATAATTCTCAAACTGAGCTTTTGAATTTTATCCTTAAATAAATATGTAACTATCTTTTCAATGCAGCATTATTCAAATATTTATTTATTTATTTCAAAAGTTTTCTTTATTTGAAAAAGAAAGTATATACAACATTTTTCTTAATTAAAAAAAAAGCATTTAAACAAATTTTCTAAACTAATTATATTAACAAAAACTTGATTAACAAACTCTTTCAAGTATTGAATAGATTTTTTTGTGAACTACTGTTTATATACAATATATAAGTAAAATATGATTAAATATTTTATTTTCATTAAATTGGATCATGATTTTTTTATCGTTCTATAAAATACATTGCACTTTATGAAAATATGAAATTTAATTTAAAAAATGCTCTATTTAAGAATATACATATTTATTTAAAAAATGAAATTATTATGTTTAAAATAGTTTTTTTAAGCTGTCAATAAGTAAATAAATTTACTTTTATTTTTAGTATTTACGCTTAATTCTTTAAGAAAACTAATTCTTTTTTACTATGAAAATATATAATTTCTGCAAAGAAAATAAGAACATAAACGAAGTTGTGTATCAAACGGAAAATACGAAAAAAGTTAAACTCTATGTATTTTTATTTTTATAATACTTTATCCGTAGGTATACCGTAAAAGTTAAAATCACATTCAACATTTAAGGATGTATTTTTTATGTTTCATTCTTAAAGAATTACTGTACTTTAACTATACTAGTTTGATGATTTCAGAAATATTTTATTTTGACAACTTAATTGCAAAACGCATCTCTAAGATTATTTGCCTTATAAAGTTAATAGTATCAATTCTCATACTAACAAGAAGCCGTTCCCTACAAGCAAATTAAACAAATTATGAAATTTGGGGATATGTAGTGCTAATGGAAATATGTAATATGCAATTACTTTTTGTTGTCCAAATTCACTGTAAGGGAAATATTTTACCCCTGAATGTTTTTCGACGTTACTGTTATTACTTATTTATAGAAAGAAATAGAGAAAACGTTTTATGTTAAAAAATGTTTATTTGTATTTGTTCTGTATAAAACTAACAAAATATTAATTGATGTGAAATGAAAAAAAAATATTATATACATTTTGTAGATTATACTGCTATTCTTATTTTATTGTTGGTGAAAATACGATCTTTCATGCATTGTTGAATTACTGTTATTGTCTATAAAAATGAATAGTACTGTTTGTTATGTAGTAAAACTTGCTAAAATAGAATCACAAGGTACCGGATAAAAATTCCATTATATACAGTTTTCTGTCTTAGTATGTACATTTTAACTTTATGAACGTATGTGTGCTTTCGACAATGGAACCTATCGGTTAAACTCAAAGTTCCATTATAGATAGGTTCCGTTTTCACAGATTTTACCGTATTAATTACATAGCTAGCAACTGAAGGCTTAAAGACTATCTATCATAAATAAAAAAATATATGAATAAAATTCAACACGTTGAAAATAAGATAAGTTACTAAATTATATATACTATATAGATCCAAAAGTCAGGAACAAATTTAAAAATTAATTATTCTTAAACGAATTAAGATAAAATTATGCGGTTTGCACCGGAAAGATGGGAAAGAAGCTGGATTTTTTATAGCAAAATGAAAAAAGGAATGCGTGAAATTGCTATAATTGCCAACATTGAAATATTCCATCCGTCAATATGTGCATGCCTATCATATTACAAGAACGGTTTCGTGCCTCGTTTGACAGTTGTAGTGCTGAATGACGAACAGCACATTGAACAGTTGTAATCTTAATTGTAACTTGTAAGTCATTTGTTACTGAGAAGGCACTAGTAAGCCTTCACAAAAAAGGGTCATTTCAAGCATTAGTTGTTGCTTTCATCATGAAAAATCCGGATTATTTTCCTTTCGTTCCTTGCAAACCGCGTCTTTTTATCTTTATTCATTTTCGAATTATTCATTTTTAAATTTGTTCCTCATTTTTGGATCACTTGATCAATTGTAATTACCAATTGATGCTTTGTAAGGTTTCGACAGAAGTAATAAAAAGAAGCAATTCTTAACTTAAACCTTTTTCTCTATCTCTTTCCATGAATTATATATTGACAAATATTCCGAGGTAAAATTTATGGTTTTAAAGTAAATTTGGGCAATAAAAAATAAATATGTATTAAGTATCTCCATATACCCAACATATCCCCAAAGTTTCATAAAACGTTCAATTTGTGGGTCGGAAACGTTCCTTTGCATGTTACAAAATATTTCATACACCAAATATCTATCTCAAATTGAAAAATGTTTCTGCTTTAATTTTCTTTTAAATATTATAAATATGCATTTTATACACATCATACAACTTGTCCTTCCATTTTCCTCAAAAAGGTAAAACAGGCTTTGAATAAACTTGTAATATGACATCACATGATGCCATAAAATAACATGCAAAAAATACTTTTGGTGGGCTTTATATGCCAATTGTTCGTCTTATTCTGAACTTGTGTTTAAACCAACAGAAATTTATAGATAATTTTGAAAAATAATATGAAATAACAGAAAAAAAACTAAGAAAGCACAAAAAATCTAATTAGATATCTAAAGAAAAACTAAAACAAAATTTCTTCTGAAAAATATTATTTATAGTGTGCAACTAATTCAAAAAGCTTTCATGATGTATAAAAACATCAATGAAAAATTTCAAATATCTAAATGAAAAGTATTAAATTAATACCATACTTTAATAAAATAACTTGTCGTTACACCATTCACTCCAGTGCAATTCTCCATCAACGTTAATAATAATCAAGTATTTTATGTTTGACATAATGCACTCGTTATTTTTCACATTAAAATGTTCAAAAACAAATCGTACAGCAAGTACAATAATTAAATAGTTCATTTTCGTCACATTCTTGTGAAAAAATAAAAAATAAAATAAAAATACAGAAATTTTCAGCACATTACCTCTCAACTCAACTCACACACTTCTGGCATGTATTCACTTTATTTCATTTCCTTTCTCTGCCCGTCTTTATTTGCTATACCTGATCAGATTTTTTTTCTGAAAGAGGTACATTATTGCTTTTCATATATTTTTAATAGTTAGGATAAATTATACAACTAAATATAAATGCCATATATTTCTTAAAAGACTCATTTCATTTCCAACTATTCTTACATTTTTCTTTCTTCAACTAAAAACAATAAAAAAGTAAAATGTACCAAACATTGCTGTGATAATTAGTTTCTAATCGTATAATCTCTTCTAGTTTATTCGAATTCCACACTTAATTTATTACTATGGACAAGACACCTATAAACAAAATTTAAACTTGGAGATTCTTTCCTTTTGCTTTTTTTAGTTAGCTTTACGACGCAAAGAAATAATTGACTATCGATTTCTCACGGTGTTTTGTAACGATTCCCATTTTCAAGTTTTACTTTCTGGCGTTCATAAATTCAATTTATTTACGATTCCTTTTATTTTTGTTTTCAGTTACAGCCGTTAAAGCTTTCTGGGAGTGTCGAATATACAAATGCGTAAAATACTTGTAAAAGAGATTGGATTTTAAATTACACCAATTAAGAAAATGTCACAATAAAATAAAGAGAAAGTTTCTGAAACAGAAAAGAAAATTGTTAAAAACAAGATTATAAATTTATTACTTAGAGATTTAGTGTTACCGACTATTCTATTCTTGTTTCTGAAGTATTAATGTTGTACTCATATAAATATTTCACTTAAAATTATAAAAGTATCAGTTTACGTGCCATGAAAAAATTTAATTTGAACGTTGCATTAATTTTAAGAGTATCAAAGTACCAAGACATTCCCAATTAAATTCATTTATAGTACAGCAAAGTGTTTAGTAAAAAAAAAAGTATTTGATTTATATTGAAAAACATATATATTCAAAATATAAAACATTGTAATAAAAACGATAAGAGGAAAATTTTATATTACAGCATTTAATATATATACTTCCATTCTTTTTTAAATTTGTATTAAAATTTCTCATATTACCGTATGATATTTTGCAATCACTATTAATATATTTCCTATTTCGTAATCGAAAAAAGTTTTTGCAATAAAATATTTTGAACTATGTAAAATAAACAAAATTTTAATAATAATACCTTTATAATATATTATAAACATATATAATATATATATACATATTACATGTTAATAATTCCTCTATTTTAAAAGTTTATCTGACAGATATGTCGATTTTTACGTAATTCTTTTTAGAGGTCATAAAATAATGATAGTTGCAGACGAATAAAACAGTGACATTGTTAAAAATAAATTGTTATTTAGAGTAAAGAACGTAAATACTGAAAACTTTTATACAGTCACAAATCATATGCATAGATTTAATTAAAAATTTACTTTTATTTGCTTGAAATATTAAATCAAATACCAATTATATTTGCCACAGAATTCATCTTTTAATTAAACGTAAAATAATTGCTTAATTAAAAAAAATAAATCGTTATTATTCAAGTAATTATATAAATTCGATATTGAAAAGTATTATAATTAGCAATATTATAATGTATCTTGATATGTGAAATGGTTTAGTTTTCCACAAGTCTTGTTGAAAACATGCTTCAAAAATAGACAAAAACATGCAACAAAAATAGACAAAAACATGCAACAAAAATAATTACAAATAAATTTTCGCTTGAAAAAGACATAAACATTGTCGTAAGAAATTTGATCTTTTAAATAATAATAATAATAATAATAAATCGGATAAATTCTTTTTGCCCAATTGTCATGTTATTTATTATGACTTATAAATTGTCCTCAAGACACTCTGACTCTGAAATGTTAATTTCGACAACCAACCATGCAATTTTAACCGCATATTTTACTTCTACCATTAAAATAAATTATTTGTGCATATGCAATTGCAAATAAAGAATGTTTAAAAAGATTTGTACTCTAAGAAACAGGATACAAATGATAGAAATACGTATTTACATCCTTGTTCAGAAACTTTTCAAACTAATAAATAATTAGCTATTTTATGGTGCACTTCATTATATTGACAAAAGTGGAAAATACTTTAAAAAATTTAAAGTATTATCCATCCATTACTTTAAAAACTTTAAAGTATTTCAAAGTCATTGTTCTAATACTATAATTCGTGTTTACAACTTTATAATCATTATTAAAAATTAACGTGCTGAAAGACATTTTCATAGATAATATTTTCCTTAAAATTAAAACTAGATATAATATGTACTTTAATCATATAAAAATCCTGCATTCGTTTAACAAACTACTTATAGTGAGATAAATAGTTATATAGTTAATACAATATTAGTTTGAGCCAATTTCAGTATCCGTTGTCAATTATTTTAAAAGATATTTCAGTTATAATAATGAAATTGATAAATTGTGTTTCATATAGGAAAAAAAAGTCTCTCTCATTAAACATCTGCCCGATTGCACATCAAACACTGATCAGATCTGATTCTTGGAACAATTTCTTTCACATTAACGAACTTAATTTACAAAATACTTTGTTCATCATAAAAATCCATTAGGCATTATTGTCATGTGCTAATAAGTGAGAAAGTAATCCAGCTAATTCATTGATTGAAGCGTCAGGATTTTGCATAGAAAAATGCAATTTGTATTAAATATTCAAACGACTGAATGTTTAATCATTGAATAGTTTCAGATAAAAGCTTTTAGTGTCTTTCGATAAAGTGGAACAATGAGTTATCTGGGATAATAATGCAGCAACCTTTTTTAAGTTGATGAACGTTTCTTCCTCTAAAAAGTTTGTTAATATTTAATCAATTCTCCATTTTGTAATATATTATCTAAATTTTACTTAAAGGTAATTCGTGTGCATTATTGTATTCGCTATTTACATCAACAATGAAGAAAGCCGTAACGAAATTCATCAATAAATTCACTCATTAAATGAATTTCTAAAAAGCAATTCATTTTAAATAATTATGAAGAAGATACGGTATTAATTTTGAATAAATATTTTATACATTTCTACATTTTCCATTAAAACGAATCGCAGAAAATGCTTATTGAAATACGTACGCAACCGTAAAAAAATATTATACATAGAACATTTTTGCTTTGAAAAATTTATGAATAAAAAAATGAATACATAAATTTCAAGTAGAATGTCATAAAATATTTGATAAAAAGCCTATTTTAAGGATTTAATAATAAACCTTTATATTTAAATTGTTTTGACATTCTTCAATTAATTTGAAACTGCAATATAACTTCAAATAAATCTATGTAAAAATGCGTCATAAACGACCATTGAGCACGATTGCATGTATTAAAAGAAAATTGCTAAAATATAGGAAAAGGGGTTGGCAATCCGAACATTTAAAAGATTTTAGTATTTTGCACTTTGCATGAAGTAATTCATTCAGTAATCTATACCTATAAAAGAACATGTCCTGTGGACTCATAATCAACGCCCAATCTCAACCATTGTTGCTCCTAGGATAATAGCATTTCGAAGAAATGTTCCTTATACAATGTAGACATCCACTACGAATGGATTTTTCAAAATTCATCCCTAAGGGGGTTAAATGGGGGGTCGAAAGTTTTAGGACACTTCGTCATATCTCAGCAGCAGTTTTACGTAGGAGCATGAATTTCAGGATATTAAATCTACTAAAAAATAGTTAAACAAGTATTTAAGCAATTTTAGAAATTCAACCACTAAGGGTGTTAAATGGAAGTCGGTAAAATAAGGGTTCGAATGCTTTAGGTCATTTCGCAGAATCATAGCAGCAGTTTTAGGTAGGAGCGGGAAATTCAGCATGACAATTTAAAAAAAATCAGTCAAACACGTATTTCACCGATTTTGTCGTCAACATCGACTATCAATCCAATTATGAAGATTAAACGAATAAGACAACTATTGCTGATTTTTTATTAGATATTTTGCGTAATATTTTTCCAAGGAAATTTTGTTTTTATTTTGGAATATATATCGGAGAAATACAGTGATTGCCGTATAATCAGTTTAAGGCGTGAAACCTACAGCGCTCTATTAAAATTATTATCATTTTAATTGTAATCATAATATTTTTCCAACCAATTTTTGTTTTCATTTCATATTTTATATATTATTTTTGCGCTTTTCTTCTGTAGCCATCGGATTTCACTTTTTATACAAAATGTAGTACATTTTCTTCTCTCCTCAAAATACATTTTTTGGAAGTAAAGATTTGTGATTTAAATACTGATCGCCATATTTATGGGCTCCGGTAAGCACATGCCTTCGTTATAGTGATTGCCGTATAATCAGTTTAAAGAGTGAAGCCTACAGCGTTGTATTAAAATTATTGTAATTTTAACGATTTATACACGCAAAATTCATAGGGCCCCGTTATATGGATTCTTGTATTAACGATATGTGGCTGAGAAGCACACAGGACCCCATTATTTTGATCACCGTATTAACACTTAAAGGGCATGAAACCACAGTACTTATTTTCAAAGATCGCCATGTATCTTAGGCTATCCTATTTTGTTTATTTTATCTGAAAGCTTTACCTTTCTCACGGGCTGAGCCGAGCGGGTATTTGTCAGGGGATCATTAAAAAAATAGTATTCATGTCACGAAATATTTATTTACTTGCTTTATTGGTATTCTTATTAGTTATTTTTATATAGTTTAAAATAAAATGCGTTATTTATATTTTTCTCTATGCATGTAAAATGTACTTTCTGAGCCCCAAGCCTGTGCTATACGCTGCTGAAAGCATCTGGGTCCTCTCACGGTAGCGACAGGCTAGTTTTTAATGAAATACATACACAGTTAATATCCCATTAATCAGTGCCACATTTTGTTAACCAATTTCAGAGTCAATGATTTTGCTGTATATGATAGATTAGATGGTACAAATAACGAAACTGCTGGCGCACCAGAGGGGAAGGTGCGCCATAGTAACATTAAGCACTCCGCTGCAATGTGAAATGAAAGGCAATCCGATTATCGATGATGTCTCCGAGTGTGGGTAACATCAGTAATTGGATTTCCATTCATTTCATAATGTAGCAAGCTGTTCAATGTAACAAGTGTTAATATGTCATAATGTAGCAAGTGTTGCTATGGAACTTCCCTCCCTCCCTCTGAAGCGGTACCTAAGTAACAGCTTCGTTATCTGTGCCATCTTATCTATCATATACAGCAAAGTCATCCACGTTAAAATTAATTGCCGAAATGTGAAGCTGCCTCCCGGACACGTTTGTGAGACTTGAGAAAAAAATTGAAACATTTGAACTAGATTTCTGCGAAGAAACGTTATGCCAATTTTGTTTTAACAAATACTCGTATCCATAAAAGTTATATTATACATAAAAATTTATAGTCTTTTTGTCACAAGATTTCTCACTCCATTAATTTTTCTTCGAAAAATAAAGTCATCACAAGAGAATCCTTTTACAGATGAAATAAGTCATTAGAAGACTCATACAAGTCCATAATTGACTGATATGCACGTGAATGAAAAAAAAAAAACATCCCATGACAGTTGATCAGTCCTCTAGGGAGAACGATAACGTGAATAATATGTTCCATTTCGTTAAGTAGCAACATGAAACTATCACGGATGACTTTTTTAGTCGTTTTTTTTTTTTTTTTTGGTAACTCCGTGACATGCTATTTACTTTATGTACTTCAATAATATTTATATGCTGTGATGTATTATCCTATTGATACATAATTTTATAAAACGTAATGTAGATTGATGTAATATTTTTATACCGTAAAATAGTTTGAATAACTTGAATATTTAATGAAATAGGTATTGGTTATTCTGACAAAGTCACGATTGAACATTTTAAAATTTTAAGAAAACCCTTCAGATAAATATGTAAAAATATTTTTCAGGTAAACAATATAATATATACCTTTAAGAAATCTTACACATAATATCATAATTCTAAATTTTGTTCCTAATTAATGATGTACATAAATAATATGTTCCATTTTCAGAACATAAATAATATGTTCCATTTCGCTAAGTAGCAACATAAAACTAACACGAATGACTTTTTTAGTCTTTTTTTTCTAACTCCGTGACATGCTATTTACTTTTAGGTATTTCAATAATATATATAGCCTGTGATGTATTATTTTATTGATACTTAATTTTATTAAATGTGACGTAATTTGATGTGATGTTTTATACTGCAAAACAGCTGGAATACCTTGAGTATATAATGAAATATGGATTGGTGATTCTAACATAATAACGATTGATCATTTCAAAATTTTAAGAAAACCATTCAGATAAACATATAAAAGTATCTTTCAAGTAAAAAATATAATGCTTATTTTTAAAAAATCTTTCAAAAATATTATAGTTCTAAAGTTTGTTCTAAAAATGAACTAAAAATTTAGCAACATAACAAGCATTGTAATGGAGTATAAAAAATATATTATTTGTAACTTAATCATTGGGATAAATCTACAAACATACATGTTTGAGCCTATAAATCTATGAGAGGCAGTCAATTGAAAACAGACCACCCGTCATAAAACACATTTCTTGCCAAACATGGCAACATTGTTGTAACCAGGTCTTTACAAATTTGATAAAATGTGGTAGCCAGAAGAAAATTCTAGTCGCCAGAAAATAAAAAGTACCTATCCCCACCTTTCCCAAAATTTATTTTAAAAACAAACAAACGTTTTTTATGTGTTAACTGAAAAAAAAAAGATTGTTTAAAATTGTTAGTTATATAGTTTAGAATACTAAACTACACTAGTACTAAACTAGTATTATGTTGTATTCTTAACATTTTAATTCAGTTTTATAGATATACTTCAAATTAATTACTTAAAATCACTTATATGTTGTAATTTTAATAAATGAATGAGATAGATTAATCAGTTTTAATTCTGGACACAAAAATCTGATGTGAAACTTACAAAAATATTTTTTACCATTGTATCCCATTTTAGATTCCACCGAAGCTAGATTGACACTATTTCTTACTGTTTTATTGAATCCCCCCCTTCCACATTCATATCGCGTGACATGCTAGTTAGCTACGGCGGAAAAGAATGGCGTTTTCTATGCATGATATGGAAAATGCCTTTTAAACTTGGTTCTTCCATTCATTAAAAGTACGAGAGAAGAGAAAAATCACTGTTGGCCGCACACGAGAAAGTGATGAGAGAAGAAATACAGTTTCTTCCCATTTTTAAAGGCAATTTTTGTATTAAAAAGGAAGCCAGATTAAGTAATTTGGTCGCCAGGGGCGACCTGGCGACCGCATTTGTCAAACCCTGGTTGTAACATACCAATACTTCCATCTCGAGGGTTAGTAGAAATGCATAATGACAGCTCACAGGTACTCGCAGTTGTTTTGTTTTTTATTTCTTTGTATGTGAGCGTAGTGAAGTGTGATTGAACAGCATTAGAAATTGCGGCAAGCAAAGAAGAGCAGAAAGGTAAGGTTTGGTTTTTGGTGGCTGAGGGTGCTGGAACACGCAAAATTCATCGTGGCATGTCTGCTGTCTATGGTGAACACTGGCTCGATGGGGCTGTCGTGGCCGGGGGTCGTCTTGCAGTGACGTAAGTTCTTCTCGGAGTCTCTTATGCCACTCGTGCACACTTGTCAGCGACATGCAGTGTTCGCCATAGACAGCTGACAAGACATACGACGATGAATTTCACGTGTTCCAGCACCCTCAGCCACCAAAAACTGGGACAGACCTCTGTGCTCTTATTTGCTTGCTTCCATTTCTAATGCTGGACGAACACACTTTTCACTACGCTCACCTACAAAGAAATAAAAAAACAACAACTGTGAAGTACCTGTGAGCTGTCGTTATGCATTTCTACCAACCCTCGAGATGGAAGTATCGATATGTTACAACAATGTTACCAACTTTGGCTAGAAATGTGCTTTATGGCGGGTGTTCTGTTTTCATTTGACTCCCCCTTATATAAACGCTCAAACATGTATGCCATATTTTTTAAGCAACTCTATTCAATTACAGTTATAATAATATCATTTTGTACTTCATTAATAACACAACTTTTTAAGAATTTAGGAATTTTGAAATGCTTCATTTATATAAATTTGAATTTGATTTCTTTTTACATAAAAAAATCTTCGTATCATTAAAATAAAATAAGTGTAATATGAAATAAACTTCGTAGATATATTTTCCCCAGATGCAGAATTCGAAGAAAAATAAAGATAACAGTCGAATCTTAGAACAGATGAATGATGTCATTAGAAGTCACATAAAAGTTCATAATGTTCACATATGTACAGAAATGAAGCAAAGAAGAAAAAAAACTTTTTATGGAAATTGATCAGTCCTCTAGACTCTAGTGAACGAAAAGGGGAAAAATATATTCCAGTTTGCTAGCTGGCAACATAGAACTATTTATTACAAATGACTTTTTTAGTCATTTTCTAATGCAAGAATATGCTATTTACTTTTACATATTTGAATAATATTTATGCTCTGATGCATTATTTTATTGATAGTTAAGTGTACTTAATTAGTAACGTATCTTTTAAAGAATTTTGAAATTTTGAAATGCTTCATTTCTATGAATTTGAATTTGATTGCTTTTTGCTTAAAACAATCTTCATATCATTAAAATAAAATAAGTGTAATATGTACTGAACTTCGTAGATATTTTTTCCCCAGATTCAGAAATCAAATAAAAATAAAAATAACAGTCGAATCTTTGAACAGTCGAATTGTCGTACAGAAGAATGATGTCATTAGAAGTCACATAAAAGTCCATAATGTTCTCATATGTCCAGAAATGAAGCAAGGAGAGAAAAATAACTTTTTATGACAATTGATCAGTCCTCTGGACTCTAATGATCAAAAAGGGGAAAAATATATTCCAGTTTGCTAGCTGGCAACATAAAACTATTTATTACAGATGACTTTTTTAGTCATTTTTTAATGCAAGAACATGCTGTTTACTTTTACATATTTGAATAATATTTATGCTCTGGCGCATTATTTTATTGATAGTTAAGCCTATGCAATGTAAATAATTCGATGTCCCAATTTTATACTACTTTAAATATCAGTAATTCCTGAAACAGTTCATGAAATATGTATTGGTTATTCTAACTAAATATTGATTGAACATTTCAAAATTTTACGAAATTCTTTTCAGACAAATCTTTTCAAACAAATAAAAATATTTTTTGAAGATATATTGTATAATGTGTATTTTTACGATTCTTCTTCAAAATATTATGATTCTAAGATCTGTTAATATGTTTAGAAAAATAACAAATATCTTAATGGGATGTATGAAATACAAGATATCCGAGACGAAACGCCCTAATTTTAAACACTTATACTGAAGTTAATAAACAACAAAGAAAATTTTGTTAGGTTGTACATGGTATCTTAGATGTTAAAATTTACATTTTGTAATCGCAATGATTTTTAATCCAGGTGCTGCAAATCGGAAAAAATTAAAAATTTTAAAAATGACACCGAATTTTGAAAAAGCACAAAATTTGTGGTGATATGCAGAATTGAGGTCCATTGGCAGGATGGAGTACCTCCACACTGGCATTTGGGAGTCCGGAACAGATTGACTGCCGAATTCTCACAAAGATGGATTGAGAGAGGTGGTCCATTTATCTGGCCATCCTCATTAGACATCTTCCGTGCCACTCGTAGGTCACAAGTAGAATTGGTGTTATTGCACAAATAAAACTTCATAACTACGTGCATCCATTGTTGTTTCAATCTTCTTAATGCAACGATTACATGTTGTATTACAGACTGTTCAAATTAGGGCGTTTCGTCTCGGACATCTTGCATATTACTTGTAACGTAATCAATATTATAAATGTATAAACGCTTGACAGATATGCTGTAGCTCCTCCTAGTCACCGTATTAATACTATCATTCTGTACGTCATTAATTTCTTTTCAAAGATTTAAAAAAATATATTGCTTCAGGCATAATATATCTACCGAAAATGAATTTGATATGTTTTTTTGTTTTAAAAAACATTTATATCTATACAAATTCAGTAAAATAAATGTACCATTTAACAAACTTTATAGATTTTTTGTCACCAGATTCAGAATTCGAATAAATTGCTCTAAAAAAATAAAGACATCAGTGAATCGTTTAACGGAAGAATGATGTCATTAGAAATTTTATACAAATCCGTAATGGTCTCATATGCAAGGAAATGAAACAAAGAAAAAAACCTTTCTACGGCAGTTGATCACAGTCCTCTATTGCACGATAAGTTGGAATAACATGTTCCATTTTGCTATCTAGAAAAATGAAACTTTTACAAATGACTTTTTTAGTCATTTTTTAACGTAGTAACATGAAATTTACTTTTATTTATTTCATTAATGTTTATGCTGTGATTCATTATTTTATTAATAATTTAATTTTAGGTACTTTTGACGTGATATTTTATACTATAAAATGTACTGTAATATATTCCATAATTGATGAAATATGTATATGTTATTCTAACACAAAAACAATTGATCATTTCAAAAAGACATTTTAAAGTTCTATTGAAATATTTTCAATTACAAACTATCCTTTCAAAGAGTGTTTACAATTACAATTTTACTATAATATCAATTGAAAATTTCCAAGTTTTAGTTCTTTTATTTATCATAATAACTTAAAGATGTTTAAAAGTAAATGACATCCAGCTTTTACGTTTAGTATTTTAATTGAAATTACATGATAAAGAATCAGTTCTATCCGTCTTAAACATGCACTGATAATTTCATGTTATGCTGAAAGTTGTTGAAAAGGCTGGGAGTTATATAGGGTTAAGAATTAAAAGATTTCAGCATATTGCATATTCATATTTGAACTTATCATGAACACTATCCATGATAATATACAACTTATACATACACACATATATATATATATATATATATATATATAACAATTTTATGAAAACTATAAGTAAAAGTAATTTCTAATTGTTTTTCTACAAAATATTCAACGGATTAACTGAGCAATTTCTGAATTAAATAATAAACACCATAAAAACGAAAGAACACATAGGACGTGTTTCGGGTTGGAAATTTGAACAGACCATCATCAACCAATGTAAACACGTGTCCATAAGGGGACAGGATCACAAATGAACAGAAAGGACAGAGGGGAGAGCCAAAACAGAGTGCGACAGGTGGCGCTAGCTGAAAGGTAAACACCAATTACAGAGGACCATATGCAGAAGGGGAAAGTGTTGCCACAAATGATAGAACAATGAACAAAAAAGAAAAGTGAAAAGCAAAGGAAAGAAATAACAAATTAAAATAAAGAAAGAAAGAAAAGATAAAACGCAAGAAAAAAAGAATTTTAAGTTATATAAGCATTTAAGTTATATGATTATGCTTTATATTATATTATAAAACATTTTATAGATCTTCTACCGTAAGATCACAATTCCATTAATTTATTTTCGAAAAATAAAAATATCATGGGAATTATTTTATCGAAGAAAGATGTCATTAGATGACTCATACAAGTTTAATAATAATCTTATATGTACATGAAGGAAGCAAAGGCAAAAAACAACTTTCTATGACAGTTTTCTAGGAAACGATAAGGTGAATAATATGTTTTATCTGGATAAGTAGCTATATGAAGCTATCACGGAGGGCTTTTTTTGTTCATTTTTTTCATCTTATTAATGTGCTGTTTATGTTGACGTATTTGTTTAATATTATTGCTTTGGGAATTTTTTTTATTTAGATTTAATTCTTTGCAAACAAATAACTAGATGTATTGTTTTATGTAAAATATTCTATCTCGATTGGTAGCAACAGAAGGCTGACGCAGGTGACTTTGTTTTTAGTTTTCTTTTTCTTTTTCTTAATCTAACTATTATGCTATTTAGGTTTTTGTACTTTTTTATTCTTTATTCTCTGGAGCATTATTTTATTCATATTTAATTCTATGCTCATGAAAGATTCGATATTACTTAATATAATAATAAATATTATAAACTTCTTGAATAATTGTAACCGTATATACTATTTAAAATATATTAATAACGTCTGCATTTTCTGCTTTAACAAACCTTCTACCTATTGAAATTCGAATTTCGGGATTTTTGTAAGATATTTTATACAACATACATTTAGTATCACATTCACAACTACATTAACTTATACTCGAAAAATAAAGACATCAATCAATTTAAACCTCAAGTAATCAATTTAACCCTCCTAGGGCCATTGGGGTCTCTTTGGACCCCATCTTTTGTTTTATTTTTAAATTTTTCATGTTTCGTACGAGAAAAAATTTAATAAAATTAAATTCCTGTTCCAAATCATGAAAACTTAGAAAGCCCATAAAAAAATAAAACATGAACTCCGCAATTTTCCGCCAGATGGCTGTCTCATCGTGTAGCTCAAAGCCACTTTATTATAGTACGTACACACCAAGTTCACGGCTATAGCTGTAGTCGTTCTGAAGTTAATATTGTGGACAGGATTTCAGTGGGCACTTTATAATGTATCACAGTAATTTGTTCGATTTAAAAATTCGTTGGACATAAACTGAGTTCAGTGATTACAAAGTTTTAGAAATTGGGTTTATTCAGTTTGTTAAAAAATACATTTGTCTCTAGCATTCAGTGGTATATACTCAAAGTACCAATGACGTTCTTTTGACTTTTTGGAATCTATTCGTAATAATCTGTAAATTTTTAGCTATGCGATAAATTTGGTTTCCGATGTTAATTTCTGTCAGAACGTTATATTTTTATTACATTTGTTTTTCTAACAGGCTGAAAGGCCAGTTAGTGAGCTCGATTGAGAAATATTTATAAAGTAGAAGTACTGCAAAGAAAAAAAAATTCTATTACTTAAAACAGTTTATGATTTTTCCGGTAACTGATTTCACTATATATTTTTCAATATAGAAAAGAGCAAAACGTATGCCTTTCGTTTATTATGGAACAGTTTTCAATTTCTTGACTTGCGAACAAACCCAGTGTTCCAGAGAAGAGCCCTACAATCGTTTACCCAGTGCAATCACTATAATAATACTTCCGTTAGCTGATGTCATATTCATTGCTCACTTCGGAATAATTCATTTTTATTATTGTTAGTTTTTGAGATATTGAAAACTATAAAACGGATGGCAGACCATTTTTCACATTGTTTGCCATATGACTACCTATATTTGGTAAAATTGGAATTTATAAAATAAAGCATATTCTTCTAACATATGGTGCCGTTGCATAATGTACGCTTTACCACTACTGAAAATTGCTTAATGGTGTTTCTACGTTCATATTTAAATTCAACATTCTGAGTTTTATTTATAGCATTTAAATTTACAGTAATTAGCTACAGTAATTTAACAGTAATTAGCTTTATCACCGCCCTTCTTTTCATTAAAACATTAAAAAATAATTTATAGGGATTTATTTAATAAGAGACTCACAAATATGCACTTTTAATGTTTTTTTTTTATATATCCTTTTTTACACTGCTTTTATGCATTCACGAAAAAAGGTACTGTCGAAATATATATATACATGTGCACGTAAAAAAATTTCATGCATTTTAGGCTCTAATAATAACGTAAGAAACCTAAAAACGCCCAACTTGTATACACGTGTTATTGCCCATTAAGAGGACAGTGGATTTCAATAGTTATGTTTCCCTATTTATGTTATTCAAAAAAAAAGTCTCCTAAGACGTATTCAGTGTCATAAATTGAAAGAAAATAGAAGAAAATAGAAAAAAAAAGAATAAAGATAGCAAAAGAGAGAGAGAGAAACGAGGACAATTTAGCAGTCACAAAATGTACATTAATTAGTTCTATTATTACTATTTTACTGATATTTTGAAGAGCCGTAAGTTTTAAACTAAAAATAGATTTTTTGTTTTTCATATTTTGTCAGTATGCTAAAAGTATTATTTTGTACCACAAAAACGTAATTTGTTTAAAGAATTTAGAAAATTAAATTCAATAACTTCTTAGTATTTTATCATTTCTGTAGCAATGTATAATTTTATGATTTGAAATTTCTTTAAAAATAACTAGTTTTCTAAATCAAACACACATTTGTCAATAAATATTAATGCGATTGTTATTCATGAAATCTTGAAAACAATTCAGAATTTCTTTTTTTATTTGTTAAAATTTTATTTACTAAAATGTTGCAAATGATTCGATTTATCTCTTTTATTAAACAGAAAATTTTGCGCTCGCCTAAAAAAAATAATTTAATTATTTCTGTAAATAAAATTAAGGGAAATATATAAATATTCCCTTTTCAATAGATGCAAATATTTACTTTTCTGAAAAGGCAATTATTTTAAAATAATTAACTCTTTGTTCTCTTTCTGAGCTTTCCAACCAAATCTGTTTGTACTTAAATCCAATAAAATTTGTTTGAATTGTTAAAGTGCTTCGATAAATAAATTCAATAAATTTCTTTTGTATGCTGTTTGTAAATTTTTTCAAGTCCGTAGATTCCATTAAATCTAACATCCAAAAAAGAAAAAAGAAAGAAAGAAAAAAGAAAAGAGAGAGAGAGAGGGGGCAATTTTTTAGCGAGTAGCTTTAATTTTACCCTATTTTATATTATATCAGCGTAGAAACTTTAAATAAATAATATTCAAACTTCCGTGTTATATTTTATTAATTGAATAAGAAAATGAAAAACACATGGTTTTATTCGCAGATTTCACTTACGTACCATATTTATTAAGATAAGTACTTTTAAATTTTCAAATTACGATCTTTCGGAATAGTACGTACAATGTAAAAATCTGTGTTAATCTATGAAAATCTAATATAACCATGATCCAGAGGTGCCAACCTCTCATTAATATTCCGTAATATGCGGGTTAATTTAAACCAGGTTTAACACGTTTCGCACCAGAATTTTTTTTAAGAAATGAAATTAAATATATTCCACTTAGAAACCTGAAATTAGATAAATAAAGATTCATTCAATAATTTTTCTGGTTTGAAGCGTTGTTAAACTGGGTCAGATTAACCCGCATATTACGGAATATTAATGAGAGGTTGGCACCTCTGATGAACGGAAATGTGTAATAACCTCTTTCGAGTTTAAACGTTCTTCATATGTAGAAACCTCAGAAACCAGATTTAAAAAAGCATTATTTTGCTGCCACAGAGTTTTGAAAACGTTTCCGAATAGTATTTATAGTGCATTAATCGGTTTACTCAAACCGAAATATAGAATTTTAAAAATGCTAACAATTCTACATTAAACATTTTCAGCTACATAATTGCATTTATACATGCACGAGTAACAAAATAATATTTATTTTAATGTTAATTTTAATGCTGATATTTCATCATGATAGTCTATCAACTATGTGTTTGCTGAACATGAATATGTTTACTTGAGAATACAGAAAAACCTATATGGCTGGTTGAGAAAGCTGATTAATACACTATAAAAATATACTATATAACTATATTAATTTACTATAAAAACTACTCGGAAACGATTAAAAAAGCCAGTGGAAGCTAGAAATATTTTGTTTTTATATACCCTATTTTAAGTCTAGGAAAATATATTAGTTTCTGATGTGTTCATTGCTTTTCTGAATCGATTGTAATTCCGATGAAGTTATTGTGTATTTTCGTTGGTGGTTATATTATATTTCCCTAAATTTACAACCCTTTTTTTTACAATGTACTTAAAATACTGTTTTCATACTAATAAACCGGGGGTGCCAAAGATTCGTTGCAATTTTAAAAATTCATGATAAAATTTCACAAATTCCACTATCGGAGTGCGATTTATACTATAAGATTTTAGAAAGTGTCGGGTTACTTATGACAAAAGAAAAAATAAATAATACAAATTTACTTTCAAATAATTTTGGCTAACTAATCCAGACCAGTAATATTATGAAAAGCACATTCCGTTACTGCAGTTTGTTAATTTTGTTATGAATTTTTAAAGTACGCATGGACATTTTTGACTCTTTGAACTCCTGTTGCAACGAAAGATTCCAGTTTTTACACGTCTTATTGTGTAAACCTCACTCCGATACAATTTGTTTTTAAAGTTTTGTGATTTGTTTTAAATTTATTTTGGATCTCTTCGATCTGTTTGTTTTCTTATCGTCACAAATACCCGTCTCTTTGATCAGTCCTATTGCGCTGCGCAAACCGTACTCAAGAAGAAAGTTAGTATTTTTTTATGAATTTTTAATGTTGTAACGCACTTATATGCATCCGATACACACGTCTTATTTAGTTACCATGTAACATATATACTTATATGTATATTTTTTTTAATGCGAAACACACAATAAATATAAGAATGCTTTTTCAATAAATAAAGGTTATAGGGATTAATGAGCATAATATTATTACGCAAATACACATTGTACGGGAACTACGTAATCACAGCCACAGATAGTTTCGAGTCTTTTATGCTACAATGTGATCTCAAATATTGTTATTTTATATATATATTGTTTGTTCCTTCTTCAATTGCTCTCGTGAACAAATTTTCCCTGAACATTTATTTTTCAAACATGTTCTTTATATCCCCAAAGTTCAAGAGTATTTCTCAAAATAATTGTCTAAACGTCTAAAATCGAAAAATTACGGTATCTATTGCTAATAAAATGTATTTTGAATTTTTTTTTTATTATTCAATAAAAAACATCAAATTGGAATGTGTAAACTTTTAAATATATCTGAGAAATAACACAATCAAACGTTTTATAAAAAGTTACTCAAAGGAGCTGGATTCCGCGGTTTTCTTATTTTAAGCCCTAGTGGCACTCTACTAATAATATATGCTTTATTATCTCGCCTGTAATGCACGTCTCTCTGTATATTTTACTTCTTTATTATATTCTTTTTTTTTTTTTCAATGAAAGATGTTAAATATAACTTCGTAAATATTTTGGAAGCAGGCGTTACGCAGCTACGAAAAAAAAACCCCGAAAATCTCCAAACGATTAGGCCGAAGAGTACGACATAGGCTCAAACTCAACGCCTCTCATCTAAGAGCTTTAAGAGCAGAAATTCTGTGCCGCTGATACACCAAATTCTAATAGTGAGATGTATTTAACTTAGCAAGTTGATGATTTATACTCAAACAAAATAATTCATGCTAAACGAATATATTTTTTAATACATCAAAGTTAACTAAACATATTTTATTGTAAATCATGAAACATGTCATATTTATCACAGGTGAAGGAGCGCTGCTATAAATAATCTTAAATAAAATGTATAACGTAACCCCAACATGAATGATGTTTCCCTCCGGCACTACATAAACGTATCGATAAATAAACATTTTAATGAGATCCACCTACATGGCTGTGCTTGATTCTGTAGATGATAGGGTAGAAACACATGTTCGTTTCAAAGCATTGAAGTACACTTCAACAGTGCACGTACATAAGGAGAGAGATAATTAATGTCTGGTGCAGTATGGTGGAAGATAGAGCACAGTCATCTATTTAGGTATTTCTAGCGCAGCCATGCAGATTGCTATCGACTATAAGTACTGGGTGAAGCATTATTATGACTTGATTTTAAGGCAAATAGTTTGCAGTGTAACCGATTCAAACTTATATGAGTTTATTTATCAAAATATTTGTTTAAATTAGACTAAAATTTATTTCATTATAAGCAAATTATCTTCTATTTAAAAGTATGTTCCAAAGTCAACTAAATTATTTCATGTTAAATTACAAATATTTGAAATTATTGAAATGGATGGAGTTACAGATATGTGAATAATTTATAAGCCATTCATTACATTTTTAACCAAAACATAAAGCAGTATTGTCACTCAAAGTTTATCTAATTCTGAAGTGATTTAATTAATCCATGTTCTGTTTATTTGTTTATTGCTCTTAAATCCTGAATTTTGTATCAATAAATAAAATATATTAACGAAAATATGTTTGATTTCAACTAAACATATTTAACCAGTCCATGTTATTTCCTTGATAAAAGGCATCTTTGTGATAAATTTTCTCCAAATTTATTACAAATAAAGAACGTTTTACATATGTGGGCGACTCTAATTTAGCTTTGTTTAAAGGACATTTTTTGAAATTTATCTCAGCTAGATTTTACAAAAGTCTTAAAATGTTTTCATTATAGTTTTTTTCGTGGAATATAAAAAATCATTTAAAATTCTAAATTAAAAAATTATATATAGGGTTTGTAAATTGTTGTGGGACAATTTTCTTGACCATATATAGAATGATCATTTTAATTTTTATGGTAATGAAAAATGCAATATTTACTGTGTATTTTAGAGCAGTGGAAAATTTAGAAAATTTAGTACAATCACTACATAATACATAGTACAATCATTTGTGCAATTTGTGCATTTTAGTGTGTTCTTGTTTTTATGTCATAATAACAACTCAGATTTATATATAAGAAAACAAATGTTTATTATACTCCAAAGTAGTGTAACTGACCACGATCATGTATTTATAGCGGAAATGTTCCGCAACGAATTAATCATTTTTCAAACTTTTAAGTTTAAGTATACATGTCGATGATTCACACCACGATGTCACAACCACAGGGTATTTGGTTAGATGGAGCGCTGACCCAAAAGCACACCCTACTACTCGTAAATCTTCTATTAAATACACTTCAGTCAGTTAAAGTCAAATCATAGATAAATTTCGCTCAGGTTCAGTCTTGAAAATTAAAGAATTTGAAAATAAAATACAATGCACACGCAACAAATTTAATGTTTGTTTTAAACTATATACACACACTGTAATTACCAAAATGCTATTATCCCTTCGCACAGCTTTATGAATATTGGTTATCGTACACGTTACAAAACATTTAATGAAAATGATGAAATGGTGATGAATGAGGATTTGCGTAGTACATAGCTGCCAACTTTTACGCTTTTTTGTTACCACTAAAATTTAATAGAAATGAAATTTTTGTGTTATTTAATCAAATAATTGCAGCGATATAATAAGATAAAATTTACTATTAAATTTTAGTGGTACGAAAAAAGCGTAAAACTTAGCAGCTATGGCAGTATACATATTATTTTTTTATTAAGTTAATGTTCTTCAAACTCACCAACTTCAGAAAGTGGTAACTTTACCATGGTAATTGCTATGGTTAATTGTCATGGTAATTTTAAAATGATCTACGGATTTGTCTTGTATGATTGTCAACACAGGTCTGTGCGTGTGCATGCCAAGATATTGTAATCGTTCACTAATCTGCAGGCTTCAATGCAGTGTACTTATTGAATTACATAATCTCATGAGATTCGAAGTTAGAATAAAGGTATAAATACTCCATCATGCAGAGATATGATGACTCCACACACATAAAAAAAAATAAGAAGAAGAAATGCAAAAATTCTAAAATTGATAATTTAAGGTACCAGTAGCTTTTGGTTCACGCATCTGGCCGTTAAATTAGTAGCTGCTTAAAATGTTATTGTTGGCGCAGGTAATTCAGTTATACACCGACCGATGGCGATAGTATGCAGGGAGGTTTTGAAGTTATGTCGTGAATGCGACACTGCGAAACTCGTAATTTAAAGTTCTAGAGATTAATCTGAGTAAACAATTTTTTTAGTATAAACTTTGATTTTAAAAATATATTTTATGAAATATTGAGTGTATAGATGTATTTCTTTAAATTAGTTCAAAAAATTTGCACAGTTTTATCTTTATTTCAAAGCTCAGATCGACTGCAATGTATTTTAATCATAACTGTGATTTTTTGAAATAGTATTTATTTTGGTTTGAAGAATAAACCTATATGTATTCGTAGTTCCTTCTTGTCATTTTCTCTCTGAATTTTCATGTTCTTTTGGGAGGTTGAAATGGATATTTTTTAGAGTTTGATAAGCGTAATGAAATTGAAATGAAGTTCGTGATACAAAAAAATTCGTATGATATGAAATGTTGGTGAACTTTGCTAAAAAAAAGACTCGTATACAGTGAAGTACCGGCATTATTTATTTGTCAATAATATAAATTCCCATAATAAGAAATTTAATGGCTTTAAATAAGTTAATATTCTAGAAATCTTCATTTTTGTTTTAGCGTTAAAGTGTCTAAACTAAAAAAAAAGTTATTTACCTTTTTGGTCTTGTAGTCTTTCAGGTATTTTGCTTAGTCAGATGAAAACATTTATTAATTATTAAGATTTGAGATAAGAGTGATTAACAATTAGATTAATTTATTTTGTCAGAAGATCACCGTATTACTACTGTTGTATTAGCGGACAAGTATATAAACATACCGACTGATTCGTAATTTTTATAACAAGTAGATACAGCATTTTATTTATTTTGCATAATTTTGGTTTAAATAAGACGTAAATAGTTTTTTCTTATTACTTAAATTGAAAATATTTAATAGTTAAAATACAGAATTTGTACGTAAAATATTCAAAAAATGAAATAAACTCTTCAAAGATGTTTGAGATACATTTTGTATACTTATTTCCTTATTCAGAACACACATATAATGTAAGTATTCTTTTGCATTAAATATGATACAAAATCCTGTTAAAATAGTGTTGTAATTAATACATAATTTTTAATTACCAGCTTTATGTTAAATTCGTTTAATTTTCAAATGCTTTTATCTCCAGAAAAAGGTAAAACTCCTGTAAAGTGTTTATAAAATCATGGTGTCTCAAATTTAAAAGGATAAAAGCTTATGTATGATGAAACACGCCAAGACAAAAAAAAATAATAATTAAAAAAAACTATGAATAGTAATCTTAACCTGCGTATAGTAACAATCTACTTATTCAGTGAAATATACTGACTATCTGCTGTGTTGCTCGAAAAGTTCTCTCTGTTTGGGAAAGTCAGTTCGTACCGGAAAATTTTGTAATTTAATTATTAGACATTAAATTACGATAACTAATGTCTCATAATTGATGGGCAGAATTTTCCGGTACGAATTGGTTTTCCCAATACGAAAAAAATTTCTAAACAACCCAATATATACCCTGGCAAATCACAATTTCAAAATGACTTGGTAATATGGAATGGAATCACAACGTGTGATGAAAATTAGCATCATTCGTGTTCAATTACTATCGCGCTACACGCTCCATAATTCAGAATATTTTGACAGCATTAGGGTGACATTCACTGACCGAATTAGGGAGCAGTTTTAGCACTTCCTATAGTGCCACCACCCGTAGTTTTTATAGGATATGTAGATTGAGATGAGACACTTTTTTTCAGTACAAAAATTTTTTTATCGTGGCATGCATCACCACGCCTAAGCATTTGTATTAATATTGTTGAAATTCCCTGTAAAATAATTTGAAAATTGTTTAGTTCCATTTTATTTCACATCCACAACAATCTTTCAACATTTTACAAAGACATTCTTCTTTTGAAAGCCAGTAACTAACCCTTCGTAATATCGCAGCGCTGCTGTGTTTTATTTTCTTCCATACATCAATGTATTTCATTTATTTTTTAAAGCCGGGGTTTCATAAATTTGGAGATAGAAATGATCGTTCAGGAATTCCATGGGAAAAAATCTCGTTTCGCTTCCATTAAAAATATCCTCATCAAAATATTCTTCTGGTATGCAGCGCAGTTTCCCCCCATTATTTATCGATTGATTTACTCAAAATATCGGATTTTTCTCTAAACAAGTCTATGTAAGTGGAATTCTTTTTCGTTTCTTTTAAAATGGATGTTGTTGAATTTACGTTATTTACATTTTTCTTCTATCCCAAACATGTAGAAATACTTCAAGTTTAGAAATCTCTGACTTCAAATACACTTAAATAGCTGTATGAAATTGTAAATAAAAGCTAGGTTTTTTAATCAACATTTCTTTAATGGGATAAATACATAAATATATATATATATATCTTTATTTCGTATTTCCTTTTTTAAATTTATTTTAATATTTCTCACGTCAGTAATATATTAATAGCATCTCAGTACAAGATCCTTAATTAAATTTTAAAAATGGACAACAACAAGATAAATGTGTGTTTATTTTAATTATTATAATTTACTATAATTTATTTTTGTTATGAAATATTGTAAGTATCAAACACATACCGGAAATTAACAACAGAAAATTTCGTATTAAAAATTAAACATACATTTTATAAGTACTCTATGGATAAACATGATTCTAATAAGATATAATCTTCCCAACTGAGCGAAAAAGTCCGGGACAGGATACGAACCCGGAATCCTTTGGCTGAAGCTGTCAATGCTCTACCAATTGAACGAGCAATCCTAGGCGAATATGGCTGAACTAATTCACGCAGTTAACCTTAATCATCATAGAATCCGGTCTGATATCTGAATCATCACAACAGAATAAATCACAGGGAATGGGACCTCCAGTAAACGCTGGAAACGTGATTACATTAATTTTGACACAATTATTCAAATTGGTAAAGACATCATAAGTAATACACATACCGGAAATTAACAAAAGGAAATTTCCGATTATAATGCTCAAGATAAGTAACTGCGCCTGTCTAAAACCGTTAGAGTTTCTAAAAAAAAAATAAAAAAAAAAAAAAAAAATATATTGCTAAACTTTTTACTAAATTCTGACCTCCGAACGATTTTGTATTTATCATTATGTTTTCACATTGTATTTTAATTTTACTACTATTTATAGTATTCAACGAAAAATAATTTTCCTTTATTATTCCTTAAAATGACCCGGAAAATATATATTTTATTTTAAATAATTAGACGATTTCTGACGCATAACGATTAATATAAAAAAATTCAGTCGTCTTATCACAGCTGACAGATTAAGTCTACATAAAACATGTGCAATTATACTATTACTAAGTTCGTTTTGCAAGTATAATGATGCTTACATGGGTGACATTTCTGATGAAACTTCTCCACCCAAGCGATGGAGAAATGACGGTTTCTTAAAATCACGAATAAATGTATTTATCATATTTTTAAATCCTGAATAGCTGCTAAAATCATGAATCATATTTACTATCTCTGGAATTTGCGTGTAATTTCCATTTCATTTTGATTCCATCAATACTTACTTGGCATATCATTATGGCTACACAACGAAATCAAATAAGCGTAATTTTATCATTCGTTGCTGGAGTATAGAAAACTTTAACTATCTATACAAATATGTGTAAACAAATGCTGTGGTAAGCGAAGAAAGACCAAGAATAAGGCAATATGTAATTGCTATGTTCTAAATCCTACGTACATATCAAAATTTTACTGAAATCGTACAAGATATTTTAAAAGAATAACTGCATTAGAAAGTTGTTAAAAGCAGTGTTTTTTAATATTTTTTCCATTCAAAGAAATATTGTCTGAAACAACGTGAATGGTCAGATTTATAAGGGGATTTATAAAATAATCATTTCCCAGTAATTTCTGGAGACAACTAATATTAAAAAAAAAAAAAAAAAAAAAAAAAAAAAAAAACACGTGATAATTATATTTGGACAATCTTTTAACTGGTAATTGTTTTCGCAGTTGGTCGTTAGAAAAGGTTTCGTAAGTCATCTTTAAGAAACGAGTATACACATATTTACGCAGAAAGCAATTTATATATATATATATATATATATATATAACCATAAATGAAACATTACCATAACACCAACTTAAACTATGAAATAATGATTAAGTATGTAATAATTAGTTGTCAATGAAAGTATTCCCCAACACATTGAATATGGATATTAAAAACGTATTAAAAAGAATAAGAAATTAAATTAAATATTAAATAAATGGAATTGAATGAATGAAATGAAGTTTGTGGAATTTAGATAGAATTTTCAAGTCCCAAATGCCTAAATACCACAAATAAAATGAAATGAGTGGTTTCATCATCATATTAGCCAAAACATTGCTAAACAATCTGATTTTGGGACTACCTACTCATAAACATTGAATCAAATCTGTGAAAAAATAAAAAATAAATACAATATTAAAAAGGAAAGAAGCTATACCTATAATAAACATATATATATATATATGGATCGATCTTGTAATTTTGTAAATATTTCATGTTTTAAATTACAAGTAAATATTTATTGTTAAATGTCATTATATTTTTTACATCGCTTATATTTTCCAGTGACAGCCCAGTAGCTTAGTACTACGCGCTGCCATGGTTCAGAGTCCTACTCCGGACTTGGGCGAGGTTCACACAAACATTCATTACTTCGGGGTCGATAAAATGAGTATCAAGCTTACTTGGGAACTAAACACTAAGCGCCCCACGTTAGGTTTACCCCCTGACCGGGACATATGTGGTATAGTGCCTCAGGACTCATTATCAAGAAAATAGAATCGGAAAATGTAGCCCTAATGAATTAGCTCCTTAATGGATTGTAGTGCCGCAGAGTTTAGTTTAGTTTTATATTTTCCAATTTTGCAAAATCGGATTTCTTACGCATATCAAGATATGATACAGCGTGGTTGTTAGATTGTTTTCTCGTTTAAATAAAATATACTACACAGAATTTTATTTGTATGTTAATCTATATTGAAAATAAACACGAGAAGTAAGTAAAAATAATTTCACAATTTATTTATTCAAATATTTATAATTATAAAAATTCAGACATTGACTTTTTAAAAATATGACTTATTGGTTGCAATGCTTTTATTGAAAAGAGGAAATTTTAAATGTTACTAAGTTTGAAATATTCAATACGCTCCGCAGCTTTGAAAACAAAATGTATTTATAAAATACAATGTATGTTTAACACAATCTCCTAAATCAAGCACAGCTCTTACTAAACTGTTAAAATATTTTAGTTTAATCTTCTATTCTGAAGAAAAACAACTTGATTTCCGTTTATAGACTGAGTGTCTTTATGAATTATAAATATTAAAGACTTCAATTTAAAACAAAAAAGGATTCTTCAGTTTTTTGTACAATTAAGTTTTTAATTTTGTATTTTATTGAAAAGTTTTCCTTTTCAATTCATGAAAAAAATCACGTAAGAGCTAAAGACATGAAAAACTTTTGTTATGTTAATCGCTTTTGTATAAAAATTTGGAATAAGAATAATATTTTAAATACGGATATCATTTTCAATTTATTGAAAATGATAAATTATGCGTATGATTAATATTTTATGCGTGAATTTGAATATCACATTTTTACTGTTTTGTATTACATATTTCAAATAATACAAAACTAATCCTTTATTATAAATTCAGTGCGACGTTTAAATTAAAATATTCGCATTATAATTTATCTAATTTAGTTCTTAAATTTAAATTTAAAACGCTTTCCTTTTTGTATTAGAATTCAAATGTTCAAATTGAAAAATATGTGGTTTGCGTGATTATTAATTATTTATTACAACACGAATATGTTTCCATTCAACGGAGCATCTGCTTCGAAAATAAGTAATATATCTATTAAAGAAATATAATGTTTGGACCGCAGCTATATTTCTAAATTAATATAGTATAAAACAATCTGCAAAATTTTATGTAGCTACGTATTTGAAAGAAAATATTTTCGCTTATATAGAATTACTTTTATATTGTTTTTAACATGTAAAAAAACTCTATTTTTAAAAGAGCTTCTTTAGTGAGATTTTCTGGTGCTTTATAGATAAGATATATTTTATTATAATGCTGCATTCTTAGAGCTAAGTCATGTAAATTAATAGTTAACTTAATAATAACCATTGTCAAGTTTATCTTCTTACACTTGTTTTTATTTTTTAAAAATCAACAAATTAAGGGTAAAAAGCAAATAAGAAAGGTGTTAATTATAGACTTTTCTTCAAAAATTGTTTTACTTTCATTGATGTATATCACATTGGATATAGATGAATATAAATATTGACAGAAGTCTCGATCAGACACTTGACAGACAGAGACCGTTAGATATTTTATACGATTTCCTGCAGAATTAATTTAAATGCAGATGCACATTGTTAATTTCCCCATATAATACAGTATATAGTTATACTGACTCAATAAAATCAAATCCCAAAAAATTAACTTTTTTATTTTAAGATATTTAGGAACTTTCATATTAAAAGTGCATTATTCCAATCGAAACTATTATATTTAGTGTACATTTTTAATTTTGTAGATTGTTAAAAATTATCACATGTATATCACAATGGATAAAGATGAAAATGAATATTGTCGGAAATCTCGATTAGACACTAATCAGAAACCCTTAAAAATTGTATAAGGTTTCCTGCAGAATTAATATAATTAAATGCACATGCCCATTGTAATTTCCCCCATATAAAGTAGTGTATAGGTATAATTTATCATTATATAGCTATACTGATAAAATTTAAATCACAAAAATTGAACTTCTTTATTTTCAAATATTTGGGGACTTTTTGCATTATTCCAATCGAAATAATTATATTTTGTGAACATTTTTAATTTTGTAGATTGCTAAACATTTAGATAGAAATAATTTCAATGCAATTTTGAACATTTTAGGAATATTGAGACTATTTACATCAGTCATATGTAGGTTGTCACAGTGAATGGGTTTGGTACTCGCATGAATATCTATGAAGTCGTTGAAGTTTAAATATAAATAATAAATGATATAAATATAATACAAATTTCATTATGTTGACTGTTTACGTACCGCTCTAAAAAGAACCAATACGAAATAATGCCTCGACTTTACTATCATGTCCCTTTTGGAGTTTTGTTAATTTCCAGATTTCTGTCCTTATCTAGGTAGTGTACGATAATTGGGGTTGAAATCATGGGGCTGCCTAGTGAATTAAAATTTGCTCAATTATTACCATCCTTATTGTTCTTAGTATAGCATCAACAGGATGTACACTCGAATTGCACTTTTGTTTAAATTCTTCACCATTTTAAAAAAATGAATTTACTTTATGAAAGGAAATAAACTTAGTTCGTTAAGAGATAATTTCTCCCACTCATGCTGTGAGAACCAACCTCGTTCGAAAGCACGATTTTTTTTCTTTTTTACAGTGATTCCTGAAAACATTTTCCATTATAATGCCGCAGAAAATGTAAGATAATAGTAATAAAATAAATGAAAATTTTATTAAAAAAATACTTATGCAGCACTCAAACAATCATGAGTAAAACTAAACATTTTCATACAGTACAAGAATGTTTGTTATAGAAAAGAAGTCAAACTAATCAAATAATTCAAGTGTGAATTATCTCGATTAACCCAGTCATTCAAATGCATTAAGAGGTTACTGCACTCAGGTGAAAACACACGCTCGCTAATGTTAATCCTAAGGGGGAAATAATTTACGATAGCTCGTTCGCATTTCCTTATTTTTAAATGACTTTTTTTGCATTCGGTAGCTGAGGTCAATCTCTATGCACTCTCCTTTTTACTTTTTCGATTTTGATTAAAAGTTTTTTTCATTAAGATACTTTAACTTTCGGGACTGGTTTCGAAAGTGAAAGTATTCTCAATTAAAAAAAAAAAAAAAAAAAAAAAAAAAAAAAAAAAAAAAAAAAACGGTAACACAAATCAAAAAAGTACAAAGAAGCTTGCATAGAGATTGACCTGAGCTATCCAATGCAAAAGAAAATCATTTAAAAATATTAAAACGCAAACAAGATATCGTAAATTATTTCCCCCATAGGATTAACATTAGCGAGAATGTGTTTTCGCCAGAGTGAAGTTGCCTCTTAAGAGACGGATTGGTGAACTTTCACTTTTCCTTAATTATTACCATCCTTATTGCTCTTAGTATAGCATCAACAGGAATATCCACTAGAATTGCACTTTTGTTTAAATTCTTCATCATTTAAAAAAATGAATTTATTTTATGAAAGGAAATAAACTTAGTTCGTTAAGAGATAATTAATCCCCCTAGTGCTGTGAGAACCAATCTCGTTCGAAAGCACGATTTTTTTTCTTTTTTACAGTGATTCCCAAAAACAGTTTCCATTATAATGCCGCAGAAAATGTAAGCCAATAGTAATAAAATAAATGAAAATTTTATAAAGAAAAATACTTACTCAGCACAAAAACAATCATGGATAAAACTAAACTTTTTCATATACAAGAATGTTCGTTATAGAAATTAAGTCAAACTAATCAAGTAATTCAAGTATGAACATGTCATTCAAATGCAGTCATTCAAGTCCAATCATTCAAATGCATTGACGGATTGGTGAACTTTCACTGCTTATAAGAGGGAAAAATTAGTTATATTTGTAATATAGAGAAGGTAAAAAACATAACAACCTCCTAATTTCAGATAAAAGATTATGTCCAATGGAAAATGGACATATCATCTGAAATGCTTAATATAACTTTAAAAATTCATTTTTCCTCCAGAGATATATCAAGCGAATTATAAGGGATAACCATGAAGGATAAGTTGCTCTATTTCCTATTTTTTCTAAAACATTTTAGCTCATGATTTGATTGAATTTGAATTTAAGTGTAGCACAAATGATCGATATTTCCACGAAGTTCATTCATTTCATTATGTAATGAATAAAAATATTTCCTAGTAGTTATTTGTGAAATGATTATTTGAGTGAGTTAAACGATTATTTGTAGATATTTTAAATTTAACTTTACAAATCCTGCATAAAGTTGTATGCTGCAGTAGCACATCAACAGTATAATACAATTTGCTATACTTGGGTATATTACTATAAAATTATTTTGTATTGTACACGAAAAAATAATATCTAGCGGTTGCAGCGTTCTACATTTTTTAAATATGCGCCACCACTGTTTTCAGAATATAGTCTTCGTTGTAGTTTTTTATTGCATATCTTAAACAAAATTACTACGTTGTTTATAGTTTGGAAATAGTGGTAGGAAATATATAAAAAATATAGGATGCAGTGACTTCTGAATTATTCCTTCATTCATATAACCTTAAGCTTTCGTAAAAACAAATTTTATCATATTTATCATTTTATCGTAGCGTAGCATTTTATATGCATCCAATTTAACAGACTTTATTTAACTGTATCCTGATTCGTAAGATTCTCTTTAACATATGTAGCTATTATTATTTTTTTTTAGAAAACCATAAGACGCATTTAAATATTTCGAGCATGTTCTGTGCTCTTGAAGAACTGGAAAAAAGATCGACATTGCAGCGATTCTGATATCGGAGAATTTCGCTGTAGATTTGTAGCCTAGAATAAGAAATTCAAACGAACTATGTCTGTCTCTAAACTTGGATGCCTCTGAAAAAGTTGGTTACCTATGAGTAAAAAAAGCTCCTGAAGTGTTTCTAAGCTCCTGAAGTGTTTCTTCTGTTCATTCATAATGTTGTTATCTTTTAGGAGGATAAATATACTTTTTATTTAAATTCTTTTTTAAATATCTTTTCTATTGTAAAAGAGCTCATTTATCTCCTGACTACAAATAATTCTAAATTATTCTATTTTCACAAATTTTTTTATAACATTATTAATTTTTGCATACACCAGTATCAATCTTCACATACATTTACTGACTTTTCTTTTTGGTTATAGTATTGATGTATACTTTCACACAAACTCACAAATATACTGATTATCTAACATATGAATTGCTGTTGGGAAAAAAATAATAATTTACAACACACATATTAACATATATTTTTCTTCTGGAACTTCACTTTAAATTTTATGTGAGCTCATCTATTCTTTAAACATTCGTAATTTACGCTTATTCAGTTTTCACTTTTTTTTCTATTATCTTCATATAAATATTTTTTACAATATTTACATTTTTGAATTATGCCTACTGTAGAGTCAACTTTCACTCGCGTCTAATGGTTTTTTATCTTTTTTGTTGCAATTTCGAAATATATTTTCCCACAAATGTGTGAACACAAATCTATAAGTAGTAAATAACATGTATGTTCATAGGTATAGATTAATTCACAACATACATATCCTAAAATTTTACCACGATTATAAAGTCGAACATTTCAAGATAGATAGCAACATACTAACGCATAAAATCTTTTTTTCTTTTTAATCTGAGATTTTATAAGCATATTATAAAATATTTTAGTGGATTCACCTTTTATAATCTAATTTTTCTTATGAATTATAATAAACGTCACTTTCGTAATTCAAGTCAATTTTTCATAAAAGTTGCTCACTCTTTTAAACTGATAAAAATACTATAGCTTCCCACTTCCCTTTCCGAAAACATCGTAAAGCAAGATTTTCAGAAAAGTGTTTTTTCTACTCATGAATATGAATATTAGGTTACAATGTATATCACTAGTACCGTAATATGTTCTTAGCTTCCCTATTTTGGCATCTATGATAATACACTCATACATGCAAGAAGACACAATCCAGTCGTTGTTGGAAAAAAGCCAAAGTTTCGTAAGCGTCCTATTTCTTTCAAACATGTAACTCAACTAAAATAAGTAGTCCGCAAGTTGCAAGTTAATACACGTCGCTTCAAGTTCTTTTTCCTTTCGAGTACATTGCACTTTTTTTAACCACAAGAAACATTGCCCTTTCTACCTAATAAGATATTCTATCGCAAGAAGTATATTATTCGTCTCTTAAACTTCAGCGTCATTTTTTTCAATTCAATCTTTTTTAGTTTAGATGGAAGATGAGTTTCGTTCATATTATCATTTTGTTTGTCTGAATTTAGAATAAAATGACTTTCGATTTGTTTATGTTTGCTTTTACTAGTACAGTTTTTTAAAAGATAATCCTTAAATATTTTTATATTTTTACCACCAATTACTCTAGGAGAAAAAAGAAAAAAATCATGTTTGAAAAAGGATGATGTAGAAAAGCTTAGATAATATAAAAGTTATATATATATATATTAAAGTATCCTTTCAACTGATATTTTTAATTATTTTAAATTCGAATGAAAAAAAGGTATGCATATATTGTGATAATTTGCATTTAATTAGACCTCTGCCTTGCATACATAATCATTGGAAAATTTATACTACTTTTGGTAATTTAGATATGGCCTTATTGAAAATTTCAGATTTTAACTTAGCCAAACAATTGCAAAAAAATATATGATTTATATTGGATGTCCGGAAAGTTCGTGCCGAATGGGAAAATCAATTATTACCGAAAAATTCTGCCCGTTAATTATTAGACATTAGATATCGGAATCAATGTTTAATAATTAAATGACAGAATTTTAAGGTACGAATTCCTTTTCCCAACCGGCGCGAACTTTCCGAACAACCCAATACATTTGATACATAAAAATGTATAGTAAATAAAATATGTGTTTTATATTTACTGATTCATATATCTAGAAAATGTTTATGTCACAAATTCGTTGAAGTACTTTAAAATTTTATTGCAAAACAATGGATTTTTAACAAATAATCCAGCATCTGAAATATCTTCGTTTTCTATTGCGATGGGAGAAAAATTCTATAATTCGATAGTAAATATGCTCGTTTTGTAACGATTTTTGAATTTTTACTGGTCAATAATAGATCCACTTTTTTAAAGCTCTTTAAATGATGAGAAATGTTTAAAAATGGTTTAAAAATCTAAAATGCTAAATTAAAATTTAATTATGTTAACAAAAATTTATTGAGATTATTAAATTATAATTACAAGTATATTTATTTAAAAAATGAGAAAAACAAACGTAGCGCTTTCCGGCATCGAACCCGAGTCCTCGGAACAACGAGCAGACGCCATACTAACTGAGCTACGACCAACGAAGCTACTTCGTTACTAAGTAAGTATTTAAGTTGTGTTATAATATTAGACCCCCAATTCCTCGAGAACTATGGAGCGTTGTATAAAATCCATTGAACCTGAGACTAAGGGGCTTCTACTCTACAACATATATAAAAATAATTAAAATCTGTGATTACCAAGCTTGGCACTCTCCTTGTAAGACTTTTTTAGCAAAATAGAAAGTAGATCAAGTTAAGCTTTTCGATCATATTCCCTGCTCATTTTGTGTCGTAGAAAAATTAAAAGTTCATTAACAAAGTCATCTTCAAAATACGTCATATTACTCGTTTTGGGTAATTCGAATTCCTTATGTTTCATACCTTTAATGTAAAGCACCATAGGTAACAAAGTAATAATTAAATCAACCAATTGTTTGTTACCTGACTGCATCATGCCAAGGCGTTTTACAAATTTACAGGAGATTGTAATTTATGTGTATAGATGTCTGAAGTTACGTTCTTAATCACCAGAGAATTGGTGTATTTTGTGAAATTAGTTGTTAGAATTTCCTGCAAGCGCTAGATGCCATCATATGACGTCGCGAAAAGTTAAAAAAACTGCCAATAGGTATGATTAACATATGATAAAAAAAAAACTCATATAAGTTTATCAGGCCGCACATTTCTACTACAAATTTTAAGAGTTTGTTTTCGCCTTATTTAACTGCAGAAAAATATTACAAATTCTGTAAATAAACAAAGTTATTACAGGTTCTGTGTTTAGAAAAATAAATTGATTTTTTTGGAAATTCCAAGTATTGTGCATACTTTGCAAAAGTCTCAATCAGATGATAATAAATGCGTAGTTTAGAAATCTTTACATAAAGAGGAAATTTAGATAAAAAAACAATTTGATTGTAACAATGCAACACTCCTATTACAAATGCTTTACATAACCTTCTTTTAGAAATCGGATTTATTTAATGTAATCACAACAAATATTTCCTTTCGTAATAAACTATTACCCGAAATTGTCAATGCACTGTTATGAAAGTTTGCAGGATCTTAAAAAGACTCAACATTAAAAAGTAAATTCGAAGGAAGATTTATGATTTTATGTTTACGTATAAAAATAGTCTTTTTAAATATACGGTATTTTACTAACGCTTCTTTGGTAATATTTCATTTTTAACAATTTCCTCTCATCTTTGCTGTTCTAAAATATTTTCGGAAAAGACTTTTTCCAGCAATGAAAAGAATTGTTTTTCTATTCTTATCCCAGTCTTTTAATAAATTATGTATGTTACTTTATTTTTTTTTCAGCATGATGGATTTAAAAGTTTCACTTCAATAATAATAATCATTTAGCATATTTAAAACTCGTCAAAATATAGAAGAAATGCGTATTTCGGAAGTAAGGTTTCAAATTGAAAAATAATTTGAATTTGAATTCAATACCTGAAAATTTAGTATAATTCAAAACAAATAAAAGTATCTTTTTAAAGCAGAAAATCAATGCATTAAATATCAATAGTTTTTCATGAATTTGCTGAAAACCCTTTTTGCTTTTCACTTATTTTGTTATGTGGTGCTAAAATTTAGAATTGCTCATTAGACATTTACCCATTCCTTAATTTTAGAAATTGATCGTGGAAATAATCTAAAAAAAAAAAAAAAGATGGTTTATAACCCTTTTCGCTAATATTTAATCCTGGAAAATTGTACATGAAAGATTTTTTTTCATTTCACGTTGCATTTATAATCAATGCATTTGGTTACACTCATTTTAATATAATTGTAAAAAAAAAATATTTATTTAAATTAGAATTATAAATATTTTGTGGTACTGAAATCATTTTATGTATATTTAGTTAGATGACTATGTTGCTCGTCATCTTATACTTTAACGAAAATCTCATGACAAGTTGCATTCGTCATTTTACAGCAAGGGAGTAATTTAATTTTCATTTCGACGTTGTCGATTCTTGAACACAACATTTCAAAAGTCATCAATGGGAAAACTCGGCAATTTTGAATCACACTGTTGTTATTGTATTGTTTTCTTCTATTTTCACAAATGAGGTTGCATAAAGAAGTCTAACTTAAGAGCTTTCATCGTAACTATGGGCATGCTCTGGTAATGAAATATCCAATAACAATAGGCAAATTTTATTAAAGAAAAAGTACTACAGGTTGATATTTTAAAAATATGCGTCATTAAAAACTATCATGTATAATGGCAGAACAAATTGGTTATTTTATTAATGCAAATGAAAAGTTAAGTTATCTTGCATTGCTTTGTAATTCTACAGTAAAAATTGCACTGTAGTTGCACGAATAACATTTTTTCCTGTTATAATTAATATAATTTCCCAAAACCAACATTTTTATTTATTTTTACGTTACTATTTGGAATAATACTAAGAATTATTTGCTTAAAAATTCAATCTAAAATCATTTCATTCATTTTTCATAAAATAACTGAGTTTTGTACATAATATAATAGTTCAATTTATGATAATACATTATTTCTGAGAGCAAAAAAGAAGAAACTTTTCCCAGGCTATACTATAATAACATTAAATACCTCTTTCTGTAGTTACTTTTTTTTTCATTCCTCCTTCCTTACTTCCTGTATTAGTTTAATGTCACATAAGTTAAACAACTTTATTTAAGAAATCTCATTTACGAACTTGCAGAAGAATTTCCTTTAGTTTATTCGCAAGAGAAATTGTAGGGACTTTTAGATTTATCTTTTTATTCTAATTCAGTTCTAGCGCACCTGCTACCCTCTTAAAAATATTAAATTATCTTAACCTCGATTTGTTAAATCAGCATGGTATTGTGAGAAATTTAAAACTCTTTTATTTTATTATTCAAGAATATTGTTTATTGCATTAAATAAGGTATAAATATGAACATAAGGAGTTAAATTCTACGCAATATTAAACGCAAATATTTTCGTGAAATTTTCTATCATGATATCCATAAGCAAAATCGAATTATAATGTTATCGACTAAATATTGTTTCAGAAAAAAAAATGTTAACTACATTGGAATATTTATATTAGCTAAGAGAATTGCTCTCTTACTATCGAAGTGCAGAATCTGGAGAATTTCGTTTATAGTGTATTTTTACGGTTATTGTTTTTTATAAGATAATAAACGTAACGAAACGAAAGCTAATTTTTTTCTCGGTGTTAGAGGATTTGGGAGTGAATTACATTTAAGTACAAATTTTACGTATATATTTATGATAAATTACGTAATCTATAAAGTAAAAAAAAAATGTATAATTTGTTTTTGTAATATTAGGATTAAACATTACATTCTAAATTGTATTTTCTCATGTACTTACCTTTAAAATCCCGTGTTCCATTTCTAAAATAATTTTTGCCTAATTTTACAATATCGTCTTACAAAATAATGTCTATAAATTCAGAAAATTTTCTACAGTTATGTTAAATATTTTCTTTACTTTTCTACAATAGTTGAGTAGGTTGAACTGACAGCGCCATCTATCGCTTTATATGTATAGGAATCGCTTATCCAGTATAACAATTCATCAAGTTTTCAATACTAAGTACATAGAACTAAAAATAAGCTTCTTCTACGAAAAAATTAGATTTTGGAAAGTGACTTCTTTATTCCAAACTAATTTGATTACTTTCCGTTTTTTAAGGAACTTGACGAGATTGAGAGAATGACATTGGAGAGATTGAGAAAATGTGTGCCATACCCTTCCGGGTTTTTTAATTGAAAGAGAGTCATGACACAGATCTTGACAAAAACAAAGAAATATATTTAAAATTATAAACAAGGTGATTGGCAGTGGAATGTACAGACATTAATTTAGGCAATTAAAATTAGGCTCGATTCTGATATTGACTGAGGGAAGGAAATTTTTACCCAAAATATTTATTAAATTCAAAGCAGTTCAATGACTTCACTGTCCATTCTACAAGCTACTAAGAAAATTGTTTAACTCACTACAAACTATCAATATAAACAGTACAATAGCACTATAAAAAATATAATGAATAAAATCATTAATAATTCAAGTCATTATAAACACTAGAATGTCACTAAAAGTGGAACCCCATGGATTTCAATAATTATTTACTTCGTAACACACGGAGTTAAACTTCTTACCACGCTAGCGAAACTTCACAGTCGTACATTCTACCTCAAACCGCTAATGGGATAACAACGTTTGCATACGACACTTGGGGAATTCCACGTTCACAATCCAGAACTAGATTACATTTCGGCAAGATGCATTCAAAATTCATCGAATCAAACTCTTATCACAATATGTATAGCAACCACACAACCACAGATACCAAATTAACATATCATTACAAGAAATAACCATGACAATCGGATTCTCGGAGATTCAGGCATACTTTGCGAAAATTTGAAGAAATTACAGATTAGTTAGTTCATTCACGCACAAATGTTAGAATTCACGGCACGACGATAGTATTTAAAATCTCAAAATTCACTCGAGCACAGAGTACCTTCATAAAAGAGCAACTAAGCACTAAGTGCTGGTCTTGGCAAGATTCAGAAAATGGTCTTAGCGAGAGAAGAAAATCGTAACTTTTTTTCGCAACTCATTTACTGTTTCAAACACAGCAGCAATTTATTCAATATTTACACAATTTATTTAATGTATTTATTTACCTATAAGAAGCCATTTATCTAATAAAAGTAAGTAGAAGTTATTTATTTAATACATGTAACCGAAAACAACTTTTTAATACATACGTAAGGAAGCATAATAGAACTTGTCAACCTTCAATTCTTCTTTATTAAATGTGGTTTAATTTGACCCAGGTTTAACACGTTCTGAACCAGGAAATTTATTCGAAATATATTTATTTTTTATTTCATATTAATTTGATTTTATTTCTGAAAAAGTTTCCTAGCTTGAAAAATGTTTAACCTGGGTAAAATTAACGCATATTTAAGGTTGAACAGGAGGTTGGCTGATATGTAATAATTAATCAGTTTTATTTTCACAACTGTTTATATCAATTGGCAAAAAATATGTTTCCCTTAAGCCCGAACATGCTCCACCGCCATTTTATAAAGCCTCCAAGCCCTTGTAAAAAGGAAGTGCCCAAATTTGTAGTAATTTAAATTCCTACATTCCTACTGTAACTGGCAATATTTTCATGACAAAGGCATTAAAATCAATGTATTTTATAAATTATATCTTATGCTAAAGTTGCCTGCTAGAAAAGCTGTGGAAACTGAATGGTAGTTAAATGTGTGGAAAAAAAAATTCATATGATTCCAAATATAGACAGTTTATATGCTTTATTTAATCCGAGATACTAAAATGTGATTGTGTTTTTATATAAGCTGAGTGTATCAGTTTCACATCTACGTTTGTAACGTAGTAAAATAAAGAATGTGAACTTTTAATTTAATCTGGCCTAGATGTTTATTAAAAACAAAGTTATACTTGTCAAGCAGAATTGGAATAAAAAAATATATCAAAGCAATTCAAGTAAAAATTTTCTCCATATCATATTTAAAAATTAATCTCAGAAAGTAACATATACACATAATAAAAATGCCCTGAATATTCATAGATCTCGAATTTACATGTTTGATTAAAAAATATCAAAAGAATTTCTTTATTTTAATTTATTTTTTAGGGGGGAGGGGGATAATTTGCATAATTGATTCAACGCCAACCGTTGGGAAAATAAACGATATCGGCAAGAATGTTGTTTAATCTCTTTCCATATAACACAGTAAAAGTAAGATCTATTAATCATGTAAAAACTGTAGACGAAATTAAAATATGTTTAAAGATTGAATACTTGCCATAAAATTTCACCCATGGTTACAAGAATGTAATTAATTTAGCGTCAAAAACACCGGAACTAAAATGCACCCAAATGACGTGAACACAGATTCTTGAAATTCCAGTTTTGGTAAAAATCCGATTTGATTGAAGACCTATATGGATTTTAAAATCAGCTAAATTAGACAGATATCGCCACGTTCACCTTCTTGATAACGCAAATTTAGAGAATTTTTAACAACTTATAGCCAAATTTTGTGACAATTTATTATTCGCATGCGTGTTTAGGCTTTTTATTTTAATGAGCTATGCATTGAAATACCCGATTTACTAAATTAAGCAACAGAAAAATCCACGTATAATAATGCATTTTTCAGTACAGTCTAAAACATTTTTCAAACATTCTTTGTAGTTATTCACTTGCTAATATTAATTTTTTAGTCGATACATGTCCACATTTTTCCCAAAAAGCGGTTTCCAAAAAAAAAAAAAAATTAATTAACTTTCAACAAACAATCATGACTATTTTGATTTTTTCCATGAATTTCCACGATTCATTCTTCACTGAATATCCACGTTACAATACAAACAGAATGAATAATTATTTTATTCAAGCATATAAATTTATTCGAAACATCTGTTAATCATGCAAAAATGTTCATTATTTCTATTGATTTATATTGCAAAAATACGAAATAAATTCCTTTCCTTTAAGGTACAAACGGAAAAAGTTCACATCGAAGTTTTAATGATCGCATCTTCTAAAAGATCCAGGTCAATTGACGTTTTTGTTAAAATCTTTTTTTATTGTTTACAATCACAATAGAAAAGAGAAAGTAATAAGAACAAATACTTTTGTCAGCTCTGGTAAATTTTAAAAGTTATATAATCAGCTGAATCATTAACTTTGATGTATTGATACTCTCCATTGTTCGCAATAACAAAAATTTCTTCTAAGTAAGAGTGTAAATATCAACTTTTGTTACACTAGAATAATTCTAGAAACTTTAATGCTTTTCACTTGTTTTCGCTACTCAAACATTCTGCACTTTCGTGTGTATTTCCACAATGGATGGGAATTTATCAAGCTTTTAAAAGTTTCTTTATAAAAGAACTAAATGAAAGTTTATGCTTTTAATTTTCGAATATGAGGAAATGGGTTTTCTGTCACATAAAAAAGTATTTCAATAAAAATGAAAGATTTAAACAGTTTTTGTTAAAACAGATTTTTTTTTTAAACAGTTTTGTTAAAACAGATTTTTGTTAAAAATATTCTTAATGATTATCAAAATATGACATTTCATAATAGTATAAGAATCAATATAATATTTCGTGCTTTATTTTATTTTGTAAAACCCATCTGATTTTAATTCTGTAATCGTGAATGTAATTTTAGTATATTATGTAAAACAATCACCGTAACTTTTTACTTGTGTATAATTTTAAAGTCATATTAAAAAAATATATTAAAATAATCAATGATGCTTATTGATAACTTTTTATTTTAAATTAAATTTTCACGATTAAATTCTCAAACTATAAATTTACTATATTCTGACAGAATTTCGTTACCTTCTCTAAAATACACATTTCTTTTAAATGGGCATTTATTACGGTTTCCACAGTACCCGTTTTACAAAGGTCTTACTGTGATTTATTTTGTCTTACTATATTTGAAACATATATTTTTTATAGATAGGGTTGGATATTGTTTTATCCGGTTTAAGGATTTACATTATTAATCCATAAATATTGTATCGTTCTTATTTGAATATACAGGGTGTTTCACTACCAGACTAACAAACTTGCAGGAGGTGTAGAGGGCACAGCGACGACTCGGAATCACATAGCAATGCACGGTCGAAAATGCCGTAGTTGCGAGCTATGGCCCAAAGAAGCAGAGAAAAAGAACAGAAACAGCAACACATTAATGGGACTGAAAACAAATTAATGAAAGGTTGTACTAGAGAAGGAGTTCGATATTACGACCATAAGTCATCAGGCAGGCTTGACAGCGGCGCTTGGCAGCGGTTTTGTGGTAGATGACGGAAGGTTGCTTGAATATCTGTAACTGCCGGGAGGATATGCGACACGCCAGGAAACTTCCAGAACGTAAGGGAATCCATGCGGCGCCGCTGTCAAACCCACCTGACGACTTCTGGTCATAATTTCGAACACCTTCTGTAGTACAAACTTTCAATAAAATATTTTCTGTCCCATTAATGTGTGTTGCTGTTTCTGTTTTTTTTTCTCTGCTTCTTTGAAGCATAGATCGCAACTACGTCATTTTCAACCCTGCATTGCTATGTGATTCCGAGTCGTCTCTGTGTCCCCTATATCTCCTGCAAGTTTGTCGGTCTGGTAATGAAACACCCTGTATTATAAAATGTCTGTAAAGTAACAAATGAAATAAGTACTATTATACCAATAATAAAAAGTGCTTGTAATAAGAATCTAAATATAAACTTTTTTTTTACTTTGAAACAATTCAAGAAAGTTTAAACGATTTGTACTTGTTTTTACTAGTCAATTTTGCACTTCCGTATGTATTTTAACAATAGCTTAGAATTTATCAAGCTTTTAAAAGTTTCTTTACAAAAGAACTTAATGAAAATTTTTATTTTTAATTTTAGAATATATAGAAATGGTTTTGTTGTCATCTATAAACCTAAGAATTTAGAAAATGAAAGACTATCAATATATGAAATTTAATGAATTTTATGGCTACAGGCACGAAAGCTAAGAAAAAAATAACAAACACTGAAATATGTTGACACTTTTTGAATGCATTTTAATAAATGTTATGAAATATGAGCTCTTTCATATTAAAAATGATGATTTTCATATTTTGTTTCATTTACCATGCAACATGTTTAACCTTATTGTTTGCAGTTCATGGCATTTATTACAATCTATATTTTTAAACTTCAATATCTTTAGTATTCAAACAGTATTTCGTTATGTTCTTCTACAGACTATTTAATACTGGGTAATGATTGTTTGACTTGACTATAATTCATGTTTTCAGTGGCGCTCCTGTTATTTTATATAAGAATAGAAATTATCTGCATACTTTTAAAAACATCTCAAAATGCAAGCACCGATAAAACACATCTATTATTGTGGATCAAAGCAGCTGTCGCTATAAAGAAATGTAACTCCAAAGGAAGAATGAACAGTTCCATTGGATTATTAAAAGATAATGTTACAGAACACAGCCATCACAACAACAACTCTAGTATTAGATGTACGTTTAGTGGAATTTGCTGTTGCGAACACGACTTACTTAGCCCAACATAATGTTTATGGATGAGTGTAGATAGCTATATGCAGATCCTTCTTGTTGTATTATACTACTGAATAAAGATTTCATTCGTAAACTCCCATGGACCATTGACACTAATATTGATACAGGCTCAAATATCGTTCAATTTCAAGTTATGAATAAGTCTTGAGATCATCTTGGTAAAGCAATTTTTATAGATTTGAGTTCATTTTCAAGAATGTGTTCATTTCTGCATAGTGTGTAAAATTCCGTCGTTGAAGTTATTGTAACTGATAGGTGTTGCGTTGACTGCATAACCGGTATCAAGTACCTGGAGCTTTCACATTACAAAATCATCATAAAATGGTCCTGATTTTGTTTTCATTTAAAGTAATTCTATTTTCCGAACATAATATACTCTCAGGATATCTTAGTATACACTGTGTTTGTACACAAAGCTAGGAACATGATGGCATTGAAGTTGATTATCTTACCTAAATATCATAGTTTACACTTTGGAATATTATTAAATTTGGTGAGGGAGGTACAGTCCCGGGGAAAAAAATGAATGGCACCATACTAACATGCGACAGCTACACTCCACACGATGCTGCAAATCATATAAAAATATGACTGAAACCAATCGATTAGTAATAACGTCTACTAATTAATGCTATACTTAAATTTACCACAGAGGATTGTCTACATACAGACACCGTAACGAACTTTGAAATTTTCGATACTAACATTTATTTTATTCGTTAAATTTTACCTTTGGATACCAAACGGGAAGTCATTCCTTGAAGTATATTTCATATGTATTATATTTTTGTATATTTCAAGTATATATTTTGACATTATTTTCCGAAAATAAATGAATTGAAACATATGATTTTCGAACCTTCTTACGAGCTTCAAATATGCGATTTCAAAATTACAGCACATTCCACCAAGTAAGTTTTGAATTATGCATCAAAAACTAACCCGCATTGCAACGATTAAAGATGAATTGAGGGGGTCTAGGCAAGAGAGTGTCAAGCCATATTTTTGTACTTTTGAGGTATTTCAATTTGAAAATTTAATCAAAAGCACAAATCAAGATATATTCGCCAATGTCTTAGTAACATTTGAGATATTCTGAGTAACAATATGGCATTACTTTAATGATTATGTTTTTTTGTAAATTAGCTATCTTCATTAGGGGCAGAAACATCTAGGGCAAAAACGAAACCTGCCATATATGCTGCCACCAAGTGACATTAGAAACAAATTATACGTTGGTTATTATAATTTACAATATTAAGCAACAGATTACAGTGTTAGAGATTTATTTCACCAAAAATGTGGCTTGGCAATTTTTTGCCCCAAACCCCTCAATTTAACATTAGTTATTTCAAATTGTAAACATGCACAATTCCTAAACTAGTAGTCTGGAGGACTTCCTGTTATGGTATCCCAAGTTAAATTTATCAAAATATCTAAATAAGATGTTAATAGGTGTTAGAATTGAAAAATTTTAAATTTTTATAATTTCTATATGTAGATGACCCAAAAGAGAAAATAAGTATAGCATCATTTAGTAGACATTATTACTTATCGATTGGAACCAGTCACATTTTTACACGATGACTTGCATCACAGTTAGTTTGGGATGATCACTAATTGAATCGATATTTTGAAAAGGGTGGAAGTCCACTAAATAAAATTTTACAGATGAGATAAAAAGCAATGCAATGCAATGTAAAAAATTCAAGAAGTGGTGTTGTTTTATTTTTTTTTGCATGTTAATACACTATTAAACATTACTAAATATATACATTTTATGAAAACTATCGGGAACATAGGAAAAATATATTTTTGAATAAATGTACTTTTCAAAATAAATGAAGATAATTTTAATGAAACATTAATATTTATATGGCGTACAGAGTGTATATTTTGAAAAATATCAAATTTCTTACAATTCAACTTTAATGTTTTCTATTAAGCATCTTCTGTAATGACGTCAGAAGTGTTAGATGGCAAATTTATTATTGAATTAAAAATCTAAGTAATCACTAGGGGTGAGTTTCAGCACCTTCTTTATGTCATCAATTCCTTTTATTATTGATAGGAACTTCTGAAACGTATTCTTTTTCTGTTGGTACACTGTAAAACATTTGGTGTAACGTTACTCCATAAAACTGGAGGCAGCATTGCTGCCTCCAGTTTTACGGTGGTATTTAACTGATATAACTGGTGTAACATTACACAGCTATTGTGTAAGTTTACACCATAATATTGTGGAACATATCACAATTTCTGTGTAAGGTTACACCACAATTGCGCGTAAGGTTACACCATAATTGCGTGTAAGCTTTCACAGTAATTGTGTGTAAGGTTACACCACAATTGCGTGTAAGCTTCCACAGTAATTGTGTGTAAGGTTACACCACAATTGCGTGTAAGCTTTCACAGTAATTGTGTGTAAGGTTACACCACAATTGTGTGTAAGGTTACATCACAATTGCGTGTATGCTTTCACAGTAATTGTGGTGTAACCTTACACACAATTACTGTGAAAGCTTACACACAATTGTGGTGTAACCTTACACACAATTACTGTGAAAGCTTACACGCAATTGTGGTGTAACGTTACACAGAAATTGTGATATGTTTCACAATATTATGGTGTAAACTTACACAAGAGCTGTGTAATGTTACACCAGTTATATCAGTTAAATACCACCGTAAGATTGGAGGCAGCAATGCTGCCTCCAGTTTTATGGAGTAACGTTACACCAAATGTTTCAGTGAATACTGAGAATCCATTTTAGGCAGTATTTAATATCCAATTTGGTTATACACCCAATATGAATACCACTAAGTACCCATTTTGGCCATGCTAACACCTATTTTGCACAATCTTAAATATCTATTTTAGAACACATGAATACTCAATTTGGGCGCCTTTAAATACCTGTTTTAGGATGAATTCAACATCCAATTTTGATAAATTTAAATACCTTTCTTGACACATTTAGTGCCTATTATTTTTAACATTGCACAATCATCCAAAATGCTGGATACAGTATTTATGAATTTATTTTAAATGTTTATTAGTGTACAGCTTCATAACTTATTGCTTTTATTAAAACATTACAGTAAAATTTTAAAGTTAAAATCGTACCTCCAAAAATTATTCATATTTGAAATATAAGACAATTAGCTCAATTTCGATGAGATTCCAATAATAAATAGCTGAATAATTTTCTCAGCAACTTCTGGAATTTTCTCAATATTTAGAATCCTTCTTCTCGGGATCTTGATTTGAAACAAAATTATGACTTTCTTATGAGATAAACTACCAAATTAAATGTGTTATGACACCAGCTTTTATGATTTCTTTCATTTGTCATATTAAAAGAAAATTAAGATACAGATTTGTACTAATTTTTGTCTCTCATTTTTTAAATTTCTTAGAATATTGATAGAATATTATTCTTACCACAAGCAATAGATTTGCTTTTAACATTAGAAAGATCAATTGGGGTTACTTTGACTACTATGTCGAATAGGGAAATCATAATTGTTATTTATCATGTACATAGTTTTGTGATATTTTATATATGAATATAATATTCAGGCCTTGTGTCGATGCTTAAAATGCTTATAAACCCACATTTAAATGGAATAGAGTTGATAAAGACTATATCTTTTAAAGACTATAGTACCCCACGTTTACTCAAATATTATTTTCAAGTAATTATATTTTATTCTTGCTGACTATTACATTTAATCTTCAAATCTTTGTTTAAACAGATTTTAATAATTTAATAATTATTCTTAAAAAATATGAAAAAAATACAGTAAAATATATTAGGTACATTAGGAAATTTTATTGTCTAAACATTTATATTCAGCTATTGTGTATTTAGCATAGCTTTAAAAAAAAAAAAAAAAAAAAAAAAAAAAAAAAAAAAAAAAAGTGAACTCATGCAAGAATTTTGCACTGCAATCTAAACTTTTTATTTATAGATTTAAACTTCTAATGAAACAAAACCATAGTGGTACAGATGTCACGGATGCACCGGGGTTTCTTTTTGGCACCAAAATGGTGATTTTTTGCTTGGTGTGGTAACCTGGTGACTTTTGCATCATATGACAACATGGTATTTTATAACAAAATGAAATGTGTATGTAAATAAATTTAAAATAATTACTAAATAAAATTAAATACACGTGTATTAAAAATAATGTGTTTTAAATAAAACTGTGTAATAATAAAATTAAATGTGCGTGTTTTAAAATAAAATTATAATACAATTTTATAGGCCGTCTAACAATTATTCGAAAATGAGATTTTCTTCCCAAAATAGCACCACAAAAAATTTTTAAGCAACCCTGGAGCGTCTGCGATATCTATTCCATACTCAGAGGAATAATCTACTAGAGGCCACATCTCTTTGTTATATTGTTGAAAATCCGGTTTCAGGATCAGCTCGGATTGGCGCTTTAAAAAATATCTGTTTTGGCGGTGATCGCTTTCTTGGCAACTTCGATTTCATTCTCGCAATAAAAATAAACGTAAACAAACCAAAACGAAACTCTTGCTCCTTCTAGGATTTAATGTCAAAGAGGAAGGATAGAAATAAGTTATGAGAGTCCCACCCATGGTGAAAAAAGGATTGTTTAATCTTCTGGATGGATTTTCTTTTTCTGTTTTTGCTGCTGTATTTTATTTTAATGTTATAAAATGGCTTTGTCCTTGTAATAAATGTTACTTAAATTATATTTTTTTTATTAGTGATATAAGATATTAAGTACGATAACACAAATTATTTCGAGATTTCTGCTTGGAAAGCTTCAATCTGACACAATCATTTCACGAAATGTAACAAATTAATGTCAGATTTTTTTTTAAATTCTAAAAATGCATTAAATTTAGCAGGCATTATTAAAATAACAGAAAATCGAACAGTATTACAAAAGTGAAGAATTTGGGGAAAGGTAGCAGTGGCATGTTATAAAATATTATTTGATTTGATAATGTATTTTATAGGTTTTGAAAACTTGAAATCACATACTGTCTTTATGTAACAATACATTCTATAGAACATATTTTTGCTGCAATCCAGAATTTTTGTTTTGCTTTTGATGTTCCAATTTAAAGGCATATTTTTGGCAATCTTTCATATATACATATATATATATATATATTTAATTGAAAGTATAAATGTATTACAATATTTTTAATCAAAAGGAAAACATCGATAGATAACATTATACGCATGTATAGAAAAAAAAAAAATACAAATGCACAGTATTTTTTTTTTTTTTTTTTTTTTTTTTTTGTATGAAAAATAAAAATTCCAGGATATTTCATATCTACTAAGTTAGAACTTGTGTAATTTTTTCTCTGTTAAAATAACTATTATTTTGCATAAGTTTCTGAGAAGAAATAATTTGCAACTTTTGGATGCTATAAAAAATTAAGTTTAACTCTCAAGTGTTTTTTTTTTCTTTACAATTATTGAAAATAATAACCACCGGCAACTATTGAAGATGTTGACTTCTAAACAATACTTGCTGTCATAATTAGATGCTATAAAACCTTCTCAAATACAAAATGGCTACTTTATGATTTTAGGTAGATTTCGTAAGAAATACTACCTATTACATTCTCCCCTATGTTGGACTTTCTGAAAAGTTTTTGCAGATCTACGCCGATCATCACTTCCAGAACCCAACCCCCCCCCCCCCCCCAATTCAAAACTTTTATCTATCTATCTATCTAGATCACTTTTTTATGGACACGATAACTTCAATAATTCTGCACAAATCTCTTCCAAACTGATACACAAAATTAAAGTGCATAATCTCTTGGTCAAGTTCGATAATGGGCAAAATCGAACCAAAGGGAGGGGGGGGGTGAAAACAGAAAAATCCCCATAGCTTCTTAATTATGATACGTGTATCGAATCCGTTTAAAGTTATTAATACTTCTAGAAAAAGGGCCGAAAATTTATGTATGACAGATTTTTGATATCATTAAAAATGACCTCAAGGGGGGGGGGGGATAGGGTTTAAGAAGAAAATAATTCAAAACTTCGTCAATTCACGAGATATCAAATCTGCTTAAATTTATTATAAATCCTCTTAATAGTATCTACAACTTTTACTTTGACAAGTTTTTTTATAAGACCAACTCTTATAGCCCGAAAGAAAAAAAAAAATCCTGTCTACAGACACAGGTAGATTTTGAAGTGGGTGGTCTAAACTGCCGAATCATGGCAAAAAGGTCATTTCTTATGCAATTCCCAATAAACAGGTGCCCCACTATCTGTATTTTCCAAATCTACCTGTGCCTGTAGACAGAGCCGTCAGGAAATTGTTTCATTAATTTGTGATCGGAAATGTATGAAATTGGCAGTTGTTCTTATTTAGTTTGCTATCAAAAGAGGCTTTCAATAAAAGCAGAAGATATTTCAGAAAAGTCCGTCAGCATTTTGAACCGAATTTCCGATGCCGCAGCACTTGAAAGAAGAAAAATGTTGTCACATGACAGGAATCACTTATTGTACTGTCCTCTTAAAAAAATAAATTTTGAGATTTTCTTTATATAAAGTATTTTAAAGAATTTTAAAAATTAAACATAGCTAAATTTTTACAGCTTGTTCGATGATTTTAATATATTGAGTATTTTACACTTTATCACTTTATTACAAAATGGCAGACAATTAAGCTCTTGCTTAATCACAAATTCTTATTTGAAAAAAAAAAAAAAAAAAAAAAAAAAAACACTTTTCTAAAAAGTAACCCATGTTATCAAAAAAAAAAAAAAAAAAAAAAAAAAAAAACCCTGGTGTAATCAGCTGATAATGATGCATTTTATTACCTATTAATGGTCTAACCTAAAAACAATTAAAAAATTATGTAGATATTCTAAAATTTTATTATAATAAGAAAATCTGTAAAAATGAAGCTCATGCTTTTGCCAGGTACAATATCAATGGGTTAAAAAAATGTATAAATAATCAATATTTAGGTAATAAACTCAATTTCACATGAGAAGTCTTACAAAAAGAATAATTCCCCCCTCCCCCCCCCCCCCCCTCTCCCAAGAAAACATTCCAAATTATTTCGAAAATTAACAAACTATAAACACAGCTGTAGACTCTCAACCTTAATTATAGTTATTCTGCTCTTTTATAGCTTGGAACACTGTTGCAAGATATTTTTAAATGAACTGTTTTGAATTTAAAATATTAGTCAATCTCTAGAAAAACAACAACAGCACAGACAGGCACAGACACAATATAAAGTTTCGGCGGGAAATTCGGGGAAATTCCACGTAGATTTTGGCGGGAGAAAAACCAGTTTGGCGGAATAAATCTACCACCACCACCACTGATGTCTGTCAACGAAAAGGTTACCAATGTGGGGTCTAGTATATTGTAAGGTCTATGATTCCATAAGATTAGTCAAGCCAGAATATCAACTCATTCCATCAAACTTACAAAAAAGCATGCGCGAGAAAAACAAAATAATCGTAAACTGCATTAGATGACATCATTCGCTTAAAAAAGGTACAACATGGACAATCTATGGTATTTTTTTCTCCTAAACATTGAAATTCGAATTTTGCTTTTTTATCATAAATATAAAATAAACATGTGCAGAGATGTCACACTTTATAAAAATATAAATAGTATAAAAAAGATAATCATTGTGAGTGTGATATACTCCGGAATTTAATTTTTGTGGCAAGACAATTTGAAGAAAACCTATCGTTTCATTTATGAAAACAATGCCAATTTAATTTTTAATTAACAGCAATTTTTAATCAAGAAAGATGTTTTAGGAAAATGTAAGTGTATATGTCAGAAGCTGCTTTTAAAACCTTTTGAATGATACTTCATTCATTGTTCTGCGCTTCGTAAATTCATAGAAAAAGGGATGTTGACAACAGAAATAATATATATGATTGCCATGGATCACCACTTTGTTAAATTTACTTGTGATCATGCTTAAATTAAACTTAGGAAGTTTTAATGGTCATACAATATTAAATTTGGGGCCACTTAATCAGACATTTTTCAAGACAAACAAATATTAACACAGCTTTATAACTGTTACTTATAAATATAAAATGTTGTATTTGATATTTAATTATTTAAAGGGAGTGGAGAAAAATTTAACTTGATAATGGCAATGAAAAAAAGTAATATGAAATCGTAAATAACTGCTAAACTCCACAGTACATAATACAATTAACACATAAGGTTTAAAAACTACATGATGATTTAAAATTTGATAAAAAAAAATATTAACACTTGCTTAATATTCTTGACTTGTAGTTCTTGGCGCAGTACAGACAATATTCAAAACAAAAAGCATAAAAGCAAATATGGTGCTCATAATTTGCTTTATGCCACACAAATGTAGGAATGCTGTTAACAGCTAAATTATACTCTTAAAACTGTGTCTCTGATATAAAAGGTACATTTGGAATGTTTGCGCCCCTGAATATTCAGAGACACATTTGCCTTTGAGATTAAGAGGCACATTGTGCCTTTCAATTTATATGATAGTGCTTCTTATGTAAAAATATATTCTGTGCCTCTAAAGATGGTGGTACATGTTTTTATTTTACATCTCATTTCCAATATAACCCAAGTCAATAAATTAATACTTATACAGGGTGTCCCTCTTAATTATTTTTTTTTTCTTTTATGACAAAACTAACAGAATTAGGATACTTTGAATTTTATGAATATTCAGTGTTTACAGGTTCTAAAAACAAAGACTCTTGTATAGAAAAATACTGAAAATTAAAAGAATAGAAAAAGTCAGTAGGATTTTGCCGTAAAGGAAAGAATTTTGTTTTTACTTGTAAAGAAATGAAGGAAAATTTTCTACATATAACTCTAGAATGCAAGGAGCACACAAAAAATTTAAATTTTTAATGTTTAAAAAAAAAAAAAAAGAAGTATTTAATAAAAGTAAAGTTTTTAATATGATAAAGAACATTTTGAAACATTTTTGCAATTAGAAATATACTTTTAAAGCTGCTTAAGAACTTGGTATGGGATAACAATAAGAGGAACAGCTTGAATAAAAGAAATTAGACATATAAATAACAAAAGTAAAAAATCTTATGATATACATTTATTTTCACAACTTTACATTTATAAAACTTTTTTTTCTTTTAGATTACAAATTAATGTTTTCCAGTTTAAGATTTAATCAAAAAATAAGTTTAAGAGGTTATATCTTAACATCTTATTTTTACTCTTCTATCATAAAAAATCCCTTTATATCAACCATCTACTTAAATTAAATAATTTTCATACCTCATTTTATTAACTCTCTCTCTCTCTTTCAGTTGGAAATATTCATTATATGGCGTGTAAATAAATACATTTTATAATTATACATTTACAGTAAACTCTGTCTACCGCAGAAAGATTTTCAAGTCCCAGTGAATTTATAGACGTAGAGTAAACTTTGCTGAAGGTAAAATAATATGACGGAAAATGTTCTTAGTCCTAATTAATTTCACATTAGACAGAAGAGAAGGTTACAGTATTTAATACTATTTCTCCCGTCGTCAAATGATAACTTACAAAGTTTTGATTTGTTTATTTTATACATAATTTTTAAAGCTAAGAAGCATAAAAATAATTCATCAACATATTAAAAATGATTTGTGGTTGATTTAATCTAAAAAAAAAGGGTGGGGGGGGGGGGGGGGGGATATAAAACATAACAGTGAATTGGTGTATCAGTGGTCACATTTAATAAATTTGTGCTGGATGTCAAATAGTTTATATATATATATATATATATACTACCAGCATTTAATGTTTATTTTACCATTTTGTCCCATGTTTTCTTTTATCCTTCAAAAATTATATCAAAAGAGAGAACATAAAAATTATTGTCATTACTGATGCCTAAGAGCTTAAATACTTTAAAAGAAATAAAACACAATAGATGGGAAAATAAAAATATAAGACATATAAATAAAATATAATTTATTAAATTTACTGTAGATGCAATAAAATTTTAAATGCAATATAAAATCTAATAAAATAGTTGCACAGTCTAATTAAAAATTATATACAATTGGTCAAAACAGACGGCCATTTCAAAAAACTTGGAACAGGTCTCTTCTGTTGAGAAGTAGTATATTCACCCTAGGGAGAAATTTATAAGAAAATAATTAATATTTAATACTTGATCATATCTACAAATTCACACAAATTCTAATACCTGTTTTTAAAAAAATTCTATTACTAGAGTAAATTCCTGACTAAAATGTGTTCAGGTTGAGAGTCAAACTTGAAACCTTTCACTTAAATTGACAACGCTCTGCCTATTGAGCTACCTGGACAGACAACTGTTGGCAATAACATCTGTTCTGAATTCAACAGAATAAACTACAGGTAATGGAACTTAATTAAAAATGGATGCTAACATAATCGCCAATCAGGTTATCTAAGTGAAATGTGTCTGCTGGCTATCGGCCCAGGTAGCTCAACACAGACAATTTATCCAAAGGTCTTGATTTCGACTCTCGGCCTGGACGTATTTTCACTCAGTTGGAAAAATGTCAATTCATATAATATTTTTATCAATCAGTTTGAGTTAAAAATTAGAGCCGTACCGAGTACTCTGTATATACTCTGTACTCGGCCAATTCCGAGTAGTTGCAAGAATTTCATTTTTTAAGCATATTTGAAGACAAATTAATTTATATGTGATCTATAAAAAGGTATTTGAATATAAATGTATAATATATGCCCTAATTCATAAAACTATTTACTCGGTACATAAAAATTTATCTATAAAACATAGCAAAAGGTAAGAACACCCCCCCCCTGCAAAATTAATGTAAATTAAAGTTTAGTTTATATTTAAAAAAAAGAAAAAAGTCATTTTTAAAACTGTAGGAAAAGACTGATTTTGGATAAAGAAGCAGTGTGCAGAAACAGAAAATACAATAAATGCAATTAAAAAAAATAATACCGTATATACTCGTGTATAAGTCGACCCCCCCCCCCCAATTCTTACGCAAAATTTTGGAAAAAATTGAATTTTCGTGTAAAAGTCGAATCACATTTCTGGCAGTATGTTCAAAAATGATTTGTAATCCAGGATTTAAAGAAAAACCATTCATTAAATTAGTATTAGTATTTTTTTTTTTTTTTTTTTTACGTTTCTAATCAGACTTTTTTTTTTTTTTTTTTTTTTTTTTTTTTAATTCAACATTTTAAAATTGTATAATTATGTATAACTAAAGAAGCTTAAACTATTTTGAAAGCTATTCACATCAATTTAATGATTACTTACTTTTTTTTTCTTCTTAATCTATTCAAGCCTTATTTACAAGGTAAACAACTTCTTAAACTGCTAAAATATAGTACTTCTTTGTATTGTAGGACTTTTAGGAGAGAAATCTAGTAGCATTCTCAAGTTGAACTCTTTTTGAAAAGGTGATTAAAATGTTGAAAGGAATGCCCCTGTATTGAAGGGAATTCTATCCCAAGAGAAAATGAGTGCAGAACAATTACAGAAGCATTATTGTTGAGCTTTTTTTTTTATCAATCACCATTGTCTGCTTTTATCTGTCTCTCCAACCTAGACCCATATGTGATTAATTAAAAGACTTGCACATTCACCAACTATCTGCGAAAAACATATGACTCCGGTATTTCACTCCGCTATTTTTTTTTTTTTTTCTACTTACTCGTGTATAAGTCGACCCGCCATTTTCAGCTCCCAAATTTTGTCTAAAATTCTTCGACTTATACATGAGTATATACGGTAATTAAATTTGCTGTATGACAAATTATGGTACAAAAACACTACAATCTTTCTACATTTTCAGGAGATAGGGCATTTCTTTTATTGATGTAAATTTGGCCTGCACTGCAAAAAATAATTGTTGATTTTACAGTATTAAAACTGGCACCCCAGCTGCCAGTATTATACCATAAAATTAACAGTATTAAACAGTAAAATAAGCAGTAATACGCTGCCGTGCAAGTAGTAATACGTTACCGCGCATGCACGATAGTGTATTACTGCTTGCACGGCAGCGTATTACTGCTTAGCTGGGATGCCAGTTTTATACTGTAAAACAACAATTTTTTTTTGCAGTGTGCTTCAGAAAAAATGGGTTCACTGCGAGCACTTATAAAATAGCATTTTAGCTGTACATTACAAACACACACAAAAGAGAAAAGAAAAGAAACTGTAAAGCCCCGCCCCCTTTTTTGATGTTTTCGTGTTATAGCGGCCTCCACAATTACAATTATGCCAAGGTTTCAGCTCTGATTTCGCCAAGATCATCGAAAAGCTTATATATGCATCATATATACACATATTATTCCAAACACCCATTATACGTCATTACATACATATTATTTACGTTTTATATGCCATATATATACATCCTATACAACTTATGCACATGTTATATGTATACATCATATATGTGTTATATATGACTAAAAACTTGGCCATATACATCACAAAAGTAATGATTTAACGTAAAAATATATCATATTATGTCATACATGCTTTATAATTTGGCGATAAATCTTGGTCGCTTGGCGATTCATCCTCAGGGGCTGCTATTACACAAAAGTACCCAATTTTTTTAATCAAAAGAAAATAAGCTACTTTTAAAAAATATGAAACTTTTGCATTATTCAAAGGTATTGTTACAGCAAGCAAAAACCATTTTTGATAGACAGATTTCAGGTATCAAAATGACAAATGGGTAAAGTTGTGTTGAATAATCAGTTTTAATTTCATATTGGTTAATTGAACTTTTTATATATCAATTCTTTTTATATATATAAATTTTAAATAATGTTACTGTTTTAAAATTTTTGAATATACAAAAATTGTCTTTAAAAGGTCCACAATAAATAAAATTTCAAAAATTGAAGTTAATTTTATAAAATATGATTAAATTATATGCTCAAGATGCATGTTTATAAATAGGTATATATATATAAACACACACACACACACATAGAAGTGTTACCACTAAGCACACTTCATGTTCGAATCAGTGATTCTTTCTGAAACACAATTACTCGGTATTCACTCGGTACGCGGCCAAAGCACTACTCGGTACACCACTATTAAAAATAATAATATATAATAATGTATTGATATTGTTTTTGATGTATTATTGTTAGAAAATACATATTACAGCTTGATTTGAACCTTTAAGAAAAGTATCCAATTTCCATGAACTTCCATTAACATAAACATGTGAGCTAATTTAATAAGTAACAATCGAGAAACGTTGAAAAGTCAATTTTAATTTTGCAATACTAGGTTTTTCTTTAGGTTATGTATGTTACTTTATTTACCATTAATTTAATCTTTATAAATTTGATAATTTATAAGCTATTGTAATACAATTTGATTACTTTAAACTTAATTTTTTTTATTTATTATTTAGTTCAGGGTTGGTAAGTTTGTGCTGCAGGTGGAAAAAACTGCGGTAAAAACCGTCCTGGCAAAAAATCATAAATTAAAAAAATTATAAATGCATGTTTTATTTCTTTTACTTATCTTAAATTAACAATCACAGAATAGTAGTACAATGCATTATGATGGTAACTTAATATACTCTAAATAACTGAGAAATTATTAATTTCACCATAAAAAAAAAAAAAAAATAATTAATTGAAAAAAAGCTATTGTTAGTCTGATTTTTATGCTGCAATAAATTAACAATATTGCAAAATCTACAGAAATTATAAACACTTCTAGTTTTAAAATAAGATGTATCAACCTATCAATCAGCATAATGCAATAATTCAGAGATGCAAAATATAAGCAATAGTAGTGAGTACATGTATTAATATATTGTGTTCAAATAAGTGAAATCTTAAATTTCTTTTAAAAAATTAAATATTTTAATAACATAAGAAATTACACATTCAACATTAAGCGGCACTTTCATCACCATCATCATCATTACAAAATAATTATTTTTTCAGCATTCCATACCAAAAAACAAGTTCGGAAACATTACTTATTGTCAACCTATTTCGAATTTTTGAGTGGACAAAAGAGAAGTTGGAAAATATTCTGTCGATTGCAGCACTACTGGCTGGGCATTATAGGTGCATCCCAAATTTGGGTTTCCAAAATTTGGAAGGAGTCACTGGCTTCTAAACCCAAAAAATCCAGTGGCCACAATTGTAAAACAAACGCATAAAAACAATAGTGTTTAAATGGGTTTAAAAAAAAAAAAAAACTCAGGAATTTAAAGTGTAAAGTAATTTATTTAATATAAATACATGTACAACAAAACTTGAATATTAATTAAATCTTAAATCATGTACAGTCAGTCAGAAGATAAAGTTGGGCAAGATACGGTTTTTAAAAAAAATGTATAAGCTAAGCAATCATGATAGCGAGGAATATCAGAAAAACAATATTCTTATTTTGATTTTGCCAGACAAAAGTACATATGAAAGAAAATCTGAATTTGTAAGATTATTTTGCACTATAAAAATCAAAACACACTTCAAACATTTATTTATATATGCATATATATATATATATATATATATATATGCATATATATATATATTTAAATCACAGTCTATGTAATTTATAGTGCCTAATTAGAATTATGAAGGTAGTGTCATGCAATGTAGCAACATGTAATATGTCACATATAACAATGCTAAACAAATATTTAACACAGACATATGCAAATCAATTTAAAAATACCATTGTTATTGCACTTCATGTAGCTCTTTCTGGCTGCATCAGTTTCTTGATTATGCAAAGAATTAAATATGCAGTCCCTCTTGAATTTCCTTCTCCATGAATGAAGCAACTTATATCCAGCTGAAAAAGATTAAATAATTTATCATTAGTTTTTAAAATAGTAAAGACACATGCTGAGCTATAAAGCCACAGAAAAAAACGCAATCTAATTTATGTTAAAATCTAATCCCTTATCTAATTTATGTTTATAAAAAAAAAAAGAGGTTGTGTAAAGCTAAAGTGGCCATTATTCAATGACTGATCATAAGTTACCTAGATTTTTAATTTCTAAATGTTTGTTTTTGTACATATGCAACACAAATGTTCTCTGAGTAATTAAATGAATTATAATATGAAACCAATATAATTAAACATTCTTTAAATCAATAACTTAAAAGAAGATGGTTTGTTATTTTCAATATTTACATATCTAATATCTTCAATTTTATTATGTTAAATTCAGTTCAATCATTTAGAACAATGTTTATGTTAAATTTTATTTTTATAAATTATAAAAAAGTCCCTGCACCCCTTCTTTTTTGAGCATGTTATTTCACGTTTGTAGCTGTAAGCCTAGCCTTAATCCTTAGTTTGTAGAATGTGCATTTGCAAGCAAAGAACAGGTAGCCTTTTTTCGGTACTTTTCGGTTAGCCGGGCACCAGTCATACATATACATGTATATATACACACACATATATATATATATATATATACACACTTATATGTATGAAAATATATTATATATATACTTACATATTTATTTATTTATATATATATATATATATATATATACACTTATATGTATGAAAATATATTATATATATACTTACATATATATTTATTTATTTATATATGTACATAAATCATTGGCACCCGGCTAACCGAAAATATATGTATATACACACACACACACATATATATATATATATATATACACTTATATGTATGAAAATATATTATATATATACTTACATATTTATTTATTTATATATATATATATATACACTTATATGTATGAAAATATATTATATATATACTTACATATATATTTATTTATTTATATATGTACATAAATCATTGGCACCCGGCTAACCGAAAAGTACCATTTTTTCTTTGTTTGGATTCTATTAAGCTGTACCTGCAATGGTAGGTGGGAAAGCTTAAAAAACCAATATAACAAGTTAATTTATACAGCTCATGGAGTTGCATTCCAGTTTCCAGTCCATGCAGTTCAGCATCAATTGTGCGATATTTTCCAATTTTGGATTTATCCACTCCTAATTGCAAAACAAACTTGAAGAACAGAAAGCATCCAAACTAGTGTTTTGCTACAACATGTTGTTCCATAGAAAAAAAGACTTAGAATGAGACTAACATTAAAACAATATAAAAATCTGAATATTATTTATATAGGGTAATTTTATACAATAAATTATGCAAATATTTTCACAATGTACTTTCATTTTTAAAAATTAAAGTATTTAATAGTAGTTAGAAAGGGTCTATTTATATAAATCAATTCCATTCCCTCTAATCTCCAAAGTTTGGGATTAAAAGTCATGTAAATTATACAATTTTGAAGATTATTGTTAATTATTTGTTATTATTTCTCTTTTGCATATGTGTTACATTTAAATACACAAATCAAAATACACATTGACCAATGATTAGTTTTTATTTTATGAAACATTGATGTATTAGTTGTATATTTCAGTAATTTAGATTTCTGTTTGGAAATTGTATCTAGCAAGTAATGAAAAATATGACATTCCTTGTTCAGAAATGAAAGACTGCTTCGATAAAATTGAATACAGTAGACTCCCTAAAATCTGCACATCATTACAAATGAAAACAATGAAACTTACAGTTGAGATGTAGGGAAAAAATTCAGGATTTTTTAAATGATTATATCATTCCATGTACATTTTAATATGTAATTCTTATTAATTGGCTGAACATGCTTTCTCATCAAGGAAGTATAACTTTATTTCTGAAAAAAAAATTCAAGACAGTGCTGTTCTCAGTGGTGATTGTGATCTTTTTACCAAATAAATTAATGTATTAATCGAGAACTTTTGGATATTAAGTTTGCCTAAGCATGAAATAAAACTTTTATTTTATGATTTTTATGTAAATTATTAGTGTAACTTTATCAGGCAAGTTTCATTGAATAATTAAAAGAAAAAAAATCTCATCGTTATTATGCCTATTTTTAGTTATGTATTATTGTGTACTTGACCTTTACCTTTAAAATTTTAATCATGTTTTAAATTTTCTTACTTTACTTAATTATTTTAATATTTTACTTTATTGTAAGCATTCATTATAATTTACAGTGCATTATTACATTCAAATGACTGTTTAAAAAATGTAAACAAAACAGTGACCAGAAATCCGCAAAATTCTAAAATCTGCACAATCTTTGGTTTCAAGTTATGCAGATTTGAGGGAATCTACTGTACTATATATATTTTTAAACTGTTGATTTAATTATCGTTTAATTTATGGTTCCAGGAGAAGCAAGGATTAAACTGAAATTTTCATTGAATTAATGTTTAAAGAAATAGCAGTAACTTTCTGTAAAAAATGGTTTAAAAAAAGTTTCTTGCTGCCTTTTTTGTTTCAATATCTTTACTTTCAATTTTATTGTTTACATTTGAATATATATTTGATTTTTTATTTTAATTATATTAAAACAAATATATTATTCCAAGAAATTCTTATATTTATGAATCTTAAGATATGTTTAGTTTTGAAATTTTAAATAATAACAGGCTATAATAATTACGTTTACCAAATATTATTTGTTTCTTATTATGCTAAATAAAAAATGAGCACCCATTGCTGAAAAAAAGCAATGAACATTTTAATTTAGTTTTCAAAAACACATTTGTGCAACAAGACTTTTTATTTGTCACAGCAAATAAAATAGTAACTTGACCACTTTCTGTTTTTCAGCAACATCATTCGAGCCAAAACCAATCAGATTATTTGAAAACAAACTAGAGCAAATATCAGAGTTTCTCCCAGACAGTTTCAGAAGGGTGCTGCACCCTGCCTGCCCTTTTCTTTACAAAATAGCACCCTTCTTGCCCCTCATAAAATAATTAGCACCCTCCTTGGAAAGAACTAGATCTTTCGAAAGGCCTAGCGCATTTAAAAAAAAAAAAAAAAAAAAAAAAATTATGGTGTTTTTAAAGAAGTTATTTTAGTTCAAAATAATACCTTTTAACAATTAAAAAAAAGTGCCTTTAAGAATCCAAAAAGTGCCCTTAAGAATAAAATAGTGCCCTTTTCTCACCAGCAGCACCCTGCCTTTTTTTAAACCTGGGGGAAACTCTGCAAATATTAGGGGAGACTGGTACACAGTGGACCACTTTTTCAGTTAATTTTTTTTCTTCTCTGTAACAGGTAAACTGATCTGCATGAAAATATTTTTGAATATTCTTTAAACCTTTATACATTCAGCATAATTTTCTCAAAACGTAGTTTTCAATACATTTTTATTTTTTTTTTTTATATGCACCCATAAAGCGGACCGCCCACCCACCGGGGCACAGTGGACCGCTGTTAGGTATTATCTGAAATACAATATAAATCTATTTTTCATTAATCTAATTCTTTTTTATTTCCCCTTTGCCCGCAAAATAACATAATAATAATATAAATTTACAAGTAACATTTTGAAACAAAAACAAGAATAATTATATTTTGAAAATAATAACAGATTAATACAGGAACAATTGCAATTTAGTTGAAGTTATTACTTAAGTACAAAAAAAATCAGCACACATTAAAATTTGCAAATGAAATTCCAAAATACTTATGATTATGAGTAAGATTGAGCATGGAATTTTCCTGAAATACTTTTGGGTGAGGGAGCAACATTATAATATCCTTGACATCAACAGCAGATTCATCTACAGTTTCGGGGAAAATAAACTGATTTCCATTCAATTTGCATCTCATTTGCATTGAATTTTACTTGAATATAATTATCACCAATTAGACTACAGTTATATTTATCAAAGACAGTAAATACAAAACAAAATATTTCTTACTATGTTAAATAAATTGTTATTTTTATTTGTTTACTTTATTTTACAGTTAAATACTACTTTAAAACAATATTTCTTAATAGAAAATAAGCAATTATTAAATATTTTGAACATTCTGCATTACAGGAGCAGAGTGGATTGTGGACCACTATGCCCCAGGAGTGGGTGGTACATTGTGCCTCATATTGAAGTTCAATAAATAATCATATTAATATTTGTTTATAGCTTTCTTTTAAACATATTAACTTTAAAGTTAAATAAAAAAGAAGTATCTGAGCTTTGCAAAAAGGCTGTTTTACCTTATTTATCTACAACCTTTAATTACTAAAAAAATAAAATATGATAATGAAAAATTTTATTTTTAGAAGCTCAGAACAACCCATCAGGATAAAATATTTCAATCTGAGCTAAACATATTTTCTGAAGGCCATAAATAATCAGTGCAGTGCTGTTGTCTATTAGGATAGAAGAGAAGCTTAAATTTTTTTTTAATAAATAAATAATTAGGGGGTAGTCCACTGTGTCCATAGGTCTAGTGTGTACCGGTCTCCCCTACACTAAATATGCAATACTTAGATAAGCTTCAATTAAATTGTAACAAGTAAACAAATTTTATTACAATTAAATAACCTTTAAAGATTTATGTTGCGATTAAATAAGAATTTTGTTAGATATTAAACAGATACATTTTATTTCTTAAAAAAATGGCAGTTCTCTGACCGTTATAGTACACAAGTACTATTTTATGTTCCACAAAATATCATCATGGTGATCCGCAGAACTAAAAATTATAAATTTACTGGTCTGTGAGATTCCAAAGGTTGGCGACCACTGATTTTAGATGACTGATTATTACAATAAAAAATTTAAATTTTGTGTGCTGCTGAAGGGGGGGGGGTAGATTTTCTTAAAAAAAAAAAAAAAAAAAACAGACATCTGCAGAAGTGCGAAAGATTCAGAGCTCTTAACCTGAAAGGTATGTGTAGTGATAGTTTGCTACAAAAAATAGTTTTTCTCAACCACTGACCATAAGAAATAATGACAATCTGTGGCCAGGACAGGTCTTAAATGTTTGCTTATTCACCTCCGACCAAAAAAAAAAAAATAAATAAATAAATAATAATAATAATAATAATAATTTTAATTAAATTTATAGTAGCAATGAAACTAGTAAATCTGCAGATCAGTGGCCTCGAACGTTAATTCTACAATTTTTTTAAAAATTATTTTACTTATTATTTAAAAAATTCAATCCGCAGAAAAATTTCTTTTATATTTGTAATACTAATTACAACAAATAATATATCAAGTAGTTTCGGGGAATTTAACTGTTAAAAATAGTGGGAATTATACGAATCTATGTAAAACTATTCCAAAACTTTTTTTGTTCAGATTTTTTTTGTTATCACCCCCCCCCCCCCACTCTCTCTCAATTTGACAACTGTAATTCCCTGATATTTAGTATTTTAAAACATCTATCTAAAATAATTAAAATACTGATATTGTGATAATCATTGATATCATAATTGGTAAATTTACTTTAATATAACTATTTTTTTTATTAGAATGTTTTCATTAAATTCTGGTACTAAATACAGTCATAAAAACAATTATATTTATTTTCTTTTTTGTGGGGTGTCAATTACTGGAATTTTGATATTTTTCTGTTATTTACAATTAAAGTTCGATTCATATTTTTTCTGTTATTTACAATTAAATTTTTATTTATAATAATAATGTACATTGGTCTTAAAACTTTAAAAATAAATTTTGTAAATGGCCGTGAGTATATAAAATTCAGTTACCAAAACAAACACATCCAAATTTTGAAAGAAAATATAGAATATATAAATTTATTAAGTGAAGCTAGCTCTTAGCATGTTCATTAAGATTTTCCCTGAAAAACAGTGGAACTTCGGAACATCCCCCCCTACCTCCCCATTCCCGGCGACACTTTAAAAAAAAAAAAAGTAGGTTTATTTGATGAGTTGACAAAGTTGTTTGGGTGAAAGTTTCAAGTTTACAAAAAAAAAATTAACCTACAAGAATAATCAAGAAAATGAATTACCGTCCACTTTCTCAAATAAGCATTTGTATAATTCACAAACATCTATGATCCACAGTTTATGTTGCAGAATAAATAAAGACGTCTTTTTCAAAACTCGCCTTATCCAAAATCATAAAAATTGTGTTTTCCCTAAAAGTCTGGTAATCAAGGGCCCGCCCGCTTAGGACTTACATATAGGGGAAGCCCGACGTCACACAGGGGGGGGGGGGGGAGATATAACAAATTATTTGAAAACAATATATATATTATAAACAATATTATTTGAAAAGTATTTGATTAAGGAAAAAAAATAATCAGCCACATAATTTGTGGGCCCAGGGCCGAGGCCCGTGCATTAATCAGGCCCTTAAAATACTCTATATTTTGCATAAAAAATATTAAGAAAATGACAACTTACTTAATATTTAAGTTTCTTCCTGAAATGGCGACTAGTAACTTGCAACAGCGTCCTTTCCTTCACGTTATCGCATTTGTTTCTGCCTCGTTTCTTCATTTCCCGCCTGTCACGTGTGAGAATATTTATCATTGCGCATGCGTTTGGAATTTACGTCATCCGTTATTCCGGAGAACGGTATCTTCACACAGCACTGTGAAACGTTTCACCGGCGATGTGTGTTTTTAAATAATCAGAAGGGGTTACTCCAGAATTTGTGTAATGTTACACAGATAAACCATGGTAAACTTACACAAATGTTTTACAGTGTAAAGTAAAGCTTTCGCGGCCACAAGACAGCTTTCAATCATATTTCACAGCTCCGTTTAAAAATTCGGATATTTTTAAAAAGCCTTTCTTGTTAGACTCATCTTGGAACTCATTAAATAAAGATATATTGAAGTTAAATTTTTTCTCATGGCACTTTTTTTCCTATTGACTGAATAGCACAGCAGTTATTTTTTATAGTAACTGACCCACCAACTTTGGAAGTCAATAATGGCTGCTGTAGCAATTTTATAAATTGAATATTTTGAAATGTCGTTGCAGCTGACTACTATACATTCATAGTCTGATGGTAGATTATGTTCTACCATAACGCTTTCAGTCTCATGGCAAAAAGGAGTGACCCCGGATTGGAAAGTAATGATTTATATTTTTAAATCATTGGATTTCTGCTAAGTTATCAGAAATCTTAACATCGTGTTATTTTTGTTTTGCCCTACACAGTTATACGTGAATACATACAGCTGTTGTATACTATAAAGCAAAAAAATTTTAATGTAATGTTTGATGAATGAATTTACCTCATTAGTTCACATGTCCTCGTGGTACGAGTAAAACATAGCTCTTTCATTTTTTAAATTATTGATATAGAATTCATGAACCCACAGTTGCCAACAATAAAATATTTCTTGCACTGGGATATTAGATAGGGGAAGATTCTGCATATAGTCAATGCACTAGTTAGTTAATTATAGTCACTCTAATTTGGCTAATTTCACTCCATGAAGCCATTTAACTAAACTAAGGTTTATTTTGAAAACGACGCTAGTCCAGGATATGCGCCACTTTCAAAATAAACTGATAACAGACATGTGGTATCTACTGAATAGAATGGTGATCTAGCGAATATTTTCGTGAAAATGTGCAAGTACTATAGAGGTTATTGAGCCCAAATGTGTGACTTCCGCCCTTTTCAAAAATACCTATTCAGTTTTACAAGACTTTATTTAAAGTCATTGTTAAAGTCTGAAGAAAATATTACTAACAAAATGCGATATTTAGTTAAGTTTGTATCAACTAATACCAATTTAATTTGATTTAAGGCTAACAGAACCACTAGTTTATCTGTATTCTTAAAATTCAACAAATATTCATGTTTGAAACGAAATCTCAGTTCCATTTTTTTAATCTTAATAATGTTAAAATAACAACATTATTGTGGTTCAAGATTTAGATTTGAATTTTAATTAATATAAAGCGGTTTTCTATTCATTACTAAGAATAAAATTTTAATTCACAAGGAAAGGTTCACTGAGGGATTTAGACATGCTTTTGTGATAAAGTTTTATGTTTTTTTTTTTTTTTTTTAGAAATACTAATCTCCATCCTCTGAAACTCCAAAACTTAGAAATTTCTCCAGGAGCAAAAATTTTCATTTCCATACTGAATTAGTTGATTGAATCTGAAATATTTTTCTCTACTTCCATAGATCTTGAAGAACTAATTTAATTAATATAAGTGTTAAATGCAATATTTGCTATTAAATGTATATGTTACTTTTACTTTAAAAGATACTTTACAAAGATCTTTTTTTAGCTCTAGAAATATTCCCAATTTTCAAAATGTATCATTAAAAACTTTCTCAATGTTCCTCTATAAAGTTTCCGGTTCATGTAATTTAAACATATTTTATTTTCTATCCTCACTCTCCGGCAATTAAGCAAATTATACCGCGAACTTCATTAATTAATGCAAAATTTGGTATTACCAATTTTTAACTCTTCCAAATATTAGCACAAGTGTATTTTTTTCTTCTTTTACAAATTCAAAGCAACGAACCATTAACATAAATGTTAAATCATTTTAACATGGTCCCGTGTAAAGAAAAGTAACCTCCAATTAAAGAAAATCCGGTTAGAATTTCCCTATTTCCAGAAAGCTTTCACCCCGCCTACATCCTTTTATCAGATCGATCCTCCTGTACAAGGTCGTACGGATGGGAGGCGGGGAAAGGATTCAGAACCACATGCAGTCATTTTTTTCCCTTATTCATTCTGCAGCCTTTTCTCTTGGAATTTTTGATTTCATTAGAGATGGATTGATTCTAGCATATTTTGGATTTTTTCCAGTATATTTAGCTTCAGAAACATGGCGCATAAGTGGCAGTTTGTTGAGAGAGTAATTTTAAATGAATAAATTGAATGCAGTATCTAGCGCGTAACCCAGGACTCTGACATATGCTTGACAGTTGGTAGCAGTGCTAATAAGGGTTTGTGAATCTGGTTAATTATCGCTTGAGATGAAAATGTTATTTTTGTAAAAAGTGACAAACAAACAAATATCTTTATGACATAAAGAATGTTAAAACTTATGTTCATATAATTTCACTATTGAAAATAGCTGATTAAATTTAATAATCTTATAATTCGATTTAATTTGACGTTTGAATTAATGTAGATCAGGATTTTGTTTTCTACACATACGAGCTTGGTTCAGACATGCAATCTATTTAGCATGATTATAATGTTGGTAAACTTGTTTTTAATAGGTTTAAAATATATAGTAAATAATTCATTTTGTTTATTTAGAATGGATATCACAATTTACTTCACTGATTACTTTAAAATTTCCTTATTAATAATAATGTAATAATAATAAATTACTATTACTGAAATTACATTTCGTAGTTTAGGAAATGTAACTAGAGGAACTGCTATAAGACTGAAATCGAGACTATTCCAAATATTAATTTCTCGTAATGTCATTTTTTCAAGGAAAAGGTTTTATTTACTTTATATGAGTTTTAGTTTATCTATTAAACCCTACAGTGCATAGTGTAGCCAATTGGCAACATTTTCTATTTAACTTTTAATAAATAAATCAAGTTCTTTGCAACCACTATATTTATATAGAGATATTAATCCTGTAAAAATTACATAAATATGGTACTAAATAAACTAAAAAAATTATCTTAAAATTTCTGGTGTCGAATTTTTAATATACCGTATATACTAGCGTATAAGTCGATTCGCGTATAAGTCGACCCCCTAACTTTTAAATGCAAATTCTGCAAAATATCAAAAATCCCCGTATAAGTCGACCCCCTAAATTTTTACTTCAATTTTGCTTAAAATCAAGAAAAGATGGGAGAAAAACATACGGTAGGAGATATTCGCGAATGCGAAAAAGTGGTAAGTAGACAAAAACAAATCAATGAAATATTTTTTAATGATAAATTATTATTATTTGTATTTTTTAAGTATTATTTTATTATTCTTACACATAAAAAGCTAGAATTTTGGCAGTATTTGAAGTTTTTTTTTTTGTTGTTGTTTTAATTGACTCGCGTATAAGTCGACCCCCCAATTTGTCTGCCGAAAACTGTCAGAAATTCCTCGACTTATACGCGAGTATATACGGTAAGTATAAAAAAAAAATACAATTCTAAAAGAAAAATTCATGCCCTGTAGGGTGAATTAGTAATATTATTTTTTTTCCAGTAGTTTAAGAAAATGTTATTTGGGCATAGAAAACACACGTATTGCAACAAATATATTTAATTTCATGTTGCTAAAAATGTAACAGAAACATTTTCTTTCGTATTTAATAATATGGATTACCAAATATCTATTCAGTAATGATAAATAAATACGCTTGGCATCGACCATAATCAAAATTACAGTCACATACAAATAATCTTTTATTACGCTCGAAGAAGTTTGTGTACAGGCTATTTCATCTCCCTGATAAAGGGCTTAGATTAAGATTATTCTGATGAGAATAAGTCCGTTGCTTTTGGGCCAGATATTTCTTTCAGCTGAATAAAAGCTTAGAGAATGTTTGCTTGTTACAATAATAAGTATAAGAACGGCTTTCTCGAAGATCTTGAGTAGACTAAACTTTATTCTTTTGCAATTAATTCACTTGGACCAAGTAACGTGGAAATTTCCTTTCTTTGCAGTTTAGGAAATGCTTCAAGCCGTCTAGACAATAACTTTCTCTGTTTGGTCAAAATAAATACTTCCAAATTTTACTTTTTTCATTATAACACTACGAAATGTTCATCCTTTCATTATCCATTGTCTTAATACTATTATGAAAAATTACTAATTACAATTGCTTGTTACAGCTGATTTCTACATTTCTTACAGTTAAATACACAGAAAACTTTTATCTAGAAGAAATACTATCTATTGTTTTGTCTTCAAATAAAAATGTCCAGAAAAGGTTTGTATATGCATTATGCATGTAAAGTCCGTTTATTTTTCATATGTATATAACGTTCTCTTGAAAATAGTCATTAGCACATAAGGTTAGTTAAGAATTTTTTAAGATTATTAACTGGCCTCGTAAGCTTTTATATTCATTTTAAACTTAATATAATCACGTATATTATTCTATTATATGTTTTCAGTTCAGGCTATTAAAACATATATTTGTTTACTACAATAGTAACTATGATGACAACTTTCTAGAAAATCTTGAGGGGACTTTTTCATTTTTGTTTTTCTATCTATTAACTTGCACCGAGTAACATCGAAAATTGTTTTCTTTGCAGTTTAGAAAATGCTTTAAAGAATGTAGATAATATAAAACATAATTGTTTCTATGTTTTTTTTTTTCAGACTATTCATTATTACAGTTTTTTAAAAAATCCATTGATGTAGGACAATTGTGAAAAAAGTCTGTTTACAATTGTTTCTCAGCTTGTTTGTAGACTTCTTACAGTACAGTTTATCGACAACTTTTATGTATTAAATACGTACATACCTTTGCATGAAAGGAATGTCTTTTGAATTATTTTCATTTTTATATGAAAAAAAAAGGCTTTTTAATGTACCACGTCAGATTATTGTTCATAATTACTTAACCTTTTCTATAAAATTAATAATTAGTATATGACGTGACAAGATAAATCCAAAACGAAAAAGTAAATATCAGATTTGAAGAAACAAAGAAATAAAAAAATATAAATAATGTAGTATTAATTTTTAGATGTGTCCAAAAAATGGCGTTTGTTTCTCGTTATGTAATTCTGATTATCATTTATGTGTTTCAAACAGGATTTGAACTTTATTTATCAAAGTATATCTATCCAATTATCTATAATGCAATTAAATATGTGGTTTAATAACGTATTATTTGAAAACAAATTTTCCGAAAAATGAAATGTTTAGAATTGAACATGTTTAAACAAACAATGTTTCAATGTTCTATCTTCTCTTTCTTCCACGTGCGCCATCCAATGAACAAGTGTTCAAATAAAATGGTTGCTGAAAAGATATAGTTCGAACGGGACACGTGTAAACAGAACAACTGCCCTTCCTTATCCTTGGTTTTTTTTTTCTAATTCTAATTACGAGGTGTATTTAAACTTCACATAATTCCTTCAGGACAATCAGGATACATGGGATATTTTATCAGAATTATTTCGAATTAACACATTATTCCGGTCCTGATTGCACAGCAAGTCGCAAGAATTAATTCGTTAGTACTTTGCAACCATCTCAACAGGGCCGGGCCTGGCCCAAGTTCCAGGTCCGGACAATTTTTTTAATTTTTTTATCATTACACTCGGGTCGGAACCACGTTTACATATTTTATACATACTCGGATCGCTCCCGACCTGAAATTCATTCTTCTCAAGCCATGTCGGGCAGCATTTTTTTTTTTTTTTTCTAAAAATAATAGTCATATTGTACAGTTCTTGAAAAAAAAAAAAAAAAAAAAAAGTGATCACCTCCTACTAACGCTGCCGTAAATCACAGCATAAAAATATGACTGCTATCAGTCGATTAGTAATACCGTCTACTAATTAATGCTATACTTAAATTTTGCTTATGGGATCGTCTACATATAGAAAATTGTAGCAAACTCTGAAATATCTTCAATATGAACATCTAATTTGGGCTTTTGGTGGCAAAGTTTACACTCGGATAAGAAGCGAAAAGCAATTCTGATAAGTAGCTTAGGCATTATGAGGGTTTAAAGTTCATAACTCCAGATGTTTAATTCATTTTTAATCATTGCATAATAGGTTTCAATGCGAGGTTTTTTTTTAAAGCATACCTCAAAACTACTTTGTGAAATGAGCTATAATTTCAGGATCACATATTTGAAGCTTCTAGAAATCGATTCTTGTTAAAAATGTGTAGGTTATAGATTTTTACTATTTTATTTTCAAAAGATGGTATTTAGAAACAAGATATATTACACATATTTACAAACATGTTAGACATATTTATATACATATTAGACGAAAATATACACATTAGACAGATTATTAGATATTTTAAGTATTTAAAATCATATTTTAATATAAAAACACTGTATTTTAAAATATTTTATATATTGAAAATTTATATGCTGTTTAAAAAAGAAAGCCTATTCCAATTTCATATTATTTTAAGCAAAAAACATGTAACTAATATTGTTACAGAACAGGCACCGCAATGCACGATCGTCGTTTATTATTATAACTTTTCTTTCAACATTTTTGTGTAAATAATAATTATTGATAAATAACACAATTGTTAGACAATATTGTTAATTATTTAGTAATCCATAAATTTTATAATTTTTTTCGAACAAATGTAATTTTAAAACAATAATTGTCTTTTGTGAATATTGTCATAGTTATTAAATTGCTGAACTAGCTAATTCATTTGAACTAGTCCAAAGAAAGGGTGCATAAAAAGAACTGTATGGTAGTAACTAGTTCTTCTAAAGGAACTGTAATGCCCATCCCTAAAAGGGAACATATTTAGTTTATTACTTTTTTTTTTTTTTTTTTTTTTTAGGTTTTCACAGAAAATATAATTATGTAAAATATTCAACAATCACTTTCACGATGTAACGTATTAAAAGCCTTCCCACGTAATAATAAAGAACACTTCACTATCTATAGCACTTCCAGCTATAATTTCAGATTCACATATTTAAAGCTTATAGAAATCGATTTCTGATAAGAATTTGTAGGTTAAAAATTTTTACTATTTGCTTTCGAAAATTGATTTGGGAAACAAGTTACATTAGACATATATATATATATAAGTATCTCTATTCGGAGCTGTCTGTAGCTTGAAGGAATAACCCAAATGAAACCAAAATCGGTACACTTACTATTCAAGAAGGGGCAGAAGAATAGAACAATAAAAAAAATAATTGCAATAGTCACCGACAGATGGCGCTATTGAATGTGAAATGTAATGTGTAATACAAGAACAAAAAATTAAGGCGTCAAAGAGGATGGCATGCCTAATTTGTTGGAAAATGTCACAGTGAATGTGACTACGCTTTCGCATTGCGGTGCCGATCATGTTCAGGTTCCACATGGCTATTTTGTTGGAGGACACAATCCAGGCGGTACACGACGTGCTCCACTGTGGAATGTAATGCATCAGGAGTGATGTTTGGCACATGTTGTGATATGCGGTAAAGTAATTGACGTTTGTGACACCTCCACGGTACACAATATTACACATTACATGCCATCCGGTTTTACGCCTTAATTCTTTGTTCTTACATTACATTTCACACTCCAAAGCGCCATCTGTCGGCGATCATTGCAATTATCTTTTTTTTATTGTCCCATTCTTCTTCCACCTTCTCGAATAGTAAGTGTAGCGATTTTGGTTTCATTCCGGTTATTCCTTCAAGCTACAGACAGCTCCAAATAGAGATACTTATTTTATAACCACCCTGTATATATATATTAGACATGGATGCATGCATATTAGACGAGAATACACATATTAGGCAGTTTATTAGACACTTATATATTTAAAATCCCATTGTAACCCAAAAACACTGCATTTTAAAATATTTATAAATTATAAAAATATTTATAAAAAATTATAAAAATTTATATAAATTCATATGAATTATAAAAATTTATATAAATTCATATAAATTAAAAAAATATTTATAAAAAATTATAAAAATTTATATAAATTCATATAAATTATAAAAAATATTTATAAATTTGAAACAAAATTGTTTATCGGAAAACAATTTTATTTCAAAAAATGCTTATCATAGTGAGTTCTGCTGTACCTATACTCATTACATTTATTTTCAGACGTACTATGTTATGATGTTATGGAGCAATGTTAATATATAATTTTATCTGAAATAATAGTAACCACAGCGTTTATTTTTACATATGATTCAAAATGAACAAATAGAAATGCAGTAAAAATGAAAACAGTAAATCTAAATTATTTTCAGTGCTTGATCTATTAAAATTATATCAGTAACAGAAGGAAAAGTATGAAATAAATAGTGAAATTTTCCCTCCTAATAGATAAAATAAACATTCAGTTAAAATTTAAAAATACGAATTTTGCTTACTTAATTATGTAAGGGTATAAAAATTCCTCTTTCATCTAAATATTTAAGTCATTTTTTTTCTTTAATCTGAAAGATCATTTGCAACGAAACACACTACTTTAACTCTTTATGCATAAAGAAAAAAAATCTTGTAATGTTTCCTATGCTAACTTTAAAAAAGTATTAAACGACTTTCACTTATTTTAATTAAAATTTTTGGACTACAACGGATCTCATTTATTAAAACAGAAAGTTATTAGTTTTCTGTGTCAAAAAATATTTAAATATCATTATATTCCTTGCTGTGTATTTTTTAAGTATCCTTTAACAAATGGAAAATATGGGTAGCTAAAGTTACTCTTTCCTCCTTTTCCTTGAAAAGAGAAATGCAGATGCAAATGACATTTTAAAATGCGAAAGGAAAATTTTAGTTGCATCAATAAGAATAGCTTTGGAAAATGAAAAAAAAAAAATGAGGATAAAAAATGCTGAAGTAATGCTTCAGAAAAATGGATTAAAATTTTTAAAAACGAAATTTTTTTTTCAAATATTCTAATACATTGGAAAGCAATTACAGAGTAGTATATTTTCAGCAAATAGTTATAGAAATACAGACTGTAATGCGGGAGTGTTAAATCGGAGCTCATTATAAGTATTAACTGCCGTTGGTAATCCAGAAAAGTTGTGTTGTGTATACGATGGATTTTATGTATTCAAAAATTTCCTTCTTATCACGAAAATGAAGTTTTACATATTAAATATGTGAGGCAATGTATTACTTCAGAAACTATTTATTTCGTTAAAATTTTAAGTAAGAAGAAAGAATAAAAATGCTGATATGACAATTAATTTGGTTACGTTGTATGTGGCGATATTAAGCCTAAATTATTGTTACAACTGTAGGTAATTAGTCTAGCAGTTACAACCAAAAAAATTAAATTGAAAAAACAGAAAAACAACCTAAAATTTCCTAAACATGTTTATTGTGCGTACTGAATTACGCAAGAGACTTAAATTCCTCTTCCATCTCTCTACATTGTTTTCTTATATGGACATAATAGCTGCAGTGAATCATTGTTTGAATTCTTTACGCAATTAAAAAAACAAACTTTCAATGTGTTCTTCAATATTTACAATATAAAAGGAAATGAATTACTTTGGCGTATTTTAATTTTCATTTTTCGACTGTATAAAAACTCATTTATTATAACAAACATTTCGCAACTTCCCTACCAAACAATATTATGCAACCTTTTAATACCATTAGATTCTTTGCTGCTAATTTTTTTTAAGTATTTATCTGTAGTATCTTTAACGAATAGAATATATGCGTATCTAAAGTTACTCTTTTCTCCCTTTCTCTGAAAAGAAAAAAGGCAGATGCAAACGACATTTTAAAATACGAAATAAAAATTATAGCTAAGTAAATAGAAAAAGTTTTTGAAAATTTAAAAAAACATTACGATAAAATGCTAAAGTAATGTTTCAAAATAATGGAGTAAAATTTTTAAAGATAAAAAGGTGTTTTTTTTTTCTTGGAAAATTCTGTTACATTGCAGAGCAACTACTTAGTATACTTTTAGTAAGGAGCTTTTAGCAGTACAGCCTATAATGCTGGACTACTACGGAAACTGCTGTAAGCATCAATTGCCGTGTATAATCTAGAGTTGGATTTTCGAGACTTTTCGACTGACTGACTACTAAATTGCAATTAATATTTTTGCTGTACGGAAACGTAACGAAGGCGACCTTACAGATCCTGACTTACAGATGCTCATTCGGAGCACTTGCTCTGAGCACCATCCCACAAAATATTTCAGAAAACACTAAAATTGATCTAAAAAAAGTATGCTTATTTAGAGATTTTAGTAGAGCCCTTAATATATTGTTTCCTCAATATTAACATTTAAAGCTACATGATTATGTTACCAAAATGGCACTTAAATAATCTTCATTTATTGGCATTTATATTTGTTGTGGCATCATAAATATATTTTATTGATGCCATTATGGTGTCTTAAATGAACAGTTACTTCTAATAAATAATTCTGTTGTTAAATTTTCTGAAAAATTGTCACTGAAATATACTATGTGGCATTCACGATATTCATTTATATTACTCATTAATTCAGATCGGACTTTTACCATCTCATTCTCCCCAAAACATTGTACACGAATACAATTAAAGTTATTTCTCCATTATTTAAGACGTTCACAAGGAAAGGACTTTTTATTTTTATTTTTAGAATAGTTGTAGAATAGTAGACCTATGTTGTTACTCTTGAAAACTTTTATTTAAATATACTGCATTCAGAACAGAAAGTTAAGTGCCAGTAGTTAAGTACCAGTTTAAGTGGAAGTTAAGTATTACCTACCAGTTACGGAAAATTCACATACCGGATCTGATAGGTGTACCATAGTTTGGGAAATCCTGATCTAGAAAAGTTGTGAATACGAAATATTTTATGTATTCTAAAAAGTTGTCATCTTTTTTTCGGAAATGAAGTTTATTATATTAAGTATAGCACATGACAAATAAATACTCATATTTTAGGAATTCCGTTTAAGTTTTGTGTTAGAGAAAGGGAAAATAATGCGAACATTAAAAATAGCTCTGGTAACTTTATAAGAAGTGATATTAAGGCTAAATTATTAAAGTAGCTGTATATATATAACATTAACAAGTAGAAAACAGCAGAAAAAATAAACTGTAAAAATATTGTTCTTAATAGAGAAATAAAAACTCAAGTTTACGAAACCATATTGCTTTCTCAGTTATGCAAGAGATTTAAAAGTCATCTTCCACCTGAATTCATTAAGTCTTTAATCTTATTTGAAATAATATATTTAGTGAAACATTCTTTTAATTCCTTACGCAATAAAAAATAAATATCTTGCAATGTTTTCTTCGATATTTATTTTAAAAGAAAAAATAAATGTTTTTCATTTATTTTAATTAAAATTCTCCGAGTCATTTATAATAACGAAAATTTCGTAACTTTCCTTATCAGAAAAATGTTTAAATGCATCCTTTTAATATCATTATATTCCTAACTGTGTATTTTTAAGTATCATTTATCGAGTGGAATATACGGTAGCTAAATTTACTCTTTTTTTCTTCTCCCCGAAAAAACGAACGCAGATGCAAATGACATTTTAAAATACGAAAGAAAAATTGTAGTTACGTCAGTAAGAATAGCTTCTGAAACAAAAAAAAAATGAAAGTTTAAAAGTAATGTTTTAGAATAATGGATTAAAGTTTTTAGAACGAAAAGAATTCTATTGAAAATTCTAATGCATTCGAGAGCAATTATAAAAGAGAATATTTTTAGTGAATAGTTGTGGGACTACAGTCTGCAGTTCAGAAATATTAAGTTGAGGCTTCTTATAAGTAAACATAGTTCTTGAAAATCTGCAGAAGTTTTAAGCACAGGAAAATTTTGTATTCTCTCTATATATTTTTTTTCGTTTGTCGAAAATTATGCTTAACACTTTAAGTACGTGAATAATGCTAATAAGTATGCATGAAGTTTTATTAAAGTCTGTAGTTCAGAAATATTAAGTTGATGCTTCTTATAAGTAAACATATTTCTTGAAAATCTGCAAAAGTTTTATGAATAGGAAAATTTTGTATTCTATTTTTTTTTCGTTTGTCGAAAATTATGCTTATCACTTTAAGAACGTGAATAATGCTAATAAGTATGCATGAAGTTTTATACAGTCTGCAGTGCCGAAATATTAAGTTGATGCTTCTTATAAGTAAACATAGTTCTTGAAAATCTGCAGAAGTTTTATGCACAGGGAAATTCTGTATTCTAATTTTTTTTCGTTTGTCGAAAATTATGCTTAACACTTTAAGTACGTGAATAATGCTAATAAGTATGCATGAAGTTTTATACAGTCTGCAGTGCAGAAATATTAAGTTGCTGCTTCATATAAAAAAACATAGTTTTTGAAAATCTGCAGAAGTTTTATGCACAGGGAAATTTTGTATTCTAATTTTTTTTCGTTTGTCAAAAATTGTGCTTAACACTTTAAGTACGTGTGTCATATATATATATATATATATATATATATATTTCACGTGCTATGCATGCCATTTGAATTATATACCAAGTGCGACAAAAGTTCGTTGAAACTTTAAAAATTCACACAAAGCAACAAATGATTTGTAGAAATGGAATAAGAGGAAGATCGGATTTTTTTCAATAATAAAATAAGTTGTGGTTGAAAAAAAGTACCAATAGATGGCACTGTCATGCACAATATGAAGTAGATGTGTGTAAATTAGGCTTATAGTAAAAGACCCATTTCAACGAAGTGTCTGACAAGATTCAGTATCCCATCAGATTCTCGTTTTCGGTCATTTTGCCGCACAGAATTTTCGCAATGCGCCAGTCTGACCAACAACGCTTGATCTGGTAACGTTAGCATACTGCTGGCATCGAATGAAAAATCTGTGTGCATTGAGGGGTTTTATTGACAACTTGATTTGCATATATATATGCAACGCTATCTATCGGTAGTTTTTGAATCTTTTTTTTTTATTAAAAAAATCGATCTTTCTCTGATCTTATTCCTGCAAACCGCAATTTTTTTAGTGTAATTTGTTTCTTTTTAATGCATTTTTTAAGTTTTAACAAACTTTTGGCACACTCAGTATATGAAGATGGTGAGAGAAGCTAAATTTGCATAAATCGGAACAGTATTAAACCATGATTTTAAAAAGAGTCAGATTCCAGCCCATTGAAAATATTCCACTCATTTACTAATCAGAAACTCAGAAAGAATAAAATATAAAAATTTAAAATCAATATTTCGAATAATTAATTAAATTTCTTAAAGACGAAGATATTTTTATAAATATATACGTCTAAAAAGAAGTATATTTTTAGTAAATAACTACAAGATTGTGATCTACTATATTATTACTGCATTAGAATTATATTGGCACGAATATTGAAAAATATATTAAATTTAGTTTTAATAGATTGGGATTTGTACTGTATTTTTAAAATATGAATTTCTTTCTTAGGAAAAGAAAATTCTGTTAAGAGGGCACCCCCCGGAGAAATCGACAAGCTTAAATTCTAAATGAGACTGGGAATAAAATTAGTAAATTTCTTTACAAATACTTTTTTTTGCCAAAAAAATATGTGGTCAGAAGTGAAACAAGAAGCTCAAACATTAAAAAATATTTTAATTATTAACACATTATAACATTCTTGCATTGTTTCGTGTAACATTTTTTATTAGAAAAGAATGTAGTTACTTTCCTTTATTTTACTTAATATTTTTGACTACATAAAACTTAGTTTATTCTAATAAAAGTTTCTCAGCTTTCTATGCCAGAAAATATCTAAATGCATCGATTTAATACCATCTGGTTCTTTCTGCATATTTTTTTAAATATCTTTTATCACATGGAATATGTGAAAAGCTAAAGTAAAAAGAAATACGCAGACCCATGTGACATTTTACAATGAAAAAAAATGTAGTTACGTCAGTAAGAATAACTTCGGAAAAATCAGAAAGGAAAAATGTTAAAATTTTACAGTAATGCTTCAGAATAATCGATTGAAGTTTTTAACGATGTCAGAAAGTTAAATATATTTTTGAAAATTCTAAAGCATTTCAGAACAACTAGCAGTGTAGTTCTAGTATATTTTGTACTATAAAAGAATCTAATTACTTGCGCTGGTTTTATTTAATATTTTTTGAATACATAAAATTCCGTTTCTTTTTACAAAATTTCTTCAGCTTTCTATGCCAGTAAATATTCATGTGCATCGTTTTAATTCCATATGGTTCATTTTGCGTATTTTTTTAAATATACTTTATCGCATGGAATATGTGAGAAACTAAAGTTACTCTTTCTCATTTTCTCTGAAAAGAAGAAAGCAAGCGCATATGACATTTTACATGCAACAAAATAATTGTAGTTACGTCAGTAAGAGTATCTTCTAAAACTGGAAAAAAAATTAGAATGGAAAAATATTAAAAATTTAAAGTAATGATTTAGAATAATCGATTGAAGTTTTTAACGATGTCAGAAAGTTAAATATATACATTTTTTTAATTATGAAACATTGGAGAACGACTAGTAGTGTTTTTCTAGTATATTTTGTACTAGAAAAGAATCAATTTACTTCCGCTGATTTTATTGAATATATTCTGACTACATAAAACTTCGTCTTTTCTTATAAAAGTTTCTACATCAGAAAATATTTAAGTACTTTGTTTTAATACCATCTTGTTCTTGTTGTGTATTTTGTAAAGTATTTTTTATCGCATGGAATTTGTGAGAAACTAAAGATAATCTTTCTCATTTTCTCTGAAAAGAAGAAAACATACGCATATGACATTTTAAAGTGTAACAAAAGAATTGTAGTTACGTCAGTAAGAATAGCTTTGATACTGAAGAAAAGATGAGAAAGGAAAAATTTAAAATTTTTAAAGTAATGCTTCAGAATATTGGATTGAAGTTTTAAAATGCGATTTTTTTTATTGTAAAAGTTGGAGAACATAAACTAGTTGAATATCTCTGGTATATTTTGCACTAGAAAAGAATATAATTATATCAGCTTATTTTACTTAATATTTTTGACTACATTAAACTTCGTTTTTACTGATAAAAGTTTCTCCGCTTTCTATGTCATAAAATATTTAAATAATAGTTTTAATACCGTCTGTTACTTCTTGTGTACATTTTAAGTATTTAAGTATCCTTTATTCCATGGAATATGTGAAAAGCTAAAGTTACTCTTTCGCATATTAAGAAAAAAAACAGAGTATACACACATAACATTTTAAAATGTAACAAAAAATTTGTAGTTACTTCAGTAAGAATAGCTTTAAATATTGACAAAAATTAGAAAGAAAAAATGTTAAAATTTCAAAGTAATGCTTCAGAATATTGGACTGAAGTTTTAAAATACGATTTTTTTTTAATTCTAAAACATTGGAGAACAACACCTAGTAGTATATTTCTAGTACATTTTGTACTAGAAAAGAATATAATTACATCCACATATTTTACTTTATTTTTTTACTACATTAAAAAATCTGTTTTCTAGTAAAAGTTTCTCAGCTTTCTATGTCAGAAAACATTTAAATGTATCGTTTTAATACAATCTGGTACTTGTTGTGTATTTTTTTTTAATCCTTTATCGCTTAGAATATGCTAGAAGCTAAAGTTACATTTTCTTATTTTCTCTGAGAAGAAGAACGCAGATGCATATGACATTCTAAAATGTGACAAAAAAATGTAGTTACATTAGTAGAAATAACATTAAAAACAAAAAATAAAAAAAATAAAAAAGAGAAAAATGTTAAATTTTTAAGAAATGCTTCCGAATGATGGATTAAAATGTTTATAGATGAATATATATATACAGATTTTTAATTCTAAATCATTGAAGAGTAATAACTAGTAGTACATTTCTAGCAAATAATGAAGAAATGAATTTTCCCGAATCTTTATGTAAGTTTTAAAGGTGATGTATTAAAAAAAAAAATTTCTCGAGTATTATACCTAACACATTGTATGCGAATGTCAAATATATACTTTATATGCTAAGAATGCCGTTAGAATATTTCAAGGACCTAACGAGGAATATTGAGAACGATAACGATTTTTTGTAAATATTGCATTCTAGTTCATGGAAAAATTTCTTAACTCCGCTAACAATTATATCGAGAATACATGTAAGTTTCAAATCTAATGATATTAGAAACAAAAGAGGGTGAAGCTCGTTAAACCCTCTTTTTTTACCCATGAATATGTGGTAAGAAGTGAGCAAACTAATTATTATTTTAATTATAACACATTAAAGCTTTATTTCACTGTTTTGTGTAACCTTTTTGCACGAGAAAAGATTGAAGTATTCTTCACTTATTTTAAATAATAATTTTGTTGACTTTCTAAAACATCATTTATTCTAACAAAACGCTTTCAGTGTTCATTGCCAGAAAATATTTAAATGCATCGTTTTAATTCCATCTACTTCTTGTTATCCATTTTTTAAGTATTCAATATATCATAGAATCTGTGAGAAGTTAAAAGTATTCACTTTATTAGGAAAAAAGAACTACGATGCAAATGACATATTAAAATACAGAAGAAAGATTGTGTTTACGTCTGTAAGAATAGCTGCCAAAATTAAAATAATAATAATGATAATAATGCATAAATGCAAGATATTAGGGTTATCTTCTGGATTGTGAGTTAAAGTTTTTACAGCCAAAAAAATATTCCGAATAACCTATTAAATTCAATAGCAGTAGTAGTATTTTTTATTGAATAGTTAGATGAGTGCGGCAAGTAATTTAGGCATGTGGCATCATAGATGCCATCATTTCGGTATTCATCGGGAGTCTGGCTCAGTTCAAACATATTTTAAACCAGAAATTTTATTTTAAAATAAATTAAAAATATCACTACTAATACATATCTACAACCTCCCGAATCATTTAATAGCAGAACTACCAGACTATGATGCCTTCGAGCCTCATAATAGAAAAAGCCTCAAATATTCCATATTTATGAATGAAGGGTGAACTTAAGTTCTCCAAACGTTGTTTATTTCTTGTATTTTTATTTCTACTAAAAAAAGGAAAATAAAAAGAAAGCTATATAAAATCTACTATATGGTAACACACACACACACACACGCACACACACACACACATATATAATTTCAATTTTATTTTTCTTCTTAATCTTAATTTTTTACATTCACATTTTATTAATTATGCTTTACCACTTTTTATTAACAATAATTTTATAAATTCGTTTTATAATTTTATGTAGTTTTCTAACTACAGTTAGACCTTTGTTATTTACAAAGGTAAAATTTATTTACAAAGGTTTGTTACTTAGAGTTAGACCTCATTTAATAATAAGGCACTCATCTATATTCTGGGCGTAAAGTTGATGTCAACTCGGAAGCCCTCAAGCGGACCACTCTGTTTAGCAACTGTTTAGTAACACAAATTAGTTACATTTCGTTAAAAGTAAATGTAATTTCCGTTTCCAAACATTGTGGCTTGGGTGAAACTTCGAAAGAATACGTTTGCATTCCGGGTATCATACCATAAGTGTACATTGTTCTTGATAATTTGTCTAGCAAAGATTATATTTCATCTACGTAGGTTGATCCAAAAAAAAGTTTACAAGCAGAAGCATTTGAAACGTAATAATTGTGGAGAGAATATTTCCACCCAGGGTGGTTGACAGATGGCGCTAGTTGTCCTACAGCGGTTCTACGAGTAAGTAGCGTCAGTACGCAGACACTTAAGAGCGACAGTAATGGCACGACGTCTAGAAAAGTGGTCTCGCATAGAGGTGCGAGCCGTAATTCGATTCTTATGGGCCAAGAATGTGGCCGCATCCGAAATTCACAGACAAATCGTTGAGGTATACGGGGACAAAGCAATGAGTAGACAACAGGTAGCGAAATGACACAGGAATTGCTGCAAAGGTTCAAGTGGGAGGTCTGGAATCACCCCCCATACAGCCCCGATTTGGCTCCAAGTGACTATTCCCTTTTTCCGGCGTTGAAGCGAAACTTATCCGGAACACGGTTCACCTCAGACGATGCAGTGAAAACAGCTGCCGAGAAATGGCTTAATGAGCAGGGCCCTGATTACTACCAAGACGGGATAAATAAGTTGGTCGAACGTTCTGACAAATGCCTAAACAGGTTTGGCGACTATGTGGAAAAGTAAAGGCCAGATGTGTCTCTTGATTGCCATTTGTATCTTGTTTCTATTGTTAATAAATACTTTTTCCTTTGCCTTGTAAACTTTTTTTTGGATCACCCCTCGTATTCCAAATTGCCTCTTTTTTTCTCAGAAAAATGACGTAGAAACTGTTTTATATTCTAAATGAATTATATTTGAGAGTATAAATGAATATTTGTAATTCATTAAAATTTGTTCTGTAAAGATGGTATTTTATATATTCAAAATTCTCTCTTTTTTTTTTCTCTGAAAAATGATGTAGAAAAGGCTTAATGAAGGGATAAATTAATTATTTTGTTAGTATAAATGAATATTCGTACTGGAAAATAATTATTATGACTTACAGTTAGGTTTAAGCCTGAAATTCAAATTTCGAACTGTGAAAAATGAATTTATAGCGAGTCACGATCAGTTTTTTTTTTTTTTCTAAGGGAAGCAATCATGTCTTCTGTAAACAATTTTCATAAAACAATGATAAATTAAATGGTATCGGTATGCGCATAAATATCTAAATAGAAAACAATTTTATTACGAAATATAAGAAACGTAAGAAAAAATGTCAAATGAAAGAAGTCCAGAAAATATACAACGTGCTTCCCTAATATAAAATAGATATGGGGTTTAAACAGTCCATACAAAACAAACATGAAAATTTTCTGTTCACAACTTCTTTATTTTTATTCTTCATAAAATTTGTATTCAAAACACTGTTTTAATCTCTAATGATAAAAAAGTTCTTGTACTAGTTCCTTTAATACTGTCACTGAAAGAAAAAATTAAACAACTTCTATTTACTTTAATTATCACTTTCTACTACAAAAGAATAAAACATAAATGGAATAAATAAAATTCTACACCAAAATAATTACAGAATTTTAATCATAAAATAGATAAATGCATCCTTTATTCATTGTAGTTTTTGCAGTGTATTTTTAAAGAAACTTCCATGGAATGGAATATTTTGGGTACCTAATTTTTCTTTTTCTTTTTTCTATGAAAAGAGGAATGCAAATGACATTTTAAAATACGGAAGAAAAATTGTAGTTACGTCAATAAGAATAGCTTTGGAAAATGAAAAAAAAAAAAATAGAGAGAAAAATGCTTAAATTTTAAAGTAATGCTTTAGAATAATCGATTAAAGCTTCTAAAAACGAAAGGGGTTTTTACAAAGAAACAACTACATTGGACAGCAGTTAGTAGTAGTATATTTTTTTTCATTGAATGCTTCGAAAATTACGGCTATTAATGTAGGCAGGTATCATCTCATGAGATAAACTGATCTTTATAAAATATAAAAATATGTAGACAATTTTATTTATCACAATTTTTTTTCTGAAAAACAAAAACAACAACTTTATACGTTGTTTTATTGTATTAACTGAATGATTTCATAAACTATAAATATATGTCCTTATTTCCACCTTTTATTTATATTGAAATCTTTCACATACATTTCATTTATTATTAAACAAATATAGATAATTTTTTTAAGAGTCACTGCTAAATTATTTTTTTAATCAAAATGCTTAAGAATGTCTTCCTAAACAAATTTGATAAAACAATATTCAGTATGATTATTTAGTATTCGTTATTATCAAAATCGTAAACGTTTACATATTAAGATATAAACAAATTAGCTGACACACACATACACACACAAAAAGAAATCGAGAAAAGAAATTACGTATAGTTTATTGTTATTGCACCAAGCTTTCTTAAATAAAACTTTGTATATTACACCACTATATACTTTGTAATAAAACACATTTCTTGCTTAAATATTGCATATAATAAAGAATTGAAACATATAAAAAATTAAATAAAAAGTAATAAAATATTACACTTCTATCCATTTTTCCTTTATCCACAAATCTTGCATTGAAACACTGCTTTAATTTTTCCCTCCTACTCTTTTAGCTGACATTTTCAGACAAAAAAGATCTTGCACTTATTTTAATTAACATTTTTCTACACCATTAATTCAAATTTATTACAACAAAAGATTCTCAGTTTTCTCATTCCAAAAATTCTATAAATGCATCTTTTAAAAGCCGTTATTGTGCTTGCTGTGTATTTTTTAATATATGCTTAATCGAGATAGAATATATGCGTAGCTAAAGTTTCTTTCAATTTTCCCCTTTTATCTGAAAAAAAAAAAAGAACGCAGATGCGAATGACATTTTAAAATACTAAAGAAAAAATTTAGTTACTTAGTAAGTATTTCTTCAAACATTAAAAAAAAATGAATAAATAAATAAACAAAAAGATAAGTGAGAAAATGCTAAAGTTTAAAAGTAATGCTTCAAAATAACGGATTAAAAATTTTTATGACGGAAAAGAATTTTCTTAAAATCTACCACTTTGAATAGCAGTAGAATATATGGTACTTACGTATTATCTGGGCCAGGTCAGATACAACTGCGCCAATTATATTAATTACAGTAACCTTTCTTTTTTACAAACAGTTTATTTATTTATTATAATTTATAGTTACTTTTTAATTTATTTATATTTATTATATTTTTCATTTATCATATTTTTTATTATAATTTATAGTTTATTTTTATTATAGTTTATAGTTTTATTATTATTATTATTGTTCATTTATTATATTTTATTTATTTATGTAATTTATATTATTTACCATTTTTAACAATGTTAAATTACTGTGTTGAGCATGATTGAAAACGATAAACATGATTGCCAATTGGCAACCATTTTTGGCGATCTATCTCCTGGCCCGGATAATACGTAAGAACATAATACTTTTTTTTTTAAATTCAATAATCATTTCTGTAGAGTAAATAATGTAGGCATGTGAGTGTAAAGTTTGTAGATGATTTTATCTATTGTATAGTCTCTTTTTAGGTGTGTTCGTAATTATATAAAAACATAGCACCTATTGTCGTCGTCTGGTCCGTCCGTCTGTCTGTCCGTCTGTTTGTCCGTCCGTCCGCATATAACAACGCAAAAACTACCCAACCGAATGGTTTGAAATTTAAGATATATTATCTTTGCAGAATTTTGACGAGACATTTAAAATTTTATGAAAATCGAATCAAAACTTTAGCAGGTATTAATAAAAACATTTATTAAGAAATTTCTTTTAAATCGGTGATTTTTTAAATCGATTTTTTTTTTTAAATCGGTGCTTTTTTTGTTATAGGAGCTTCCGAGGTTTAATCGTCAAGCGACCGAGATAGTTATTTTATGACAGAAATTAATCTGCATACGATATAAATTCATTTCACAGCATTAAAAATCATCAAGATCTGAATATTTATATAGCTAGCTATAGTACGAACTCACCCCATTTGTCACGTTTGACGTACAATTTCCAACTTGTTTTCTTTCTTATTATAAAATAACACTAGCAGCAGCTACATCTATATTATAAAGCAAAAAAATGTCCGTGAGTAACGCTGAGATCATATCGACGGTGGCAGCGATTTAAACAATCCATTTCCCTTTTTTCGCAAATTTAATTACTTCGCACTATCGCATAATTTTAATTTTAACGCAGTCGAATAGGGGGTAAAATGTAATTTTAAATGCAATTTGTTTGAAAGTTGTATTTATCTCAATTTACTGTTTTTTTATGTTTTTTAAAATAATTTTCAAGAGTGAATTATTTAAAAATCTTTATCTATCGTGTGTAGCTCGATTACGGAAGATTTGCCTGTTTGCACTTAAAATAATATAAATAGTTCGGAGTTTGTTTCCGGCTGATATTCCATAGTGAAATTAACACTTTATCAGTAAATAACTCTTCAGTCATTAAAAAGTGTTTGCACTGTTGACTGCAATATATTCATTTCAAAATAATAAAATAATTTCCATTTATTTAAATTAACATTTCTCTACTAATTAAAGAAAAAATTTTATTGCAAAAAGAAATTTTCTGTTTTTCTAACCAGAAAAAAAAAATAAATAAATAAGTATATTGTTTTATGACTTATAATGCTTCTTGCGAGTTTTTCTTAGTAACCCTTACCAAAATCAATGTATGGATACATACAATTTCTCTTTTCACCATTTCTCTGAAATGATGAACTCAGACATAAATGATGATTTAAAATACAAAACACTAGTATTAGTTACATGAATTCCCATTTCTACGATACTTGATCACAACTTTTCCTAATGAAAATTCTTTGCTGTATGTAATTTCAGAAATCTTCGATTTAATAATGCAAAATTTTGTTTAGAGAAAACTGGTACCAAAAAATCGTAGCAGTTGACAGCTGCGTATTTATGTTGTTAAGAATACCTTAACAAAGGGAAAAATTTAGAGAATAATGAATTAAAGATTTTAAGACCAGAAAAAAAAAATCTGGGGAATCTAATGCACTTGAGACAAATTACTTGCTTTTTACTGAGTAGTATATGGTTATACTAAGAAATGTTATCTGAACTATCTGATAAGCATGCATAAATTTTGAATACTATGTAAATGTTTTGAAGAAGATTTTGTATATTTTGAAATGTCCCTTCTTTCATCAAAATGTTACATGACACCTTAAACATATATATGACCATTAAAAAAGCCAACTGCTCGTTTTGAAGTATGACAATAATTTTTAACCACGAGGTCTATATAATTCAGCAAATCCGACTTAAATTGTTATTCTGACAACAAACAAATACCAGTGTTAAACCGAACAAATAACACGATTTTATCCACGTAACTCAGCAAAAATTCTATTTTTAATGGTTGCTAACAGAAAATTTGGAGTCAATAGCAGAGAAAATATAAATATGAGAAATCTTTTTTTAGAAGAGTTTTATTTATTTTTTATGTAAGCCTTCACTAAAACAAAAGACTTTGCTTAATTAAACATTTCACATTACTCAGATTTTAATTTTTTTCTTACTTTTCAAGGCTTTTCTTTTGCCTTTTTGTCACAAAATTTGTACGCCAAACATTCTGTTAGTTCTCCATTCATTAAAAAGTTCGAGTACTATTTTGTCTGATATTGTCAGAAAAAAAAAGTTAAGAAATTTATTTATTTTAATTAACATTTTTCTACTAATTAAAACCAAAATTTATTACAACAAAATTTTTTCAGTTTTTCCAAAATACATTAATGCATCTTTTTATCACTATAGTGCTTGTTGTGTATTTTTTTAGATTTCTACTGTCGAATAGAATATATTTAGATTTCTACTGTCGAATAGAATATATTTAGATAGAATTTTCTATTTTCTCCTATTCTCTGAAAAAAGGAATGCAAATGCAAAAGACAATTTAAAATAAGAACGAAAAGTAGTTATGAATAGCTTCTAAAAATTGAAACAAAAAAATGCTAAAGTTTTAAAGTAATGCTTCAGAATAATGGATTAAAGTTTTTAAAGGAAACAAAATTTTTCTAAGGAATCTAATGCAGTGAAGAGCAATTACTGAGTTTATTTATTTTGTTTTATTTTATTTTTTTACTGAATAGTATAGAAGTATAGAAAGAATTGTAACTTCATTAAACTGAAGTTAAGAGTATAGATAAATTTACAAAATTTTCAAATGTTTTGAAGACGATTTTACACATTGTAAGAAAAAAAAGGTTCTTAATCTAGAAAAATATAATATAAGCATACAAAAGAAAATATACAATAACATCTTTCGTGTAACCTGCAATTTCGAAAAGCGTTCTTTATTGTTAGAAACCTCAGAAACCAATATATATATATATTTTTTAATTTAAAGAAGTATTTAAAAAATAAAGTTTCTTCTGCTGTCACTGATATTCAGAAATAGCTTTTGCAATGTATTAATACATTTTTTTTAAACCTTGAATATAGGTCTTTCGGATGTTATCAATTCCCCCCAAAAAAAACATTTTCATGTTCACCACACGTGTTTTCAGACTAACATGATTGTTTGACAGAATTAATATAAACATTAAAATTACTATAATTTTGTTACTCTTATACATAAATATTAATTTCGAAAATGTTTAATTAGGAGTTGATAGCATCTTTAAAACCGATATTCCTGTTTGTGAAAAGTGATTACATCACTATACACTGTAAAAAAATTTGCAGTAAAGTATTAGGTCATTCGACCGTTTTTATAGAAAACGTTTACATAACCGTAATTAAACAGTATTATGCCCATAATATGGGCAATATTATGAACATAATAGCGTTAAATAACGGTTATGTAACCGTTTTCTATAAATAACATACATTCACTGTAAAAAAAAAATCCTGAAAAAAACGGAAATTGTACTGGCAATCGAGACGCCAGTACTATTTCCGTATTTTAACGGAAAGAAAGTCCGTAAATTCCAGGAAATTTTCCGTGAATTCTGAAATATCCGTTTTTAAATTTCCGTTTTTTAACAGATATCTTCCGTATTTTTTAGAAAATTTTATGTCGTTAAAATAACATTTATAGGACAAAAAAAAAAAAGTTACTTCGCGAGGACAACCTTATAATGAACAGATACATTTCGGCTTATTTTTTTCATTCCTGAGTGAGTTTATAGAAATTAACCAAACCCTGCCGCGAGCGGGAATCGAACCCGCAATGTCCCGTGTACTAATCTGATGACTTAAACCACCGCGCTATGACCGGTTGCGGTGCTTGCTCAAATGCTGCTTCTTATTTGAATAACTTTTTATGATGCAAGAACTTGAGGTTTTATCTGTAGATGGATTTTTCCGATGTTTTTAATGTATTTTCTTTTCATAATTTTCAATAATTTGCTGCATTATTTGGTGCTTTATAACAAATAAATTTTGATTCATTATGTATTATATGCGTAAAACACTGCATTGAGAGGAATAATTGCTTCTTTTTGTAACAGTACCAACTAGTATGGAATTCAGACATTTTTCTCCGGGAAAGATTTATGTGGCTGCGGAGGGGACATTATAGAGTTCCGGGGGGGGGGGGGAATTGCACTTTTTGACCATTAAAAGTATAAAAATCTCAAATCTTCCGGGGGGAGGACATTTCAATGTTCGGATAATGTCCCCTCCGGACCACCCCCTGAATTCAACACTGGTACCAACATTTTCTTTTTTCGAACATATACTTTTTTTAAATGATTTACCTAATTATCTAATAACAACAATTATCTTAATCAGAATTGTTTATTACATGCTATTTTTAGCGTGATTCATAAATTTATAAGCCAAATCAGTTTAGTTTAATACCAATTTGCATAGCTATAATTTGCAGAGATATTATGTTATAAAATCTTTAAATAACACAATATTGTCTCACATTAAAAAAGATAAATTTTAAAAAAAATAGTGAAAAAAAAATCATAATTTTGAAATACTATCAAGAAAAAATAAGTAGATAAAAAAAAAAAAAAATCTGTAATTTATAAAAATAAAATAAGTTTCTAAATATTTCATTAAAAAATATAAATATTACTATTATTTTCACAATAAATTGACATGGCCTTGGTTAGAATGGGCCAGCGGGTCGAGCTGGGCCAGGCCTGTATCCTAGAAGAACTCAAGTAAATACAACAATCTTAATTAGCCTTTCAAAAAAGGCGAATTCTGTACTCAACCTTTAAACGTCATTTACGGAAATTGCACTGCTTTGGAAGAAATACGGACATTGTACTGTTATGAAAGAAATACGGAAAAAATTCATTAAATTTACGGAAAACTTTCTGCATATTTACGGAATGAAATCTCTTTAACGGAACTAATGTCATTTACGGAAATTGTACTGAAATTTTGGAAAAATGAAACTTCTCCGTAAAATTTTACGGAAAATTTCTTGTATTTTCACGGATTTTTTTTAGAGTGTTAGTTTATAGGGTTTATAGAGATAAGGAGCGCTTTTCGGAATCTAGGGTGACTAGGAAGAGATTATTGTGTATTTTCGTTCGTGGTTATATTATGTTTTGTAGATTAACAAATATTTCTGTCCTTTTTTACAGTGTATGTTCTGAAATGTGTTTTGATTCGTAAAAATAATACACGATCCCTCCAGCAGATATGATGGTTGTATATCGTCAGTTTTCGAGAATAGAGATAGTATTTAAAAATTAGTTCTGAATGAAACAATCTAAATTTTATAATTAAATATTACAGCGCATTACTTTTTTGTATTTACAAATTCATCTAGCAGTAACTATAGGTAGTTTAAGAACGAAACTTTGCCATATGAACGAAATTTTAATTTGAACTATACTGTTAAGAATATCTCAAAGCCATTTTGTTGTTCATCTCAAAAACTAACGATATGTTGATTGGTTGGATTGATCTACCACAATAATACTTTGTCCACAGGAGCCATACATAGCGTCATCAACAGCTATTTTTTCACGACCAAAAGAAATAGCAATGGTTAAAACATAATTAAGGTGACGAAAGGTCTGCGAATGTCACAGATTTTTGAGGTCGTAAATGGCGTAATTCTCGCAATTCGCAGTTTTTTCTTAGAAAAACATCCAATTTTAAAAACTTCATACTAAAAAAGTCTAGAAAAATATACAGCTTAAAAAGTTATAATTGTTAAAGTCGGGAAGTGTTAAATTTGTGTTCTGTTATAAAATTTGAGTCCTTAAAATGATCCCATTCCGGTATCTTTTAACGAATATAGCTTATTATTCTATCGTATTAGGGCTTATATACTGCTGATATTTTATTACGGAGTTTGGATACTTTAAAAGCAATAATTGATAAATTAGGTTAACATATTCTGTTTTCTTTTCCTCAATACTTTTTGCACAATTTTTGTACTTATTGAAATCTACATATATTGATTAAATTAAAGAATTGATGCAATGAAATTTGATTTGATGAGACATTATGTATGATGAGACATTATATGACAAACCCACTTAATTATTTTTACTATTAAATATTATTAAATTTGTTGACCTTTAAAGGAAAAAAACAAAACCCTTGTTTTTTTTTCCCTTTATTTATATTTTTTCCTAACCTATTAATATCTATAGAAACAATCTGTGGAAGAATCGGTAATTAATTAAAAATATTAATATTTCATAGAATACTATTTCTATTTAAAGGAAAAGTTAAGTGAGTTTGTCAGTTTAGAAATCTACATAGCCTGAAATAAGTATTGTTGAAAATTGTAATGAAATATGATTTTGCGACATATTGTTAAACTTTACATGGCAAAACTGCTTTTAAATTATTGTTGCCATATTAATAAATAAATGTTGACTTGTAAAACAGAGCACATAGTTTGTCTTTATTTTCTAACATATTAATATCTCGAAGAACAAATTGAGGGAGAGTAAGTATTATTTACAATTATTGATATTCAATAGTATACTATTTCTGAGCACAGTGAATTTATCAGTTTAGAAATCTACATATCCAAAAAATAAATATTTTTGAAAATTGTAATAAAATATTATTTGGTGACATATTATTATACTCTAGATGACAAAACAGCCTTTAATTTATTGTTGTCATATTAATAAATTCTTGACTTGTAAAAAGGAGAACACAGATTTCTTTTTATGTCGTAACACAATCATATCATTAGAAACAAACTAAAGAAGAATCAGTATTAATTTACAAATATTAATATTTTATAGAATAATATTTCTATGTAACGAAAAAGCAAACTGAATTTGTCACTTTAGAAATCTACATATTTTAAAATAAATAGTTTTGGAAAATAGAATTGAAAAACGAGATATTGTAAAGAGATTGCAAATAGCTATAATAAATTCTTTAACATCGCTAATAAAATATTTGAACATTTTATTCCTGGAAGGTATTTCTAAAATCTTCCACCATTACTATGAAAATAATGAAACTTACTCATCACATAAATATTTAATACTGTCATATACATATATGAATTCTACAATGCATTCTTTTATTCTAAATTCAATTCATCCTTGAGGGGAAAAAATTCGTAGATCGCTAAAAGGTACAATAAAATTCAGATTTTTCTGAATAGTTTGATACTTCGATGATGAATCGATATCCCGCTCATGTTATAGGTACTTTTCTATTCTTAGAAATTTATAGGCAATTCTGTAATGAGAATAGTTTTAAAAAAAATAGTATCGATATTTCATGTTCACCATAGAAACGAACAAAACCCCATGTATTTCTTGTATTTGTGTCATAATTGAAGAGAATTTCAGCCAAAAAAAAGAACTTGTGAGTAGGCATGTAAGAATAATAAATGATATATTTGAACATGAAACTTTTATACGAATCACAACTTTTGATATATTCCAGAGTTTTTCTCGAATGTTTTTTAAACGCATTTCTGCTTTGAATAATTTTAATATACGTTTTAGATGGCAGTTTCGACTCCTTATACTAAAATATAACAATAACATAAAAATATTATAGAATATAATAGGATTGAAATATATTAATAAATATATATAATTCTTATTTGATAAAATAAACAATAAACGACCCTTTAAATGTTTCAGAAATCATCTCATGTTATTAATCGCAATTTTGCTGGAGACATATTGTATTTATATTTTTACAATGCAATTTCGATTCTTTATATAATACACTAATACCATAAAATTTTCAGAAAATATTATATAATAATATATACATCAAAATAATAATTCTTATATTGTTTAATAAGCTGTACCGATACATCATGTTTATCGTAGAAATGGACACAACTTCGTTTATTTCTTGGTATTGTGTATTAGTTTAAGAGCACTCCAACTAAAATATGAATTTACAAGTACATTTCTAAACTTAATAAATGATATTTAGAAAATTCATACAAACTGGAATTTTCTATAGAATTCCAGAAATTTCTTTTTATTTTATGTAACCAAAATTTTGCTATGAAAGTGCGAATATAATTTTTACAGGAACTATTTCCATTCCATATATAAGAAGATATATAATATTAATTTTTAGAGAAATTATAATTTTTACATTTAAGACCGACTACTCAGCATCCGGCGGTTTCGAATATATTGGAATTATCTTGACTTTCTGGCAAATCATTCACTCCTAAAAGGCTGTGATACCTAGAAATACAAAATATCAAATAGGTAGTTTAGAAAAATGTTTGAGCATATAACAATTAATTTACCTTGCATTAAAAAAATATGTTTCTTTCTCTCCGAAAATTTCCCCCATTTGTTTCAAACGGATAAAAAAGATGGATATATAAGCACTGATTTTCGCCCCTCCCCCTCCCTCCTGGTTAAAATGTGGAAAATTTAAAAAAGCATCAGTAACATGGTGTTATGAGAGTTTCATGTATATATATATATATATATATATATATATATATATATATATTTTTTTTTAAATGAAATGACCTGTATAAAACAAAGCATAAGACATTATAAAAAGCAATGGAATGGACACTGTAGGAATGATACTAGGTAGAATGAAAAAGCAAAAAATGGAAAACTATGAATATCTTATAGAATCTTCAAAAGGGCTTTATAAGAATATCCATAGTAAATATGTGTTATTTCACCAAATATTGTTAGCATTATGCCTAAAATTGACAATATTAAGCCCCTAATAACATACATATGTGAAACAAGACAGTTAATAACCTACATGAGTTCAAATAATACAATAAATAAATAAATATACAACTTAAATGAAAATAAGATAACTAAACAATAAATCAACTTAAATAGAAATTAGATCATAAAAAAAAGTGCACGATTCACCAAAAAAGACTAATGTTACAGTAGATTGAACAAGATTATAATTACTTGACAAGCAGCCAGTCATCATTAACTCAAAATGTCTGCAATAGCTATGCAAATATTGCTTTGAAAAAAAAATGATAATATGAAATAAATTGATTAGAGCTGCCATCTATCTCAGAAAAATATAAGTAAAAGCTGAAATTGTAGACAAGTTAAATAATAAGTCTAGCGCTGCCATCTATTATGAATCAAGAGAAAAAAGAATCAAAAGAACTAAATTTTTGTCAAAGTAAATAATATTTGAAATATGAGAAAGCAAAAGAAAGTAAATAAAATTCAAATATATAAAAAAATGAAATGGGAACACAAGTACAATAATTAGCAATGTATGATGAGACATTGTGTGAGTAAAATGAAGAGTGTATAATTTATGTTGTAAAAATGATTTTATAATATAAATGAAATGATTAAATGCATATATATATATATATATATATATATATATATATATATATATATATAACAGATTTATATATAAAGGTCCATATGTATATATATATATATATATACATATATATATATATATAACAAATTTATATATAAAGGTCCATATATATATATATATATATATATATATATATATAACAAATTAATATATAAAGGTACGAATATATTAAAATATATATATATATATATATATATAGATAGATAGATAACAAATTTATATATAAAGGTCCAAATATATTAATATATATATATATATATTGTATAACACATTTAAACAATTTTCAAACAAAAAAAAATAAGAAAAAAACAGAGATATAGTAAATATAGATAGTGGATAATATAAAATCAATCAAAACTTGTTAGTAAAAAATTGGACTGAGCATCTACCATTCTTCTTTTGGATATTTCCCTTAATTGCATTTAAATCAAATTTTACAATCAGTGTCTAGAATATTCTGAGATGTATTTCTAAAAGATTTAGCTGCTCTGTACTCTAGCTACTCCTGAAAATTTACTCCAGTTAAGATAATTTTTATACATGCTGTAACATATTATAAACTTACGAATTTCTTTTCGATATTTTATTTTGTTGTATTTTAGGAAGAGTTTTCAGTGAGAATCTAGACTAAAAAGAAAACCTTTGTGTGAGTCAAAATATTAATATAATTTCAATAATGAAAAATAAAATAGAAATTATGTTGTTCATACGTTTTAGAATAATCAATAATTTCCATTTTCTTAACGAACAGGACATTTATTTTAATTAAAGTAACAATGTTGTTATCCCTCATTAAACTCCAAAATATACTTATCCATAATTTCTAATGTAAATTACCTTTTGTAAGACATAATTTTCTTTAATTTTTTTAAAATAAAATAATTTTCTTAATATTGCTAAGATGTACTGATAAGCAATTTACTAATCCATATGTAATTATTTAGACGAAGTGCAAGATATGATAAATCTTCATTTTCTTCAAATTTCAGTTTAGTGTCTTGAAACCCAGTTCGTCTATACTTATCTTGAATATTCTAAAAATTCATTACAAGGAAATGTATATTCTCTTTATAAGTATTGGAATCATGTTAATATGTTTTATTTCTTATTTATATAATATTTCTTAAAGAACAAATTATATATATTTCACATAATGAAACAAATATTTTAGTTCAAGTAAAAGTCCGAAATACATCTTTTATATATTTTTGCTATAAAATTCATTTTGCAAGGTATTATTTACATTAATAGTATTAAAATTAAAGTTTTCCTTACATAATATTTTTTCTATTGTAATAATTATTTCAATTGCGTAACAATATAAAAATGTGTGATATATAACATTATGATATAATTAATTAAAAGTTATAAATGTACCTTGTAAATAATGCTTTAAGTTACATAATTTGTTTTCATAAAAATCTTTAAAATATATTTATATATACCTTGAAAATATTCATATTTTAATCATAAATTTTCGATAAATTACTCCCTTTATTTGGGTATTAATGTATTAACATTATTTTAAAAATAACTCTCTTAGCAATAACTGTCATTTGAAAATGTTAAAAATGGTTCGAAAGTGTAAATTTTGTGTAACAAATATGTTAATTCTCTTTGCTAATATTTACACAATCTTTAATTAAAAGATTGTGTTTGGTTATTTTCAGATTTATTATTGTATTCATTTTAAGACTAAATTAAATATTTATTTTCAGATTAAAACTAACTTAAATTCACTCCATATTTGTTGACGCTATGTTGTTATGTTGTCCTTAACATATATTTCTTGTAATTTAAAAATTAAATCATAACTTCATCTTGTATACAAAAATCTAAAAAGTAAATATCTATTTCTAAGCTTAATTGAAATATATTCATAATTTGTGTTAAATTTTCAGATAAGCTAAAATTACCAATTCATCTAAAAGGAGCATTTAATAAGCTGCATAATGATTAAAAGATGCACCTTTTAATTGAAGCATTTGTATGTAATACACAAGGACATGGCTTCTTCCTGCAGACTAAGAACTTTATTTTTAAAAAAAGAAAAAAATAGAGGTTTATTGTCAGAATTTGCTTACTCGCGATAGTGGTTTAGGTAAATAAATAATTGCTGATGTTTTAAAACCTTTTATTTTAAATATTATCCTAAATCTTTTCCATAATAGAAACCTTCGTTTTAAAAAATACTGATTAGCCAAATTTTATAATTTTAGTACCAGTGGTTTAAGCTGAGGGTTTATGTGTGTTTTATTATTCTTCATTGATATATTAATTGTGAACTATTTCTGGTGACGTTTTATAGAAATGCGGCTATAACTCTAAATTTAAACACTATACAGATTGTTCTGACATTTCGGCAACGAACTTAAAGGGGGGATAGCACACGTCAATATTATTGTACACACATCAGGACAAACAAATTTTCCATACAATTTTTCCAATTAAGACATAGTGCTTTATGAAGCAGATCTGCAACCCCTTGGTCCTAGAAGCAGTGCTTGTCTCACAAAATACTACAACAAACCCTGTGGTCTTGGTTTTCAAAATCGAATTTCTGCTTTCCTCAGGGACTGGTGCAATAATCAGAGGCTCAAGAGAAATAGTCCCTACAGCCAAGTGGCCTCATGAAATCTAATCGATAGTGCTGTGGGACCGCATCACCTCACACAGTGCATTGACCCGATGGAAGGTCTTGATGGTGTCTTTTTCCATCCTGACTTATCAGTCCATGTAAACAAACAGACAGATCTTCCTATTTATATTAGGCAACTGCCTCTTGAGAGAATTGGCGATATTCCAAGAGATGCTGTTCAAGTGTATACAGATGGTAGTAGAAATGATAGTAATTGTTCTGGCAGTTGAATTTACATCAAATCGCAACATTATGACATAAAGATTGAAACCCTGTTACTGAGTGCACGGGTTTCAAAGTGGTGATGGTTCCAGAGGCGGCCGGTAGAGGTCGCGCGGCAATAGGCCGCGATTTCGTTTCACTGTCAGTTGTGAGTGAGGCAGTAGATACGCTTTCTCGTGTGTGAGACAAGTTTGGCTATCGCGTAGATGTTTGCCATGCAGCAAACGGTGGACACATTGAACATTTATAATGTCTTAAAAAAAACTTTGAAACTTCCTCTTTTCATTGGTATAAAGATTGTTCATTTTGGATTTGTACATTAGTAAATACAATTTTTTGAAAAAGGGATCATTATTTAGAATAACCTTGTATATATATAGGATACGGCATTGGATTTGTTGAGATTTACAGTTAATGAACAGAACTTAAAAAGATTATTGAATTCAAACTCTAACAATACAGATACAGATAATAAAATCTATTTTGTAATAGATTATATGGGAGATCATTTCAAAGGAGCGAATTTTAAAACATTTTAAATAGACTTAATAAATATCTTCCAGATAAAAGTATTTTGATTAAAAGAACCTTTAAAAATGATATACCCTTGGGTAGGATTGTTTTTAATTATAATAGTTTTGCAAAGGAGTTTAAAAATGGTATTGAGAATGGCATATGTCATTGTAATGAAGAAAAATTTAACAAATTCTTGAAATCAGACTATGGAGATATTATCATGGGTGGTTTGGATAATGTTTCTGATGTTAATCTTAGAAAAAATATGAGTTATGGAACAAAATTTAGATTGAAGAGAATTTTGTCAAAGGGTTATTCTATAAAGCGATTAAAAACAAATATAGATCTTTTCATACAGAAATGATCTATTGATTTGGATTACCAATCAAAGTACTTGAAGAATAGAGATACCACGTTCTAAAAGATCTAATTAGTGCATTTTCTTCTTTCTCATTAGTCTTTTCCACATCGTTCTATGGAGAAAAATCGTCTGCAGTGCAATTTATTGATATTTCCCTATTTGAAACATAATGTAAATTATATGCATTACTGAGGTGCACTATAAATTGCTATCTTATGTGCATTGCGTTTATTTACAGAGACGCACAAAATATATTGGTTACAGTAGATGTGCGATATTTACAGTCTATGTCTGATAAGTGCGCTTTCAACTTAGGTTTGCATTTTTAATTTTTTGTTTCTTTTAGTACGTGTGTGTTTATAAAATCGGTTGACCATATACAGGGCTACACAAGGCTATTCGTAAGTACTACATACTATGGGAGTGAATTGCTTAAGGGTAGTTTTTAATTGTGTTTACGCATTTTCCTGCTGAACTATATTTAGTAGACTTATAGAAGTTTGTGGAATATAAATCAATTCATATACAGGCTACGAAAAGAAGATACATTGTCGTTTACGTTTGGTAATTGCTGCAAGTGAGTTTTAAGTTGTCTTCTAGCTTAATAGGTGGTGTGTACAAAAGTCTTTAGATAATATACAGGGCTGTACAAAAGATTTCGAGTGCATTTCCATCGATTGACGAAAATTGCTAAATTTGAAAATTCTAACTCAACTAAATTTATCATACTATATATCCACATCTATTGATCATATACAGCGCTGCACAAAATAATTCAACTACTTTTTTGACACTGGAAGGTAATTTCGAAAAATGTATTTTTTAATGTGTCATGTGTTTTCTAAACTGTTTATTTACATATCTTCTTTCACCTTATTTAAAGGTGAAGTTTCGTTACAGTTTACTGGCTGTGATGGAAAGTATTTCATAATCTATGCTTGACGCATGGTTTTTCGTTCTTGTTTTTAAATTGATGGAGAGGTTCTAGTTACAGGAGTATATGAAAAAAGGAATAGTTTTAGTTTTGATATTTTGAAAATTTTGAATTTTCAAAGTAATGTCCACATATCTATTTTAAGGAACAGCTTTGAAAATGGTTTAAACCGCATAGAGAGATTGACTTCAAGTTCGGATAGATTGGTTGGTGAAATGTTCGAATATTATGGTATCGCCAGTTCGCAGGGTTATCTTCAGAGTTTCATTAATGGTTTAATTTATAATTTTAGTAAAAGTATTTGTTGTCGATTTGAGTTATATTCACTGTTCGATTTTAGAGGGGTTTCGATTGGACGTTATGGGAATTAATTGTTTGGTTTACATTTATCTCTTTTCTGTTTTTATGTCAGTTTTTACTGGTTGATTTTATGGTTTGGGAACGTTGTGCACGTAAATCTCGATTAACCCCGCAGTGCTTGCCGTTAGCCAAGTCGCCTGTCTTCTCTTTGGTTTTGATCGTTTTTAAATGGTCTTTTCGTTAACGTTTTCTGTTTGTTCATTTGATAATGTTGTGCTTTAAGTTTAGTTTTAGTTATTTGTTTGGTTTCAAATTTAATTTTATGGAATTTTGGGTTGTCTTAGTTTTTACAATATATATATATTATAAATATATTATATATATATATATATATATATATATATATATATTATAAAAACTAAGACAACCCAAAATCCCATAAAATTATATATATATTGTTTTAAACAACATAAACGGGGAAAATCAAATCATAACTATTCGACTACATAATGCAGAATTCCAATAAGGTACTGTTTGTATGACAATTTAAAAATAAATGGTAAATTTGGAAACTCTTAAATATACACTAAAACACTTTTTATTTTGCTTAAAAGACGTCAACATAAACATTAAAGATGTTAAAATTTAAAATTTACATGTTTCGATTTGCTCCTCAAATCGTCATCAGAATAGAATATACACAAACCACAAATAGAATGTACGTAAAAATCAGAGATTCTCTCTCTTATTATCTCTGATTTTTATTTTGGTTGATTATCTCTGGTTAAAAAGTTACTAATTTAAAAGTTACTTCTAATGGACGTATTTCGATTCTCCACTTTATTTGAAATATAATAACATTTGAAATTTGGAAACATTATGTAAAAAAGCTCTAAAATCAAACAATGTAGAAGAATATTACAAAATAAAGTTTACACTATTCAAAACTAATTCTTGACTGTTACATCAGTATCTTTGTTCTGGACCTATTCCAACATCTTGGAAGCACACAATATTAATCATGTTATCCGTAAATGCTGCTTTTAGTATAAGTTTAATAATTACAAGCATAAACATAATCAATTATTTTTATTATAATGAATATATTAGGTAGCTTCCAATACAAAAAGTATAAAGCAACCTATTGCAGCCGTTCGGAGGAAAGCGATTCCGGAAAATTTTGGTATATTTTCACCGATCATGACCCCGAGACCCCAAAACCACCCTCCGTTCAAATGTTGATTTATATATATATATATATATATATATATATATATATATATATATATATGTTATATAAAAATTTATTTCCTTCGTATCCTTCCATTTTATTCGCATTAATATTTTAAAATTAATCTAACTTCTGTCATAGTCAGTATTTCCTTAATTCTTAATAATATCTATTCCTATTTAAAGTCCTTTTAAAAGTAAATATCCGTATATTAATAATTATTTTATTCCAAATCTTAATCTAAAATTTAAGATCATTCGTAGCTTTTATCAGTTCCCCAATCTATAAAATTCTGAGACGCGTTCTCATTTCGAATGTTTTTTAAAAGCCATTTTCTTTTTATTATTATTATTATTGCTCTGATTTTTTCGCGCGCTTGGGATTTTAACTTCAAAATTTCTCCGCACCCAAGTACGGGATTCTTTACCGTCTTAGCTCCTCCTTCGCACCTCATTTGCTGGGCTGGAGCTAGCTTCTCACTCATTGGGTTGTGCGCTCGTGACGTAATTTCTGTATATCTCCGCGGAGAGAACAAAACTCGCCCGCAGCCCTCGAGCGGCAGATTTTTTGACGTTTTCGGAAGCTAAACAAATATGTGTCTGGTATTGTTATGTCCGTAGAATATTCAACTGGCCCAGTAACATCTTAATTCAATGAAGTGAAGCAACGTTAGCCCGAGGGTTATAAGTTTTAGACTTTTGGGAATTGTTTCTGTGTTGTTCGTCTTCTAATAAAATTATTTGTCTGGATATTGACTGGATTTATTGGAAAACTTTGGTGGACTCATTTCATTGCCTTCTACTTCGCCATACTCGCTAATATCGACTGCAACTTGCTATATCGTTGAAGGACTGCCATCTTTTCATCGAATATTATTCATCGTAATATCTCAACCTCGTCAAAATGCTACATATATATATATATATATATATATATATATATATATGATCTATGTCATACGATAACGCTCGCATTTATAAATTAATTTGGATGAAACTAATTGTGTGTATTAAGCTCACCAATGCCTCGACCTAGTTCGTTGGACAGCTTGGTCCGCCATCTTCTTTCAAGATGGCGGCCTCTGAAAATTTTAAAACTAAAATAAATATACAAAAAAGTTAAAAATTCATTTTAATTAAGTGTTAGGCCTTGATACAAGGATTCCAGAGCATTTTTTGTTTTATCCCTATCTTAAAAAATGGCTGAGATAGCGCAGTTTAAAATTCTAGGGTGGCTGACATTTTGAAACAAGACAGCACATTACAAAAAACCAGCGATTCATTTACGAGTTTCAGTGAACGCGATTTCTCGCAAATTATTTTCTTTCATTGTTGTAATCATTTTCCCAATCATACGCATAAAACTATATATTCATATCCGTCAGCGCCAAATTCTCGCTAAAATTTGCGACATTTGGCGAAGTATCGCCAAATTTGACGACCAAAATAAGTCTTCATAAATGAAGCCAATTTGGCTATAGCTCAATTATTTGGCGAATTTCTTATTCAAATTCAGTATTAAAGAATCTTTTGTAAACGGTTTCTTTGCATTTTAGCTTGCTGTTTTCGAGTCACATTAGCTAAAATTTTAAAATGAAGATATAAGAAAGCTACCTTTTCCTCCCGATACAGGCCGGAAGGACTTTTTTATTTTTTATTATTGGAAATAAGTCATTTATTAAATAATTTAATTCATAGTCTCCTCTTCTTCAATTAAAGTTAAGAAATACATTCAATTAAGGACAACTTTGTCTAACAAATAAATAGATTTTGCTAGGGGAAAAACTTTCAAGCAGCCCAAATGGGGAAAAACAAATTCCCACTATGTGTTTATGTAATGTAAAATTCCAACAAGATATTATTTGCATGAAAATCTAAAAATAAATGGTAAATTTGGAAGCATTATGTAAAAAAGGGTCCTTCAAAATCAAACAATGCAGAAGAATATTTCAAAACAAAGTTTGCATTATTCAAAACTTAACGCGTTTAGTTTTACATCAGTATCTCGTTTCTGGATCCATTCCAACATCTAGGGAGGACACAATATTTTTCGTGTTAACCGTAAATACTGCTTTTAGTATAAGTTTAATGATTATAAACGTAAACATAATTTATCATTTTTGTTATATATATATATATATATATATATAATTAGATGTGTTTCTATTAATAAATTTGTTAATTTATATTTCTCTAGTTTACAATTAAAATTAAATTTTAATTAAAATATAATTTTTTTAATTTATTTAAAAAGGCATGTCAATTTTAAAGTACTTTTAAATGTATTCCATAATCTAGGAATATATTGCGTTCTTGCGAGATATTGATACAGTTAATAAAACTTTAAAATAGGCACATTTATTTTACTCATTTACAAATTATGCATTCTGTCATATTACGGATAACATGAAAAAAAACTTCACTTTGTCTGTAAATACTGGTTTCAGTATAGGTTTAATGATTATAAACGTAAACATAATCATATATATTATTTCTGGGTCAACATTCCGTTTTCATATGCATTTACGAAACGCACAACAACGAATGATGTATCTTTCGAAATATTTTTGAATCTGCTTTTACATAGTACACTCACATTTCGTTCAAAAATGTTTTTTGATTAAAAATTACGGTTAACTAAAAATTAAATCAGCGTAGTCTTCAACAATGAAATGAAAAGTCTTTCTCAAATCAGTGTTGCCAGAAAAATAAAATACCTCATTATATCGTTCTCAACAATGATTAAAATAAATAAATAAATAGTACAAAAAAAAATAAAGTGGACGGTCTTATTTTATATTTATGATTAAAAAGAAAATTTTAAATTCAAATGTTTAGAAGAAAAAGACACCACAGATAGATCGAATCAGTGGAATTTCACGTGTAGTGTAAAATGAATGCTTTGTTACATTAAATTATATTTTTCATTTATTCAATTTATTTTTCTTTGACCCATGTTTTTACCGAAGAGAACAACAATAATATCCTCTAATGCTGTTAAAATAATATTGTTAATTTTTTTTTTTATCGCGCCATACATTTTTACTGTAATTTTGATTGAACAAATGAGATGATATTCTGTCTTGACTAATGTTGTTTGCAGATATTTTCTCCTTAATTTTTCATTAGAAGCTTAAACCTGGATCTAAAAAATATTAGATATTGCTAAAATATCCATCTATTTAAAGCAGTTTGGTAATTTTGTCAAATTTCCATCGAAATTGGACCGTATACGCATGCGTCAAAAAAATCTTCCGCCAATGAGGTGAGGGATATTTCCTGTCTCTAGAGTCACATTAGATTAGGAACTGTTTACAAAACGAGTGTACGACCCTTCTGTGGGTATGGCGTCGGCAAGAAGTTTAGATTACAATTGTGAGGTATTTTTTCATTTTATCTTTATTTATTTTGTTTTTATTTAGTTCATGAACATAGAAATATATATCTATTTCTGTGTACATGATTGAATTCTTTGGATATCTCTTAATTCTTTTTGTTCGCGAAATTATTTAGTGCGAGTAATGTAATTGTTGCATGCTTGGTGTATTTTTTGCTACTGAGTACTATTTTGCTTATGAGTTTTTATAGGTATTTTTTTTTCTTTTTTTATTGAAGGGGTTTATTTTCATTTGGAAAAACAGAAATTTCATTTTTTGAATATAATATTTCAGATGTTTTAATAGTTAACATTCGGCTGTTTGAAAATGAGGTGCCACTTTTTGTTGTTGTCTATTGATAGACGATGTTAGAGAATCAATGCATAAAATACTCTGCATGTACTCGCCTAATACTAAATATAACCCAATGCTAAATATAACCTAATACTAAAATATACAAAAGGCTGTTTCAGCATCTTACAAATTTCTATTATGTTTCATTCTAAGAGTTCCTAAATAAGCCAGACTGCAAATATATTTCCAGAAAAAAAGAACTGATCGTACTATAAATAGTTTCCATCCAGTATAATTATATGGTGAATCCAAAGAATTCAACAAACCAGAATAAATAATGATAAAATGAAAAAGTACCAAATATTTATTGTAATCCAAATTTCCAAAACACCACTCACTCGGGAGGCGGGGAGAGAGAGATTGTAATTTCAGTAATTTGGTGGCACAAAAATTACACGAATTTCTTCAGTTTGCTGCGGGGAGAAAAATTGCAAAAATCAACCAGCAGCTGCACGAAAAAAAAAAAAAAAACTCATCAGCAGGGACAAATTTAGAAACTTGCTGTTTCGCCAATCCATATATTTAAAGCAGTTTGCATTAGAAGTGTATTTGAGATTTTTTAAGATCGGTCATTCCTCTCGAGTTACTTTAATTTTGAGATTTTTTAAGATCGGTCATTCCTCTTGAGTTACTTTAAATATGGCAAGTTTGGTTTACGATTTATCTTGGATAACTATTATCAGGTAATTTTTCATTTTATTATTTTGGTTTATTGAGTTGATGAACATAGTAAACATAATCATGATTGAGTTCCTTGCTTTCGTGAACACAAAATTAGAGATACATTCTGGTGTATTTTTTTCTTCTTTTTATGTCGTATGTATATTGAAAATTAAAATTTTTTAAACCTAAAAGTAATGGTCGAGATTTTATTAGGATTTATTTTTTGAAGGAGTTTATTTTTACTTTGAAAAGCTGAATGTTTTAATATTTACATTCGGCAGTAAAATATCGAAAAGTTTTGATTATATAAAACAGTTTGAAAATGATTGCCACGTTTTTGTTGTTGTTTATTGATTTTTGCTTACATCATGTGCTAATTTCCAAAATAATTTACAGAGCCAGTGTGTAAGTGGCCATATGAATTAGTTAAAATACAGCAGAATGTAAATGATTTTCTGTACGATACAAACAGCATCCAAAGGATTCAATCATGAACACATGTTCATCAACTCAACAAACCAAACTGAAAAAATACCTGATAATAGTTATCCAAGCTAAAAAAAATAAATATTTTTGACTTCAAGAGATATAAAAAAGGTTATTTAGTTTTTTTTTTTTTTTTTTGTAATCTTTTTTACCACTTCCCCATATACCATCAGTTTCATAAGAAATCTCTGTGAAAACATATATTTTACACTTTATTGAATGTTTTCATTTCTTAATTGAAACATCAAACTCAGTTTAAAGTTATAGTAGAGTGTAAAATGTATATTTTCATTAAGATTTGTTATTGAATTAATTTTGCTTCATAAACAATTCTTGAATCTTTTGATTTATTATTGCTTTCATTATTGGGCGATAACGATTTCATTTTATACCAGATTGCATCTCTGTTCTGGGCGATACTTATTAAACTCATAATTTGTCACTAAATGGTGATTTTATTGACTTTGTGCTTACAAATCAAAATGGTATCTTGATAATATACATCTTTGCCCAAGAATGCGACAAAAAAAAAAAACTATTTTTGATTTTAGGAAAACTTAAAGAGGTTATTTAGTTTTTTTTTGTTGTTGTTGTTCGGTTAATTTTTTTTTGCCACTTTCCCATATACTATCAGTTTCATAAGAAATCTCTATGAAAACATATATTTTACACTTTATTGAATGTTTTCATTTCTTAATTGAAACATCAAACTCAGTTTAAAGTTATAGTAGAGTGTAAAATGTATATTTTCATTAAGATTTGTTATTGAATTAATTTTGCTTCATAAGCAATTCTTGAATCTTTTGATTTATTATTGCTTTCATTATTGGGCGATAACGATTTCATTTTATACCAGATTGCATCTCTGTTCTGGGCGATACTTATTAAACTCATAATTTGTCACAAAATGGTGATTTTATTGACTTTGTGCTTACAAATCAAAATGGTATCTTGATAATATACATCTTTGCCCAAGAATGCGACAAAAAAAAAGATAAATTTTCAAACTTGGTATAAAAAACTTAGGTACTTCTCTATTATCCCATCGTCCACTTTTCATAACAAAATACTATTGCCAAACTGTATGATTAAATGCCAAAAATGCAGTTCCATTTACTTGATGTCGGAAGTATTATACGTGTTTGTTATGTCATGAAGTGGTTTTTAATTCAACATTTGCGTGTATTAATGACAAAGTTCTCCCGTTTATTTGGCGTTACAGTTTGGCGATAGTTTTTTGTTATGAAAAGTGGTCGATGAGATAATAGAGAAGTACCAAAACTTACATATATGAGTAGATTCCTTGACAGTATTAATCATTACTCGATATTTTAAAACTGCATCATATTTGTAGAATTATATTAATTTAAACAATGCTTCTATTGAAGTGTGAAGAAGCACATACTTATATGAAGAACCATATATTTACATAATCATTTTCATTAGCAATCGAAACACCATAAGATTCATCCCCGATAATAAACGGACTATAAGTGGTCTAATTTTGTATTACGTGTTCTACGATATTTTTACGTACGTTTCAATAATTATTTTCTGTACTATATAAACAAAATGATAGAGATCTAAAAAGACAATTTCCATCGGGATTGATTTCGCGAATGTTAAATGAGCCTAAATTCAATTTTAAACAGTAAATCCGAAATGGACACCTAAGTATTCATACAAATTATAATAAATAAAATAAATGCCTTCTAAACACTCCACAGTGAGTTCTATATAAATACCTTCCTAGGTTTAACGCAACGTGCAAGAAAAAAACAACAGGAGATGATCCAAACACGTTTCTAGAGACAGTAATAGACCCTCACCTCATTGGCCGGTCCTACCGGAAGATTTTTTTGACGCATGCGTACTGTGTCGAATATTGTTGAAAAATGATTTTGAAGAAAAAATCGGGAAATTCACAAAATGGTTTTGGGAAAAACTTCACCAAATGGTTTCAAATTTCTTTGAGTGACAGCGGGAAAAAAAATTTCATCTTACATTCAATCATCGCAATTGGCGAGTGTGACTATTAAGTTTAGCCAGTACTGGCAATAACATCAATCACCAATTTTCAGTATTACTTGCCGATTGGTGAGTGTTAATTTTGTCTTATATCAAAAACTGTATTTACATATACTACTAGATATAATGATTATGAATCATGATTTTTCTGTTATTGGGCGAGATTCATGTTTTTTCAGCAATTCTTTGACGAAATTCGTGTTTTTTCAGAGATCCTTTGAAGAATTTCGCATTTTTCTCGCGGTCCTTAATGAAATTCACATTTTCCAGCGATTCGTTGATAAAATACATTTTATTCCGCAATTTTTAGACGAAATTTAGTAAAAAAGCGTGATTTTTTGGTGAAATTTCCTTTTTTGCGATTCTTTGACAAAATTTGCTTATCTTTCACGATCCTTTTGCATGATTCACGTTTTTTCTGTGGTCTTTTAACGAAAGTCATGTTTTCCCATGATCCTTTGATGAAATTAGTGTTTTTTCCTCAATCATTTGACGAAATCTGTGATTGTTTCCCCCCACGAAGATTGGTTAGATGTTTTTAGTCGGCAGGTGCCCTAAAAAGTCTGTGACGCCCGTTGCTGCATCGCACACATTCGTCCATGGGGCATTGTTTCATTCCTGACATTTCTGGAAAGAAACAACGTTCAACTCATTGGCTGAATTGTAAAGGGCGAAATGTGTCAAACATTAGCGGAAAGAAAGTGCACAATTCGTTCGTTCATGGAAAAAATCGCGAAATTCATTAATTGATAGTCGATAAAATGCGAAATTTGTCAATCGATAGCGGAAAAATAACAAAATTCATTAATCGACAGTGGAAAAATCGCAAAGTTCATCAACTGGTTTCGGAGGAAAAAGTTTTCGAATGACTTCGAGAAAAAAAATCACAATCCGTCAATTTCGGGGAAAAAATCGTGAAATTCGCCAAATGGTTTCGAAATTTGTCGAGCGACAGCAGAGAAAAAAATCTTTTTCCATTCAGTCATCGCAATTGGTGAGTGTGACTATTATGTTTGACCAGTGGTGGCAATAAAGTCCATTGCCAAATTTTCAGTATTACTCGCTGTTTGGCAAGTGCTAATTTTGTCCTATACTTCAAAACCCTTTTAATCATCACATCAGTGTGCAGGACAATTTTTTTACGGGAGACCATTTGATGAATTTCGTGATTTTTCCGTTATCGATTGACCAATTTTACTACTATCAATTGTTGAATTTTATAATTTATCAACTATTGATTAGCGAATTTCATGATTTTTTCCATGAACGTTTGACAAATTACGCAATAAAATATAAGAATATCGTTAAATTGTCTTGAGTAAAAAAAAAATTATTGTCAAATGCCTTCGAGAAAATAGTTGCAAGTTGAAATGCCTGTGACCTCTTTTTCATGTTATGCATCTCTGGGGTCCATCCCCTCACTCCCCCCCCCAAGTGGGACACTTTTCAAAATTTTGCACACACCCCTCATGTGATATATCGCTGGAAAAGTCTTTGACCACTTATTCATGTTATGCATCTGCGGGATCCATCCCGCCACTCCCCCCCCCCTAAAGGGGGCTCTTTTCTAAATTTTGTTGACACCCCTCATGTCATATATTGTTGGAAAGGTCTGTAACTGCTTAATCATATTATGCATCTCCGACGTCCATCTCCCCACTTTGCCCCCCTCCCCCACAAAGGATACTTTCTAAATTTTGCACACAACCCTCATGTTATATATCATTGGATAGGTCTGTGACCACTTAATCATATTATGCACCTCCGATGTCCATCTCCCCACTTTGCCCCCCTCCCCGCCCAAAGGGTACTTTCTAAATTTTGCGCACAACCCTCATGTTATATATCATTGGAAAGGTCTGTGACCACTTAATCATATTATGCATGTCCAATGTCCATCTCCCCACTTTGCCCCCACAACCCCCCAAGTGATACTTTTCTAAATTTTGTTGACACACCTCATGTCATATATTGTTGGAAAGGTCTGTGACTGCTTAATCATATTATGCATCTCCGATGTCCATCTCCCCACTTTGCCCCCCTCCCCCCTAAAGGGTACTTTCTAAATTTTGCACACAACCCTCATGTTATATATCATTGGAAAGGTCTGTGACCACTTAGTCATATTATGCATCTCCGATGTCCATCTCCCCACTTTGCCCCCCCTCCCCCCAAAGGGTACTTTCTAAATTTTGCAAACAACCCTCATGTTATATATCATTGGAAAGGTCTGTGACTGCTTAATCATATTATGCATCTCCGATGTCCATCTCCCCACTTTGCCCCCCTCCCCCCTAAAGGGTACTTTCTAAATTTTGCACACAACCCTCATGTTATATATCATTGGAAAGGTCTGTGACCACTTAGTCATATTATGCATCTCCGATGTTCATCTCCCCACTTTGCCCCCCCAACCCCCCAAGTGATACTTTTCTAAATTTTGTTGACACCCCTCATGTTATATATCATTGGGAAGGTCTGTGACCACTTAGTCATATTATGCATCTCCGATGTCCATCTCCCCACTTTGCCCCCCCTCCCCCCCAAAGAGTACTTTCTAAATTTTGCACACAACCCTCATGTTATATATCATTGGAAAGGTCTGTGACCACTTAATCATATTATGCATCTCCAATGTTCATCTCCCCACTTTGCCCCCCCATCCCCCCCAAGGGATACTTTTCTAAATTTTGTTGACACCCCTCATGTCATATATTGTTGGAAAGGTCTGTGACTGCTTAATCATATTATGCATCTCCGATGTCCATCTCCCGACTTTGCCCCCCTCCCCCCCAAAGGGTACTTTCTAAATTTTGCACACAACCCGCATGTTATATATCATTGGAAAGGTCTGTGACCACTTAATCATATTATGCATCTCCAATGTCCATCTCCCCACTTTGTCCACCCCCCAAGGAATACTTTTCTAAATTTTGTTGACACCCCTCATGTCATATATTGTTGGAAAGGTCTGTGACCGTTTAATCATATTTTACATCTCCCCACTTTGCCCCCCCCAAGGGGTATTTTCTAAATTTTGCACACAACCCTCATGTTATATATCATTGGAAAGGTCTGTGACCACTTAATCATATTATGCATCTCCAATGTCCATCTCCCCACTTTGCCCCCCCAACCCCCCAAGTGATACTTTTCTAAATTTTGTTGACAACCCTCATGTCATATATTGTTGGAAAGGTCTGTGACTGCTTAATCATATTATGCATCTCCGATGTCAATCTCCCTACTTTGCCCCCCTCCCCCCTAAAGGTTACTTTCTAAATTTTGCACACAACCCTCATGTTATATATCAATGGAAAGGTCAGTGACCGCTTAATCATATTATGCTCCCCACTATGAAATTTGTAAAGTTAAAGCAACTATAAATTTTATTTTTATGGTACTATCAAGTTGTTTGCCGTCAAATTTTGACGGGTTCCATCTTGTATATATATATATTAGACTGTAGTGAGAAATCCCATCACGGGCCCACTGGTTATTTTTTATTACATTAAATATTTTTTCTTTATTATTATTAATATTATTATTTTTTATTTAATATTATTTCTTTATTATTTTTATTAATTATTATTTCTTTATTATTATTATTCTTTAATATGTATATTTTTTCTTCTTTAATTAATCTTTGCTAAAAAGCGCTGTTGCAAGTATTACGGCGAACGTGAGTTTTTCCAACATTTTGTTCTCACAAATGGCTTTTATTTTATGTGCATTTTCATCTCTAACATAGCTTTCATTTGTGTAATGATATATCTTGCATTTATAATAATTTAATTACTGTGCACAAAAAATACGTCACGTGCATGCTCCCCAGTGTGACGAAGTAGCCTTTTTTTGCAGTCATTGACTGCTTTCCGTGTTTATCGAGTTGGCACATACTGCTTTCTTTATATGGAATGATTACACCAGAGAACAGTGATTTTGCAGCATCGGTCGGACAATGGATTTCAAGTATAATTTTGATTTGCTGTATATGAAAATAATACGAAATTTTCTGAATTGGTTCTTGTTTTTTAAATAAAGCCAACACTCCGACATTAGCATAAGTACAATTTTTTTTCTAATTTAACAAATTAAAACAACCATTGGGAAAATGAAGAGGGATAGCGGGGCACTGTTCGGACTCTACCATAACCGTTACCTCGTACTATAAGACATTTAAAATTTTATTAATTTACCCCTCTAAAATACCCCCTCTTATACCAGACTTATTCGTCCCACCATACTATAACATAGCTTTCCCACGATAGATATTCCACCCACCTACTATAGTATGATCTCGGCAGCAGCCGCCACCGCCTGCTGCTGACGCAGAAGTCCCATTCCCTATCTACTTACTTCCCCTTTGGTATCCGATGGCAGAATAAACCAAATATCCAAATAAGATGCCAACTTTAGGTGTTAGCATTCAAATTTTTTAAGTTTGGTACAATTTCTATTTGTCGACCATCCCCTAAGCAAAATTTAATATTTTTTTAACTCTTGATTAGATTGATGTCTGAGCTAAAGGTATAAGTTGAAGACAACGTTTTTTGCTTTATAAGACGATTTCTCATCCGACGTCAATTTTTGAATTCGGCTTTTTTTCATATCTGATAATTTGCATCTATTCTTTTTGTAACTTTAACATTTTTGTAACGATTTTATGCATTTCTATTGCCTATTCAAAGAAAATTTCTTCTAAAATTACAGAATTTTGTTAAAAATTCTTCTAAAGTTACAGAATTTCGTTAAACATTCTTCTAAAGTCACAGAATTTCGTTAAAAAACACTTAAAAAATAAAGTAACGACGTCAAGAGGTCCATTCTTGACCGAAAACAACTACCATTTTCCCAATTGTTAAAAAGTAACATTAAAAATGCAATTTTTTTTCTACACATTTTGTAACATTGAATTTTGTGTGAGATAGGTACTGCCAAACAGAAATATAGACTTAACATTACTACTGAAACGTTTCCTGTACGATTTTTTAGATTGTTTCTCTTCAGGACAATATATTTGTCAGGTGCAACAGTATGCAGCCATCATGTGGTTATCCCACCGTCCTTGATACCTTAGCTCGATTATTATGATACCTTGGTGGAACTGTTCACCCTGCTCTTCACTATAATCACCCAAATTTTTAGGAAATCTGCCTAAATGACTGTATAAAAAATACATCTTAACACTTTGCCTTCCGCATTTCTCGTAAAAAGGATTGATTGACACTAGAATTCAGAAATTTATTCGAAAATAAGTAAAATATTTTCTACTTGTACTTGATAAAAGGGAATTTTTTATTCCAAAATTCTGGTGCCAATGTAGCATTTAAGGATTAAAATTAGGTTACTTTGCGTACGACACCACTGTGGTGTCGCCGGACGGCAAAGCGTTAAAAAGGAATTATTACAAGAGTCAGAGCCATCCCAACTATCTACTTTTTATTCCATAATTATAAACTTTGTATATATAAAAATCGCCAAAAAAATGTAATGCGCAGATTTTATTATTTTTATTATTTTATTTTTAATTTAATTTTTAAATAATTAATTAATTAATTTATTTATTTTTTCTATTTTATAAATGAAAGCATAGTTAAGTATTTTTGTTCTAATAAATATATGTTTTACTTTTTATTATCAAAAGCACGCCTATTGTTAAATCTTTTAATATATAGTATAATTATCTCTTTTAATTAAATTAAAATTATATATGAATATATTTTCTATTTGTGTAGTTTATAAAAACGCGTAACGTCATATATATGCTTTGAATATATATTTAATGGTTGTGAAAATAAATATGATAGAATTATATTTTATCTAACCAATTTAAACAAATTTAAATGGTATGTTTATTGTTAGATCACTGAATATATTTTCTCCATTTTGTTTTAAATAATTTAATTTATATATGGAAAGTTATCTAAAATCTGTATTTGTTTTAGATTTTATACATGTATATACCAGACTTATTCCATATATATTTTTCAATGCTTTAATGATTGATTTTACCTCTCTGACATACAATATTTGTTCTTTTTATTTAAAAAATATACTCATTAAAGTAATATATTTAAAAATGAATGCGCCAGAAACATATTGAAGAATTAATTATATTTTATGTCTGTGAAATAATCGAAGAATTTCATCATATAGTAATCAAAATTCTATTTTAAAGTTTTTAAAACAACCCTTTTAATCTTTAAATCTTTTAGAAAGATAAAGTTTCTAAAAGATTTAAATATCGAACCAATGTATCAATTTTATTGTAATATTTTATTAAAACAATACTTTTATGTAAAAGTATTTCTTAAAACAAGTTATACGATATGAGAATACTTAATTATTGAGATGATAACTTTATAGTGCCTTTAAAATTTAAATAAAAATAATCAATCGATAAAAAATAATGCCCGAAATGAAAAAGAAATTTGAATAAAAAGAGTCAACCGAAATGCATATTTGCGAAATGATGAGGATGGATGCCCAAGGGTTTAAAGTTTGGTCTCATTCGTTTTCAAATTTTATTTTGAAATGTTAAGTGCTTATCTATTTGAAAACGATAAGATATATTGATATACGAAAGAAAACAATTTCATAAGTTTTTGCTAAGCTAATCCTAAATATATTCTGCAAAAAATCTTTTTTTTTTTTTTTTAAATAAAAAAAAGGTGATTTATTACCAATATTTTTTTAATGAAATATAACTGTGAATTTTATACACATTATAAAATTAAGTTAAGGTTTTCTACAATAATTTCTCTGAAAGAATACTAGTTATGAAATTGATACATGGTATAAAATTGCATAATACACTATCAACTAAAGTTATTTTTTTCTTTACAGTTGAATAATGATTAAATACGTAGCTTGGTAGTAATAGGGCAAATTTTTTGTGGGCATATGTTCAAAGTTTCAGCATTAATTTTTGTATTCAATAACAGAGTAACAGAGTTATGCACGAAATGTATCAGGGTACTGAATATAAAAACCAAACTCAATGTCATTTCTGGCACTATTTGTCTTCCTTCGATTGCTCAGCAGGTTGACTACTGTTAACCCAATTTTTTGTGCTTGTTTTTTTTTTCCTTTCGATTACTTTGTTTAGTTATAATTTCTGTATATATGTATATTACAATAATTATATTATACTAATCTAAATATAATGTTTCTACATTTTGTAAAATAACATTAAAAATTTTAAAAATATATTAATTTATTCCCGAAAAATCACAACGTCTCAATTTTGGGACGCTAGTCATAAATGGGTTAAGTAAGTTAATACATCTTTCCCCGCCAATCTCGAAATCTCTTGTTAGACTGTGTGGTAATTTAATTAGGTGAATATTCATTTCCTAATATAAATATCGAAATGCAGTTTTTAGCATAAGAAAGTAAAAGTTCGATGCCGATGTTGTGCGTGTTCAAAAATTAAATTTCCTTCATTTGATATATTTTTATGAAGACTAATTTTAAAGAATTTGCTCAAGTGACAATTTCAGAGTTTATCACGTTTTCAAAAATGTTTAAAATGTCGGAAAATATACATTTTTAAAACGCACTAAGTCGGAATCGAACGTCTACTTTCTGACGTTGAAAAATATATTTCGATATTTCAATTAGGTAATTATTAATCACCTTAATTAAATTTCTCCATAGGTTGAAATGGGTTTCGCTATCAGTGAGAAGAAAATCTCTGTCAATGAGGATTCCCTAAAGCTTTTTATTTTCATCTAGTGTGTTTGTGTGTATGTGAAGTGGGATCTAGTTGCTAAAATATGTTTTCCCACTTCAATAATGTTCGTAAAATTTCAGTAGATGAACAGTAAACTTTACGGTACTTGCACCGTTTTCACTCTTTACGGTATGAGTACCGCACTTCTAAGGTATATTAAGCGTAAAAAACAGTATATGTGCCATTTCATTTATAAATGGTATTTATATCGTAAAATGAATGTTTTACCGTAAAAAATTGCTATTTATACCGTAAAATAATTATTTTCCGTAAGGAAAATGCTGGTAGCCCCGCCTAGGTGTTGAAGTGATAATCTTGCTCTTGTTACGTAATGCGTGCAGGCCTAAGGAGAGGGAGTGGGGTGCAGCCGGTACATATAATTTAAATATTTTACGGTACATATACCGTTCAGTTAAATTATGGTATATATACTGGTCACAAAGTTGCCAGTATATGTAGCGTAATTTTTGCCCAAATTTTTTTTTTACAGTGCATTGTAACTTCACGACTGGAAGTTTTTGCTTTCTCTAACACATAACGTATTATTTCTAGCTTATTTATTAAATGAAGTTAATCTAGAAAAACTATAGATTTTCCTCAATCAGTGATTTTGATTATTACGTGCTGTAGCTTTATAAGAGATAGATAATAGTTAAGATATCTTCATAACTTTTTATCTTAGCTAAACAGTTAAGATATCTTCATAACTTTTTATCTTAGCTAAACAGTTAAGATGTTTTGTAACTAAAAAGTTGCGAAATGCAGAATATATTAGAATATATTCGTAGCTTTTAAAAAACATTTTATGCTCATTTGCGACTTGTTACAATTTCGTGTCATTCATTGCAATGGAACACAATCAGGTGTCCTCTAGAGTGACTAAATGCTCGTATTCCCTATTTACCTCAACCTAGAAAACATCGGTCGAATACTCAAATGAAATTCACGAATAACCTGACTGGACTGATCGCGGCTGAAGTCCAATCAGATTAACGAGGAATACCATTTTAGCTTTCGATAGTTTTTCTAGGTTGAAGTAGACGGTGAATACTAGCATAATTGTTTTCACTAACACTGTTTTTAAGTAAAATATACTGTTTATAATTTGAGTAGAAAGTACTTTGATGGCGTTGATATCCGTGAATTTCATTCCTTTGTGTTACAGATGGTTGAAAATAAAATTCAACTCTTAATAATTAGTAAAAATTTATATTTTTGTGAAGTTTTCTTAGCATTGGTAAATTTTTAAATGTAATTAATTCTAAAACATTTTTTTAAAGAAAATTTGGTATCCATTATTCATCATTTGTACAATAACCGGTCCTCATATTTTTTTTTGTTTAATTAATCGTCCTAATATTAAAGTGATAAAATAGACAACAAAAAAATTATCAGATTTGTTATAGTTGATCTTTAATACTTTTACAATGACAAAAACATGAGTTTACTTAGTCCAGATATAGTTTTTGTGATTTTGGATTTCTTAACATATCGTATAATCATCACTAATAGAAAAAAATAATTTTATTTATCAAACTAAGTAAAGATAGGGATTTTAATATGAAAAATATTGCAGAAGCCTTTTTCCTAAGCTTCATTTGCATTCAGATATTTTTATATCAAAATATTTTGACATCTTTTAATAAACAACTTCAGAAAAAAAATTACACGCAAATTTAATCATTAATCTGCCTGCAAGTATATGTAATCATAAAGTAATAAGTCAAACAGTTGGAAAATTCTAATAAAATATCTTGTTTTCGATAAAAGATGAATACTTGGGTGGAGGACAAAGATGAACGAGATTTTCCCAACAAAGTGAAAAGTATCCAGACCAAGATTCTAATGTAGCATCTTGTCTTCACGGGCCAATTCTCTGCCAACGAAGCTAGCCAGACAAAGTGACATGACACAATTCATTAAAATGTTGGTTTCATAAATTTTGCAGTCACCATGTAATTCACCTGATGAGAACACGCTACACATGTAAACACCATTGTGTATTTCAAGAAGATGTGAAGAAAAAATACCTAATGTACCTAGTACCTTTTTCTTTGTTTCTTGATCAATTTTTACCTAAACAAGATATTTGTCATATCTATGAAATTTTACGTTTTCTTTTAAATTTTCTTAGCATCTTGGCATCACGGGCTCTGATAGATGAGCTACTCAGATGAGCCGACTTTACACAATTCGCTAAAATGTTGGTATCATCACTCATCAGTCCTTCACACAATACGTATTGCACCTGATGAAAACATGCTGCACGTGGAATCTCTATTGGTGATATCCCAACAAAAATTTTCCTATAAAAAAAACGCCAAGTTCTCTTTAAGGTTTCGGCTACAAAAAGTACTGATATCTGAAATTTGCCCAAGTTAAAAGTCAAACATCCGAAATATTTAATTGAAAATGGCTTCCTGCGACTTAGTCGTTAATGCATTTTAGAGGGTTTTTCAAATTCTAAAGAATATACCATGATCTACAATGTCTATTACTTTCTTTGAACATTTTACGCATTTTGTTGCACGAGGTACTTAAATATAATACACATTTAAAAAAGCATAATTTCGAAATGGCATAATCCACTCTGGTTTTCAACGCCACATATAATGTAACACAATGTTAAATTCGATGAAAAATACCATTCCTTGGAATTCGTATTAATGACCATAGACCGTACAAAATGGCCATTAAACCATGGTAAAACTAAATGATTATTAATCAAAACTAATATTTGTTGAAACTCAATAGTATTTACCACAAAGCTTTTAGTTACAGTAATTTTGGTTATTTACATTCCAGTATTACTTTTAGTATTCAAATAATTCATAAATGCATACTTAGCAACCCCATATAAAAGGTGGGGTTAGTAACCCCATATGGTTAATAAATATGAGGTAAATAAATATGGGGGTAGCAACCTCATATTTATTTTGTGCAAGTCACATTCAAAAAGCACACATCCATTACTTGTCTTGGAGTTCCATGACCTAGCTTTTTATTGAATCAGGTATGGGTTATTGAGAATTAATTATTAAGTATGAGGTATTAAGTATTCGGCATGAAGTTAATTTTTAAAAATAGAAAATAAAGTGGTAAATGTTAAACATTTAGGCGAATAATCAAAAGTCTGCCAACTGTTTTTTAATTATTATTCTTGTTTTATTAATGATGTATACACAATGCATACCATTCATTTTAAATTTTAAAAGCATTATTTTTTTTCCTAAAAAGCAATTTTTTATGCGTTTAACCCCGTATTTATTTTAAACAATACCGATTTAGAAAGTACACATCCATTATTTGCCTTTGCATTTAATGACCTAGCTTTTCATTGTATCATGCTCCGTTAAATTATCATTTATAATACTGATACATTTTTATTTAAACAACGTCAAGAAAGTCACGGAGTACAAATACTGCAACGTTTCTTTTCCGACTTCCTGCGTTTGTTATTCATTTATTCAAGAAGACTACTTGACAATTCTTCCTCCTTCTCCATTCATCTGTTTGCCAAGATCAACCGAGCGTAAATTAAACCGCATAATTCCAAACTGATATTCCTACAGCAATCACAAAGTCGATTAAGTAACCTCAAGATTATTTAATTCATTTTACTTTGACTAAGACATCTTAAAGATGTCATGAAATTGACATCAAAGGTTTGCATATTCTGGCAGAAATTCAATAATGTATATTCTTCAAAGATAAATGATCATTTGATATTTGTTTTATCGACTCGAGTCAAACTGGCATTGGAATGAATATTGCAAGTATGGCATTTTCAGTGAAGGAAGTATATTTTAACAAAGAAATTTGTATTTTTGTTTCTCATGAGAAAAGCCGGGCGCTTTCGTTTAAGTACATAACAGATGGTTAAGAATGAGTAATTACAATGTATAAGTAATTAAAGCACATTAAATAGTTTCAATCTAAAAGGCAATTTAAAAGTTATAATTAGTCATTTTAAGCAGGAGGAAATGCACAGGAGTTAAATTTCCAAATGTGATTTATTTCTGTGAGTTAGTTATGAATGTTTTCCTGAATTCAATAGAACCTTTAAAGAAGATACATAGATCAGTTTTGAAATTAAGAAAACAAAATTTAGTAATTAATAATTTAGTAAAACGTGTCGACTATTTTGCAAAACACTATCTAAATGCATTTTTAAAAAATAAATTATATCTGTCGTGGAAAAATCATTGAAATTTCTCAATTAGGTACAAAACATAAAATGAAGAACGGGTAATTACGTAGTATAAGTAATTAAAACACTCTAAATAGCTTCAATCTAAAATGCAGTTTAAAAGTTTTAATTGGTTATTTTAATCTGGGGGGTAATGCACTGAAACTAATTTCCATATATGACTTACTTTTATCTGTAGAAATTGTAAAATTTTTCATAAATTTACTGAAATTGTGAAAGAAGTTATATAAATCAGACTTTCAGTTATGCAATAATAAATAATTTAACAAAAAGTGTTGCATTTTGTGCATAAAAACAAACAAACATCGAAATACATTTTAACAATTTTTTTTTTTTTCGTTTTCGAAAATATCATTTCAATTTCCCAAATAAGTACATTCCCAGTGTTGCCAGATTTGACAGCAATTTCTAGTCAGAAATTTAAAATTCATATCAGAAATTTTGAATAATATTTAACTTTATTTTTTTCACGGATAATGTATTATTATATAAAAGAAAAATAACTGTTCAAAATTTTTGGTGAGAATTCCTAATTTCTGAATAAAAAAATCCATCAGATTTGGGAATACTGTACAGAACTGAAAATGTAGAACAAGCGATTACAACATATCGGGTGTACATAATTAATGTTCACCTATTCAGAAATGTCTATAGTCGAAACTATGCTTCAGAAGAGCATAAAATTTGAAGTACATCTAAATGAAGGGATGCGAAAGACATTTAGCAGAAAAAAAATATTTATTTCAAAAATGGTCACCAGACGGTGTATTATTGATTTTCCGAAAATTTCACAAAATACAAGCTTATACACTGTGTGTTTACCAAAACACATGCTGTTTAATGTGTTGACCAATATGTACCGTTTGAAATCGTAAATTAATATCTTTAACAGTAACGCGAAGCAAATTCTTGGAAATGCTAAAGCTGTGATGGGAAATACTGTCCTTGAGTTCTAACAATGTTCTTGTATTGTTACGATCGACGAAATGTTTTAAGCAGCCTCAGAGCCAAAAATCACAGGGATTCAGGTCTGGAGATCTTGCGGGCCAGGCATAACGAAAATGGTGAATGATGACATGATCTTCTGTAAATAACTTCTAAGTACATTTTCAACACAATTGTTCGGTCAAGGAACTGATGTGCTTTAAACAATGTTACACTATACCACCAATGTTTCACTATAAATAGTTTCACTCTATAGCAGGAATGCACAAGTCTTTCCAATTACATAGTATGGTACCAGACCTTTCGGTGTTAATTCTTCGAAGAAAAACGAACCTTGCATAAATTATACAGTAGATCCGCAACATATCGTAACCTCTGATAATGCAACGAAACTTATAGAATCGATTGAGGATTTTCTTCACCCCAGATGTGGCATCTGTGCATGTTAACAGCGCCATCCAGATGAAAATGAGCTTCATCTGCTCATAATATTCCAAGGTCAATCCTACCTAACAGCAAGAGAAATATTCGATGAAAATATCACACGTGCGGGTAATCTGTTGGCAACAACTGTTCAATACGTCCCATTTTACAGAGTTCATACCGCAGGATTTTTCAAAGAATCTTATGAACAGTAGCATTCGAGTGATGTAACGCTGCTGCAACGTGGCGAATCCTCGTGCTACCAATTGAGCTTAAAGCCTTGTCCTCTTCCACCATGAGCGCAACATCTTCTATTACCTTTGTAGATACAAATGTTCTTCCTCTTCCAGGAAGAACACTCAACTATTCCGTTTCCCCAAATTCACCGATCATTTTTCATACTCCGTTTACAGTCATTGCACATCTGCAAAGGTTATTCAAAACTTGAAACCTTCTGGAGCAGAATCAACACTCTACAAACGACATTTTCAAAACTGAGCAAAACATACTCAAATCTGAGTATGTCGCATAATCAAAATGACTCCGAATCAAAATTACTCAAGTTTGAAAAATGTATATATACTTATTTCTGAAAACATGCACACATTCAAGAATAAAACATCATGTGCTCATATTTGAGTGTGTCCGTGTTTCAAAAATGAGTTTGAACTTACCTCTATATGCTCAGTTTTGAGTATGTCCATGTTTCAATATTATGAGTATTTCTAGTATTTCAGAATCGAAAGCATTGGGTAGTCATATTGGAAACAAAAAGTTTCATAACAAAATGAAAACATCGATTTACTCAGATTTGAAAGAGTCATTTTTCTCAGTAAGCATTTAGCTAAAAAAGTTTCACCAGTAAATCACAGTTTTGTAAACTGCACGACATTTTCCGTGGAAAAGACATGAGGCTGACAAGTGATTCATTGCGTCATTGGATATATAAATGCTTTATGCGCAAGCAGATACACCATATATGCTGAAATTGAGAAAACGTTCTCTGGTGGTCTTTTTGAAACTATTTTTTTCTTCTGAATGTCTTTTGAAACCTTTAATTTACACGCATTCCAAACATCACATTCCTATGATGAATAGTTTCAACTAAAAGCAGCTGTAAATAGATGAACTTTAATTACGAAATCCTATATATATATATACTAGCAAGCTACGCCCGCTACGCTGGTCAATTTCTCTTAACGAACTTTTAATCAAACAAAATATTGACATTTCATAATCCGTTCTTATATTTTAAATGAATAATAAGGCTATTATAATTTGTGTCTCGTGCCAATATGTACGTCAGGACACGTCGCCCTTATCATTATCTTTTTACGCATGAAGTCTTCGCTATGGTACTCCATTGTGAAATTTGGTAATTTTTGAAATTCAATATTTGAAAATCGGCATAATCATTGGATTTGAAATTTATATCAAGAAAAATACAATTTTTTACCTTTCAAACGCAGTTTGTCTCACAATTTTCTGACAAATACTTTTCGAGCTATTATTTTTTTCATTAACTTCAAATGTTTCATTTTCCGAGATTAATCTGTGGCAACAATTAGCGAAAAACCCAGTCGTTAGCAATTCATAGCTTTTTATTAAAGAGGCTGTTGTAGCAGGGATTGTCACCATCAATTTGCAACCATAACTTTTGAAATCGGTTCTATAGTTCCAGAGATTCCATAGAAATTTTAATTTAGAATGATTTTAGAACGCTTTTCGCTCATTTCACCTTTTTAAATTTCAATTTTGTTTATTATTCTTAGAGAGCATTTACATCTTACAATTAACTACAATGCCAAATTTCAAATTTATAGCTCCTTCAGTATAAAATAGTCGCAACTTTCGAAATATTTTCACTCCTGGACCCCAATGGGGTTAGTGACAGCGACATAAAATATAGCCTATGTTGGAGTAGGGATTGTCACCATCAATTTGCCACCATTACTTTTGAAATCGGTTCTGTAGTTCCAGAGATTCCATAGAAATTGTAATTTAGAATGTTTTTAGAAAGCTTTTCGCTTATTTCACCTTTTTAAATTTTTATTTATTTTTTAATTTGTTCTTAGAGAGCATTTACATCTTATAAGTAACTACAATGCCAAATTTCAAATTTCTAGCTGTTCAGTATAAAAAAAATTGCAATTTTAGAACGTTTTTTGCTCCTGCACCCCCCTGGGTTTAGTGGCACCGACATAAAATATAGCCTATGTTGGAGCAGGGGTTGTCACTATCAATTTGCCATCATCACTTTTGAAATCGGTTCTATAGTTCCAGAGATTCTACAGAAATTGTAATTTAGAATGTTTTTAGAACGCTTTTCGCTCATTTCACCCTTTCAAATTTTTTTTTTTTTTTTTTTTTTTTTTTTTTGTTCTTAGAGAGCATTTACATCTTATAAGTAGCTACAATGCCAAATTTCAAATTTCGTGCTCCTTCAGTATACAAAAAATCGCAATTTTAGAAAGTTTTTCGCTCCTGCACCCCCTGGGTTTAGTGGCACCGACATAAAATATAGCCTATGTTGGAGCAGAGGTTGTCACCATCAATTTGCCACCATCACTTTTGAAATCGGTTCGCTAGTTCCAGAGATTACCCCCTACAAACAAACAAACAATCTTTACTCTTTTATAATATTAGTATAGATATATAGGATAAATACGTAAAATAGTTTCAGTTTTAAATATTGCAGCTTGCAAGGCTCATTCAATGACAAACGCGAAAATTATTGTATAAAGAAACTAAAATACAATATTATTCGCAAAGTTTTTAATAGGTCTGTAGAATTATGTGCATATAATAATATTAATAAAAAATTCTAATCCTACGAATTTTTTCTTCTAACTGTCATATTTCAGATATTCTATTTAAACCGCTCAGTTTTGTATTAAAAGTAAAAATTTTAATTATTCGTTTTATGCCACTATACATAGAATTTGACGTGGTGCGATTTCTGTGAATGAAACTACTATCGCCTCCATGAACTTAACAAAATGTATGAATAATATTTTAATTAAATTAAGAGTTTAATAAAAAGTCTTCTGGTAACATAATAGCTTTTTCTTCAGCATAGAAAAGAAATTGTAATTAATATTAATTAAAAATCATTTATTAAATTTAAATTTAAATCATTTCTGTTTTTAAGATATGAAACTCTTCATATTTCTAATAGTTAAATGTGACATGATCAATCTGTAAAATTTCCTTTTTACTGAAAATAAACAAAAGTGGCATGATTATCCATTTTACAATTTATAAGATAATTATATAACTTTATATTTTTCATAAGTTAAAGTTATAAAAAGTACACTAAAGAAGCTGTAATACTGATAAAATCTAATACGACTTACCATAGTTTGTGCAATTTAAATAATTAATTTTGTGTTCGCGTTTATTAATTATTTATTTAAACAATATCACAAAAAATTGTTGACTATAGTAATTTGATTTACGAAAAATCAAAGAACAGTTACATTACAAATGCAAAATTGTAGATTAATGTAACATGTTATTATTATTATTATTATTATATTATAAATAACTTAATAATAAAAATGCAAAAGCTAGTAGGTTGACAATTTGAAAAATTCATCTGGCGCACTTTGTAAATTAGATCTCCAGAGAAATGTGTAACAACTGAAATAAAGATTAAACAGGAATTCTGATGAAATTTTAAAAGTCATCTAGCTTTAAGCGTAGAACACTTTTAAAACACTTTACTAAATTAGAAAATGTAAAATAAGCATATATATATATGTACGAATAAATTCCCTGTAAAATTTAACTGTTTTAACATGTGAATGTACTTTTAAAAACGTAGTTAGAAGTTTGAAAAAATAAACCTTAAAAATGCATTTGTGACTGAAAATATGTGTTTCATTATAATTGTCTTAATGATGCAAATTAATAAAAATTATGTATGTTCAGTCTATTCAATATTCTATCTGCATTGATTAAACTAAAAGCTTTATGTTGTACAGGGTGTTTTTTTTTAAACTGACGCTATTCAGAGCCGCCTGTAGCTCGTTCTAATAACTGGATTGATACAAAATTTTGTGAATGGACTAAGAAAACCATCGGAAAAAAGATTCCAACAACAACAACAAAAAAATTAGTTACAATTACCGCCGATAGGGGGAAATGTGGCGCTGTACATTGAAAAAAACATCAGAAACAGACAAAATTAATAATTTGGATTAAATGCCATGTTTTATTCATCATTTACACTTTCCCTTTCGTTGAAACACCCATTATACCTTTTTCTGCCACCGGTTTACGTCCTCTGCCTGACCGAACTGCTAGCGAGCCTGTTTCTTCGAATTTCAGAATCATTGCTTTCAATACATTAACGGATAAAGGTCCTTTGCGCAGTTTATGGCGTGTTCTAAGTAAACGAAGCGCGGCTGGTGCATTGCACTGGTTACAATAATAGAACTTCACAAGTAACGCGCGCTGCGGTAACGTGAGATTGATTTTCAACCTGATCTGAAATTGTTTCTCGGTGTTTTTCGCATGCATTTATAACTTAAACTATTGGCGCTACTGTCGCTTGCGTAAGTAAAAATTTGCATTTTCATTTATTGCTCGTATTTTATGCTAATTCTCAGTTGCATAAATTACCACAGCGCTACATTTCTATGCGCATGTATTGAAAGCAATGATTCTGAAATTCGAAGAAACAGGCTCGCTAGCAGTTCGGTCAGGCAGAGGACGTAAACCGGTGGCAGAAAAAGTGATAATAGATGTTTCAACTGCGATCAACGAAAGGGAAAGTGTAAATGATGAATAAAACATGGCATTTAATCCAATTTTGTCTGTTTCTGATGTTTTTTTTTTCAATGTACAGCGCCACATTTCCCCCTATCGGCGGTGATTGGAACTAATTTTTTTGTTGTTATTGGAATCTTTTTTCCCATGGTTTTCTTAGTCCATTCACAAAATTTTGTATCAATCCAGTTATTAGAACGAGCTACAGGCGGCTCTGAATAGCGTCAGTTTAAAAAAAAAACACCCTGTATATATTAAAACTATTATCTTATTGAATATAAAAAAATGAATAAAATAGTTTTCGATAGGAAACTATTAACTATACAAATAGTTTTTTTCTGTAGTAGAATTGAGTAGTAAAATTTAAAAAAAAAACTAAGCGATTAATCTATTTTAAGAAGAATAATTATTTTTACTTGAATTTACTTTAATGTGTCACATTATATTATTTCCTAAAAATATTGAAATGGATTAAATAACTGTATACATGTATTAAAAAATATATTTAGGTAATTAATTGTAACTTTAGCCTATACATTACGTTGCAGTTGTTTGTAATATGTGACAGTTGCGAAATTGTCTTTTGTAAATAAGTTTAATATCATGTCAGAAATGATACGAAATACAAGCTCTGCATATCAGTGTCTTTAGTCAAGAAAAGGAAAACATCAGTATCCATACAGAATATAATTATGTATATGTGATTACATTTGCGTCAAAATCAAATTAAAAAAAAAAAAAATCTAGTTTTTGAGGATTACTTACTGAAAAGTGTATCCTTCAAATTCCCGTACAGGATTAACTCTCTCTTTTTGAGGTTATTTCAAAATTCACGTTTAGTCACTCGAATCACTCGATGGTATGTCTTTAGAAATAATATGGATATGGAAGCCAAACCATTTCACGTCAACCACTATAGGAGTTTTTCGAGCAATCACTCTATCACTCTATCTGAAATATTTTCAAGAAACGAAACACATGTGTGGTCGGGTACCATATCAAAAGAGTCAAGAAATGCTTCATAGATCATTTAAGGTTTAACATATACCTAAACACAGCTGCCAAATATCGATGTATAAAGACGATTTTAAATTAATTTTACAGAAAATAATTGCTACTTAATGACATTCCACTTCTAGGGTATATAAACAAAGATTTCTGTCAGTTAGTCTTCAGTACTCGGTCTCCTTTTGATATTTTTTTAAACAATCGCTGAGTTTTTATATGTCACAAAAAATCATCAACGTTCCACCTTTTGGAAAAAATTATCCACAATTCTGTCTAAAATTAAGTTTTTATTTCAATACTGACATTTCAAAAAGTTAAATCATCGTTTAAAGATGGGTATTATATCCATCGGCAATCATCAGCAGTTCAAATTAAAATACCCGCAATTCTGTCTAAAATTTAGTTTTGTATTTCAGTATTGACATTTAAGAAAGTTAAATCTCTGTTTATAACTAGCTGCGTATGATAAGTTTTGTATTTCAATATTGACATTTCAGAAATTTAAATAACTATTTAGAGCTGCGTATGATATCCGTAGGCAGTGATGAACATTATATTAATATTCTTATTCAATTTAATCAGCAATATTCAATTAAAAGGAATTTCCGTTTATTTCAACTACAAGTCATTTTTTTTTATCTTCTCTGCGTAAAAGATCATGATTAGTTTCAGCTTACAACTTGTTTTACCCACCATATCATCCGCAGTTTCGGGGTTTTGCCATTTCTAAGTTAAGGTGTTATTTAAAAAAAAAAAAAAAGAACGAAAAATCATGCGCCAAGCATAGATTATGAAACACCTTCAATCACATCCAGAAAACTGTAACGAAATTTCATCGATAAATAAGGTAAAAGAAGATATGTAAGTAAACAGTTTAAAAAACATAAACCACATTGAAAAATACAGTTTTCGAAATTACCTCCCATTGACACAAAAGTAGTCGAATTATTTTGTGCAGCCTTGTATATGATCTGTAGATTTGGATAAATAATACACAGCCTGCTAAATTTATTGCAGTTAGAAAATTTACATTTAACAATTTTCGCCAATTGATGGAAATGCACTTGAAATCTTTTGTACAGCCCTGTATATTATCTAAACACTTTTGTACACACCACATATTAAGCTAAAATTAAATTCAAGTAAAACAAGAACGAAAAATCATGCGTTAAGCATAGATTATGTAACACTTTCCAACGCTTCCAAAATAATTTTACAAATCATTACCATCATCATAAAATTTAAGTAAACAATTTGGAAAACGCATATTATATTTAAAAACGTAATTTCAGGAATTTCCAACATATATTTCCAACATGTTCAATATTCGGAAAAATATCCGAATACTTTTATTCAGCCCTGTATATAATCTATAGATTTGTATATATACTATATAGGATGCTAAATTTTTGTTTAGTTAGAAAACGCGTAGCACAGTTTAAAATTCTCCTTCTGGAGTTTCTGTCAATAAACGGAAATGTGTTCGCGAACTTTTGTGCTGCCCTGTATATGATCTACTGAATTTATACACACCAAGTAATAGACAAAAAGTGAGTTGAATTTAAAATCGCGTTCAGCAACTTAAAACGCACTTCCAGGAATTATTGTTAACAGACAGTAGAGAATTCTTTTGTGTGTCCCTGTAAATGAGCGATGACTGCTATACACACAATATTCTGTAGTAAGCCTCCAAAATAACGGCAAGGCACCTTAGTGATACATATAAATTTCTATGCGTTTAAAATAGTGAAATATTATATAATTAAACCGCAAACGATTTTTCTCCATAGACGTAATGTAACGGAATTCTTTTGACTCTCCCTGTAAAATAACTATAAGTGCTATGCACACCCTATTACATATTAAGCTTCTTGTAATGCACCTTAGTGATACATGTCAATTACAATGTGTTTAAAATTGTGTAACATCATTAAAATAAACCGCAAATGATTTTTCTCCATAGACCGTAATGTAACGGAATTCTTTTAAGTGTCCCTGTAAAAAAACTATAAGTGCTACACACTTCAGTTGAAATAGGGAACATGCTATAGCTAACGACAATAACATATAAAAATTGCAGGGCAGACGGCCAGACGGCAGACGGCCATACGGCAGACAAACCGAAGTCATAAACACTTTTCAACTAGGTTGGAAAGTGTTAAAAACCATGATGCAAGTTAAATTTCAATACTAACAATTTCCAGCCGTAAACGACAATGTATTTTGTTCTTCGCGTAACATTGTATATGAATTTATTTATATTCCAGAAACTTCTATTATTCTACCAAATACAGTTCTGCAACAAAATGAGTAACACAATCAAAAACTATCCTTAAGCAAAAACTATCCTTATTCACTCCTATAGTCTGTAATACTTACGAATTCCCTTGTGTAACCCTGTATATGATTTATACAGAATAATTTATACAGAACACGTAATATGAGAAAATTTAGTTAAACTTAAAAACGCAAATCAAAATTAAAAGGGCACTTATCACACATAGATAGTAATTATCACACACACGTATACAGTAACCGATATATTTTGTGTGTCCCTGAAAATGAACGATAAACCCAGTGCACACTATACTTTTAAGTGAGCAATTTATAGTGCACCTCAATAATGTATATAATTTTTATTATGTTTGAAATAGTGAAACATCATTAAATTACACTGCAAACGATTTTTTCCCGTAGAACAATATGTAACAGAAATTTTTTGTTTGACCTTGTAAATAAAGAATAAATGCTTTGCACCCCATATTCTACAAAAAAAAATGTATTTATGTGTTTCATAATTATATATCAATTTCATCATGTTTCAAAAGGCGTAGCATCATAAAAATGCACTTGAAACAATCATTTCCCATTGACTGTAATGTAACGGAATACTTTTGTCTGTCCCTGTAAAAAAAAAAAACTATAAGTGCTACACACTTCATTTGCAATAGGAAACATGTTGTAGTAAACGACAATAACATACAAAAATTTCAGGGCAATTCGAGTATATTTACACGAGTTAGAGCACGGACAGACGGACAGACAAACCGAAGTCATAAACACTTTTCAACTATGTTGGAAAGTATGAAAAAAAATGTTTATACATTCCATCATTCGATAATAATCAAAATCCAATTTTGTGATACTTCAATAAAAACCATACTTTTTTAAAGAAAATTTTCATAAATTTGATACTTTATTCATGATAAGGTGAATTTTTCGCTAAATTAGAAGTTGTCATCATAAATAAAACCCCTGTCGTCTTAAACATATTCAGATGAAGATTTTTAACTACATTTAGGGAAATCTTTCATAAAAACAATATTTTGAGTATTATACTTTAATAAACTTATAAAATTTATTTTAATAAAAGTATTTTAAAATCTAGAGAAGGACAAAAAAACAGAGGCGTGACTTAAATTAATAAGAATATCCCTTTTTTATCCCTTGAATAAAGTGCTTTATTTTTCAAAATTAAGGATTGAAGGATATATTTTTTAATTATTTGTCAGATAAACAAATGAATTTTTTGCATCAAGATAAACCTTTTCGTTTTCAAAGATCTCATGAAATAAGAAAGTACTTTCAGGAGCTCTTTTTAAGAGATAGATTGAAATTTATGGGGAAAGAGGTTATAAAAGTGACAGAAATTTTTTAACATTCTAAATTGACTTTATGATGCATATTGTTAATTTTTATTCTTTGCTTCAGGCTAATATTCAGTAGATCTATCAAAGACGTATTTTAAATTAATGCGTGTTTCCGAATTTTCAAGATACCTTCAATTAATTTTATGCATCCTATTTATCAATTTATTTTCCATCAAATAAAATTTAACTATTAATAGGATACAATTTATTACAATATATTACAATAGGATATAATTTATTACAAAGCAAATAAAAAACATTTTATTATAATTTCATTTTATCAGAAGTGAAAAACATAAAGTATAGATTAAAACTGTTTGGAATGTTAATTATTAATATTTATTCAAAAAAGAATTGCAGTCTTTACTCATTATGCCATACTTTTTAAAAGACATATATATATATTGTCAGTTACAAATTCATCATTAGAGAAAATTAAATTTCATAATGCCTCGAAAAAAAATATTTTTTATTAGAAATGCTTCATTTTTACCTGACTTACAATTTATCATCATAGATAATACGACTGGCGTGGTAGAGATATTCATAAAATACGATTTTAATCATATTTATGAAGAACTTTCATAAAAAATACTTTTTTGAATATTATAATTTAATAAGCATATAAAATTCACTTTAATGAAAGTATTTCAAAATCCTGGGAAGGAAAAAAAACTGAAACGTGACCTTAATGAATAAGAATATCATTTTTTTCCCTTTGAATAAAGTGGAATTTTTTTTTTTATTATGGAGCAATGAGTACTTTTAAGAAATTATTTGTTAGAAAAACAAATGGATTTTTTGTAACACGAAAAAAAAATCTGATTTTTGTTCTTTTTTAAAGATTAACACATGAAAAAAGAAAACGCTTTAAGGAGCTCTTTAGAAAATGATTTAGAAGCGGAAAAAAAGATTATAAGAAGTGACAAAAAAGAATAATTTATGTATGTGATATATATTGCTATAAATTATCTTTGATTATATTGTTTTTCCTTTTGGAAGACTAACATGTAGAAAAGATATTCCATAAGAAAAGATATTCCACTTTTATAAATATGCCTGTGCACCTTAAAGCATTTATCAATCAATTTTATGTGTAATATTTATCAAATTATTGTCTATTGTATCTCAAAGCTATTAAAGTAAATTTTAATATCTACAACTAAGAAATCTATAATTTTAATAAACATTAATTTATTTTTCAAATTTTCTTTAAATAAGAACAGCTTTTCTTTAAATTTTAAAAACATTTAATAACAACAACTAACAAATCTACAACTTTAATAAGCATTAAATTATTTTTCACATTTTCTTTAAATAAGAACAGCTTTTCTTTAAAATTTTAAAAATATTTAACTTTTAAACCATTTATTTGTCATCATAAATAAAACCACTGGAGTCTTAGTATTATTCAGAAGTACGATGATTTTAATCACATTTATGGAGAACTTTCATAAAAATAATATTTTGAATATTATTCTTTAATAAGCTTATAAAACCTATTTTAATAAAAATATTTTAAAATCCACGGAAGAAAAAAACTACAGACGTGACTTTAATGAAAAATAATATTCCTTCCCCACATGAATAAAGCGAACAAATTTTATTTTCCAAATTAAGTAGTAAAGTGTATTTTTTAAAAGTATTTGTCACATAAACAAATCGCTTTTTTGTAACGAGAAAAAAAAAATATTTTTTCTTCGTTTATAAAGATTAACACATGAAATAAGAAAGCAATTTAAGAAGCCCTTTTTAACAGACAGTTTGTAATTTAGTGGGTAAAAAAGGTTATAAAAAGTGACATAAGAATAATTCAATGCGGTACGCTGGCTTTATGATATATTATTGTTATTTATTTTGTTATTGCCTGAGTGGTAATGTGTAATAAAAATGCTTCATAGGCATAATTTTTATTTTAAATTTTATTATTTAACATACTACATTTATAGCTATTAAATATACATTGCTGCAAGATTATATAATTTTAAAAATAAATATTATTTTTCTAAAAAACCTTATATATGCATTTCCACAGATTTATCATTAAGTAAAAACATACTACTTTAAATAAAAAGTATTTTTTTTTTGTTCAGAACGTTTTATAAATTTAATATTTTATTTTTTATAAGATTCATTTTTAACTAATGTGCAATTTAACATTATTGTTATAACAACTGGCCTCTTAGACTGTAAGGTTTTAATCCATTTATGAAGATCTTTCATAAAAATAAATTTAATTTTAACACATTGAAAACAATGACTTACAAATATGTGTGCCAGTAATATTTCCCTGGACCACACGAATATGTATTCCATCAATATTTTCATTGAAGACAATTTATTGCTATGAAACGAGACTATTGATAATTTATTATAATGTATTTAAAATCCCCCCCCCCCCTCTCAGGCATGTTCGGTGATTTTAGTTTGGCGTTCAACGTGTACAACCACTGGCGTCTTAGACAGTAAGATTTTAAATCCATTTATGGAAATCTTTCATAAAAATGAATTTAATTTTAACATATTTAATGCCATGGCTCACAAATATGAGTACCAGCAATATTTTCCGGGACGCCATACCACAAGAATATGTGTGTTAACAATATTTTCATTGGAGATAATTCATTGCTATGAAATGGGACTATTGATAATTTATTACCATGTATTTAAAAAATGAACCCTTTGCCTCCCCCCAGGCATGTTTAGTGATTTCAGTGTGGCGTTCAAAGCGTAAAAATAACTAAAATTTCGTATTTCTGAATAAAAAAGGTATAAAATTACACTTTGTATAAAATATATATATATATATATATATATAGTGCCGCGCTTTGGGAATTGTAAACCGACTTGATAAACACAGAAAACTGCTTTGTCAGTGTCTGAACTACTGTATTTTAGTACAAATTGAATATTTTATTATCGATAAACTATAATTTCAGAAGTATTTTTTTTTTCTGATAACTAAAAGCTCTGTCGTGTCAGACACATTCAAATATAAGATTATTTGTCAATGTCTTCCAATAAAATTCGTCACAATCTGTTACGCTCAACGTGTTAAATTTGTAAGTTAAGTAAGTTAAATTTTCTCAATTTGTTGAAATAAAAAGCTGTTCTTTCATATTTTAAAATATTGTAATAGCTTTTACTCTTATAATGTTATATTTAAATTATATTTTTTACTTTTTTTTCATACACTTACTGTCTTTTAATATAAATTTAATTATTTTTTCTCGACAAAATACAATTTCAGAAATACAATTTTTTGTCATAATTAGAAGTACTGGTGTCTCAGACACATTCAGATATAAGATTATTTTAAATAATATTTATGAAGAACTGTCATAAAAACACTACTTGGCTTAGTATAATTATAAAATTTATTTTAATAAAAGTATTTCAAATTCCAGGAAAGAAAAAAAAACTGAGACGTGACATTAATAAATAAGTTTTTTTTCCTCTTAAATAAAACGGAGATGCTTTCTTTTTAATATTAAAGAGCCAAAATATATATTTTTTAATTATTATATATATTATATATCAGATAAACAAATTGATTTTTGTAAAAAAAAAAAAAAAAAAAAAAAAAAAAAAAAATCCTTGTTTTTTTTTTCGTTTTTAAAGATTAACACATGAAATAAGAAAACACTTTAAGGAGCACTTATTAACATATAGGTTATAAAAAGTGACACTGAAGTTAATTTTTAATATGCTAAGTCGGCTGTTTGATAGATATTGCTATAAGTTCTCGTCACTTTTTCTTTACTTGAGGACTAATATATGAAAAAAAAATTTCTTTTAATAAGTGCATTATAAATATAAGCATGGTACCATTTTTTCAAAGCTGCTTCAATTTATATTTTTTATATATCAATTATAAAGGCATTTTTCAATACAATGAAAATAAGTTTAATTTTAAATATGTATGTTTAATAAGCAGTTTTGTTTTCATTTGTTAAAATGAAAAGTTTTTCTTTCATCTTTCAAAATATTTTAATAGCTATTACTTGTATTCAATTAAATTATAAAATTATCTTATTTTTATAAGGTACTGCATTTCGCGTATATTTATTATTTTATTCTTGATAAATTAGAATTTTAGCGGAAGTACAGTTTTTTTTTTTATCACAAATTAAACTACCGGCATCTGAAAATATTTTGATATAAGATGATTTTAATAACATTTATGGAGAACATTAATAAAAATACTGTTTTGGATATTTTGCTAGTTTATTTTAATGAAAGTATTTCAAAATACAGGAAAGAGGGGAACTGAGATGTGACATTAATGATTAAGAATATAATTTTTATTCCTTCGTATAAAGCGGGCAGTTTTCCTTTTAAAAATTATGAAGAAAAGATATTTTTTTTTATTATGTCTTACATAAACAAATCGATTAAAAAAACAAAAAAAAACTTATTTCTGTTTTTAAAAATTAAAACATAAAGTTCTTAATATCCTATGTTTATTCTATGGTATGTATTGGTATATATTTTTTCTTGTTTGAATGCTAATATAAAGAAAAAAATCATAAGCTTATTATAAATAAATGTATGCTTCCATATCTTCCACACTACTGATTAGACAATTTTATATTTAGAGTTTATCAAATTTTATGATTCTTCAAAGAACCCTAAATTTCATCATAAGAGTTTCACAAGTCCTTCGTATAAAGCGGGCAGTTTTCCTTTTCAAAATTATGAAGTAAAGATATTTTTTTAATTATGTTTTACATAAACAAATCGATAATTTAAAAAAAAAACTCTCGCGTAATTCTCATGTAATATGATTTTAATAACATTTATGGAGAACATTCATAAAAATACATTTTTTTTTTTATATTTTGCTTATAAAGTTTATTTTAGTGAAAGTAGTTCAAAATACAGGAAAGAGGGGAACTGAGATGTGACATTAATGATTAAGAATATAATTTTTATTCCTTCGTATAAAGCGGGCAGTTTTCCTTTTAATAATTATGAAGAAAATATATTTTTTTAATTATGTCTTACATAAACAAATCGATATTTAAAAAAAAAAAAAAAAAAAAAAAAACCTATTTCTGTTTTTAAAAATTAAAACATAAAATTCTTAATATCCTATGTTTATTCTATGGTATATATTCTTTCTTGTTTGAATGCTAATATAAAGAAAAAAAATCATAAGCTTATTATAAATAAATGTATGCTTCTATATCTTCCACACTACTGATTAGACAATTTTATATTTAGAGTTTATCAAATTTTATGATTCTTCAAAGCCTTTAAATTTTATTATAAAAGCTTCACAAGTCCTTCGTATAAAGCGGGCAGTTTTCCTTTTCAAAATTATGAAGCAAAGATATTTTTTAATTATGTTTTACATAAAAAAAACGATATTTTTCAGAAAAAAAAAACTCTCACGTAATTCTCATGTAATGATTTTAATAACATTTATGGAGAACATTCATAAAAATACTATTTTGGATATTTTACTTATAAAGTTTATTTTAATGAACGTATTTCAAAATACAGGAAAGAGAGGAACTGAGATGTGAAATTAATTATTAAGAATATAATTTTTATTCCTTCGTATAAAGCGGGCAGTTTTCCTTTTCAAAATTATGAAGCAAAGATATTTTTTTAATTATGTCTTACATAAACAAATCGATATTTTTGGGAGAAAAAAAAAACAAAAAAAAACTTATTTCTGTTTTTAAAAATTAAAACAAAATTCTAAATATCCTATGTTTATTCTATGATATGTATTGGTATATATATGCTTTCTTTCTTTGAATGCTAATATAAAGAAAAAAATCATAAGCGTATTATAAATAAATGTATGCTTCCATATCTTCCACACTACTGATTAGACAATTTTAATATTTAGAGTTCATCAAATTTTATGATTCTTCAAAGCCCCTAAATTCCATTATGAAAGTTTCACAAGTCCTTCGTATAAAGCGGGCAGTTTTCCTTTTCAAAATTATGAAGCAGAGATATTTTTTAATTATGTTTTACATAAACAAATCGATATTTTTCAGAAAAAAACAACTGTCACGTAATTCTCATGTAATGATTTTAATAACATTTATGGAGAACATTCATAAAAATACTATTTTGGATATTTTGCTTATAAAGTTTATTTTATGAACGTATTTCAAAATACAGGAAAGGGAGGAACTGAGATGTGAAATTAATGATTAAGAATATAATTTTTATTCCTTCGTATAAAGCGGGCAGTTTTCCTTTTCAAAATTATGAAGCAAAGATATTTTTAATTATGTCTTACATAAACAAATCGATATTTTTTGAAAAAAAAAAAAACTTATTTTTCTTTTTAAAAATTAAAACATAAAATTCTAAATATCCTATGTTTATTCTATGATATGTATTGGTATATATATTCTTTCTTTCTTTGAATGCTAATATAAAGAAAAAAATCATAAGCGTATTATAAATAAATGTATGCTTCCATATCTTCCACACTACTGATTAGACAATTTTATATTTAGAGTTTATCAAATTTTATGATTCTTCAACGAACCCCAAATTTCATTATAAAAGTTTAACAAATGTAATATTTTATTCTTGATAAGCTCTTTTTTAGTTGAATTACAATTTGTCTTTATAAATAAAATTTCTGCCGCCAGACATATTCAAATGTACGATGTTAGTCCGATTTATGCAGAACTTTTATTTAAAAAAAACTGTTTTAAATATTATATTTTAATAAGCTTATAAAATTTGATTTAATAGAAGTATTTCGAAATCCAGAGAAGAAAAAGGACTAAAAAGTGTCTCGTAAAAAGAAAAAAAAAGTTCTTCATTTTTAAAGATTAACACTTGAAATAAGGAAACATTTTTAAGGAGCATTTCTTAACAGTTATGTTGTAATTTAGGAACAAAGAGCTTAAAAAAATACACAAAGAGAAATTTTAATTATGCTGTGAACTTTAAGATGTACATTGCTATAATATATATATATATATATATATATATATATATATATATATATATATATATATATATATATAATTGTTATGGGGTTATAATGAATAATAGTACATGTGAACACAACAGAAAATTCTTCAAATATAATATAAACAAAAAATGTTTAATAAAACAATAAAATATCAACATATACGAGTGAAAATTGGATTCAAATACAAATATATAACGTGGTTAATATTTATGAACGATACACACTTTTGTATCTCACTCTAAACATAATTAGCAAGCTTCTCTGAGCATTGCAGACAAATATTCAACCAACAACCATAGCTAAAATCAATAGAACACTTACTCGTGTCTGCGTGATTTTCTTCTGGCTTTGCGTAAACTTATCTTTGTACTCGCGTTTATGTAGTTCATGGATATTATTAATTCATTGAGTTCATATTATTGTTGTTGTAACTTCTGATTATTCCCATATACAGTGGTGGCCGAAAGTTTGTTCATTTTTTGAAAGTTTCATGTTTTTCAACTTTGTGTGGATGTAGAATATATTAATTTTCACTTAAATACAAACGTTTATATATCAAATTGAAGGTAACTTAATGTAAAATTTAATAATAAAAACAGTATTACAATATCTGTATTAAAAAAAAAGTTATGCTCATTTTAGTAGAACAAACAAACACAAATCGTTTTGAATAAGGACGTGTTTTGTAATAAAAGCGTACTAGCCAATCACAAACTCTGTTCTGAGGACCAATCAAATGTCTGTAACTATATTTTAGGTTATTTGGATGGTAAAAGAGTTATTGTTGTGGAAATATTTTGCGGAATGATGAATACTAGTACAATTAAATGGAGTGTTGCTGTTTTTGAATGTTTAAAGTCCTTTTTTAGCTCATAGGCTATCAAAGCCTGAGAGTTAATGTGTCCGCCCGTTCTGTATGTATGTATGTATGTATGTACGTATGTATGTACGCAACGTGATAACTCTTGATAGAAATAACCGTTTTATTTCAAATTTTGTTTTTTGGTTCATTGTGATAAGGCGCTTCCCTGATTAGTTTTCGGGGTTCATTGGTTAAGTATAAAGGGGGAAACGGGGGGTTAACCCCCCCTCAAATTAGATAAATGGGGGTTTCATGCAGAATTATCCGATTTTCTTCAAATTGTGTATATAGGTTTATTGTGGTAAGGCGCTTCGCTGATTAGTTTGGGGTTCATTAGTTAAGTATAAAGGGGGAAAACGGTGGGGTACCTCCCCTTAATTTAGATAAACTGGTTTTTCATGCAGAATTTTCGGATTTCCTTTAAATTTTGTATATAGGTTCATTGTGGGAAGGAGCTTTCCTGATTAGTTTTGGGGGTCCATTGGTTAAGTATAAAGAAAGGAAACGGGGGGGTTACCCCCCTCAATTTAGATAAATGGGGTTTTCATGCAGAATTATCCGATTTTCGTCACATTTTGTGTATAGGTTCATTGTGGTAAGGCCACAAATTTGAAATAAGAGTATAATATACAATTAGTGTGAATAGCCTGTGAGCTGAATGCCCTCAGTTTAACTGGGCAGTTTTCTTTTTATTTATTTTTTATTAAACTAATTTTAAACAATGTCATCAACAAGAAGAAGCCAAATTGTCATATTGAGAGAAAATGGACTCTCTTATGCTGAAATTGCAAGACAAGTTGGTGGTTCAGTGACTTGTTCTAGTGTACGAAAGTTCTGTTTACGTTATGAAAAAACGAAATCAGTGGAAAATAAGGCCAAATCAGGCCGAAAAAATGCACAAGTGCTGCTGCCGATAGAAAAATTAAACGGCTATGACTTCAAGATAAGAAAAATGCGTTTAAATGAGGCGAAAACGTCTATATTAAAATACGTAATGTTTAATACTAAAATACGGAAGTTTGCCTCTTCGTTATTTCGGCCCTGTTTACACATTTCATGGGAGGTAAAGAAAAAAATGTTAATTGCGGGAAAAACATGAATTCTAGGAGCATAAAAGCGGGGTTTTATTTATTAGAATACTTTGCAACAAATTTATACAGCATCCGCATTTACAAAATAAACGTTCTATGCATACGGCTATATACATGGGAGCAACTATTACTTTAATTAAATGCATGAATTTATACGGGAAATAGTAACGCATATGATATATTATTAAGAAAATGGAACATTAAGAGTACGATTATGTAACATGAAACACCCATTAGAAACAGGAAAAACTTAAAAGGACGACACTGATTTTTGAAAAGCACGCTATACTTGATACCGATTCTTTATCTACTAGATTACGCTGTGTTAAATACATTATGTAATTTTTTATACATAAAATGTTCAACTCAACTCAACGTAAGCATTTAAATAAACAAATTAACTTTAACTCTTCTAAAAAAGAAAAATTGTGAACGTCACATGATAATTTTTGAAGCGTGTTTGAAGAAATGTTTGAAGTCTAACAGCTATAATAGCACAGCCAATGTATGTGTCGTCACTGTGTTGTCATAAGTAGTCGCATGTGGGGCAGTCACAATAGTGTAAAATGTGATATTGTTAATTCATTACGTTATGACTGACAGATGACTATCACTCTGCGATTCCATTGTAAAGTGAAAAATCACGATTTTTGAGTAATTTGCAATATTACAAAACGGGTTATCTAGACAACACAGGGACGCCACATTGATTTATTTTTATGCCCGTGACAACAATGTCGTCAATAACAGTTGCATTTGATTCACGTTGGTTTCATATTTTGGTTTACATTCGGGTCACAGTGCTATTAGACAGTGTGTTAAGTCTGTTTTCAAGTCGAAACTCGCTACTTCTTGGCATATTAACCCATTCACGGTCAGGCTGTTTTCATATTTTTTACTTGGAAAGGGTTGACGAGGACGTGCTCAAAATCTTTATAAATGGTCAAGAGTTTCACATTGTAAAAAGTTTAGCAGTAACATGGTGAAATTGCTTTCCCCCCTGTAAAACACCTTCGGTAATGAATGGCCTATTGAAGTTCATTGTGGGCGCATCTGGTCAGACTTGTCAAGTGCAGGTTCTCAGCGTGATTGATTTGCCCACCCCATTATAATCCCCTTTCGAAAAATTCCTTGCACTGGCTAAACAGATAGGTGACATTCTATTCACATAGAAGGAAAGAAACATAAAGGAAAGAAAAGTAAAAGAAATAGAAAATGTTATATTTCCATTTGATTTTAAAAACTATCAAATAATAAATTCTAAACTATTTCGTAAATAACTTGCATTATATTAATGAGTTACAATCTAATGTCTTTTAATACTTTATCCCAGTAGGGATATTTAATGAAACACTACATCTCATTCCTCGAATAAAACTTGATTATTTACTATATCATCACTGTAAATATAAGCTAGCGAAATAAAATCTTCTAATATGTGGTATCAGATTCAGTTAAATTCAGATATATAATTTTTTTTAATTAAATCAAACCTACAAGGAATAAGTCTTTACGTATCTAAGATGCCTTAGATTGCAGACTTTCTAAATAAGATAATTGTAAAACAAATGGTTGTTATTTTTGTATTGTTATTTACTTCCATTTCTTTCTTTCTTTTCTTTCCTCTTTTTTGAACAATTTATTTATTTATTTTGTAGCTTCGGGATAATAAGTCTCCTCAGGGATCATGTTTTAGGTAGCTTTCAATACAAAAAGCTACCTATTGCAGCCGTTCGGAGGAAAGCAATACCAAAAAAATTTGGTATATTTTCACCGAACATGACCCCCATACCCCTAAACCACCCTCCGTTCAAATGTTGATTTATATATATACAGGGGTCGATCCAGGGTTTTTTTTCTTGGGGGGTGGGGGGTGGCATTTTGTAAAAAATAAATGTTATTTTTTGTGAAATTTATTATATTTTTGTGAAAAATAACATTTTGTAACGAAAGTTTAAATCCAGTTAATCAAACTGGAACCAAGCATTTATATAAAAAAAAAAAAACTTTTTAAAATCCTTTTGCCGAAGTTTTCCTCTCTGGTAAACTTGTTTGTTTACAAATTACACATTTTAAAACATCACAAAATAACAAATAAATAATAGTCAGTTTTTATGGAATAGAATTTTGTGAAGGGGCCAGGCCTACTTTATGAAATTGGTTTTTGTGAAGGGACCATTTTATCAAATTGATTTTTGTGAAGGGTTCCATTTTATCAAATTGATTTTTGTGAAGGGGCCCATTGTATCAAATTGATTTTTGTGAAGGGACCCATTTCATCAAATTGATTTTTGTGAAGGGACCCATTTCATCAAATTGATTTTTGTGAAGGGGCCCATTTTATCAAATTGATTTTTGTGAAGGGTTCCACAAATATCTTACAGGGAACCAACCATTTTATCAAATTGATTTTTGTGAAGGGTCCATTTTATCAAATTGATTTTTGTGAAGGGGCTATTTTATTAAATAGATTTTTGTGAAGGGCTCATTTTATCAAGATTTTTGTGAAGGGGCGCATTTCATCAAATTGATTTTTGTGAAGGACTATATTTTATCAAATTGATTTTTGTGAAGGGCCCCATTTTATCAAATTGATTTTTGTGAAGGTCACCATTTTATCAAATTGATTTTTGTGAAGGGCCCATTTCATCAAATTGATTTTTGTGAAGGTCACCATTTTATCAAATTGATTTTTGTGAAGGGTCCATTTTATCAAATTGATTTTTGTGAAGGGGCAATTTTATTAAATTGATTTTTGTGAAGAGCTATATTTTATCAAATTGATTTTTGTGAAGGGTCCATTTTATCAAATTGATTTTTGTGAAGGGCCCATTTCATCAAATTGATTTTTGTGAAGGTCACCATTTTATCAAATTGATTTTTGTGAAGGGAACCCATTTTATCAAATTGATTTTTGTGAAGGGGCGCATTTTATTAAATAAATTTTTGTGAAGGGCCCTAAATAGGCCCCAAATTTTTCCTGGATCGACCCCTGATATATATATATATATAAATGAAAACCCATGTAAAGGCAGAAGATCTTTCAGAACATACTCCCAAAGTCAGCGTTTTTATCCGAAATCCGAGGCAGCAGAGCAAGAAAGGGGAAAAATCGTGTCGTCAGGTGACACGAATCGCTTATAACTCGATAAACAGTCAAAATATATTTTACGTGTATATACGCTGTTTTTGTGATGTAATTTTACAGTCATTTCTGAATACTGGGTAGAATGTATAGACCGGTATAGATGTCGATCTTAGCAGAAAACTTTGCAACTTTGCTGCCAGCTTGGTGACATTGTGTGTGAAATTTCGTGTCAAACACTTATGTGTAAAAATCCAGAAATTAAAATTTTATAAACTTCTTTAACTGAATTATGGTCTAGATTATGCGTGATGAAGTCATAAGATTTTTCACGAAAACAAAGATTTAAATAAGATTGTTCAGCATTGAATGAAGTGGTCAGCCATTGCTTTCGATTTTAGAGACTTAATCGACACCTTGCATTTAATTCTTTATATAAGTTTTTTCTAAGAAAATGGCTTGCTTTGTTGAAGACTAGGCTTTGTGTCTAAACTTTTTTTGCATCATGCTTATTAATATACGCGTTTTTGTGAATTTTGTCATACGAGTGGTGATCTGTGGGCAATGACTGCTCAATGTTATCAACAGAAAAAAAAAAGATTTACATTAGACTTTATTTATAAATTTTTTGTAAGAGTAAGAAAATATGAAAATTTCGCGACAATATTTTCATAATGTTGGAAAGTGTTTCACAATCTAAGAACGGCACGACATTAATATTTCTTGTTAAAGTATTATAAGTAAAATTTCAAGCCTTGTTTTAAAACACGAAAAGATTTCATAGGTTAATGAAATATTTTAAATGACCAAAATAAATTGTGTGTGTGTGTTTTTTTTTAAATAAATAGTTTTAATTTACCTATTTTATGTTCGTTTATATTAATAAAGCATTCAAGTATTAAAAAAAGATTTTAGACACGTTTAAAAAAGATACAGAGAATTATTTTAGAGAAATAATTTAATAAATAATAAATAAATTTAATTAAAAAAAGCCATATCATAACTTAATGTAACATAAATAAAACCTATCGTGAAAATAAAAAAAATGATTAACTAAAAAAGAATATTCTGTATAAATTATTAAAATAGAAGTTCTATGTTCAAAATCAGAAAACATTTTGTCTTTTTAAAAATACAAAAAAGAAAGAAAAGGAAAAGAAAAAAGAGAGAAAAAAAATCATATTTATTTGGGAATCACACAACAACAGTGAAGTGACTATTAACAATATTCTCAAGGCGAAACTCTATTTTCTAACACAACCACAAATACATTTTTATTCTTAAATGCACGAAAGTCAAATCCACTTATCAAAAAATGAAGAATGGTGTTCGATTCTAAATCCTTTCAATAATCATGCCTGAGAATTTAATGTTTGTATATGTAAAAACAAGTCCGTGAATCTATTATAAAGTTTCGCATAGTTGAGCGGATAAAAATGTTTTTTTCTACAAACAACATTAATTGAATATTGTTTGTAAATTTTTGTACGTATATTCAAATTAATAAATTTAGGAAACATTAACTAAAACTGAAACAATTAGTATTCATGACTATATAAAGTTCATTAGTTTTCCTAATACACTTTACTCCTATACTAGCCTTCCACTGAAAAATGTTAATGCTCTTTTAACATTTTTTTTAAATTTCCAATTTTTTTTTCGTTTCACTAGAAATCATCTTTATTCTGAAAAATCTCCAGATATTGCAATTCTAAGTGATACTGATTTTACAAACTTTTATCGTTTAAAACGGTGTAAAAAAAGACGTCAACGGATATTTTCCACATTTGTTGAAAAGCCCCTAAAAGCCCAGAATTATAGCAACCTTGCCACGTTAACAATGACAAAAATACATAGTTGTAAAACATAATATTTGCTTGTTTTGGGGAACCTGTCTGTCAAGCCATGAAATAGTGAAACAACCGCGCCAGATTACAGTAAATTTCATCTGTGACAGTGGCAGTTGTACAAAGAAAACCATTTTCACAAGCAACAGCTAATCCGTTTGAGTCAAATAGTTTACAGGATAATGTTTAAACTATTATTTTCTAAAGCTGTTAATTTGAGTCATTGAGGAGGCGGTAAAGTGGATTTCTAGAGAGCAACAAAGCCAGAAATGTCTTACGCCGCAATCGCAATCTCCATATCTTTTGGATTGAGAAAAATAAGTTTTATACAAGGGTCTTTGGGATGGGTGTCTATGATTTCGGTCTTGTCTGAAAAAAGAAGTTAAAAAAAAAGGAGATAAAGAAAAGTACGGACATTTTAAAATGTTTTGATGAGGGATCGAGTCGATCATACTCGGACGGGCAAAAAAATTTCCAGAATCCCCCCCCTCCCCCCCCCAGCTACGGGCCTGTAACTTTTGCTGAAATGTTAAAAAAATGCGAGCAATTGGACTAATAAAACCATCTACAACTGCTTGCAGTCTTTAATTTAATCCCAACAATTATAATGGCAATTTTGAACATAGTGATCAACTGAATGTCTCTAAAAATGAAAAATGTGTGCATAATTTTCTTACATCAAATCAATTCTTCAAGATATATTTAAGGCTCTTACAAATATTGAGGAGTATTAAAATTTAATCAATCAATTTTATTGGTGTTCAGTGAAAGTACTAATAAAGTGAAAGTACTAATTCAGTGAAAGTACTAATTCAGTGAAAGTACTAATCATCATTTTCCTTTTAGTTCTAACAGGGCGTCTTTATAAAAACTAAAGGAAAATTATGATGACACCTGTACATGCCTTTGAATTAATTGATCAAAAACTTGATTTCTTCTTCCATTACGAAAATGGTGCTATTACATTTAAAAATATCAAACCAAATGTGAATGTTAAATAATGTCTGTGAGGTAATGTCTGTGAAGTAATATTTCCGGTCTTATCGTCTACATTTAGACATCCAAATACACATTTTTTACACAAATTATTTTTCTTTGGTTTCATATTCTAATAAATAATCTGCAATTTCTTTGTCTTTTTAAGAGTAAAAATTGTAAATTCCTATTCTTTTTTAATCACTTATTCGTGTAATTTTACAAATCTGACAAAATGTAATAAAAATATGATTTTTATCAGATTTATTTATATTGTACACTCTTTATATATTTATTTAATAATGCAAAATTCTGATTATTTATAAGAAATAAATTAAATTTCATTGTATAATTCTAGAAAGTTAAAAAAAATTTCCATCTGCATATATAATTCTAAGAAAGTTAAACTAATATTCCATCAATATATAATAATTATTCTACTATGTACTCTGAATCAATTAACATTCTTGAGCTTGCCTATAAATGTAACCTGTCTATATTGATACTTTTTCTGGTCCCTTCAGTATTGTTACAGACAGGTTTCACTGTTTTATTTATAAAGTTATGCTATAATTGGTATAGCAACAACGGTAAATTAGTAAATAATTTTTGAAGTGTAATATTAATTTGGTATTATTAATATTATTTGGGTATTATTATATTTGTTACTATTACAAAGCAAAAGTGCTGTAAGTAAAAAAAAAAGAAAAAAGGGAAAAAAAGAAAGAAAAATCGATTTTAGTTATTTAGTAATATATTTAAACAAAATAAATTGAAATACTGTTAGAAAAATAAAAACATATGTATTCATTAAAAAAAAATTAAATAAATTTAACATGGCAAAACATTTTAAATAATAATAATTAATGTAATGGATTAGAATCGTATGGACCAGAGTTTTAAAATAAAATAATAACTAAAACATGATATTCTATGAAGTTGCTTCATTTTTGAAATACAATGTCATTCTTAGCCTGTACAGAAAACGAAATTCTCTGAGACATTTTCTAACCAAATCTGTAAGGCATTCAACTAAAATACAAATAATCTAGTTGACAAATGGTCTACCTATACATCCATTGTATATGTGGGAAGGGGGAGTGTGCTGATAAACGCCTTCTTTACCGCCCAGTCTGGGGGGTGAGAAAAACGCACATAGATGGTCATGACCACTTAGAAGTAGAAAATCTGAACCGTTCATACGCGCCCATGACCATTTAAAAGTAAAAAACTTTGACCGCGTATACGCGTTCATGACCATGAAAGGGTTAATGAAGTCATTTTTATAAATGAATACACGCAATTTGCAGGTTCACATATTAGTGTTGGGCGATGACGTGATGTTTGTATCAAATTTTAATGATTGTATGAACATCATTGTTTTCGATTTTGTCAGCTGTTTGTCGATGAGTCAAGTCAATCAATAGCTTTTCATGCTGTGTCCAATCTCATAAATCTCATACATAGATCACTCAGCCGATCTCTGTTTTCTATCTGCGATGGGAGAAAATCGTTAACAATATATCGTCATAGCCAAACTCTAAACCAGACAATCTAAATCTATGAAGCCGTCAGAGTCAGATTAAAACTTACCGCGTTTCAGGTTAAGGTTATAATTTCGCAATGAAGTGTATTGGATCTTCCAATCTTTTTTGTTAGTAACTGGTATTGGTTAGGAGGCATAGTGGTTAATGTTATTCACTTCTATGGAGGATTTCGAGATACAATTCTGGATGTGGGGATCTTTTCTTTTCTTTCTTTTCTCTCTAGTTTCTTTTGGTTTTATAACCGTGGATTGCTGTCCGCAGTGGATTTATCCTTCAGTTCCATGCATATCCATTTTCTATAGGGGTCCCTTTCTTTTTTATGCCCTTTTTTGCCAACTGCCGGGTTTCATTCAGCTGTTTTTCAGTTGCCCCTCTCGCTATAGATTTTTGCCACTGCACTTTCCTCCTTCCCCTCCCCTTCTTCCTTCTCTCGGCTGCTGCCTGTTTTACGGCTTTGGTAGTTTACTTTCTTTACCGTTTTTCTGTTCTGGCCCCATCCTCCCCTTAAGCTTAAAGTAAAGGGCCCCTACAGAAAATTCATATGCTTGCAACTAATCAATAAATTCACTGTGGGCAGCGGCTCAGGGTGCTAAAACCAAAAGAAGCTAGACAATAAAAGACTCCAACTGTAGTCCGAAAGCCCTATAGAACTTAATAACAGAAATGGAAGCTATATTAAATGAACAAGGAGATGATTTTATGTGTAGAAATGAAAGTAGCATGAAAATCGAATGAGAAGAAGATGAGTAAATCAAGAAAACAATTTGTAGATTTACAGAGGCGCCATATGATGGTACGAAAGAAAATTTGTAAAAGCTTATAAATTTGGTCCGATCTATCCGAAATTTTAGGAGGGCGTGCGATATATATACAAGAGTCGCAAAAGGCAAAGAAATGTTTGAGAAATGAGTGGAAGAGAGGTAAATGGGGAAAAACTTATAAAAGAGGCATTTAGACCCATTACATCTGGTAAACTAAGGCCCCTGGCGAGAAAAACAAGGACAGTTTCTAAAGACTTAACCACAAAGCACGTGATGAACGAATACCCCCAGGGTAGATAAATAGATTTGAAAAAAAAAAAGCTTATGGAGGTGTCAGAACATAGAAAATAATTTTGGAAGCTGGAAAAGCCGTAAAACAGACAGCAGCCGAACAGTGAAGAAGGGATGAGGAAGAAATTATAGTGATAAAAATCTATAGATGGAGGTTGAGTAGCAGCTGAAAAGCAGCCAGAAGAAGTTGGGAAGACGACGCAAAAAAAGTAAGAGAAACCTTTAGTAAATACATATGCATACAACGGCAGGATAAATACACTGTGAGCAGCGACCCACGATAAAAGCAAAAGGAGCTAGGGAGATAAGAGAGAAAATAAAATACACCAAAGTCGGAACTGTACCTCGAAATCTCCTATAGAACTAAATAACACAAACAACTATACCTCCTAACCAACAACATATACTAAGAAAATGTTGGAAAAAAACATATTAATTATGACTAAAACATGACACGCGGTAAGTCTGAAATCCCCACTGCCGAAACTGGAGGATTTGCGATTGCGACGGCTCCACATCCCCGTAAGTTATTTTTCAAACGATCAAGCGATCGTTCATTACTATTTCTTCTCTCTCAAATCTCACTCAGGAACAAATCATTGCGATAGCAGAATTATCGAGCCACCTCATCACTACGATCAAAATACCTGCTAGTATAATTGCTAAGTTTTACAATTGCTGTTTTTAGTATCTCAGTGTGACAGTCCATAGTAGAATATCTCGGTTGAAGAATTTGGGAATTAATCGATGAAGTTATCGATTGCTATTTTCGACGATGGCGATTGTTCTCGATTGTTGAATCATCCTGAATCGCCTATCACTAATACATATTCAGATACCAGGAAGTTGTTTCTCTTTTCTTAGCAAAAGTAAAGTAATGTTAAGAAATAAATATCCTCAAGTTTCGTATTTTCGACGGCTTTACGCGACACAACAGTGACAGAGAGGAATAGATTATAACTTAAGATGATGTACATTTATACTTAAATGAAAAATGCTCAATCTAGATCTCGAAACAATTGAATACAATATTTTGCAAATTCCATGCATTTATGTATAAAAGCCATTTCATGAAAGTCTGAGAAAACAAAAAGAAAAAATATTAGAACTCTAGAATTAATCTTTAACAGTTATCTACATTTTATTTTATTTATTTATTTATTTATTTATTTATTTACAAATTCAGTTTGTGAAAATTAGTAACACACAAATATTGGCTGTCACTCCGTTATTATTTTATGCAGAAATATTTAAATTTTAAATAAAATTACATTTTCGTTAACACAAAAAGTTTTATACACAATAAGTCGTTGTGCCAAGTATAAATAAGTTAATTTTATTTGTTTTTATTTTATTTAAACTGTTGCTTCTAATACGCAAATAAAAATAATTTTTCCTCAGCTTTTAATATTTGGCAAAAATTATAAGAAATGCTTATTTTTTCTTTTAATTTCTAACCTTATATACCCTCGCGTTACTCGAGAGTATCACATTCAAAGTGCTACGATGAATTTATCACATAATATTTTCCAAAATACTAACAGTTTGCGAATGCTAAAACAAACATTTTCAGAAATGAAACGCAGTTAATTTAATTTTCTATTTTTATTTTAGATTTTATTTTGTTGTCAGTCTGAAATTTTAAAGGTAAATTTAGAAAATAAATTACTTTAATTAACTAATGAGTCATTTCTTATCCAAACGAGATTATAAAATTTTCTACAAAAGAAAACAAACTTTCTAATGGAATATTGCTTTCCTATAAAAATGAATGCAAATACTTTTTCACCGTCAATTTTTATCGCTTTAGTGAATGGAAATTATTGCAGTTAGTTGAAATGTATTTAAAAATATTTTTCTTTCATTTACATCGTGAAATGAATAATTTTCATTTGAGTATTGATACGTTTGCCGTATAAATACGGAGTTATGTAGAATTGAAGAATTTTTACTTTATATTAATTACTATTATTATTCCTCTTTAAAGTAATCGACAACAAAAATTATTTCATACGAAGCCGATTTTAAAATGTTAATTGTAATTTCTGAATAATTTCAAGCACATTTTTTAATTGATAAAATAATCTGAGAAAAAATGTCTGTTTTAATTTATGTACTTTTAAAGTCCTTTTTGGATGTGAATTTGTAATAATATGGTCAATTCAAGAAATTGTGTTAGCGTTTTAAAATATAAAGGGTGTTCTAAAAAAAGGGGTAAAACACGCGTTGTATTTTTGGATGTTAGAGATAAGTTGGCAATGTAAATTGCAAATATGTTCAAAATGAAATAAGATATGAAATAAGATATGAAATTATATCGGTATGAAAACAGATTATGTTAAAGATATATTCCTCACATTAATTTTCACAAAGTTACATTTGTAAAGTTTTTATACAACCCCTAATGCTTGCAATAGTATTAAGAGTAGAGAATTTCAAAATACAGGATAATTTTTGAAGAGCTCTGAAATGTATTGTACATAAGATAATTCAGACTGAAATTTTTTTGCGTTTTAATTTCTTTAATAATGATTTCTTATTATTATTATTATTTAAAACTGTATTTTTTTCTTAACATGACTTCTACCTGTGTAATGCTTTCTCTCGTGAAGCAGTTTTTTTCCTATTCGTTACCATATTTTTTATCTAAAGAATGCAATATTCAATTTGTGAATGATTAGTACTTTAACTGATGAAATATCCTTCTAAATGGTCGAGAAAAATGGGGTGTAAATCAGCTTTCTCCCTTTTTCATAATTCAGTTACTGGTATGCAGTATTTTATAATTTCTGGTTCTTGGAGAGAGTAAAAGTTTCTATTTCACCAACTTTGTCTGATGATTTATATAAAAATTTTGGCTATGATGTCTTAAACTCACACACAGCTTCTTTTTTTTTATAGGTTATAAAAAGGAAAAAAGTCGACAAATTTTGGGGATATTCTCCTTTAATGGTTAGCTGGCTATTGTATTAAGTTATTGATTTGGCGCATTCTTGGAAATCGCGCCAATCAAAAAGTTGCCAAACATCAGGGGCGTAACTGTAACAGATCTGTTCCAAAATATTAAATTGGGACTTTTTGAAAATTAATTGAGGTACTATAACATTAACAACCTTATGCCTTAACCTATTTTGAACAATTTTGCATTTTACATTTCGTACGTATTTCTAGCAAGTTAAAAAATTAAAGAACATTTCAACATTTTTGGGATACATTCTACAACTGTAATGCTCCTGGGGAAAATAAACGGACTAATGTTACATGAACTAAAATTTTCATTATAATTAAGAAAAATGTAAAATACAATATTTATTGTTTTCTGTTTATTACTAATCTTGGTACCTTGTCTTTATTTGAGGTCAACATATTCAAATTACTGCGATGAAATATTCATGCAAGATTTTCAAAAATATTTAAAATTAACGAATACTAAATAAATTTTCCAAAAATGAAACGCGGTTATTTTAATTTTCTCCATTTCTTTTACAGTTTAATTTTGTCGTCAGTTTAAATTATAATAGTAAATTTAGAAAATAAATTAGCTTATGAACTAATGCAACATTTCTTATGCAAATGAGATTTTAAAATTTTCTACAAAATAAAATAAGGTCGTCTAATGCATAATATTTCTTTATTATAAAGCTGAATTAAAATGCTTTTCACCGACAATTTTTATTGCATTAGTGAATGGAAAATATTGCATTGAGTTGATACTTATTTAAAAAGTATTTTTATTTCATTTACACCGTGAAATGAGTAATTTTCAATTAGGTATTCATACGTTTCCTGCTTAAGCATAAATTCATGCAGAATCGAATAATTTACTGTTCGCTATACTTACAATTGTACTCAATCTTTAAAGTGTTTCGGAATAAAAATTGTTGTATTCTAATGGGAATTGTCTCTAATATGCTTAAAGATTGTTTAACAATTAGTCATGATATTTTTTGAATGGTGAAAAATGTGTAATTCAAAAATTTTATAAAACCTTTTTAGCAGTAAAATGTGCAGATATATACATTTTAGGCACTTTAATGAAATATGTAATTGTAAAACGTCTGAAGAAAACAAACGTTTGTTGACTCTACATCATAAATATAATTTCTGCAAGACCAGAGTCTGACAGTGTATTAAGAAATATATCACACCCAGAAAAAAGTTTTGTTGAATCAACAAAAATTTGGTTGACCCAACAAAACTTTTTGTTTAAATATAGGTCAATGGAAATTTTGTTTGAATCAACAAATTTTTTTTTTTTTTGCAATTCCAAAAAAAAAAAAATATATCGTCAGCAAAAAATGTTTTGTTAATTCAAGTAAAATGGTTCAATTTTACTTGAATTTTGCTAAAAGAACCAAAATGTACTCCACTAAACATGTTTTGTAGTTTTATATAATCAATTCCTTTTTCTGGGTGCATAAATATCTTTTGTCATCAGTTTCAATCTTAAAGATAAATTAATAAAAAATTACTTTAATAAATTAATGTGTCATTTCTTAATGCAAACAACATTTTGAAATGTTTGGCAAAAGAAAACCAAATTTCTCATGTATTATTTGTTAGATTACTTTCTAATCAATATTTGCATTTACACAATAAATGATCTAAATATATGAATATAAGGTGCAGTAAGTACCATTGTTACTGTAACTAAGTGTATAATGCATATTGAAAGAGTAATACATACTTTATATATTGTAAAGCTGTATTACGTAAAGCTCCATTACGTAACATGAAACAGCCATTAGGGTCATGAAAAGCTTAAAAGGACTTTACTGGTCTGTATAATCTCCAACAAAACCAGTCGTACACAATACCAGTTCTTTACCTATCGAATGGTAATGTGATAAATATTGTATGATGAGTTGCTACAATGTGTTTAATTCAATAATATTTTAAAACATTTTTAATAAAATATATAGCTGTAATACTTCTAAGAAAAACAATTTTCTTTCAACTACATATAACAATTTCTGCAGCACCAGAGCCTGGCAGTGTATTAAGAAAAATATCGTAGTACCTTTAAAATTTTGACTTGTAAATTTTGACATAAACATAAAAATCATACAAACGAACAAAAAAATCAATACATTACATTATGGTTTTATAATGCAAAATTAAATTGTTAATTAAAGTAAGATTTTCTTGTATATTCTATCAAATAGTTTAAAATAAACAAACTCTGTATGTTTAACATTTTGAAGAGTTAGTGGTATATATTTCTTACCATTTTATTTTAGTTTCCAACTGCTAAAATTTGTACTAGAATTTTTGTATAAAATTTTAATTTTATTTCTTATAAAATTTTGCTTTTTACGTTAAAAAAAGTATTTACTTTAAACCTGTTCGAATATTTTGTTGCGTTTCCAACCTTTTAGCAAAAAAATTACTTTGCTCCTGAAACGGTTAGATAAATTTTGGTATTATTTAATTGTACTCTTCTAGAACACAAGCAAATAAATATTTTTTTAAGCTTTTATTTGTATCTACAAAAAATTGCTAACAGAAAGTTCTAACATCAGTACTCCCATGTTTTTCCAGGACACCATTTTCAAAATACAACGATAAAATGTATTTGCATTATCTTTAATAATACTTTAAGTTTACGAATACTAAATAAAGCATTTCAAAAATGAAACGCAGTTAATTTAATTATCCCATTTTCTTTTAAAGTTCAATTTTGTCGTCAAAATTGAATTAGAAATATAAATTTAGAAAATAAATTACCTTAATCAAATAATGCGTCATTTATTCGCAAACGAGATTTTAAAATTTTCTACAAAAGAAACTAAAGTCTCCTAATATGATATTGCTTTCCTATAAAACTCAATGAAATGATTTTCACCGACAAATTTTATCGTATTAGTGAATGAGAATTATTGCAGTTTGTTGAAACTTATTTTAAAGGATTTTTCTTTTATTGAATTCGTGAAATGAGTAATTTCCATTTATGCATTCTTACATTTACTGTGTAAACATAAATTCTTGCAGAATAGAAGAAATTTCTATTTGCTATTTGTTAAAATCGTAGTCTATCTAATTAATCTTTATTGACCACAAAAACTATTTCATTATACGTTTCTAATATATATTTCTAAATGTATAAATTCTGGTAAAATATACAATATTTTTTTATTGATATTTAATAATATATTCTGAATTTATTATTAATAAATCTGAAAAGAATGTGAAAGGGATAAAATGCGTACTTTAGCACGTACATTTTAAACACCTTCATTAGATCCATACATTTTATTATTATTATGTTTTTATCATTTATTATTATTATTATTATGCATACATTTTATTTATTATTTTACTACAGTTTTAAACATTATTAAATGATGATTATAACAAATAGAAATGTTATAAATGATTAACATTGGAATATATTAAATTAAAGGCAAGATTCTAAAATATAGTTAAATTTAAAGTAATTCGGAAAATTTAATTTACCTCCGTTGTATGAAATTTAAACTACAATAACTTAATCAACTTTTAAAAGCTGATTATCTATACTATTAAAAACCGTTCGCTTATCTATGTAACCTCAAAAACTCGAAAACCACAGGGCGCAGGGCTAGGAAATTTTGCACACGGGTTGCTAGTAGGGCGGTCATGAACGATTGAGGCAAAAAATTCGAAATTTTTAAATAGATTTTTGATAGATTAAATATTAATTAAAATCCATCTACAAAGAGATCTCATCAAAAATTCAAAAATACGCTTTTCTATTTTCGGTTGGTTGGTTGTATAAAATCTCCGCAGGAGTCATTAAATAAATCAAGGCAGGAATCATTGCAATTCCCAGTCGAGTGTTTAAAATCGATAGATCAGGGATTATAAGAAATGTAGACAATCAACTTAATTATTGACCGTTGCCAATTGCTAAAAACTTAATTTTAAAAGATTTTATCGACTTAATGAATGATAATTAGCTGTGTTTAAGTTTTTTTTTTTACATGACATATATTAGTATGATAGAGATTATTAATACAGAAAACTTTATTTAACAGATTATTTTTTAAATTTGCGGGGATGGGGAGGGGTGGGGGTCAACGACTTTTTATTAAATATCACATATATTTTACTTGATCGCGCGCCACCTGGCGGCGGCTTTTTCATTAATTGACCATCCTTATTAATAAATCCAAATCTGCTGCTCTAATTTCAACTGAACAACTGAACTGATTACATTTAACAAATTTAACATTTTTTTTTTATGCACCCGTAACGTTTAATCGCTGTTTTATATAGATGATACCGCTATTTTAGAATAACAATTTTCCTAAAAATTAAATTTATGTTCCTAATAAAAGTACAGAGCCCGTATTCAGTTGATGCATACCAACAGTCAAAGTTAGTGATTTGTTGTTGAGCACTTGACCACGCGCCTCCTCGAGGCCCCTCCCTCAAGGTTTTTTCTCTAACTGCGCTTTATTTCCAGAACTCAGGTAATTATATGTTCCGAACTTCTCCAAACCAGTTCCATTTTGCTAAATTATCTTAAAAATCAGCATTCATAGCTTCTGGGTGTACTTCTAGAAAACAGTTACCAGTATTTCCGAATAATAGTCTAAGCCAAATTTCAAATTAAGTTCCTAGCATAACCAAATGAATCAATCTTTAAAGATGCATATAGTGGCTCTTTTAATTTATCATTTGCTGAAAGGCACTTGGACATCCGCTCCTCCCGGCCCCTCCCTCAAGGCTTTTTCTCTAATTGTACCCTGTTTCCATATTTCAGCAACTAATTTTCCGATTTCAGTGCAACTGATTCCAAACATCATATTTAACTTAATAATCAACGTCTGTATCATTAAAATAAATTTGTGAGTAGCGGGTACCACTATTTCCGAATAACAGTCTAAGACAAATTTCTAATTAAGTTCCTAGCTTAACCAAATGAACGAATTTTTAAAGATGCATAGTCGTCCTCCTAATTAGTAATTTACTGAAGTGAACTTAAACATTCGCTCTTCCCCGGCACCTCCTTCAAGGTTTTTTTCTTTAACTATGTCTTATTACGTACTGAAAATCCACTTTACTATACCTAGATACCCCGCTTGAGACTATAGCTGTACCATTCTGCAGCGAGCGAACCGAGTCGAACGAACACGACTTTAGTGAGCATCTGTATACAGATCAGTTTCCTTCGCAACTGTCTAGTAACAGATACTCTTCATATAATATTAAATGGCATATCTCATTTTTGAATTTAAAAGCAACAGCTTTTATAGTTTTTCTAGACCCTTTATCTATATCATGAGATGACAGAAACTTTCTAAGTTGTGTCACATTTGTGTCATACTCAAATATTTGACTAGGTTTATAAGTTATTTTAGAGTGGAATATTTCAAAGTTTATAAACTTTCATAAAATAGCTTTCAAGTACATAAAGATTTTTTTATGCAGTTATTCTTTATGTCCGTTCTATTTTAAAAGGTTATATTTTTTAACGTATTTTTTACAGTAGTTTTTCTTATAAAATATTCTTTTGGAATATTGCTTGGTTCTTCCTTTTTTTAAGATTACTTAAAATTTGTTATAAGTTCTACGATAAATCTTAAGTAAGCAAGGTATTACTAAGTAAATTATTTTACAAATCTTATAAAAGAATAAACTTACTAAATTCAAATTTGAACAAGTATAAAGTATTGAAATTCTAGAGAACAAAATATTTTTTTAAGTTTATCTTATTTAAGCAAATATACAGTGTGTTTACATGAAAATAGTGAGAAACAAAGATAACCAACTAAATTTCGCACATGCCCTCAGTGTGCTTTATAGGAAATAATATTAATTATAATAATTCCTCATAATTGATCATAAGTAAAGGAATTACAACTCTTAATAACACTATTATAGAACATTAATTCAAACTAATTAATTATTTTTCCTACCGAAACAACACAAGAATCATATACGTAAAGATAATATTATTTTAACATTTTCACTATTGAAGGTATTTATTTATTTGTTTAACAAAGCAAATTGCCAGTTACTTTCTTAAAAACAAATTAAAAAGTAAATTATATTTTTCTTACCAATATATATGTATTTACTTTTCTCAGTGTTACAAATTAAAGTTGCCTATAACTTACTTAAAAGCAAATTAGTAGAAATTAAAAACTATCTTTTTTTCTATACTTTTTAGAAAATTTATTATCAAGAAATATATAAACATTCCAAATTTACTCTTTGAACACCCAAAGAGAAGTATTAAAAACACTTTCTTTAACTCAAAAGACACATTAAAAAAAATGTAAAGAAAAATATTCTGAAGAAAGTAATATCCTTTATGTTTCAGATTATCAAGTTACACTACTTTTTCAAAAGATAAAAAAAGTCAAAATGATCATCGTGGCTTTAAAATTGTTTTTGGTTTTACGATATTAAATATAGAGAGCTGGCAGAAATCTCCTCATAAAACGTGCCACAATATTAAAAAAAAATCTCATTTTTTTAGCCATCGTTTAACTTTTACCCTTTTTCTTTGACTGACGGAAAAATAATTAGAGGAGATTGTAGCTGATCAAGGTTGATGTTATAAACGTCGAAAAACTCGTTAAAAAATAACTTTCGAAGGAAAAAAGAAAACGATGGTAAAAGAAATTCTGATTTCTTTTTCTTTTTCGATAACTCGAAAGTTTGTTCATCAATGTTTTATTTTAAATTACTACATATTTATTTAAATGAAATCTAAATGCATAACGATTTTTATAAAATAGCAGCATTAGGTATGTTCTAAAGAAGAAAAATAGATTTTATTCTAAATTACCCTAATAGCTCTAATAGTTCTAAATAGATGAAAAAAATATTGTACGATGAATTTAGTGGGTTTTTTAGGAATGTAATGTTTTTTTACGTAGAAATTTGAAATAATTGTATGTTTCAATAATAATTCTTGTGCTCATATGAATATGTGAATTCATATGCTTTAAAGCATTTGAAACACTTACAACTAAATGTAAAAAATTAAAAGGTGTATCATAATGTAGTATTTTATGCTTGTTGTAATTTAAATATATTTTCTTTTCTTGAATAAGAAAATTATTTTTACTACACTTATTCACATTGTAAAATATGAATGACTGTTTCTGTTTAATTTTACATCAACGAATTTTTTTACATCTCTATATTCGCCAACGTTCATGTGAGCTTAAAAATACCAGATATGCGTCAAACATCGAAATAAAGCAGCGTGGAAAATGGGCAAAACTATTAAGGTTAAATTTTTCTGAACGTCGTGTTTTATTGGTCCGTGTACATGCCTGTAGAGTCGTGGAAAAAAGTAAACCCCTCTACTAAGTCTGCCGCAAATCATCGTTTAAAAATGTGACTGCTACCAATGTGCAATTAATAACGTCTACCAATTAGTGCTGAACATAAACTTTGCTTAGGGTAGAGTTACTCAAACATTTTCGAGCAGAGCCATTTCCTTTTCAAATATGTAGTTGAAATATCCGCATTTGAATTTTCTTCTGTTGTAATTATTAGTTATTGTTGTAATTTAATATAGAAAATCGCATTTGACATTTTTTTTTATTTTCTGCATGCGAAAAAGAGCATACGGATCTTTTATGAATTAGACTTTTCTCAAAGATTTTCTAAATGTGAATTTAAATAAAATCGTCGTGACCAAAAATGTTTTTATTATTATTATTATTATTATTATTGTTAACTTTGTTGTAAGACATCCAAAATTTCAATTATCACAAAAAACTATTTAATAACTCTTAATAATATATATATTTATATGTATATTTGATTATAGACGTTATATCAGGGTCACTTTGTAATTTCGTAATAAATGTAATTTTTTTTATTGAACAATGTGTTTCTTAACTAATTCATGAATGAACCAATTAAGTCTCAAATCGATACATATCAAATCGATTTCATTATTTTATTAACATTTTCCAAGATAGTTGAAAAGTGTTCATTATTTCGAAATTCCTTACTAGTATTTTGTTGGAAAGTGTTTCATAATTTATGCCTGATGCTTGAGTTTTATTTTTGTTTTTTAGTTGGTTGAGGCGTTATCATGTTGTGCAACATTTATCCGCTGCATTGAACGTCTCAGCGAATAAAATTATGTTATTATACTATATGGAAGGTTGTCATTGGCAACTATTTTTATATTCTACTATTTACAAAAGAATTTCTTTCTGGTGTATATTTCTTAAAATTGCATTAAAAGTACATTGGAAAGATTCTAAGGTGGAGAAAAAATCTTTCATACCTTTTAGTTTTGTAAAGAAATAAAATCTGTAAAACCTTTGCTGATAATTTCTTCCTGGATATAACTTTTGAACAAATACTAATAAAGCTAGCAAACACATAATTATAAGCTTGAATAAGTGCATGTAAAGTACTTTTAAGCCAATTACGTAGGATGAAACTGGTACTTTTATTCAGTATCAATCGAATCATTTTAATAGCATTTTCTCATAGCATTTTTTAAACTAACTATTGCAATGAGCAATGAAAATTGTAGTTAATCTTGCATTTTTTTAAAAAAATATTTTGCAGTTAATAAATTACATAATTTATTTTTAACATATCCTGTATTTCTACATTTCTTTTAATTCTTTATAGAGTAGGAGGTTGCTAGCATGAGTTGAATTCGTTTCTTGTTATATGCTGTTGTAAATATACATAATATTTTCTATTCCAACATTTGACTTCAATAAAATGTGTAATTGAAATCTACTTTATACACTATATATAGAATAAAACAAAAATTGCTCATCCAGCATCTTAATTATTTAATTGAATATTGTAATTGGTTTACACTTAAGCATTAATTATTTATATCTGCATAACTTTAATAGGTCGAATCCAGACAGCAATTACTTTAGTAATGCAGTGTATTAATACTGTTAGTTTTCCATTTAGCTCTGAAACAAATCAGCTGTAGAGCGTTAATGGTAATATGTCCACTTGCTTAATTGAGAGATTCAGTTATTAATTTTATCTTAAGTAATGTAATGCATTACAAGTTAATTATACAGTCAGTTGAAAAACTTATTGGATTCAGTTGTGGCTCTTTTTAAGTAAAGATAATTAGCTAAAACACCCCTTTAATAACTTATTTATTAACTAAGTAAATATCTATGGGAAATCTAAGAGTTTTTTTTTTAATTACATATTTGGTAATGAGGATAAAAGTTATAGAAAAAACTTATATTTGAATATGTAATAATTTAAGAATCTGGGACTTTAATATAATTAGTAAATAAAATACTGAATATAATTAGAATTTTTACTACATATATGATAAATCACACCTTATAAAAAAAATAATTGCAAAATATTTAGTAATCATTAACCTTTTTTCTGATATGTAATATCCAAATACTTGTATGCATGCACCCTAATCCAGATAATGTTTTATCCCATTTTCATAGAAGTAAACACTTTGATATAGATGTTAATAATAATAAAATGCAATGTATTCAAGATAAATATTCTTCAAAGCACAGAATTTTTTCAGACTTCCTGTAGATACAGGATAATTACAATATCTTATATATTAAAACTAAAAGGGATTTTCGTCAAATTAATTTTTCACACGAATTTGCCCTATTTGCGCATGCGTAAACTTAAATCTAGAACCAAACTAGTTTTAGAGTACAAACGAAGGAGGTAAGGGTGGCCGAGTGGTACAAGGCGCATTTCTTCTCTGTTCCGATCATTGTGTCGGTTCGATCCTCGCTATGAACAGAATGATTTTTCTTATTTTATTGGCAATAATTCATTTTAATAATGCCATATTTAATTCAGGAGGAAAAGTTAAATAATTTAAAATATCAATCTAAATATCAATAATTTTTCACGACATTTTAAAATATAATTTCATACAAAATCCGGTTAAAGATATAAAATAATAAAAAATTGATGTTTCTTTTTAAATTTATTATCACGGGCCCGGAAAACGCTGGGCGGTGGTCAGCTAGTAGGTATTTAAAGCATATTTGTAAAGAATACACAAACGCCATGCACAAGAATGCACAAACGCCATATATTTTGCATACATACTATTCAGACACCGGAAGATCACAATCCAAAGGAAACTTTTAAAAGAAAAAACATTATTCACATTTTTGACACCATTGGCAAAAGTGGCACTGCAGGCTGATTTTTGACCGCAAAAGAAGCATAAAAGTTGAGATGGTATTCCATTAAATGTCAGTCAATGTAAAAAGTCCCTTTTTTGTAAACCAATTTTACTGTTCAAAATCAGCCTGCAATTTTGCCGCTGTTGTCGAAAATGTAAACTACTTCTCTTTTCAAAGATTTCTTCATAGATAGTATGTATACGAAATATACTTGCGTGTGCAACAGTACATTCTTTATTATTGAGATATAAGCTCTTATGCATCAATTATGGCAGCTCTGTTATGTGTTTCTTTTTAGGTGCGTTCGTAATTATATAAATACGTAGCATCTATAGTCGTCATCTGGTCCGTCCGTCCGCAGCGCAAAAAGTGCTCTTCCGAATGATTTGTAATTTAATATATATAACCATTGCAAAGTTTCGTCGAGTCATTTCAAATTTTATGAAAATCGAATCAAAACTTAAAAAGATATTAATGAAAGTTTTCTTAATTCTATTAAATACTATCATACGTAATCTATATAATATATGGGCAAGTCATGTGGCTGAGGAAAACATATACGGGCTGAATACATCTATTTTCATATGCCAGGCGACCATTTTTAGGTGCGTTCGTAATTATATAAATACGTAGCACCTATTGTCGTCGTCTGGTCCGTCCGTCTGTCCGCCCGTCCGTCCGTCCGCATATAACAACGCAAAAACTACCCAACCGAATGGTTTAAAATTTAAGATATATTATCTTTGCAGAATTTTGTCGAGACATTTCAAATTTTTTAAAAATCGAATCAAAACTTTGGAAAATATTAATAAAAGCATTTATTAAGAAATTTGATTTTTTTTTTTTAAATCGGTGCTTTCTTTTTATAGGAACTTCAGAAGTTTAATCGTCAAGTGACCGAGAAACTTATTTTATTACAGAAATTAATCTGCAGACGATATAATTCATTTCACAGAATTAAAAATCATCATGATCTTAATAATTATATAACTAGCTGATACATATATATCTGAATATTTATATAACTAGTTAAGATATTTGTATGAACAGTGTCATAAAATATATACTTAACTAGCTGTTTAACCCGTTCTACGCACGGGAGATCATGAATTTAATTCTAAAACTGTAATTCTAAAACGTGCGTACGAACGCACCTCGTTTGTAACGTTAGACGTACAATTTACAACTTGTTATTATTGTAGTTGCGTACATTGCTTTTTTCTGTACGGTAGCCATTTGCAGACTGACGCAATCAGCAAATTTTCTCCGCGCAATGTTGTCGCGCCATCTACCGGCTTATGTGAAACTTATTTAATGTTTAAAATGTTGTTGTGTAAAACTGTTTTAAATTGTCTTTCCAATTAAACACTAACCATGTACGTACCTCATTTTGTTCTTTTTTTTTTCAAACATTTAATGCGCACAATAATTTTAGACCACCTTGTACATACTTACATATCCACATCATTGATAATTGTTGAAAACAGAAAAGAAATGTGGATAATTTAAAAGTCGTCACTCTCCATCAATTTTATCTGTATAATAATCCTCGACATTTTAAACGATGTTAGCTCTAGAAAATATTTTATGTATTGTTAACTTTTTAATAGAAACATTTTAAAATGTGATACTAAATAAATATTTAAAGCTTAAATAGTTATTTAATGAAGCCTGCAGCAAGGAGTTTCATGTTTTAATTTTATTAATAAAAATCTTAGATTAACATGTACAAATTGAATAGTTATTCTGAAAATATCTTTCTTCTATTTCATTTTTAATTCGACTTATCTATTATGAGTCATATTTCCACTGGAAAAATAATGTACATTTATTCTTAAATGTACAAAAATCGAAATTATGAAACATAAATTTCTAAAAATTTATGCATAAAAATCTATAAATGTATAATGAGATTTATTTGGAATCAAATCAGAGTTTGCATAATGAAGTAGTCAGTGTTATTAAATTAAAATGGTATTTTTGCTTGGATGCTGCATTGTGACTGATATCTAGCATTTAATGTTAATTTTTTTATTAAGTTATCATTAAAGTTTTTTTTAGAAAAATGAGATATTTTGAATAAAAATTAGTAAAAAGTATTTTATAATAATAAAAAAAAAAATCTTAGAATCTATAATGAAAGTAACGGTATTTTCTAAATCTATGTGTATTTAAATATTACAAAGTAACATTATCGCATTTCAACATAAATTGACTTTAACTATCTAAATATGTCTATCGGAAAGTATTATTAATATCAGTCTTAATATACACCATACTTTTCAAATATCTAGCTGATCAGATCCTTTATTATGGACACGGGATCCTCAATGAAGGAATTACTATGTCACGCGATCTCGTGAAATGTCACATTTCTTTATAATATATTTAATTAGTTATTGGTATGTTGATTAAATATTGATGATATGGCACTTTCCTGCAATGTTATTTATGTACATCACACTAGATATTGCATTGTTACAATCTAAAAAACTGGTTGAAGGACAGAAAATTTTTGGAAACACTGTTTTCCATAATTATGCGTGATTTCATAGAATTTCTCGTTATTCAAGCCGCTTAGACTGGAAATTTTTAACCTCAATAACAATATCGGGGGAGACATATATGCTCTACAGACTTGGTTTCTAGTCTGAGCAGTCCTTCTCGGGCAGTACAAGAAAAAGTAATTTGTAATGTAAATTGGAGATTTTTAGTAATTTGAGGAAGAATGGGCAAATCAGAAATTACATCAAAAACGGGAAAAATGTAATGTTAAAAGCAGTCTTAGACACCCCGCGTGATTTGACGGAAGTTCAGCGCAAATTGAACAATTGAGGAGGGTTTTTAGCATAAATTGGAGAATATTACGTGATTTCATGGAAAATGGACTGATGAAAACGGAAAATGTTCTATCATTGTTAATGAAAAAATGTACGCTCTATTGAGGATTTTTTCTGTGTTTGTGTTGTAAATAGTAGAATTTAAAAAAATAATCAATACGGTTTAAAATATTTTTAGGATATATCTACAGAACTGTAGAATAAATAACTTTTTCATGGCAAACGTTTTTTCCTGTCTGATATTAACTGATAATCAAGGAGATGTCACATTCTATTTCCCTATTAGACTGTATAAATTACTGATGAAACTTCACTTTCATTGGAGAGAGAAATAATTTATAAACAATCTTAAAATCTGCAATCAAATGAATGACTTTTCCATTTTCAATTTCAATTTCATTTTTTCCCCTTGAAACTCTTTATATTTCGAAACTAATTGTTTTTTAATGGAAACAATGAAACACGAAACACAAAATAAACAATTACGTTTGCTTTTTTAGGTTTTCGTTCATCTCACGAAACTCTATACGTCCCGCTACGTTGTCTGTCCGTCACAGAGGCGGTTCTCAGAAACCATATAACTTATAGACTTGAAATTTTGTGTACTTATAGCTGAATATCTACTATGAAGCTGCAAATCATTAAAAAAAAATCGTATTTTTTTCTGGAAAATGAAATTTATTTGGAATTATTAAAGAAAGGATAAAGTTTTTTGAAAGGAATATTAATCGAAACCCTTTGTGCGATCTTCGATCACACTTACCCTCTTGTTTCATTTCTTTTTCTCAAACACTGATTTCCGAATTGGCTATTTTTTTAAACATTAAAACTTTAATGTTATATCTAAAATAGCGAATAAATTAGCAAATTTCCTTCTGACGCTGATCTGAACAAATGACATGATGATAATGTTCTTTGTAACTGTGATTATTTAAAATATAACAATATAAAAGAAATCTGAAATCCCGTGTAAAATTTGTAGACTTTACTAATGAGAGACATTTAAGAACATTTAAGACGTGCTATTTATAAATTTTAAGAACATTTAAGACGTGCTATTTATAAATTTTCTGTGCTACCATGATAACATATTTCCTATTCGGTCTGTAGTGTTAAAATTAAACAATTTAAAAACATTTTGAAAGCAAATTCTAATTCTAAATTAATTTTAATGTACACTTAACACAAGTCTCCGTCTGGCTCGCTTTTTAAATACTAGATTTTTTTTCTTTTTTTTTAAGTGTTAGATTTTTACTACATTTGCAAAAAAAAATGTTTTCCGTTTAGGTGTCTGCAAAATGTGTAAGAAAGATCTAAAAAGATTTTTCATAGAAAAAAGTGGTATTCAAAAAACGAACCGGTTAGAAGCACTGTTGTCAGACAAATTTAATTTACAAAACTTAGCAAACTAATTTAATTATGAACAAAGCGTCTTTATCCGCAGGGCTCTGCGTTGATTTAAATAAATACTGCAAATTTATATCTATAACTTTAGTTTTTAGTTAATTAATTTATTGCTACTTTGTTACAGAATCTTTCATTACTATTTTGTAATAAAATGTTTCATTTTTGTACTTAGATTTTTTTTCATCGACATGTTATTTTTCTTTTAATTACTTTCTTTTAATTTAATTTATGATTTTTACTTATTTTAAAGTTCTTTCTTCTTAATTATTTAAGTACAATCCTTTTTTGTTCCTCTTTTATATTTTCTAGCATTCCTTTTTTAGATGTTATTGTTATAGCTTGTTAAACATAATTATGATCTGTATTATAATGTTTATATTTTATATTATCAAAAACAGAACGGTTTGTTATTATATATACATATTCATTAATACTTGAAGAGTAAAATTTAATTTACGTATATCATTACAGGAATGAAAATTATCATTTTGATAAAGGGATTAAAAATTGTTTAGTGAATGAAAAAATAATTACATTTTGAAACAGAATAATTATTATGCATATGTGATAAGCAAGGCCTTTTTTTTATTATTTTCTGTAGAAAATTACGGCTTTTAGATTTTCAAGTTCAATTATTTTTTGTAGATAGGTAATTTTGAAAAATTAAATATTATTTTAAAATACGTAATAAAGTTATCAATAATGGAGAATTATTTTATATAATACACTAGCAAGCTACGCCCGCTACGCTGGTCAATTTCTTTTAACGAACCTTTAATCAAACAAAATATTGGCATTTCATAAATAACTTTTATATTTTAACAGAATAATAAGGCTACTATAATTTGTGACTCGTGCTATAGCCAATATACACGTCAGGACACGTCGCCCTTATCATTATCTTTTTACACATGAAGGTTTCGCTATGGTACTCCATTGGAAAATTAGATAATTTTTTTAATTCAATATTTGAAAAATGGCATAATCATTAGATTTGAAATTTATATCAAGAAAAATAATTTTTTTACATTTCAAACGCAGTTTGTCTAACAATTTTCTGACAAATACTTTTTGAGCTGTCATTTTTTTCAGTAACTTCAAATGTTTCATTTTCCGAGATTAATCTGGTGCAACAATTAGCGAAAAACCCAGTCGTCAGCAACGCATAGTTTTTTATTAAAGAGGCTGTTGGAGCAGGGATTGTCACCACCAATTTGCCACCATCACTTTTGAAATCGGTTCCGTGGTTCCAGAGATTCCATAGAAATTGTAATTTAGAATGACTCCAGAACGCTTTTCGCTCATTTTACCCATTTAAATTTCGATTTTTTTTTTTTAATTTATTCTTAGAGAGCATTTACATCTTATAAGTAACTACAATGCTAAATTTCAAATTTCTTGCCCCTTCAGTATAAAAAAGTCGCAATTTTCGAACATTTTTCGATCCTGCACCCCATTGATGTTAGTGGCACCGACATAAAATATAGCCTATGTTGGAGTAGGGATTGTCCCCATCAATTTGCCACCATTACTTTTGAAATCGGTTCTGTAGTTCCAGAGATTTCATAGAAATTGTAATTTAGACTGTTTTTAGAACGCTTTTCGCTCATTTCACCCTTTTAAATTTCAATTTCTTTTTTATTTTGTTCTTAGAGAGCAATTACATCTTATAAGTAACTACAATGACAAATTTCAAATTTCTAGCTCCTTCAGTATAAAAAATAAAAATAAAACTGCCCAGTTAAACTGAGGGCACAGAATTCACAGGCTATTCACACTAATTGAATATTATACTCTTATTTCAAAGAATTTGAAATAAGCCCATCGAAAAATAAAGAAATAAACAATATATTAAGGGGGGGTGGTCATCCCCCCGTTACCCCCCCCAAAGTTAACTAATTAACCCCTTAAACTAATCAGGTAAATCTCTAATTACAATGAATATATATACAAAATTTGAAGAAAATCAGATAATTCTGCATGAAAAACCCATTTATATAAATTAAGGCGGGATTAGCCCCCTCCGTTCCCCCCCTTTATACTTAACCAATCAATCCCGAAAACTAATCAGGGAATCGTCTTAACCCAATGAACCTATAAACAAATTTCGAAGCAAATGGGATAATTCTGCATGAAAAACCCACTTATATAAATTAAGGAGGGGATTAGTGCCCCGCCCCCCCCCCTTTATACTTAACCAACCAATCCCGAAAACTAATCAGGGAAGTGCCTTAACACAGTGAACTTATCAACAAAATTTGAAGGAAAACGGAATAATTCTGCATGAAAAACCCATTTATATAAAATAAGGGGGGATTAGCCCTCCGTTCCCCCCTTTATACTTAACCAATCAATTCCGAAACTAATCAGGGATGCGCCTTAACACAGTGAACCTATAAATAAAATTTGAAGGAAATGGGATAATTCTGCATGAAAAACCCATTTATATAAATTAAGGGGGGTATTAGACCCCCGTTCCCCCCCTTTTTACTTAACCAATCAATCCCGAAAAACTAATCAGGGAAGCGCATTTACACAGTGAACATATAAACAAAATTTGAAGGAAATGGGATAATTCTGCATGAAAAACCCATTTATATAAAATAAGGGGGAATATGCCCCACGTTCCCTCCTTTATACTTAACCAATCAATCCCGAAAACTAATCAGGGAGACGCCTTAACACAGTGAACCTATAAACAAAATTTGAATGAAATGGGATAATTCTGCATGAAAAACCCATTTATATAAAATAAGGGGGGATATGCCTCCGTTCCCTCCTTTATACTTAACCAATCAATCCCGAAAACTAATCAGGGAGACGCCTTAACACAGTGAACCTATAAACAAAATTTGAAGGAAATGGGATAATTCTGCATGAAAAATCCATTTATATAAACTAAGGGGGCAATTATCCCCCCGTTCCCCCCTTTATACTTAACCAATCAATCCCGAAAACTAATCAGGGAAGCGCCTTAACACAGTGAACCTATAAACAAAATTTGAAGGAAAACGGAATAATTCTGCATGAAAAACCCATTTATATAAAATAAGGGGGTGATTATCCCACCGTTCCCCCCTTTATACTTAACCATTCAATCCCGAAAACTAATTAGGGAAGCGTCTTAACACAGTGAACCTTTAACCAAAATTTGAAGGAAATGGGATAATTCTGCAGGAAAAACCCATTTATATAAATTAAGGGGGGATTAGCCCCCTCCCCGTTCCCCCTTTATACTTAACCAATCAATCCCGAAAAAATAATCAGGGAAGCGCCTTAACACAGTGAACCTATAAACAAAATTTGAAGGAAAACGGAATAATTCTGCATGAAAAACCCATTTATATAAAATAAGGGGGTGATTATCCCCCCGTTCCCCCCTTTATACTTAACCACTCAATCCCGAAAACTAATCAGGGAGACGCCTTAACACAGTGAACCTATAAACAAAATTTGAAGGAAATGGGATAATTCTGCATGAAAAACCCATTTATATAAATTAAGGGGGCAATTATCCCCCCGTTCCCTCCTTTATACTTAACCAATCAATCCCGAAAACTAATCAGGGAAGCGCCCTAACACAGTGAACCTATAAACAGAATTTGAAGGAAAACGGAATAATTCTGCATGAAAAACCCATTTATATAAAATAAGGGGATGATTATCCCCCCGTTCCCCCCTTTATACTTAACCAATCAATCCCGAAAACTAATTAGGGAAGCGTCTTAACACAGTGAACCTTTCACCAAAATTTGAAGGAAATGGGATAATTCTGCAGGAAAAACCCATTTATATAAATTAAGGGGGGATTAGCCCCCCCCCCCGTTCCCCCCTTTATACTTAACCAATCAATCCCGAAAAAATAATCAGGGAAGCGCCTTAACACAGTGAACCTATAAACAAAATTTGAAGGAAAACGGAATAATTCTGCTTGAAAAACCCATTTATATAAATTAAGGATGTATTAGCCCCCCGTTCCCCCCTTTATACTTAACCAATCAATCCCGAAAAGTAATCAGGGATGCGCCTTAACACAGTGAACCTATAAACAAAATTTGAAGGAAAACGGAATAATTCTGCATGAAGAACCCATTTATATAAAATAAGGGGGGATTATCCCCCCGTTCCCCCCTTTATACTTAACCAATCAATCCCGAAAACTAATCAGGGAAACGCCTTAACAAAGTGAACCTATAAACAAAATTTGAAGGAAATGGGATAATTCTGCATGAAAAACCCATTTATATAAAATAAGGGGGGATATGCCCCCCGTTCCCTCCTTTATACTTAACCAATCAATCCTGAAAACTAATCAGGGAAACGCCTTAACACAGTGAACCTATAAACAAAATTTGAAGGAAATGGGATAATTCTGCATGAAAAACCCATTTATATAAATTAAGGGGGGATTATCCCCCCGTTCCCCCCCTTTATACTTAACCAATCAATCCCGAAAACTAATCAGGGAAGCGCCTTAACACAGTGAACCTATAAACAAAATGTGAAGGAAAACGGAATAATTCTGCATGAAAAACCCATTTATATAAAATAAGGGGGTGATTATCCCCTCGTTACACCCTTTATACATAACCAATCAATCCCGAAAACTAATTAGGGAAAAGTCTTAACACAGTGAACCTTTAACCAAAATTTGAAGGAAATGGGATAATTCTGCACGAAAAACCCATTTATATAAATTAAGGGGGGATTAGCCCCTCCCCCGTTCCCCCCTTTATACTTAACCAATCAATCCCGAAAAACTAATCAGGGAAGCGCCTTAACACAGTGAACCTGTAAACAAAATTTTAAGGAAAACTGAATAATTCTGCTTGAAAAACCCATTTATATAAATTAAGGAGGTATTAGCCCCCCGTTCCCCCCTTTATACTTAACCAATCAATCTCGAAAAGTAATCAGGGAAGCGTCTTAACCCAATGAACCTATAAACAAAATTTGAAGGAAAACGGAATAATTCTGCATGAAAAACCCATTTATATAAATTAAGGGGGGATTAGCCCCCCCGATCCCCCCCTTTATACTTAACTAATCAATCTCGAAAACTAATCAGGGAAGCGCCTTAACTCAGTGAACCTATAAACAAAATTTGAAGGAAAACGGAATAATTTTGCATGAAAAACCCATTTATATAAATTAAGGGGGGGATTAGCCCCTTGTTCCCCCCCCCTTTATACTTAACCAATCAATCCCGAAAACTAATCAGGGAAGCGCCTTAACACAGTGAACCTATAAACAAAATTTGAAGGAAAACGGATATTTCTATGAAGAGTTATCGCATTACGTACGTACATACATACATACAGAACCGGCTGGCAAGCTCTCAGAGCTTGATAGCCTGTTTGATAGCTAAAAAATCGCAATTTTAGAAAGTTTTTTGCTCCTGCACCCCCTGGGGTTAGTGGCATCGACATAAAATATAGCCTATGTTGTAGCAGGGGTTGTCACCATCAATTTGCCACCATCACTTTTGAAATCGGTTCGGTAGTTCCAGAGATTACCCCCTACAAACAAACAAACAATCTTTAACTCCTTTATAATATTAGTATAGATGACTTATTTATAATTCTACACTTCAAATAACAATTTAAACTCTACTTTTTCCTATACATACATTATAAGCCGAGTAGCTTTTCTGTCTATTTACATAAGTAAGTCGTTTGATATGAATAAAACACACACACACACACACACACACACACACACACACACACATATATATATATATATATGGCTTCACAAATGCGGTCTCCTGGTCGCAGGTTTTTTTTTTTCTTATTTAATTTTCTAAATAATATTTTACATGCACTTAAATAGTTTTATTATGCGAGACCGATCTAAAGTATATAAATAAACTTATTTTTCATAATCTAGACTGAAAGAAAACTTATACCGCCTTCATCTAGAACGGATAAGTAGTCATTTTCTAAATCCTTAAACTAGAAATATAGATTTCCAAGTTCTATTATGCGAGTCCGAGCTAAAGTATGTAAATTAACTTATTTTTCAGAATCTTCACTGAAAGAAAACTTATACCGACTTCATCTAGAACGAATAAATAATCATTTTCTATATCCCTAAACCAGAAATATAGATTTCCAAGTTCTGAGAATAAGGTAAAGAAATAAACTGAATAGACGAAATGATCTAGAATTTCTAGTCTATAGTTTTCTAGGTGATGAAACGATACATTATATTATGAATCGTTTGAATTGGGAGAAATTATCACTTAATTTCAGGAATAAATTCATATATCGGAAAACGCTCTTGAATTTGAATACGGGAGACTAGAACTCTCTGGCAAAGGAAACTAGAATTTATAAGGATGACATGGAACTATTTTATCTAGAGCCAAAATTTATTTTCAATATGCCAGTTGCAGAAATTTTTGTCAGTGTACATGCTTATTGCAATTACATGCCTACAATTGTTGTCATGAGGAGCATCTGTTAGCCATGAGATGTCTCATTATAGATGTAGCAAAATATTAATAAATAAACTTTAAAATTACAGCCAAACTTTTTTTTTTAATTATAAAAAATAAATAATAAGTTTATTAAATCCTAATTTAAGGTAATAAAAGCAGAATTATTTGATTGACATAGGAAGGAAAATAGGCGAAAATTTTGTTTTCCTCTTCTCACTTTTACATTGATGCCCTCCTCCCCCCTTTTCATGTCTTTGCAACCCTCAACAATATCGACATTTGAAGTATCCAGCAAAACGAGTGTCTCAAACATGGTGGTTAGTTAAGTTTTCACTGCATTGTTTAAGTTTTTACTGTACTGTAAAAAAAAAAGGCTTTATTCTGCCGTCCCAGCCCATTTGAAAATTTGTCTTCATTTTGCCGGTCTGGGTAAGGGCCTCGGGCCAAGTCCGAATCTGTGCAGACCTCTACTGGAAGTATCAACTCTATCTGTATAATTATCCACGAACTTTTTCCTGTTATTAGTTAAGTGAAATAGTTACTTGTATTGTTAACGTCTGAATAAAAACCTTTTTTTAAATATTATGCTTCATAACTCTTTCACATATAAGCGTTATTCATTGACATGTTCTTATAAAAGTTACATTATTTTACAATATTCCGAAAACTCTTTTATTTCGTGTATAATTGAATTAATCATGTTAAATACAGCCTACGCCAAGTTATATTATTCAGTTTAGTTTTCCTTCTATACATGAGAACTTAAGTGTAACAAGTTTTATTTCGATATTCCTGTTGAATAAATTGTATTTCCTTTCTCCATCAGTGAATTTTGAATTGACTACATTTTTATAACACCAAATTTGTGATGCAGTGTTAAAAATTCTGAATAAGCTCAATTTTCAGTCCACTAAATTTTCTGCTATTGAACTTCCGAAACGATGTAATAGCAATGCTTTTATTAATGATTTTAATTTAATGCAGTGCATTCTTAAGCAAATCTAAATGCTTGTCTAAAATCCACTGGAAATAACTGTTTAATTAAGAAAATTTAAGGTGTACTAAAGACAAATATCATATTCGGATTTCAGTGTTATTTTTTTTTAATTTATAGACATCTTAAAAATAATAACAATTGTCAAGTTTATTATATTAACTGAGCCGTGATATAATTGTGAACAAAATGTCTTAATCTACCACATATTCTGCTTCTAAAAGAGCTTGCTTTCCTTAAATAAATAACATATTTTAATGTATATTGCTTTTATTTCTAAGTAATGAATTTATTATTGCTTTGTTGTAATAGTGATTTTCCATTATTTTTATATTATAATAATTTATTTAACATAAAAATAATGTAATATTTTAATAAAATATTTCTTTGTTATTCCAATTTCTTTTTTTTTTTCATGAATATTTATTATTGTTTTATATTTTAACATTCTATCATTATTATTTTTTATTTTAAATTAGTACAAATTTCCTTATTTTTTTTAAAGGATAAATCTTCTTTTTTAGTGTTTTTTATTTTTTTTTATTCCCTTTTTTTTAGACTAGCGCTATATTTAATTATAATCAATCTACTTATTAGAAAAATTATTTATTTTTCTAAAGTAACTTTAGGAAATAGTTTTATGCAAATAATAAACACTTAATTTCAATACAATTTAAAATTAAGCATTTATGAAGGCCGGAAACATTTCAGCCCATTTCTTTTAAAAATTAATACGAATATTAATAATATAATGTTATTTATTTATTGTTTTACTCAGACCAATATTCAATTACATAGTGTAACAAACTATTAAAATAATAAAATAGTAGAACACCTTACAAAACACTGTAGTAATATAATGATAATTTAAATGCAATAAAATTCATTAGTAATTAAAAACAATTTGGAATAAAAGCATAATATATAGATTTTTTTTTTTGCTACATGTTTTAGGAAATTTTTTCATGTATAATTAACATTTATAAAACAACTAATTTAAAGTTACACAAAATAACTCTTAGAATTATTGTAGAATTATCGCAATTTGCGTATGTTACATTGTTCTTCAATATACCTGAGAATCTTATGTTTCATGTATACAGTTACTTTATCATGTGAAAAATATTTGCTGAACAAATAAAAAAAAAAGGTATAATGTAAGTAAATAACTTTTTAGATTTTGAGAAGAAAATTTAGGAAAATAAATAAAAAATAAGATAGTCTAGATTTTTTTTTTTAAGAAAGGCGATTCAGGTCGTCTAGAGTAATTTCGTTAAATCAGAAAAAGATGTTTGTAATCATATTTCAAAATAAATTCTAAGTATAAATTTGCAAAACCAATGCTATTTAAAAAAAAAAAACAAAAAAAAAAAAAAAAACGCATGAGTTAAAAATTTCTTTCAAAATAAATTTGCATAGAAAATAACTTAATAATGTTTCGGACGTATTTATTAACATTTATGAATGAAATCAATCGGAAATCTAAATTTAAAAGAACAGGCAGCATATTCATTTAAATGACCCACAAACCGTTTTGTCCATAAACTAAAAATAGATTCGCAATTCTATTTAAAAAACAAATTCTAAAAGAAACATTTTGAAAGTAATGCTTGTTAATTTGTACATGTTTTAAAACCTAAATAGTATACATACTGAAAACTTCTTTCAAAAGAAATTTGTATAGAACTTAGTTCATTTTTCCCATTTTACATTCATTTTTATCTATATTTTTTTTCTCTTAATTTTGAAGTAAACACATTTTCGTAAAGCTCCAGTTTAAAAGAAAAATACTTATGAGCATCAAGCTTTAATAAGTGCGTTTATTACGAAAAAGCTTTTGAAAAATGATACCTCTTGAAAGTTTCATCATTTTTAAATGAGTCATTATATTAAGTGTCTTGTAGTATTAAAAATGTATTATTAACTCCATTTACGTGAGTTTTACATAAAATGAGCTGCTCCATAGAGCTGAGAGGTGACTTGAATTTTTAGTACAAACTTATAAGGAGTCGACAATACCTTTTCATATTTTTTGTAAACTACTTAAGTATATGATGTAGAAGTATAAAGTTTTCTATTGAAAATGATATTATCCAGAAAGAAAATAAAAATAGTTTTAAGTCGTTTAGTTTACTCGGAGACAAAAAAGAATATTTTTTATATAATGATTCCATTTCAATGAAATGAAAGAAAATTTACTAAATGTTTCTTTTACTCTTTTTACAAAAATAAATATGAACTTATCATTTTAATTATATGAATGTAGCACAAAAAGATTTTAGACATATATATATTTTTTTAGGAATTGTTAAACATTGAAATATCTTGTTAGCGTTTCTTAGTGCATTATTATACTACATAATATTTCGTTTCAACATCGCTTTAACATGGCTTTAGTATTACTTTAATTTAATTTTAAGTCAAAAGACACAGCACAAAATATTTTTCTGAACAACTGGCAATTTCTGTCCCTCCTATGAAATAACATACTTAAATTTATTATGTGTAACATAAATATGCTTAAGTAAGTTTATAAAAATTATTTCATTTGTAAAAGACTATTGAAAATTATATTATTCAAATATATATTCTATTGAAAATCATATTATTCGGAAAGACAATAAAGATGGTTTAAAATCTTTAGTTTACTAGAAACCAAAAAAAAAAAAAGGGGGGGGGATATGTTTTATAGAATGATTTCAATGAAATGAAATGAAATAAAATGTACCGTCTGTTTCTTTTTTACATTTTAATTATATGAAAGTAATGCAAAATGGTTGAAGACATATGTTTTTCTTATAAATATATATTAATTATGAAAACTTCAAAATATCGTTTCTTAGTGCAGCATCGTATTACATAATGTCTCGTTTTAACATTGCTTTAACATTTTTTTTTAAATCAGATAATATTGCGCAATATATTTTTCGAACAACTGTCAATTTGAGTTGTTAGAAAAGCACTCCCCCCGCCCCCTAAATGTATTATAAGTAACATAAGTATGGTTAAGTTTATGAAAATTATTCTAACTGTTATAAATTTTCTCTTAAATTAATATGCCTACTATTAAAATATATTATTATACATATTTATTAATGGAGAGTTATAGTATTTTAATATGTATAACTGTTTATCTAATACTTTTTGCACAATCCATTGATCTTTTTTTCTTATATTCTACTGTGTGTTAATGTATGCAAAAAACGTAAATAAATAAATAAAAAATATATGGTCGTGTTCTTGCTTATATCCAAGAAAAGAAACTCCTTGAAAAAAAGATTCTCATGCGCAACAAAAATATGCTTAGAAATTAAAAATTATAAACAGTACATAATTGTACTTGTACTTTGCTAAAATCAGTGCAGAATGGAAACATTAAAAATTTAGTAAAAAGTGAAATTCTTCCAACAGTTTCGGCTAAAACTCTGTTAGGTAGGGAGCCGGTGACATCAAAAGCCCCGTGATCGTGGAATTGATAAAAGTTTATTTAAATCGATAGCAAAAAGTAATACGAACAAAATGAGCTAGGTATGACTAGGTTTGACAAGTCGAAAATATGTTTAATTAAATTAATTATTATTAAAAAGCTATAATATTTTACCGTTATTGCGAATATTGATCACTCTTAAAGCATTTTATAGACAATTTTGTGCTCTTTCAGAAAAATTTGGTATGACAAACTTAATTCTACTGAAAAAGTTTATCATACCTATTTTAAGGAAGTGGCCAGTGATAAAATTTCAATCGGATTTTGTTTTAAATATTTACCAGTGCCGTCTTTATTTCTCGTATAGACGCTGGCCAAGTGTCGGCAAAGGCGTATGGGGGACGTTTGACAGACGTTTGACGTACTTTCGGTCGCCTGCTCCACGAAATCCGGTGGTGTTCTAATAAAGTTTGTCATACCACGTTTTTCTGAAAGAGCACATAATTTCTGTAAAATGCTTTAAGAGTAATCAATATCCACGATTTTTAAGAATAATTAATTCAATTAAACATATTTTTGACTTGTCAAACCTAGTCATACCTAGCTCATTTGGTTCGTATGACTTTTTACTATCGATATACATAAAAAATAAAATTAAACTCCGCCATCGATGGCTTCCGATGTCACCGGCTCCCGGATTAATAGACATTCTGAAGGATATTCAAAGACATAATTTACTTGTCTTTGAATATCCCCAAGGATGGCTTTAGAATTTCAACCGAAACTGTTGGGGAGAATTTGACTTTTGACTAAGTTTTTAATGTTTCCACTCTACACTGATTTAGCAAAGAACAAGTACAATTATCTGCTGTTTATGTTTTTTTTTGTATATTAATGGACGGTGTAAGGTCCATCTGTAATGATTTCTATTTTTAAATATATTTGTCAAAGACGAATTTTCAAACTGAATATTCGGAAAAAAATGGGTAAAATTTCTCCAATCTATCACTGTATTTCACAAACATGAGTGAACTTCGTATGACGTTTATGTGTCAAAATGGAGCACAAAAAACATAAGATTAGCTTTATTATAGGAGAGAATTGTTTAAGAAGAGTTCACCATGCATGAGTTCTTGCTAAACAGTCCTAAAAAATGAAAACATTCTAAAGGACTTCCTAGTTGCTTGCGCAGTAAGTTTACATCCTGTCTAGAAGCAAGTGCATTTCGAATTCTTAAGAAACCACGAAAAAAAAATTAACTGTATTTATAATAATAAATACATTAAAGAGAAAATTTAATTCCTAAGAAGAAACTTAAAAAAATAAGAGTATATTAAGTCGAAGTTAAAATTTTAAATATATAGGAAAATATGTATGAAAAAAAATTCACTGTACAATTGTATCAAAAACTAAAAAAAAGAAAAAGGTACAGGCCAAGAAATATAAATAGCATACAAATGAAGAAATCCAATTCTGTCTATGATCTGATAGCACGACTTAACTCATGACAATTCATTTTGATAAATTATGTATAAGCGAGATAACTTGGTATAAATACACTGCAAAAAAATAAATAAAATAAAATAAAAATAAATGCTGTTAATTTTACGGTATAATACTGGAAGCTAGGGAGGCAGTTTATAACCGCAAAATTAACAATAATAAACCATAAAATAAGACGAGACACACTACTGCGCAGTCACAGGACTAGCAAGAAAACAGCTTTTTCTCTGTTTTTAATGGAGCAGGATAAAACTGTAAGTAAAAAACAGTATGTTATTGTAAACTCAAAAAATTTTTAGTATACGTGAATATCTAAACGCATTCAGAATTATGGTATAAGGGGTTTATAACATTAGTAGGGTTTTCAACTAGAAATGTTTTATAAACTTAATATAAATATTTCAAAATAATGTACATTTTAATATAAATTTCCATCTTATCAAGAAATGTTTTGTGCATAATATGACAGATTTATGAAAGTAGAACTATAAGCAGAAGTTGATTTCTCAAACACAGGAATATGGTATTGTATGCATAAGAAAAAAAAATCAGAAATTCTGGAAATAAAGGACCATTTTTTTCACGTAAAATAAAGCATTCTAAAGGGAAATAGTGAAGGCATATGAAAGATTTATAGCATTATTTATATAGGCAGAATGTCATTTTTATCTACAATGGGGAAAACGAAAATGAGGTAGGCGTATTTCAAAGATGGAATGGCCATGCTGGTAACAGTGGAGAAACGCGTATGGAAATATATTAAATCCATTTCGTTATTTACATTATTTTACATAAAATATTTTTCTCTGATTCATACGTCTCAAAAAAGATTTGAAATATCAACGAATTAAGGTAATACTATAAAAATTCAAACGCATAAGCAGATAATATTTTTTTATTGTTATTTGCTTTTGCATTCATCGTCTCATGGCTCATAAATGATGAAAAATAAATGGGTAAAGTATTTTTAATTATTTAAATCAAAAGGTAATAATATAAAAACTCAAAAGTACAAGCATATAATATATTTTTTTTATTATTATTTGCCTTTGCTTTCATCGTCTCATGACTCATAAATGATAAAAATAAATGTGTAATGTGTTTCTATTTATTTAAATCAAACCCGAAATATGAAAAATCTAAAAAATGAAAGAAAGAAAAAGAAAATAAACACACACAAAGAGAAAGAGTTGCAAATGTAATTTTCAAACAATTTCATTATTAAATTGGTGCAATTCTTTATTAGTTATTTTATGTTGCTTTTCTTAAATTATGTTTGTATTTGAAAAAATAATTTAGATATACTTTTGTCCTACGCTTCAAATCACTAAAATTTAAATCTATAATGCTTTCTGAACAATCGAAAAAAATATACATTTTGATTTGAAATAATTGTTGTACAGTTGACTTTTGTGCTACATTGAAAAAAAAAAATGCATAAAAATTACACTGAAAAAAAAAAAAAAGAAAAAAAATGTTAACATTATTTTCTTTTTTTCTTTTGCAGTGTAGGTAGAATATACTTTTTTAAAGCTTCTAAAAATTTTACTCAGACCTTAAATTTTCGAATATTTTACAAGATTCAAACTGTCAGTCAAATTTGGTGAGTAAGTATAGTTAAGTTAAAAAGAATTTATGTGGACACATATTGCAGTGATCCATTGTCCTCGTTATTGCTTCTTTTAAGAAAGTTCTTAGTTTCCCTCCGTTCAATAACAATTCGATCCACTGTTACAAATTTTAATAAAAATGTCTTCTTACAATTTGCTATTATTATTATTTTTTATTATTATTATTTAAGTATATCATTCAAGTTTTTCTTATCAAAATGCTTGAATTTGTGTGATTACATTGTGTGTATTTTACCATGCAGTAAAATAACATACATACACTGCGAAAAAAAGTGTTGATTTTACAGTATAATACTAGCACCCCAGCTGACAGTATTATACCGTAAAATTAACAGTAATAAACAGTAAAATAAGCAGTAATACCAATAAATTAGGTATGCCATCAGGTTTTACGCTTTAATTCTTTGTTCTTCTATTACACTTTACATTTCACACTCAATAGCGCCGACTGTCGGTGATTATTGCAATTATAACTTTTTTTTATCGTTCTATTCTTTTTCCCCCTTCTCGAATAGTAAGTGTCCCAATTTTGGTTTCATTCCGGTTATTCCTTCAAGCTACAGACAGCTCCAAATAGAGATACTTATATTATAACCTCCCTGTATATATATATACATAATAATATGTAGTAGGTTTTAGTACAGACGACAAAAACCCAATTAAAAAAAAAAACTTTATTGTAATGCAAACTTATATTAATAGAAACTAATGTAGATACTGAAATATGGGACCATTACAGGAAGAACATATGGCTAAAATCTGAGTAGGTTTAGCAGTTTATTTTTTCTAAAGATTTACAATGCATTACATTTCATTAAGTTTATTAGTTTACATATTCAATACTTTTAACGATTTGTGAATAATTCTAAATTTAGTCTATACTTCTTATATATTATTCATTATCAACAAATTTATTTCCAGTATATGTACTTAAACAATATTAACAATATTATTCTCTATATTTAAGACATCATTAAAGATTTTAATTTCTGATCGTGTAACTGTATATTTTACTAAAGTTGTTCAATGGACGTGCCTCTCCCAAAATATTCACGACCAGCGTCTTCATGTGATTTTCTTCAAAATAAATGTAATTTACTGCTACTAAATGGAGTTTTTTTTTATTTTCATGGACCTTGTTAGGTACTTTGCATAATATTTAAGCTCCATCAATCTTCATTACAAACATATGGATAAAATCTGAGTCAATTTAATAGTTTATGTTGTTTTTTAGATTTAAAAGTCATTAGATTTCATTAAGTTTGTTAGTTTACATGCAATAATTATAACGATTTGTGTATAATTCTAAATTTAGTCTATGCTTCTCATATATACTATTCAATATCAACAAATGTATTTCCTGCATATGTACAAACAATTTTAACAATATTATCCTCCATTGTTAATACATCATTAAAGATTTTAGCTTCTGACCGAGTAACTATATATTTTTCTACAGCTGTACAATGGAGGTGCCTCTCCCAAAATATTCGCGGCCAGCGTCTTCGTGTGATTTCCTTTAAAATATATGCCATCTACTGCTACAAAATAGAGTTTATATACAGTAGACTCCCTCAAATCCGCAAATGCAGCCCGTGCATCATTGCAGATGTAGAGGGGGAATTCAAGGGGTTTTCTATTATTACATCATTCCATGCACAATTTAATATGTAATTCTGGTTACTATGACTAAACACATGTTTTCTCATCCAGATAGTACATTATTATTTCTGAAAAAAAAAATCAAAATAGTGCTGATCTCAGTGGTGATTGCGACCTTTTTACCAAATACATTTATGTATTAATCAAGCATTATTTGATATTAAGTTTGGCTAAGCATGAAATAAAACCTTTTATTCACGATTTTTATGTAAATTATTAGTGTACCTTTTGAGGCAGATTTCATTGAATAATTAAAAAAAAAATACATCATCATTATTTTGCCTACTTAGCAAGCCTACCTTAGCATGCCTACTATGCATTGTTACATGACATTTCCCTTTAAAATTTTAGTGATGTTTTAAATTTTCTTAAATTTTTATTATTTTACTTACTTATTTTAATATTTTACTTTATTGTAAGCATATATTATAATTTCAAGTGCATTATCACGTTCAAATTACTGTTTAAAAATATAAACAAACCAGTGACCCGAAAAAATTCTAAAATCTGCACAACCTGGGGTTTCAATCTATGCGGATTTGAGGGAGTCTACTGCATATACATTTTTTTAGGGTTTCGTTCATATCACGAAACCCTATTACTCCCGCTCCGTTGTCTGTCCGTCACAGAGCCGTTCTCAGAAACTATATAACTTACAGGCATGAAAATTTGTATACTTATAGCTAAATACCTACTATGAAGCTCAAAATATTAAATTTTGAAAAAATCGAGTTATTTTAATACAGAGAGATAAAAAACCAAAATTTTAACAGCCTTTTCCTATTAAATTTAAACATTTTTCGTTATAGCAGTTGCCAACAATTAAAAATCCACAGTAAAATTCTTCCTACAGTAATTAATTATTTATTGAAAGATTTCTACGTGAAAAATGAAAATGAAATAAAAAGTTTCACCAATTGAAAAAAAAAAAAGATTAATGTGATGTCATATTGGTAATAAAACGGAAACTTTCAAACAGTTCTCAATAATACAAGGAGTATGAGTATGTGTATGTACAGAAAGCAGATTAATATCACGTCATTAGAGAATTAAAAAGAAAATTAATCTGACTTCATATTGGAAGTTTAACGGATTTTTCAAATGTTTGAGAATAATACAAAGCGAGTATCAATATGAGTAATAGAGAATAGTAAATATATGAGTTTGAGGAACGTATTGAATCATGATAAAACCCCGATTATGGAAATATTCTCATATTTTAACATTTTGAAGGTGTACAACATGTTTAATTTTGAATTTTTTTTTTTTTTAATATCGCATTTAGTCTACATGACAGATATTATTATGACACAGTATAATATATATATATATATATATATATATATATATATATATATATATATATATATATATATATTTTTTGTGGAAAATGAAATTTATTTGGGTTTATTAAAAAAAGGATAAAGTGTTTTGAAAAGAATATTAAGCGAAACCCTTTGTGCGATCTTCGATCACACTTACCCACTTGTTTTCATGACCTGGTTATGTACTTTGCATAATATTTCAGCTCCAGCAATCTTCATTACAAACATATGGCTAAAATCTGAGTCAACAATTTCATTTTTTTGAAGATTTAAAAGACATTACATATCATTAAGTTTGTTAGATTGCATGCAATACGTATAAAGATTTGTGAATAATTCTAAATTTTACCTATACTTCTCACATATAATATTCATTACCAACAATTTTACTAGCAGCATGTGTATTTAAACAATATTAACAATATTCTCAATATTTAAGAACATCATTAAACTTTTTTATGAAAAAAAATTACGATTTCAAAAAAGACCCCACATTATTAATTTTATAGTAAAACATTCCTTGTAATTAAACCATTATGTCTCCTAAAAGCAAATTCAATAAAATTTCATGAATAAAGTAAGGATTTCTCTCACATAGTAGTATGATTTGGGAAGATTTTTAATCAGATAATATTTCTTGTAAATAGTTCTAAATTTAAAATCAAACAATTTTTCATTTATAATCAATTTCTGTAAGTAAGTAATATTTTATAAACGTACATAAATTTAACATGTTGGAAATTGTACGTCAAACGTGACAAATGAAGTGCGTTCGTACTATAGCTAGTTATATAAATATTCAGATCTTGATGATTTTTAATTCTGTGAAATGAATTATATCGTCTGCTGATTAATTTCTGCGATAAAATAAGTATATTGGTGGCTTGACGATTAAAGCAAGGAAGCTCCTCTAACAAGAAAGCACCGATCATTATTTTTTTAAATTCAAATTTCTTAATAAATAATTTTATTAATATCGTCTAAAGTTTTGATTCGATTTTCATAAAATTTGAAATGTCACGACAAAACTCTGCAAAGATATTATATTTTAAATTTCAAATCATTTGGTTGGGTAGTTTTTGCGTTGTTATATGCGGACAGACGGACGGACGGACAGACAGACGGACGGACCAGACGACGACAATAGGTTCTACGTATTTATATAATTACGAACGCACCTAATAAAGAAGCTGAAAAAGTCATTCTTTCACAGTTACAATAACCTTATTAAGGTACATCGTCACTATATCATCATTTTTAATGATTCGCGTGCAGGTATTATAAGAATATCTTCAAGAATACATGAAACTGCATTATGGCGTCAATTGTAGGAAACATGATATTAATATCACAAACGATATTAATGCTTTATTGCCTATGGCTGAACTTATGCGAATGAAGCTTGATGCATGAATATGAAAACGAAAAAGTGAATATGTTATAACGCAAAGCTTAACGGAGGTCTGAAACAAAAAGATAAGACTAGAATTAGTTACTATTCTTAAAGAAAGTGATAGTTTGTATAAATATCGTGCTCTCGTATAGGGATAAAAATGTGTTTTCTCATACGGAAAGTAAAATAATAACTATCTAGAAGAGTTTGGGAGGAATATATGTGTTTATATCGAAAATATAATAGTTTTGTTTAAATATCTTTTAAATATTTTTATTTTACACCAAAGTATAATACATGTATTTAAATAATAATTTTATAGAAATAACTTTTAAATATTTATATTTTACACAAACTTACAATAGATGTGTTTATTTTATAAATATAATAGTCATGATGACCTTTTAAAACGCAGAAGACTCAGTAGAATAAGAAATTATATTGTTAGGATTCCTATTTATTTCGTTTATAATTAAAAAATGTAATATATATAAAGACTTATGTTTTTGAAAATAAACACTTTTTTTTCAATGTTGTAGTTAAGATAAGTCATTTTAAATTATTTACGCAAGACGATTATACTTAAAAGTAAATACATCTATTGTACATTGGTGTTCTGTTAGTGGTACGCTTATTTACAAAAATATGTCTCTAAATATATATATATATATATATATATATATATATATATATATATATATATATATATATATATATATATATATATTATTCTCCATTGTTAAGACATCATTAAAGATTTTAGCTTCTGACCGAGTAACTATATACTATTTTCTACAGCTGTACAATGGAGGTGTCTCTCCCGAAATATTCGCTGTCAGCGTCTTCGTGTGATTTCCTTAATAAATGCCATCTACTGCTACAAAATAGAGTTTATATACAGTAGACTCCCTCAAATCCGCAAATGCATACAGCTCGTGCATCATTGCAGATGTAGGGGGGAATTCAAGATTTTTTCTATTATTATATCATTCCATGCACATTTCAATATGTAATTCTGGTTACTATGACTAAACACATGTTTTCTCATCCAGGTAGTACATTATTATTTCTGAAAAAAAATCAAAATAGTGCTGATCTCAGTGGTGATTGCGACCTTTTTACCAAATACATTTATGTGTTAATGAAGCATTATTGGATATTAAGTTTGGCTAAGCATGAAATAAAACCTTTTATTTACGATTTTTATGCAAATTATTAGTGTACCTTTTGAGGCAAATTTCATTGAATAATTTAAAAAAAAAATTACTTCATCATTATTACGCCTACTTAGTTATGCATTATTACTTAACCATTACCTTTAAAATTTTAATGATGTTTTAAATTTTCTTAATTTTTATTATTTTACTTGCTTATTTTAATATTTTACTTTATTGTAAGCATTTATTATAATTTCAAGTGCATTATCACATTCAAATTACTGTTTAAAAATATAAAGAAACCATTTACCAGAAATCCTCAAAATTCTAAAATCTGCACAACCTGTGGTTTCAAGCTATGCTGATTTCAGGAAGTCTACTGTATATATATTTTTTTTCGGACCTGGTTATGTACTTTGCATAATATTTAAACTCCAGCATTCTTCATTACAACAGTATAGCTAAAATCTGAGTGAACAGTTTCATTTTTTGAAGATTTAAAAGACATTACAAATCATTAAGTTTGTTAGTTTACATGCAATACTTATAAAGATTAGTGAATAATTCTAAATTTTGTCTATACTTCTCACATATACTATTCATTACCAACAATTTTATTAGCAGCATGTGTATTTAAACAATATTAACAATATTCTCAATATTTAAGAACATCATTAAACTTTTTTATGAAAAAAAATACGATTTCAAAAGAGAGTCCCAATTACTAATTTTATAGTAAAACATTCCTTGTAATTAAACCATTATGTCTCCTAAAAGCAAATTCAATAAAATTTCATGAATAAAGTAAGGATTTCTCTCACATAGTAGTATGATTTGGGAAGATTTTTAATCAGATAATATTTTATTTAAATAGTTCTAAATTTAAAATCAAGCAATTTTTCATTTATAATCAATTTCTGTAAGTAAGTAATATTTCATAAACGTACACTAATTTAATAAAGAAGCTGAAAAAGTCATTCTTTCACAGTTACAATGACCTTATTAAGGTACATCATCACTATATTATAATTTTTAATGATTCGCGTGCAGGTATTATAAGAATATCTTCAAGAATACATGAAACTGCATTATGGCGTCATTTGTAGGAAACATGATATTTATATCACAAACGATATTAATGCTTTATTGCCTATGGCTGAACTTATGCGAATGAAACTTGATGCATGAATATGAAAACGGAAATGTGAATATGTTATAACGCAAGGCTTAACGGAGGTCTGAAACTAAAAGATAAGACTAGAATTAGTTAATATTCTTAAAGAAAGTGATCGTTTGTATAAATATCGTGCTCTTGTATATGGATAAAGATGTGTTTTCTCATACGGAAAGTAATATAATAGTTATGTAGAAGAGTATGGGAAGAATATATGTATTTATATAGAAAATATAAGAGTTTTGTGTAAATATCTTTTAAATATTTTTGTTTTACACCAAAGTATTATACATATATTTATCTTTTTTAAAATAATAATTTTATAGAAATGACTTCTAAATACTTATATTTTACACAAACGTGCAATAGATGTTTTTATTTGTAAAATATAATAGTCATGATGACCTTTTAAAACGCAGAAGATGCTGTAGAATAAGAAATTATATTATTAGGATTCCTATCTGTTTTGTTTATGATTAAAATATTTAATATATATAAAGACATATGTTTTTGAAATAAACACTTTTTTTCTATGTTTTGTTTAAGATAAATCATTTTAAATTGTTTACACAAGACTATTATACTTTAAAAGTAAATGCATCTATTGTACATTAGTGTTCGGTCAGTGGTACGCTTATTTACAAATATATGTCTCTAAATATATATTTTTTTAATTAAAAAAGAACTAAGTTAACAATATTAACAATGTAGTTTTTATTCTACTATATCTTCTGTGTTTAAATGAGTAATCATGAATGTTTTTCTTTAAACAGTATCTGTTTAAAAAAAAATCAGAAATAAAGTATAAATATTTCTTAGATATTTTATAATTTGGACTTTCATAAGATAAGAAGAAAATAAATTTGAAACGGCAAATAGTTGGATGTTTTCTACTACAGCTAAAACTTTACCTACGCGTAGCAAAACAACTTGATTAAAAAGAAAATAGAACTTTTAGCTAAAAGATTTTTTTTAACTGGAGGAGTGCCTATCAAATTATGACACTGCATCCTACGCAGCAATAGATTTCTTTCTCTTTTTTTTTTTTTTTTTTTTTTTTTTTTTGTATATAGTGAGACTGCGATTTGGTATTGAATTTATTTCATTCGATAAAATTAAAGTAAGGTTAACTAAGACAAATTTTCAATTTAACGGTAAAGCTTTAGCGAAAAACAATAGTGCTTGCCCGATAGAAGATACTTTATATATAAATTACTATAATTTATTTATTATGACATACTATATACGATATAGTTTATATTATACTAAATATACTTTATATGTACTGTATATTGCATTTTTTACTTAAAATGCAATGTCTTTGTTCATGCTTTAACTATATGCCTAATTGCATTTGTCTGACAGAATTTCCATACATCAAGAATCAAACTTATAATATAAGTTCAGTGGAAAACAAATAACGTAGTTTATTACATCACTTTCTTCTTACAGTGTGATGTTGAATGCATATTTTAAATATAAAAGTTTTCAATTTATTTGTTCTTGCTTATACAATAAATAAATAATACTAATAATGAATAATTTCAAATTATTTTAGAATTATTTTGTTATTTTATACACATAGGCATTTTGCATAATTTTTTGTTATTTATTATGACAAATGATATATAATGAAAAAATCAATGGGCAAAATAAAGAAAAACAAATTCCACGACATATCTCGGTTTTAGCAATTAAAGTTTTAAATTTCACAAGTAATTTTCTGGCGTAACGTTATTTCTCAGAAAAACATGAATAATTCTTCTTTTTTAATGAATATTTTTGCTATTTTTGTTAGAGGAGTATTTTAATATTTAATTAAAGTATAGTAATTAGATAAATTCTAAAGAAATATTTAAATGGGTATATTTAAGCATTAAAAAAGTATCTGACTTTATATTCTCGGAGTATTTCGAAAGGTTTTATAAATGCATTAAATTTAACCTCATTTACATTTGCCTGACATGAAGTAAAACATGTTTTTTACATCCCCAAAGTTCAAGGGCATTTCGGGCATTTCTTCACGATTTTCGTAGGTATTCGACAAAACGTCTGAAATAGGTCACTACCCCTTAATTTCTGGACACCAGTGTAATAAAATCAATTAGGGATTTATCATCAACTCAACAATTACAAGAAACCTTTTAAAACTATTCGTATCTTTAACTTTGTAACTTAAGAACTGTAAAATATTATTTGGTCTGTAATGTCTTTGACTTTCTATAAAGTCAATTTTTTATAGAACAAATTGTAAAAACTTTTCTATTTTTAATTTCACCTTTTTGCATGCCCATCATAAAGAATCATAAACTGTATTTAAATGCATGTAAAATAGCTTACGCAAAACTGACCACATGAACGGAAAATATTTAAATCTTTCCTGAAAAGCCATTAATCTTAATATTCTGTCCACCGTGTGACAACGTTTTTGTAACTATAATATTTTTCTAAAGATATCAAGAAATGTCTACGCAAAACATTTCTCTTTTCTCTTGAAAAAGATTTTTCTTCCTGCCATGTTTTATGTATGTCACCTTTAACATGGTAGTTACTTTTAAGAAATGTAATTCCTATATAAAATTTTCTTATTGATTTTTTTATTCTGTGACAAGACTTGTTCGTGACTCTTTTATATAAAAAGCATTATAATGGAACAATCTTTCTGTAAATTGATGTATAATATATCATTTGTAATTGGTAAGCGATTGTGTTATAAATACATTTACGCTCCTAAAGTATAATTGTATTTATTTCATTAGTCTGTTTAAATTTTACATTAGTAACATTTTCATTATTCTACTTCATACTGCCATTGGATAAATTAGAACGTAAAATAACTAAACATTATTAACGTCGGATAATTAAAAGTCTTTAAATAAAATATCACATTTAATCAGACATAACAGTTAAATAAAATACAACTAAAACATTAAAAATTGCTGCAAACGTTTCGGGCTATAATCTACCCTTCATCAGTGCAACTACGTACGTCGACCGGAGTATTTTCAACCAAATTTTCAACGTTAAGAGTAGAGTGTTTCTTGAGGGTTGGTTCATTGGTAAACAGACATTGCGCCAATTAATGAATCTTGTGCTGTTCTACAAGAGTATACGATCTTGCTCTAATGGAGGTTCATTAAAAAAATTTCAAGTTTTAACTGGTTAAATTTATTAACTGTAAACATGGTTGAAAATTCTCCGGTCGCGCAACCGAACTCGGAGACGGCGACGGAGGACCCGGGGAAGAGTCGTACGGGAACAGGTCTCGTACTCACTCCGCTCGGGGCTCGGGTTTTCATTGTTTTCTTTCCTGCAATACACTCCTCTTTTCCAAGATGTGCTTGGCACTCCCTACTTGGCGAATGCGATATGCGTAAACAAACTTATTTTAACCCCACACCTTAACCAGAGAGCGGTAGGGAGATTTGTTTGGGGGTTGTACTTAATAAATAAACAACACGTAGTGATGGAATTTGAAATGTATTGTGAGCGTTTAAAAATAATACAGCGGTAGGGAGATTTGTTTGGCGGTCGCATTTATGAATTGGTAATAGTAAAATAAATAAACAACACGTGGTGATGGAATTTGAAATGTATTGCGAGCGTTTAAAAATGATACTTTGCAGAATTTTGTCGAGACATTTCAAATTTTATGAAAATCGAATTAAAACTTTAGAAGATATTAATAAAAATATTTATTAAGAAATTTGAATTTAAAAAAAAAATCGGCGCTTCTTTTTATAGGAGCTTTCGAGGTTGAATCGTCAAGCGACCAATATAATTATTTAATTGCAGAATTTAATCTGCAGACGGTATAATTCATTTCACAAAATTAAAAATTATCAAGATCTGAATATTTATATAACTTGCTATAGTACGAACGCATCTCATTTGTCACGTTTGAAGTACAATTTCAAACTTGTTTATATAAATTTTAACGTAGAATATCATTGTTTTATTGTGTATTTCAATTATAATAAATAAAAAATATATTGAACAGATCTAGCATTTTAAAAGCGTTTAGATGTTGAATGTTTCATGCTGAATATTTAATGTTGAATGTTTAATTAAAAATACTTTCGCTATTATAATATTAAACAAGAGTGAAAACAGCAAAATAAAAAAAAAATAAAAATAAAGTGAAAGTTTTCTAGCTATTTTACTTTTCTTTTATATTATTAAAACAGTTCAGTTAGAATTCTTATAAAATAATAAATAATAAGTAAATAAAAATATAAATAGAGTAAAACAATAATTTGTATCATCAAATGATTAAGTTTTATGTATTAATTTATGTATTTCTGAGAAGTTTGCGTGTTGTTTTACTTTTATTAAACATTTTTTGAAACATTGTTTTCGATGACTGTAAACATTTATGAAATTAAAGTATGCTTTTTAATGAACTTTTTTCATTATCTGATAATGAGAGGGACTGAGGGTAGAGGTAAAAGCACTAACGAAAAAAATATAATGTATTATTTTTCTATTTTTAGCCATCAGTACTAGATTTTACTGGGGAAAAAATATATAAATGTTTTATTTTTTTAAGAGTGGGGATGTTTTCGAGGCAGGGAAGAGATTATTACAAAGTCCGTTAAAAATATATACATATTCCATCTATACAACTACGATTTCTTAAAATTTCACAGTTGTAGAAAAGCAGATAGGCATGTCATTAAACATAAAAACCTTTTAAATCCATGTTTGAATAATTTTCAACTTGTCAAATGTTTTTCTTTATTTTTTCCCCATTGTATGTTTTTTTTTTTTTTTTTTTTTTTTTTTTTTTTAATTCTGCAAAGAATAATCTCAATTTTGGGGAAGGGAAGGGGGGACTATGTTTTTTCGCAAGATCACTTTAAGAGATTTGCTATAATAGATAAATATTGATGTTGCAAAACATAACATTTATATTTAACCTAGCAATTTTGCCCTTCCCTACCACTTATTTTTGAAAAGAAAATCAGCAGTATATATGTATATGTTACGGTTTTCCATAAAGAATATAAGATTAATTATTTTTATAAATATTTCATATTTAACTGACATGTGTCATATAGATTTCATGATAAAATATAAATAATATTATAAATGAAATAAACATAATAAATAATATTTCATCAGATTTTATAATAATCAAAGTCTACTTTAAAAAAGAACAATAATAAGGTAGCTTGAATTGAATTCGGTCAGAATGAATCCATGTTAGCACAAAGATAAATATGTATTAAGAAAATATATTAACAGCGTATGGCCATTTTGCAGTCTCGAATCATGGAAATATGCTTCAATAAGAGGTGTTAAACTATTTTCATGTTTAAAAGAGCAATAATAATAATAATAATAATAATTGTTATTTTCAAATTATGTTCGAAATGCATGTAACACTCAATATCAATAATATTAATGACCATTTAGAGAATTACGTACATAAACACCAATTAAAAAAATTGACTTAGACAATTACATACAATAGAAATTCAGTAAAACAACAAAAATCCGTTATAGATAGCTTTGATTCTTAGCAGGTACATCATGTGTTGTATATGTATTATGCACTTTTCGCACGAATTATTGTATTCATTTTGTACGGATCAAGCCATTTTTTCCGTTTAAGGCAGGTTCTAATTCATAGATGTTACCGTACTTTAATTTTCTTCCCCAGAAATGTATACACTATTATTAAAAGATAATTTTAATTTTCGAATAAACACCATTTAAAAATCTGGGCATTTTTTGTAGAAATTGATGCGACGGGTCTCTTCTTATTGATTTTTGCACGGGCCATACCAGGTCAATGATTTTTATACGGGCTTAGAAAATTTCGGCCCGTGTAGACCACTAAGAAGAAAGTCCAGGTCAGGTCTAAAGTGCAGACCCATCCCGGCCCGAGTCTGAAAAAATAAGTTAGACCCAGGTCGGAAAAAGTGATGACTAAGCCCGGTCCGAGCTGCAGAAAAAAGTAAGTACTAGGTCCTGCACGAGTCTCTTCAATGAAAATTGGTCCGAACGCAGGCCGCTCTAGGGCCAGGTTCAGACCTCTAACACAATATATAAATTATCATAGATACCCATAACAATCCCCAATAAGTTAATTCCAAAGAGAGGTCGAATAGCTGGGTTTGTAATTAATCTCGTTAGGTTTAAAACAGAGCCGTTCTCTCACCGGATTGCCCTTATGAACTGCACCGTTATATAGGGGTGTGGCTGGACCGATGCGGGCATACAATAATCCCAGCACAGCAGTAACTCTATTTGGAACCTTATGAAAAAACATTGTTAAATTTTCTATGAGTGATCGGAGCGCGGCGCATCAGTAATGATAAGTGATGAAGCCGATGAAGTCGATTAGCACTTAATGTAATTGAAGGCGCTTGGTGCACCGACTGTACCATCATTGCTACGGCTCTGAAGAACCATAACGGACAAAAGCCCCTTTTTGATAAAATTCGTTTATAGAAAGATTTTTAAAACATTTTAACAGCTTAATGCAATATCTTTCAAACTTATTTATTACTGGACCTAAAATTTTTTTTTTAATCCCCCGTCGAACAAATTGAAACTTTCTGACACATTTACGCCCATTATTTTATAAGCTAAAGCATGGATGAGTCAATCGGAATAGAATAACGTTTCCCATTTTTCGATCTACATATTACATCTTGAGTTATGGGCGAATTCTATCGTATGACGTCGATTCTCAGGCTTTCGCGTCCGTAGCGTTTGTTAAAAGCTCCAATTTCAACAGTAGTTTCTGAAAGATTTTTTGTTGTCATTGAAAAATAGAAACTGCTTTTCGATTTCATAGTTTAATAAAAACGTCTGTCAATTTTATTCGAGCAGTAGGGAAACGAGAGATCGAGGACAGCCGGTGAGTTCACGGACGCACCGTGCACTGCCCCTGAATGCGAAGGTGAGGGGTGAAAATAAGAACTCTAAAATGCGGTTAAATGGACGAGATTACCATACTATAAGATGAATATTAAATTTATATACTAATTTTGAATGACGAACATCTTATGGAGTATTACTAATTAAGTGAAACAACGAAAAATATCAATGTTCAACGAAAAAAGCTGATTCGAAAACCACGGCAAAAGAACTAGTTGTTTTATCCCTCCCTAGAACACGACGTTCAGACACCGTGGAAAAGCAAGGGTCGTCGGGAGAGTTCGGCATATGACCTAGGACCGGTTCCTCTTATGGGGTTCCGGCGACGAAGCCGTCGGGTGTCTTCTGGCATTTCATCAAGTGTCTTCTTGGAGGTATCATCTGATTATGGGAACCTCCACGTATCATAACGACCTTTACTGTCACCACTCAGTAGAATTGGTGTGATGCGCAGATGGCAGTGCACCAACCCCCGTAGCGCATACGGGGAGCAGACCCTGAACGTTCCTGTTATATGTCCCTCAGTACATGAGTACGGCGGTTGAGACGCCAACGGGTGACACTAAGGCATCTGGCGGCGCAGCTCAGTGTATTTCTTAAGAATCTTTCAACTATAAGATGAGGATTAAACAAATATTTTAATTTTTGAACAATCATGACATTAATGAGTACTAATAATTAGACAAAACAATGCAAAATATTCATTTTTAAGGGGGAAAAACCGATTTCTTGAGAATTATTCAACTATAAGATGGGGGATATCATAATATAAGATGGAATCTAAACTTATATTACATGTCCTGAAAAACGGACACTTTAATGAGAATAATAATTAAGCAAAAGAAAATATCGATTTCAAGAAAAAATGCTGATTTTATAAGAAATTTTATACTATAAGACAAGGTTATCAAACCATAAGATGAAGATTAAACATATATATTAATTTTGAATGCCAAACACCTTAACGAGTATCAATAATTAGACAAAACAATGCAAAATATCCATTTTTAAGGGGGAAAAACCGATTTCTTGAGAATTATTCAACTATAAGATGGGGGATATCATAATATAAGATGGAATCTAAACTTATATTACATGTCCTGAAAAACGGACACTTTAATGAGAATAATAATTAAGCAAAAGAAAATATCAATTTCAAGAAAAAATGCTGATTTTATAAGAAATTTTATACTATAAGACAAGGTTATCAAACCATAAGATGAAGATTAAACATATATATTAATTTTGAATGCCAAACACCTTAACGAGTATCAATAATTAAACAAAAGAAAATATTGATTTTTAATTAAAAGTGCTGATTTCTTAAGAATTATTCAACAATAAGATGAGGATATCAACTTACAAGAGGAAATTTAAACTTATATTACAGTTTCTGAACAATGGGCACCTTAATGAGTGTAATAATGAAGCAAAAGAATATACTGATTTCAAAAGAATTTTTCAACTATCATATTAGCTATTCTTGCTGTAAAAGGAAAAGTACACTTATATTTTAGTTTTTGAACCAAAATACATAAACAATATTCAAAATTTGAGTGACTTTTAACGAATTAATTGATTTTTCCATGCAATAATAGGGGTTTAGAAACCAATTACCTATTTTTTATTGTATATGCTTGATTTAATTCTGTTTAGACTGCACATATCATAATTTTTATATTATTTAGACTTGATTTAACCGCTTATATATACAATGTAAACGCACCGGTTTTTTCTTTTTTTTTTTTCATTCCTAAAATATAGCATTTAAGAGGGGAGGTAAAAACCCATCCCCACAAACTGAGGGAATCACTAATTTACATATAAAAATAAGGATTTCTTCGGTAAACAAAAATTCTTAGCTTTAGTAATTTTTACGCAATTCCAATGATTCTACCATGTTTTTTCATGAGTTTTATATACAATTAGCGATTTTATATTAATTAATTTTCAGTAATTTCCATTATAAGACTAAAGCTTTTCTATCATAGAAATACCACAATCTAAAATTTCATTTAAGCTCATATTTACTTTTAGTTATACTTTTCTTGAAATTTTACTTGAAATCATAGAGAGACGGGGGCGTGAGCCTCCTGCGTCTCTCAACCCTTTTAACTTTTGTCTTTCATATGATTTTTCAGCGCATACCTCAAAATACTTTAAACCAAAATTTCATTCAGTTTCTGTGAACGGAATGATAGTTAGGGGCTCATATATCGGGATAGTTTTTTTTTATAATCACTCTGTACATGTTTAATCTTCATCTTATGGTTTGATAACCTCGTCTTATAGTATATAACACATGGGCTGATAAGTTCCCGGTCTGGCACACAGATGGCGTTGCAATCGCCGAACCGATGTTTTTTTAAGTAAATACTAACCTTTAAAAGGTAGTAGAAAAAATGCCATGACGATTCGCCGTGTGGATAAAACGTTAGAGTAGTTTTAGTTGAACGACTTCGTTGATAAACAAAAAAATGAATTTTTGTTATGAAAAGTGGTCGACGGGATAATAGAGAAGTATCGTTATTTCAATTATTAATTAAAATAACAATTGTGTCCTTAAATTCGTATATTTTGTTTATTTATTATTTTGATATTCCAATGGCAACGTTCTCCCGATTATTTGGCGTTACAGTTTGGCGATAGTTTTTTGTTATGAAAAGTGGTCGACGGGATAATAGAGAAGTACCAAAGCATTTCCTAAGATTTTCAAAACTGTTCCATAAATGTCTTAAATACATAAATCAGTATTTGGTACACCACTTTTTTGCAAGCCTATGGGAGCTTAAACATGGAATTAAATTTTGTGGTCCAGCAATTAAACTTATTCCTAAGCTATACCAAAAAAAAAAAAAAAATGTTTGCCCTTTTTAAGTGCCTTTTTTGTTAAAGCCTTGCTTTGCCTGCCTTTTCCACCTGGCATTTAAGTGCTGTTTTTGAACATGTTCCGAACCCTATTTTACACTTTTTCCACTTTTTTCAGTAGTTAATTTTAACTTCAGCTATACCATTTTACTTTTTTCCATTTATTAGACTCTATCCTTAATAACTTTTGCTTTACTTTTTTATTCCCATTGTTTAATTTTTCTTCTATTTTTAATTGTTCTTTCTTATGTAGTTAATACTACATTTAACTTTTCCCAACGGCTCAATATTTACAAGACACTTTACTCACAAAAAGACTGGGCGTAAAGTTGATCGCAACTCGGAAGCCCCTTAACCCTTTCCGGCACAGTGGTCCCACTCCGGGCACACCTAATTTTAATTCCAAACTTGCATTCGACACCAAGAATATTTAATAAAATTTTGTTTCTACAATGAAAGTTTAAAATAAGGAGTTCTTATTTTCGAAAAAAGTCGTTTGTAAATTCCGGTGTCAGTCAGTAATTTCTCATTTTACGAACAAACTCTGCCTGTGCCGGAAAGGGTTAACCGACATCAACTGTTCGACAACCTGTCCAATTCCCTTCGCTAATGTTAAACTTACAGGCGTATATATTCATATTTTTAAAATATCACCTCAGGAAATTAATACTTTTAACTTAATTTTTCTTAAAGGATGCATTTTGTTTCTTAGATGTCAAAATATTTCTTTAAAAAATGCTTAATTTATTATTTTATATGTTAAAAGCTGACGAGCAGTGTGTAAAATTTTAATATTTCAAATAAAATTAAGTATATGTTTTAGAAATATTTTGACAGCTAAAGAAAAAAAAGAAAAAGAGAGAGAGAGAGAGGATTGGAGAGAAGGGGGGAGAGCGAGAGAAAGAGAGAGATTCTTTAAGGATTATACACAGAAAACAGAAGTTAAAAATAATTAATATCCTGAGGAGATATTTGAAATATATGAATGCACCTTACGCCCATTGGTTTAACATTAGCGAAAGGATATATAGAGAGTTGACTGATCAACAGCCTTAATGACAAAATTTATGAGATGGACGAAAAAATGGTAACTCTGCAACTCACTGATTGCATAGTGAATACCACCACCATAGAGAAATATGCATCAAAATTTTTGATATCGTTTGATAAAAAATGATTTGCGCACGCCCATTCAAATATTATATGTTCTATTTATACAACCGCGATGTTTTTACATTTTACACAGACTGGAAAATAGAGAGACATGTCATTATGGAATATATATATATATATATATATATATATATATATATAATTATAATATCTATGAATTTCATAAAACATATCAAGTTCTATTATCATTCTACTTAAATCTCCAAAGAGATAATGAATGATATTGTGTATACAGAATACCACATAGCTAATAATTAACATGTGCAAACATAATATTACCATAGCTTGTGCTTCAATGGTAATTGGCCAAATTTTACTCATACCTAAAGAATATTGAAAAAAGAAAAAAGAAATAGAGAGAAAGGGAAAAAAAAAAAAATTATAAATTGGAGTTGCAATTAAGTAAATACAAATGGATTAATAAATTAAATATGAACCATATACAATGGAAAATTGGACCACATGAGAATTATATATATAATATATAGATATATATATATATAATTAACCAAATATTGTAGTTAAATTAATACAATATAAGAAAAAAGAAAATGAGTTAAAATTAGAAGTGTATTCGTGTTATTTATTTATTTTTAAGGCTGATCTGAAATCCAAACAGGCTACTTTGTGATATATTTTGTAATTCATTTTTGTTCGTAAACGCACGAAATTATCAGGTGTTCTTATTCAGAAGCTTTATAATCGAAAGACGTTTTCCAATTTTTGGTAAAGACAGAAGATTTTCAGAAAATATAGTCAAAGTTGGCGTTTTGAACAGAATTTCCGACGCCACAGCACGACAAAGGGGAAAAACGTGTCATCACGTGACACGAATCGCTTATAACTCGATAATTAATTTATTTATCAAAAACGGAAAATTCATTTCGATTTCAAGAGGCTTCAATAGTTAGGCCTGTAAATTTTATGCCTTCCTGTTTAGTCAGAAACGTGTCGGAAAGTTTCGCATTGTTAAGCGAGTTATTTGAGAACCACCTTATATCAATTAACAGTGTTGACCATCGAGATAAAGTAAAGTTGGCACAGATTTTCTTTGAAAATTTGTATGTGTCACAAATAATTTGTGACACAAGCAATCTTTATGCATTTTGTTAAATTACACTGTAGTACAATTCATAAGAATTAAACTTGTCATTTTCCTGAACTCACCAGTGCCATTAAATGGAGATGGGGATATAACCATTTTGAAAATTTAGCTCAATTTTAATTATTTTAGATGATTTAATGAAGTTAACTTTTTTTCTTTTTTATCAGTTGATATAAAATAATTATACACTCAAGGAAAAAGCTTTAAGCTAGGAAGAGAATTAACTCGCTTTTGCTTATAACAACATAAGGGCCATTCCATTGTGACGGGTGTGACATCCAGACAAAATTTTAAGAGTTTATATCTATATTTTGGGAAATAAATTAGCTAATAAATACCTGAAAAGTATTTTAACTATGTTTTTCCATGTATATGCTTGGATAATTGATCAAATATGTAACTTCAATAGCTTTCAATATTTAAAAAACAAAAATTTTAAACTTTGACGGGTGTGACTCTCTCGGGACAAGAGTTTTTCTTGCACACACATTTGTTAAAATTCCTGTGAATATTTAACTGTTTTATTATTAAAACAATTTTTTTCTAATGAAAGAGATTCAAATTAAACTTAATACGTAATTTTCATAATAAATTTTAATTATTTTAATGTATAAGAATTTTTTTCCTGCTGTGACGGGTGTGACAAAGAAGTGACGGGTGTGACATTGTGCAAAGTGTACAATTTGAAAGTTGTTTACAAAAAAAAAAAAAAAAAAATACAGTGATCAGTATAGAGAGTAAACTCAACAATAGTAAATATACAAAAGAAATTTAATAAAACTAACATATTTATGCAGTTAGTTTAAAACTGGTAGTGCCCCCTATTCGTTATAAGTGATGGGGGGGGGGCTACTTTTTTTACAATAGCAGAATTTTTTTTTATTGAGATGTCATCTTCCTCTGGCCAAATCCAGTGTGGCCTCAGAGGAATTATGAGTGTGGCCCACTGGCTTGCATGTATTTTAAGCTTATTTCTTCCTTACGTAAGTTGATATTCACGACATTAGCATAGTACAAGCTATTACGCATTTTGCTACTGGACAGGGAAACCAAAAGATAATCACCAATATCCAGACAAAATTTTAAGAGTTTATATCTATATTTTGGGAAATAAGTTAGCTAATAAATCCCTGAAAAGTATTTTAATAATGTTTTTCCATGCATATGCTTGGATAATATAACAAATATGTAACTTCAATAGCTTTCAATATTTAAAAATATAATATATTCTTATAATGATAATCCATTAATGCAGTTGTGACGGGTGTGTTGACATCCACACATATTTGTTTGATGTTACAAAGGTTTCTGGTAATTTCGTTCAGAGACTACGCCATATTATTGCTGCGCATGGTTCAATTAAGTATCCTGATTAAATCTGATATTTTCAAAATCTTTCTGTGGGGGAGGGGAATCACAATTAGCAGTGACTGCCACTTCCCTCAGTGTTGATTTGGCAGTCTTTCCCATCAAAAGGATAGTACTATCACTACTTACTTTAAAGTGGTGATAAGACTTGATGCCTTCCCATTTTCTGTCAGTATTTGTTTAGTTTCTAGTGTTTTCACTGCTGAGACATGCAATGCCTTTATTGCACCAATCTCCTGAGCACATTTAAAAAAATCCAAAGCAGAATTAACTTAAAAGTAAGTAAGTTGCTACCAACTCACAATTCGCTAAAATAATTCAAATATATATTTCATGATTTATCTTCTCTTTTTTGGCAAATTGGCCTTAATATGTTCAGGAACAAGAATGATTTAACCTTACACTTCATTAAAAAAATATTTAAATATATTTCAAAACAATTTAAAATGTTATCATACCAGTCACAAGAATTTTGCCAACCCGTCACAAGGTTTTGTCACACCCGTCACCCTAAAATTTCACACAAAATAAAAATTTAATGAATTTTTAACGTTTTGCAGTTATTCAGACTTCAATAGTTAGACTTTCCGAAAGTTTCATATATTTTCATGGAAAAATGCATTTTGTATAATAACTTAAGCATCTTTTTTGTGACGGGTGTGACAGAGAGACAGGGTAAATGTATTTGTATTAAAAATCGGGACTTTTAAATTTTTTTGAAAAATTAAGTGTTTCAAAAGCTACACAAAGGTCACAAATAGTAATATATGCACATATATGGAAAATGCTGCTGTTTTAAATATTGCTTCTGGCAGAATGAAAATACCCTATTTTACAGGCTGAAAGTTTTTCAAATTTTTCCAACTTTGAGCCTAGATAAATTATAAAAAAAAATATTTTTAGAGATTAGTTCTCTGTAATTTCATATGCGTCATATTGTTACCTTTAATTGGATATATTATTTGTAGTAATAAAAGACATTTGAAATTTCAACCCTCATGTCCACTTTTTCATGGAAATGCCCATAAGCACAGCATTTTTTTAAAATGCTTTTTTTTTTTTTTTGTAATTACGCAAAAATACTTTCATAAGCAGAACAAAACTCGCCCTACTGGACTTCATTATAAAGGCGCTGGTACAACAATACCAATACAGTATAGTGGTATGAATAGATCTTCTCCCGTTTCTTGGAAAACACAGAGAGATTCCCCTGACCAAAATAAGATATACATGGGAAATGAAAAGGGACCCTACCATTGTGAAATTTTAGGGAAGTTAAATAAATGTGTGACAGAATGATGCATAACATTTATGTTATAAACAGCTCAAAACTTGTCATTTGAACAATCACGATGGAAAAAATATATTATTACATTTCAGCATGCAATGGTTATCTTATTTCCTCTTATAACTGAACTGTTTTCTTGAGAATCTGAGTGTAACATATGCATAAAGCAAATTTATCATGAACATTGAATTATGACATTAAAATTTTCATAACCGAAGATATAGGGAAATTAGTTGAAATAAAACCATAAAATCTTTAATATGCACACTATTAATTAAGAATTAATTTTCGTTTAAATATATTTGTTTAGTTAAATATATTATATTATATTGTTATTAAATATATTATATTGTTTAATTTTTTTAACTAGCACCTTACAAGACGCATACCTTACAAATACATTTACACCTTACAGATACTGTGACATTATGCTTAGATAAGAAACAATTTCAATTACAGTACCACATTTTAAAAAATTAATCAATGGTAAACTCAGAGGGGACGGGGGATATGAATTCCTAATTTCGATCGCAGAAATCTTCTGTTAAATATATCGAAAATTCTATTGGAAATTAGTGATATCCACACATTGTATGACCATTTTGAAGTCCCGAATAATATAAATACACCTCAAGAAGAGATGCTGAAATGTTTTCTTGGTTAAAAGAACAAAATATTTAATTACATTAAATGATTCTGTACATGCTTTATATTTTCCCCCACAATGTATTGTAAAATGTTCCTGAAAAAAAAAGTATTATTTTCTCAATTTTAAAGACGATCTTTAAACTTTTAAAAATGTTCCATCCATATACTTAAAGCTAACCTGCTTTTTAGTTTTTCGTGCAAAAATGCCTTTTATAGGCATGCGCGAGCATTCAGCTAATCAGCTAGAGGCTTTTACTATCTTCAGACGCGATATTTCAGCCAATGAGGTGAAGGCTTTTTCCTCTCTCTAGAAGCTTATGTGGATTACTACGACTCCATTTGGTTGTTCGGTTGTTGAAACTTTATGGATTTCTTTTATTAAGGTATTTTTTCATTTTACCGTATTTATTTTCTTTTTAAGTCGTATGTATTTTATTACTTTGAATTTTTTATAACTAACCCCTTTTTTTGAGAGAGAGAGAGAGATTTCGTGGCACGAAATTCCGCGAATCGTTTCCGATGTAAACAAGTGTAAAATTTCAGTTTTTTAAACTTAATATGTAATTCTGTGTGATATGATTAAATTCAGGTTTTCTCAGCGACGATCACAGTATTTTTACCAAAAAATTTTTGTATTAATCAAGCTTTTTTGGTTATTAAGCATAGCTAAACACGAAAGAAAACTTTGTTATTTTAAGATTTTGATGTGAATTATTTGCGTACATTTATAAGGCGAGTTTCACTGAATAATTCAAGAAAAAAAAAATCTCATCATTATACATATTTAGTTACGCATTATTAATTATTTACTTGGCCTTTACTTTTAATATTTCAAACTTACAGCTGAATGTAACTATTAAAACATTTGAAATACTGTATTCGTAAAATGAAATTTCAGCTTAAACACTCGACAATTACTTTTACTTATGCATTAATTATTTACTTGGCCTTTAATTTTAATATTTCAAACTTACAGCTGAATGTAACTATTAAAACATTTGAAATACTGTATTCGTAAAATGAAATTAGCTTAAACACTCGACAATTACTTTTAGTTATGCATTATTAATTATTTACTTGGCCTTTACTTTTAATATTTCAAACTTACAGTTGAATGTAACTATTAAAACATTTGAAATACTGTATTCGTAAAATGAAATTTCAGCTTAAACACTCGACAATTACTTTTAGTTATGCATTATTAATTATTTACTTGGCCTTTACTTTTAATATTTCAAACTTACAGCTGAATGTAATTATTAAAACATTTGAAATACTGTTTTCGTAAAATGAAATTTCAGCTTAAACACTCGACAATTACTTTTAGGTTAAATTCAGGTTTTCTCAGTGACGATCACAGTATTTTTACCAAATAATTAAAAGTACTACATGCATGCATCTATCTATCTATCTATCTATCTATATTAGAAATTGTGCAGGTTTCTGGTCACTGTTTTGTTTACATATTTTAAACAAAAATTTCAATTTAATAATGCACTGAAAATTATAATGAATGCTTACAATTAAACACAACAACACAAAACAAAAAATTTCACAAAAACACATTATTTCCCCGATATTTTCCCACAACTAATCAATAAATTTCATGATATTTTATTGCGATTTTAAACCATGAACTTTAGTACTTTTCTGTTATACGGACACTATGCCAAAATGTATGTATGTATGTAAATATATGTATGTATGTTTGGCGACAATGGTGTACGTATAACGGAAAAGTGCCTGAATTATTATTTTTATATATATATATAAAATATGAACATAATTGGCGACACAGCAAGTTTTCTGGATTTCTCCCTGGCTCTCTAACCACATTGTTAACAAAACAAAAAATTCACGAAAAACACATTATTTCCCCGATATTTTCCCACAACTGATCAATAAATTTCATGATATTTTATTGTGATTTTAAACCATGAACTTTAGTACTTTTCTGTTATACGGACACTATGCCAAAATGTATGTATGTATGTATGTTTGGCGACAATGGTGTCCGTATAACGGAAAAGTGCCTGAATTATTATTTTTTTATATATATATAAAATATAAACATAATTGGCGACACAGCAAGTTTTCTGGATGTGAAAGGCGGAGATGAATTTCATTCATTCAATGACCTTTTTAAAAGTTTCAAGTTTGGATTGAGTGCACATGAACATAGAAACCGATACCTATTTCTATGTTTATGATTGAGTTATTTGGATATCTTTTCGTATAGCACAGAAAATCATTTCTCCCGCTTTCGTAATACAGATAAATTCTGGTGTATTTTGTTTCTTCTTTTTATATCATAAGTACTTTTCTACTTTAAATTTTTTTAACCTAATAGTAATTGTCGCGTTTCTAAGCTGAAATTTCATTTTTCGAATGCAGTATTTCAAATGTTTTAATAATTACATTCAGCTGTAAGTTTGAAATATTTAAAATATTAAAAGTAAAGGTCAAGTAAATAATTAATAATGCATAACTAAATATGTATAATGATCAGAATGACATATTAAAATGTGTACAGAATGACATGAAAATTTTAAAAAACTGAAATTTTGCACTTGCAACTTAATTGTAAATTTCATTGTTTACATTGGAAACGATTTGTGGATTTTAAGAATTTGCGGAACTTCGTGTCACCAAATTACTAAATCTCTCTCTCTCACTCTCCAAAAAAAAAAAAGGGTTAGTTTAAAAAAATTCAAAGTAGCAAAATACATACAACACAAAAATAAAATAAATACGGTAAAATGAAAAAATTACTTTAATAATAGAAATCCATAAATTTTCAACGACGACATCAAACGAATGCGACAGATCGACGAACATTGTGTTTTTTAAGCGACTGATCGACGAACCTTGCGTTTTTTGGGGACATATCGACGAAGTTTGCGTTTATTCCACAATCGATCGACGAAATTTTTCTTTTTTCCCTGACTGATCGACGAACTTTGCATTTATTCTGCAATCGATCGACGAAATTTGCTTTTTTCCGCAACTGATCGACGAACTTTGCGTTTTTTCCGCGACAGATCAACGAACTTTGCGTTTTTTCTGCGACAGATAGACGAACATTGCGTTTTTTAAGCGACTGATCGACGAACCTTGCGTTTCTTGGGGACAGATCGACGAACTTTGTGTTTATTCTGCAATCGATCGACGAAATTTGCTTTTTTCCCCCGACTGATCGACAAACTTAGCGTTTTTTCCACGACAGATCGATGAACTTTGCGTCTTTTCCACGATCGATCGGTGAATCTCAATCAAGTAAAATCTAAAGTCAGAAATTTATTTAACAACCTAATTGTTAAGGGTCCCTAACACATTTAATGGAACTTGAAAAATACACTGCATATATAAAACTTAACTTTCTTCCCTTTTTTATAATAAAAATAAACATTTTACATAATCATTCTCAGTTGACTTAATTTTTTCAATGGTATTTTGTCATGTCTGCATTAATGTAATTCTTTAAATAACACGTAAAATAATAGTGGGGTTTAAATTTTTTTTTTCTCCCTCCCAAACATTACAACTCCCCTCCATTTAAAAATGTTGGTAGGGAGACTCCCGTCCTTGGAAAAATTGAATTTCAAGCCCTGCCTATAATATGTTTGTGTGTATTGAGGTTTGTATAGATGTTTGTGTGTGTGCTGTTTTTAATAAAGACAGTTTCATTTTTCACACGAACCTTTCAAAAAATTCACATTCTTTGCACAATCCTTTAACAAAATTCGCATTTTTTTTCGTGATTCTTTAATGAAATTCGCATTTTTTTCTGTATCTTTTTTTTGTCGAGATTCACAATTTTTTCAGCTATCCTATGACGTAATTCGTGTTTTTTTTCAGCGATAATTTGACGAAATTTGTGTTTTTTCTGAGATTTTTTTTTTCACGAAATTTGCGTTATTTTCCACGATTCTTTTATGAAATTTGCGTTTTTCTGTGATCCTTAGACGAAATTTTCTTTTTTCGCAATGCTTTGATAATAATCACATTTTCTCTGCTGCCTTTTGATAAGATTCATGAATTTTCAGCAATCCTTCGATGAAATTCGCGTTTTTTCAGCAATCTTTGAAGAAATTCGCATTTTTCTCGCGATACTTTAATGAAATGTGCGTTTTCCAGCGATTTTTTGATAAAATACATTTTATTCCGCAATTTTTAGACGAAATTTGGCAAGAAAGCGCTATCTTTTGGTGGAATTTCCTGTTTTGCGATTCTTTGACAAAATTTGCTCATCTTTTGCGTAAATCACGTTTTTCTGTGGCCTTTTAACAAAATTCACGTTTTACATGATCCTTTGATGAAATTAGTGTTTTTCCCGTGATCATTTGACGAAATCTAGGATTTTTTTCCCCGCGAAGATTCATTATATGTTTTTAGTCTGCAGGTGCCCTAAAAAGTTTGTGACGCCAAACAAACAAAATTCATCCTAAAGAATTATTGTTTCGTTTCTGGAAATGAACGACTGTCAACTCATTGGCTGAATTATAAAGGGTGAAATGTGTAGGCACTGAGTATCATCTATACTATTAACAGAGTTTCCCCCAGGTTTAAAAAGGGGCAAGGTGCTGCTGGTGAGAAAAAGGGCACTTTTTTTATTCTTAAGGGCACTTTTTGGATTTTTGAGGGCACTTTTCAGAATCTTAAGGGCACTTTTTTAATTGTTAAAGCTTAAAGGTATTCTTTTGGTTTTTAAAGCCACTTTTGATATTTCAAAGTCAAAACACTCTTTTTAAGACAACATTGAGTCAGTTTTTATTATGAAACCAAATTTTTTAATGCAAAAAGGAGAAAGGGCACTTTTTTTACTGAGAGCAAGAAGGGTGCTAATTATTTTGCTGGAGGGGCCAAGAAGGGTGCTAATTATTTTGCTGGAGGGGGCAAGAAGGGTGCTAATTATTTTTATGAGGGGCAAGAAGGGTGCTATTTTGCAAACCAAAGGGCAGGCAGGGTGCAGCACCCTTCTCAAACTGTCTGGGGGAAACACTGCTATTAATGTCGGTAAACGTCTGTCTGTGTGTGTGTTGTTGTGTCTGGCGTCTGTAAGCACAAAACTCTGCATGCAGACGATGGACATAAGTGCTTTTGGTATAAAAAAATTCGGAAGGGGAGTTTTTAAAATTCACAACATTTTGCGGGAGAAGAGGGGTGCGAACGAATTTAAAAAATGAGTCCGCATCAATAATTATGGCGGCGGGGGGAGTATGTTTTGCCCACACGGGGCGGAGACTTTTCTTTGCTGACACTCATATGATATATCGTTCGAAAGGCCTGCAACTGCCTTTTCATGTTATGCATCTGTGTGGTCCATCCCCCCCCCCCCGTCAATTGGGGCACTTTTCTAAATTTTGCACATACCACTCATGTTATATATCGTTAAAAAGGTCTGTGACCGCTTAATCATATTATGCATCTCCGGTGTTCATCCCCCACTTTGCCCCCCCCCAAGGGGGTACTTTTGTAAATTTTTCACAAACCCTTCATGTTACGTATTGTTGGAAAGGTCTTTGACTGCTTATTCATGTTATGCATCTCCGGGGTCCATCCCGCCATTTCCCCCCTTTTAAGGGGGGCACTTTTCTAAATTTTGTTGACACCCCTCATGTCATATATTGTTGGAAAGATCTGTGACCGCTTAATCATATGCATCTCCAATGTCCATCTCCCCAATTTGCCCCCCCCCCAAGGGGGCAATTTTCTAAATTTTGTTGACACCCCTCATGTCATATATTGTTGGAAAGGTCTGTGACCGCTTAATGATATTATGCATCTCCAATGTCCATCTCCCCAATTTGTCCCCCCCCCTCCCCCAAGGGGGTACTTTTCTAAATTTTGCAGACAACCCTCATGTCATATATCGTTGGAAAGGTCTGTGACTGCTTAATCATATGCATATCTCCAATGTCCATCTCCCCACTTTGCCCCTCCCCCAAGGAGGTACTTTTCTAAATTTTGCAAACAACCCTCATGTCATATATTGTTGAAAAGGTCTGTGACCGCTTAATCATATTATGCATCTTTAATGTCCATCTCCCCAATTGCCCCCCCCAAGGGGTCAATTTTCTAAATTTTGTTGACACCCCTCATGTCATATATTGTTGGAAAGGTCTGTGACTGCTTAATCATATTATGCATCTCCAATGTCCATCTCCCCACTTTGCCCTCCCCCTCCCCCAAGGGGGTACTTTTCTAAATTTTGCAGACAACCCTCATGTCATATATCGTTGGAAAGGTCTGTGACTGCTTAATCATATGCATATCTCTGATGTCCATCTCCCCACTTTGCCCCCCCCCCCCAAAGAGGTACTTTTCTAAATTTTGCACACAACCCTCATGTTATATATCGTTGGAAAGGTCTGTGACCACTTAATCATATTATGCATGTACCGTGTCCATCCCCTACTTTACCCCCCCCCAAGGGGGTACTTTTTTAAATTTTGCACACACCCCTCATGTTACATATCGTTTGAAAGGTCTTTGACTGCTTATTCATGTTATGCATCTCCTTGGTCCATCCTGTCATTTCCCCCTCCCCAAGGGGGCACTTACCATTTACTTGCACAACAGCGCTAAATGTGTCAAATGCAAGAAATTCCGCGAGTGCATGTGCCAGTGAAACTTAGCCAATTGCTGTTCTTCAACCTAGCTTTAATTCAAAGTGGGTTTTTTATTTATTTGAATTATTCTGCAAAAGTTTCAAACATTTTAAAGCAGCTATGAATTTTATTTTTATGGTACTATCAAGTTTTTTGCCGTCAAATTTTGACGGGTTCCATCTAGTAATTTCTTTAATTTTACTTATCCTTTTAGTAAATATCTTCTTATAGAAGTTTTCGATAAATATATTACATGTTGACTTGTAGGCGATTGCTGTATTCTGACATCGTTTCTCAGGCTTCCGCGTCTCTAAAATTGGTTCAAAGCACCAATTTTGATAGCAGTTTCTGAAAAATCCTGCGTCTTTTTCGAAAAATGCAAAATGTTGTTCGATTTCATAGTTTAATAATAAAAAAAACTGCCAATTTTATCCGTTTTTATTAATTAAATTGAATTTAAGAATACTTCTAAAAGTAGCCAGTTTTAACTAATGTAATTTATATGTATAAAAAAAATTGTACGCAACAAAAGTATCAAGTTGGCAAGTGCTCTTATTAAAAAAATATGTAATCGAACAGTTGGTTTCCATTTATCAGCAAACTGAGAAATTTTTTCAGAGAATGCTGTCAAAAATGTGTGTTTTGAACCTTCGGAACGCGACAACACAGGAACGAAAACTGCCATCCTGAGACAATAATCGCTTATAACTCAAGATGTAATTAATTTATCGGAAAAGGAAAAAACGCTCGATTACAAATCACTTTAATAATCATGTCTGCAAGTATCAGGCTGTATGTTAAAAAATGAGTCAGAAAATGTAACAGAAAGTTTCACGTTGTTAAACGAGGAAAAATATTTTTTATTTATTTATTATTATTATTATTATTTTTTTTTTGGAACTGCCTTAAAATAATCCAAGATTTTTAATCATTCAGAAATTACCTGGAACATTTGTAAAAATTTATTTCTTATGCATTATGCTTATGAAATAAGCCTTTTTTTATCCAGATATTTTTAATACTTTATTTCAAAATGTTACATTCACGCTGGAAATGTTTCATGTCAGTCATAGAGTCCTTATAGAGATTTTAAATAAAAAAAGTAATTTCAACATCCACCATTTCTTTAAAATAATTTATTATGAATGATATTTGTTGATTATTGTTTTTTAAAATAAGTAGCCTGATTTAGCTACTTTAATAATCTAAAGAGAATTAAAATAACCAGATATGTTTTTCTCCTTTTTTCTTTCTTTTTGACTGATTTCATTCCTGATTAAAGCTATAACAGACAATAAAAGTATTTTTAAGTAAGCTATTAGTAATTCAATTGTAATTATCTAAAACAGCAAGTATAACAATTTTACCGATATATCACTTGTAATTTTATTCAGCATAAAACATTTAACAACTAAACGCTTTTAAAATTTTCGAACTGTTCCGTATAGTTTTTCTTTATTAAAATTGAAATACACAATAAAACAGAGATATTCAACATAGTATTTGTAATAAGAATTTACCGTGTGTCATACCGTAATTTATCAGTCATGATTGTAAAAAAAATAATAATAATACAGGTTAAATGATTTCAACCATAGAAGACCTGCAAAAAAACTTTCACTTTGTGAAGCACCCCGAATCCATGAAATATAAGAGAAAACATGGAGGGGAAAATGTTAGTCGCCAACTAGTTTCATTTGGTAGGTTTATCACCCCTCCTGGCTTGAAAAGAAGAAATACGATTTCTGTCAGAAAAATGATAGGGAGAAAGATTTCAAATGCATTTCACGGAGTGAGTACCAGACCTGTTCCGACGTACGTATTTGCACTGATGAGGGGCCTGAAACGTTTGCAGTAATTTTTAATGTTTTAATTGTATTTTATGTAACTTTTATGTTTAATTAAATGTGATATTTTATTTATAGAACGTAAAAGATTCCCTGTGATAACGTTTACATCTTGGAATAACTACAATATTTATTACTTTTCTTTGCATGCCTATCGCAAAAAAATAAATTACATTTTAATACATGTTCAATAGCTTATGAAAAACTGACCACATGAATGGAAAACTTTTGTTCGCAAAGCCATTAAACTTAATATTCTCACTCAGATAAAGGAATTGATTAAAACTACAAAACATATTTTGTTGATTACATTTTGGTTGTTTTAGCAAAATTCAAGTAAAATTGAACCATTTTACTTGAATTAACAAAACATGTTTTGCTAACGATACAATTTTTTTTTTTTTTTTGGAATTGCAAAAAAAAAATCTTTTTTGTTGATTCAAACAAAATTTCCATTGACCTATATTTAAACAAAAAGTTTTGTTTAAATATAGGTCAATGGAAATTTTGTTTGAATCAACAAAAAAAAATTATTTTTGCAATTCCAAAAAAAATTTTGTATCGTCAGCAAATTTGTTTTGTTAATTGGAGTAAAATGGTTCAATTTTACTTGAAATTTGCTAAAACATACAAAATGTACTCAACAAAACATGTTTTGTAGTTTTAATCAATTCCTTTTTCTGGGTGCTGTCCATTCTCCAAAAACGTTCTTGTAACTATGATATTTTACTACAGATACCAAAAAATGTCTACACAAAACATTTCTTTTTTCTCTTGAAAAATACTTTTTTTTTCTGTCATGTTTTATGTATGTCACCTTTAACACGGTATCTACTTTAAAGAAATGCAATTCCAATATAAAAATTTCTTATTGATTTTTGATATTATGGCAAAATTGGATCGTGTCTTAGAAAAGTTGTATAAAAAATAAGTTAATAAGAAGAAAAATATTTCTGTAAATTTATCTTTTTGTAAATTGAGAAACATCTATTCTAGAAATAAAGTCTCATAGCTTGAGCATAATCATAAATCGAGCATAAGAAGTAATTAAACCAATCTGTAAACTGTTGGTAAAGTTAAATCTTCGTTACTACTTTTTAACTGTCATTAGTTAAATTCACAGCTAATGGTGTATAAGGAAACGTTTAGATGCATGATTAAAAACCGTTGAGTTTTCAGTACCAACAATCGCAAAAACAATCACATTACAAATCATTTCAATTTCCTTGTGATAAAAGAAATATTTCTGTGAATTTATCTTTTGTAAATTGATTAACATCTATTCTAGAAATAAAGTCTCATAGCTCGAGCATAATCATAAATTGAGCATAAGATGTAATTATACCAATCTGTAAACTGTTGGTAAAGTTAAATCTTCGTTATTACTTTTTAACTGTCATTAGTTAAACTCACAGCTAATGGTGTATAAGGAAACGTTTAGATGCATGATTAAAAACCGTTGAGTTTTCAGTACCAACAATCGCAAAAACACTAACATTACAAATCATTTCAATTTTCATGTGATAAAAGAAATGAGTTTATGAAGGGAACTGGGAGGAAATACATACCTTTGTTCAGTAATTTATTAAATATTGGTTTAAAAGTAGTCGTCCGTCTTATTATTTATGTCTAACTCTTCAGTATTTCTATTTTATCTTGAAAAATAATTTTCTTTCTATCATGTACTATGGAAGTCATCTTTATCCTGGTAATTAATTTTAAACTATACCAATATAAAAGAAAAAAAATATTGATAAAGTTTGTTCACAATTAAGAAAAGTTTAAACAAAGAATATACCGAGTGTTTCAAAAATTCAGTGCGAAAGTAAAACGTGATATATATATATATATATATATATATAAGGTTCGGTAAGACATGCGGTTTGCTGATAAAAATTCAGCGTAGTACGGGATTTTGTAGAAAAAAAAGTTCAAATTTCCAGAGGGCGCTGTTGCAGATAATCCCATGAAATAATTTCATATTGCTCACAATCTTTTATCAATGCATTCCTGGATTCACGTCATACGACGTCAGAAAATACATTTGCATATGATATGAGTAGGTTATCATGTGCAATTTTCAATCACAATAACATCACGCACCATTATTATTTTTGCGTATTAAAAGGGTACATGCAGTATTCTGAAATGTTTTTGTATCCAAAGCTTGCGTTGTGCGAGCAATATGGAATTATTCCATGGAATTATCTGCAGCAGCGCCCTCTGTTTTCGGGATTTTGGACTAATTTTGTTTTGGTGTCATACAAAATCCCGTACCACACTGAATATTTATCTGCAAACCGCATGTCTCTCCGACCCATAGATCTTTTTTTATTGCGTTTTACTTTTGCTCCGAACTTTTGAAACACCCGGTATGTAAACGATTTGTTAAGTTAGTTTGTTGTTACAGATAAATTAAAATAGTTAAGACATAATTACATTTCACAGATTTAATTTCTTCATTTTTTTTTCATAGTAATAATTTCTTCCTTATTAAAAGCTATTGTTTTCACTTCAAAAATCGTTATTAATAAACTTTTTGGCGCACTCGAATTATGAAAAATTCCTCAAATTTTAATCTATATTTATTCATTATCATTTTTTAGATTAATCGGAATTGTTTAATTTTTTTTCATTACTTTCTTTGTTAAAAAAGCTTTGTTAAATGTAATGAATCTATTGCCTGTACTGCGGGCACTATACGTTTAAGTAAGTTGTAGTATGCAAGTACGTAACGGGTGTTTCAGAAAGTCTTCCTAACTTTAAAATCCAAAAATTCATAAATCTGAATTATCAAACAAAAACATGATCGTATTGATCACAATATACCAAAAAGATTAAACCGCGCTTTTTTTTTTTACCTGTTGGAGATTTGTAGGCATTGTAAATTGCAAAAGTGTTCAAAATAAGGCGGAGTTTAAGATTATTGTGATGCAATACTTCTGTTATTACACAATAGTCTTTTCAAATTACATTTTTTATTTTTTATACGGGTCCTGTTTTCTATACGTTATATTAAGAAGTCATTTCCACATGCTGTGAGAAGCAAAACAGTAAAATTTCTATTTTTCTAAAATCAAAACTGCCCGAACTATGATAATTTAAAATTTATACATAAAATTTATATATAAACACGAACAGACGATATATTAGTGCCGGAAAGTTCCGAAATTTTAAACAATTCAAAGTATTATGAAGGGGTTCCTGGGGGTCAAACTTCTCTTTTATTTTTTTGCTAACAAAATACTACAAAATTAAATAAATTAAACAAAGCAAACCGCGTATTTTTAGGATGATTACATCAGCAAACGTAACAATTTTTGTGTAGGGTTCTGTTGTACTGCCAGATTTTCACCTTCGTAACTAGCCCGGCAGGTAGGGACCTGGTCATCGGTTTAAAATGATTTTTTTTGTTATGTTTTTAATAAATTGTCTTCAGGGATATTTAATTTTATGTGAAAATTTTGAAAATATATTTCTCAAAGTAAAAATCACTCTCAAAAAAAAATGTTTTTTTTTTATAGTAAAATTTTTATAAATCCTGCAGACTAATTAACAAGAAACCTTTTCCGCACACAATATTGAAAAATCAATGAAGTCGGGCAAGTGCTTCATGAGTTATATCAAAAAATAAATAAGTTTAAAATTTACTTCTCAAAATTTATATTTAAAAAAAAGTAAGTTCTCGAAACTTTTTATGTGAGAATTAATTTTTATAGAAAAACACATTTCAAAGGGCGAAATTCATTAAAAAATGCCTATAAATAAAAAAATATAAGTTTAACTTCATGAGTTGTGGTCACAGAAAAATGAAATTTTCATTGTTTTACTTTTTTTAAACCGCTGACCAAATCCCTACCTGCCAGGCCATTGCCCAGCTTAACCAGTTGATGCCTGTAAACGGCGCGAGGATTCGTTTGAGCAACGCATTGTGAAAGTCTGTTTGATAAATCTCTAGGCCAACGTGGCTTCAGTGCATCTTGTTGCCTAAGTTGCTTTTTCTTAGTTGGCCGGTTGCTAATTGATGTTGGACAAGTCAAATTAGCACTACACAGTGTAGTGAATTCATGCCGAACGGATATTAGATATATAAATACTCATCAAACACTTGCTTCCACACTGTAAAAAAAAATTCGGAAAAGTTTCCGGTAGGAATAGGATTTCCAGTTGCCCGTATAGTACAGGAAACTTTTCCAAACCAACACGGAAAAAAAAACGAAAAAAAACGAAAGTTTTTTCTTTCCGTCAGGAAACTTTTCCTGTTTGATTCAGAAACTAATCTTTAGACACATAATAAATTCCTGAGTCTTACGGAAATCTTTCCATTCACATAAAGAAACGTTTTGGTAGAACGGTAGAATAGACAGAAAGTATTCCGTTTTAAAAAGGAAAACTTTCCATTCACACTAAGAAATGTCTTAGTAGAATAGTAGAATAGACAGAAAGTATTCCGTTTTAAAAAGGAAAACTTTCCATTCACACTAAGAAATGTCTTGGTAGAACGGTAGAATAGACAGAAAGTATTCCGTTTTAAAAAGGAAAACTTTCCATTCACACTAAGAAATGTCTTGGTAGAAAGGTAGAATAGACAGAAAGTATTCCGTTTTAAAAAGGAAAACTTTCCATTCACACTAAGAAATGTCTTGGTAGAACGGTAGAATAGACAGAAAGTATTCCGTTTTAAAAAGGAAACTTTTCCGAATCAGTCAGTAAACTAATCATGAAAAAATTAAAAATTCTTGTGTACTATAGAAACTTTTTCTTTGCTTTACGGAATTTTTTTTCATTATGATCGGAAAATTTTCTGCATTGTAAAGAAACTTTTGTTTTAAAGAGTAGGAACATTAACAGATGAAAATATTGCTTTTGGACACTGTTTTGATATTAATTAAATATTATTAAGAACTTTTTTGAATACATACACACATTTTTAAGTATTTGTTATCATAAAATGCATTACATGTAATGGATTTTATGATAACAAAATACTTAAAATGTATGTATGTATTCAAAAAAGTTCTTAATAATATTTAACTAAGATAAAAGGAAATCAAAATAGTGTCCAAAAGCAATATTTTCATCTGTTATTGGTCCTACTCTTTATAACAAAAGTTTCTTTACAATACAGAATCAGCTTGAAATTTTATTTATTTGTTACAAGTAATACTGATACGTTTAGCTCATGGGTATTTACATTTTTTTTAAATAAGTATTTTATACAAGGAATGCTAGAGAAGTATCTTTATAAACAAGGAGAAGTCATTCTCGTAAAAGAAAAGTGTATAAATAAATAAAAAGTACACAATGAAATGGATTTTATGTTCATAAAATACATAATATACTTTTATTTTCTTTAGAATATGTGTATATGTTTCCTAGGGAAAAAAAAAAATAAAAAAAATATATATATTTTAAGCGATATAAAAGAAAGTCCAAATAGTGTCCAAAACAAACCTTTTCATCTGTTGTCTGTATAGCAAAGTGGACTGTACAGAGATGCCAGCTTATTAGTGCCAGAATATACATAGGTGTAGCCAGTGGTGAAGTGTGTGTGGGAGATAATTGCCCCAGGCACTAAATATTTAGGTGATGCCAAAAACTGTTAAATAAGATATTAAAAACGGAACAAAATATTTTCAATTTGGACTGGATATTTAAAACCCACACTTATGTCATTGGGTGTAGCACAAGTGTATGACATGTTGCATGCGTATGAAGTGTATGCAACTAACATTGAAGTTTTATTGGTACTGAAAGACTTTCTATTGCTGTATATCCAAACCAAAGGACATACAAAACATTTTTTAATCACAATAGTGACCGCCCCTTTTTAAAAAACTAGAACTTCTTTTAATTTACGCCTCAAAAAAAAAAAAAAAAAAAAAAAAAAAAAGCTTATGGGGTCGTCTTCGTTCTTAAGTTGCACAGAACTCCAAACTTTTCAATATGTACATCTAACTTTGACATTATATTTGCCTCTTTCGGTAACTTTTTCTCAAAGATACCAAAAGGGAAGTCACTAGGTCAAAATGTTTAAGAATTATGAAGTTTAAAGTTTGGAACTCCTAATGTTAAACAGCTGATGGAGTTTTTTTTATATAATTCAATACTTGACGTAATAATTTTATATTCGTATATTTTATTTGAAGCTTTTCGAAATCTATTTCGGTTAAAAAATTATAGATTATGGTTTATTTTATGGTTTAATTTAAAATTTATAAAAAAAAATGTATTTTTAAATTAATTAAAAAATTAATTTTAATAGAAATAGATTTCTAAAAACTTCAAATATGCAAATCAAAAATCACAGCTGATTCCGCTAAGTAGTTTTTAAGTTATGCTTAAAACACTACCCACATTACAGTCTGATTTGCAACGATTACAGATTAGGAGTTACAAACTTTAAATTTTCATAATTTCAAAACTACTTGACTGAGTGAATTCCAGTTTGTTATCATAGGGCAACATTTACTGAAAAAGACAAACATGATGCCCCAATTAGATGTATCTATTGAATTTGCTACAATTTCGGCATGAATATGACCCTCTAAGCTTATTTTTTTCAACATTAAATTAAAAAAGACAGTTTCCAGAAGAATAACTTTGTTTTTTACAGTGACAGTTTGGAGATTAAATGTTCTTTTTTGTCCCCAAATACACCCTGCGCATATGATATTTCAAATTTGTCACTTTTTATACCCAATTTGTGTCACAGAGACACTTTCCAATTAGGAACATTGCTGCACCTAACTATTATAACCCAATTTGGGTGCTTTTCTGCTCTATTACACACACACACACACAAAATAATAATAATAATAAAGTAAATCTAAAAACTTTTGAAGTCATGTAAATTATAAGAATATACAGAATTCAGCTAACCCTAATAAATACGTTGATGATAAACAATTTTCAGAAGCCATACAATTTGAAAATGTACAAGACTTTGAACTTGAAGCTCAACTGAAAATTACATAACAAAAAGGCTCAGTAAATGAAAATCATTTTTTGTTAAAATTTAAATCAGCTATTTTTTTTTCAAAATACAATTTTAAAATTACGCGTTTTAAAGTAAAATAACCTTTACTAAATCATTAAAATTAATAATTAGAAAAGCTCATTTAAATTTATTTGAAATTAAAAATATATAGAGAAACTCATTCACTTGTTTAATTTGAAATATTTTAATCATATATAAACAGTTAAAAATATAGTTAAAAAATGGAGCAACAGAAAATGATATAATTTGAAAATGTGAATTCTCTTTTACTTTTGAAAACAGGAAATAAAGTAAACAAATTGTCTTGTGTTATATATCACTTATTTACACTAACTGCAATTTAACAATATACTTTTTATTGACCTATTCTGTATAAAATATATACCACCTTAAATTACCCCTTTGATAAAATAAAAAGCATATAAACTCTTCATTACTAAAAGCTAAATCTTTTTGTTTTGACCAAATTTCTCGATTAAAAATCTTAAAATATAAAAGATAATGTAAGAATTTTATTCAGAAAAAAAAAATGAAATTTTAAGCATTCTATTCTAGATCTGGATTATATACAGTATTCCTTTAAACATACCTATTCCAGATTATATACACTACTCTGAAATACATACATTAATTCATTTAATGAAGTTGGAGCATATATAAAAAATACTTAAGATAATTATGATTATCTGGGTATAAATTTCAATGGATCTGAAAAAATTATTCTTTGTTATTAAAATGTTTGAAAAGAAACACCAATTTTCCAGCTTTATGAGTTCTTTATAAGCGATTACAGAGTTTGCAGTGAATTAAAGTTTGATTTTTTTAAAATTTAAAATAAAAGATACTTTTAAATCAGGTGTTTGATTTTTTAAAGATTTTAACACTTTAGTTGTTTATTAGTTTACATTTATAAGTAATTAAAATTATATTAAAAAATATATATAAACATTTCAGAGTATTACTAACCATGGAATCTTTATTTTCCGAGTCTTTCCATAAATAAATTACATTGGAATATCGAACCATTTGTTATTTACATGTGCACAATGAAGTCATGAGATATCAATATAAATAACAATAAATATACTTTTGATTGACCTATATTTATTTATTCTAACATTTTACAAATCCTCGCAGAAACCCTCCATGTTTTTGTATTAAAAAATTCACATAAGATTTGTACATATTTTTTTAACAAATAAATTTATGCTTTAATCTTTTAACATTTCTCAGTTGAGATTCTCTATTTTTAAATTAGAATTTTTATCTTTAAGTGTGATATTTGATTTAAATAAAATTCAAAAAGCAAGGATTTTGAGTGTTGTCTCCCCCAGTCCTTAAATTTACAATGTATTGTTGTCAAAAATAATATTTATAATGAAATATCTTAACCTAAATTTGAAAAAAAAAAGTGTATTTAAATAAATCAGTTGATTTAAATCCGGATTGAAATCCAGTTGATTTAAATCAATGAACTCTGATTAAAAATTGTTAGACTACACAAGTGTTATTTAGCAATTATTTAATTTAAATTGAGATTATAGTGCTGAAATATAATTTCAATTATTGATCTAAATATTTTAAGATTTCTGAACTTTCTGTATTATAACTGATTAGATAACGTTGAAGAAATTGGCAATGAAACTATGCTTAGATTTCAAAAGATACCAAAATTTACCAATTGCTGTAAAAAAAGTAATTAAAAAAATTTCTTTCCAAAATCATGTACTTGCATACAATATTTTAACAAAAGATTATATTGAAGTAAAAGTTATAACACCAATCTGGTGAATCAGCTAAATAAACTTATCAAAAGCCAATTTGATAACTTAAAACCTGCATTTTATTTTGAAGAAATAAATTAAGGACTTGTGAATAATATTTATAAACTCTTTACAAATGAAAAAAGCAAAAATATGGAATATATAAGCACTTACTTACAGGGAAGTCCAGTTGCCAGTAAATATATATATATATATTAAATATAAATTAAAGTAAAGATACTTTAAAAAAATATTTAAAAAATAAGGAAATTTTAAAAAATGTACACTACCAGTATTGGACATCTGTTTCCTGCTGGTGAAAGCTATATTTTGATAATTGTATAAGGGAATTTATCACCTCTTTAAAATTTCCGTAGGTTACCATGGGATTTCACAATCAGCATTAAAGGGGAAAAAATGATGCCACAGGAATATAGTAGAAAAACGTGATAATTTTACAAAATGTAACAAATAGAGATTTAGCAGACTATCAAATATTCGGCTGAGTACTAACTTTTTAAAAAGTATATTGATTACAATTTTTTTTTATCATGATTAATAACAAAGAAATAAATGTTTGTGAGTCTTTTATTCCTCAATGGCAGATCACTTAATAGCAGAATATTAAAAATTGCAAATAATTCAGAAAAAATATCTATAAAATAGTGAATTCAATAAAAAATCGGTCTTAGCAAATATGTATGTGCTATTTTTTTTTTTTTTTTTTTTTTTTTTTTACTTAAACTTATTAAAATAAATCAAGTGCATTTAATTTACACAAACATTAAATTGACTAAATACTATTTTTTTAAAAATTTATAAATTACTCGATTTTTTCTGGCTAACAACAAAAGACAGAAAAAATAAAACAAACATTTATACTGAAAAATAAAATTTATTTTCAACAAAACTATAAATCAAAATGTTTTAATAAAACAAATTACAGCACTGTATTTATGCTATGTATATGCTATTGGCTTTAATTCCTTTAGAATTGATGCAGTTAGTAAAAAAGCCTGCCTAGATTCCGGCCTGATAACAGTCTTAATTAAACACCCAGTAGGATGCTAGAGCAACGAAATTGACTCAGTTGAACATTTCTCCGAAAAAAGTGTCACACCATCAACATACGAAAACACCTTGACGTCCTTTCTAACATCCTCATTCTCTAGTAGGCAAGGATGATCTGTTCTAGCTGTAAGGCGACATTGATCACTGCAGTATTATCCTGTGATAATAACAGTAATAATATTAATTTTTTTTATTGTACTAATTGCTAGTGACCATGTATATTTAAAAATATAGAAAAACAGCACAAGAGCAAAGAATGATTAAGGGGACACTTCGTCTTCAGCGATAAGTATTTTTAAGAACAAAATATTTGAAAATTTTCCTTTGAATAAAGAATTCAAAATTCATAAAATTTTTAAAAAATTTAAAAATTAAGGAAATTTTTAAAAATGTACTCTACCAGCATTGGACATCTGTTTCCTGCTGGTGAAAGCTATATTTTGATAATTGTATAACGGAATTTATCATTTCTTTAAAATTTACATAGGTTACTATATGGGATTTCACAATCAGCATTAAAAGAAAAAAAAATGGTGCCACAGGAATATAGTAGAAAAACATAACAATAATTTTACGATATGTAACAAATAGTTATTTAGCAGATTATCAAATATTCGGCTAGATACTAACTTTTTAAAAGGTATATTAATTAAAAAAATTTATATATATTAAATTGGAAATAAAATAATAAAAATAAAAGTGCTCAGTCAAACTGATGGCATTGAGCTCACAGGCTATTCACACTATTTGCATATTATACTCTTATTTCAAAGAAAAAACACATTTATATAAATTAGAAGGGGGGGTCATTAGCTCCCCTATTTACGTCCTTTATACTTAAGCAAACGTCCAAATCTAATCAGGGAAGCGCCTTATCAAAATAAACCGGTATACAACATTTGCATCAAATGGGATAATTCGGCATGAAAAAACTATTTATTTAAATTAAAATGGACAATTAGTCCCTGTTCCCCCTTTTTACTTAACCAAATGACCCCCCCCCCCCAAAAAAAAAAAAAAAAAAAAAGAATCAGGGAAGCATCTTATCAGAATAAACCTATATAAAAAATTTGAAGCAAATCGGTTAATTCTGCATGAAAAACCCATTTATTTATCTAAATTAAGGGGAGGGAATTCGTCCCCGTTCCCTCCTTTATACTTAACAAATGAACCCCCAAAACTAATGCGGGAAACGCCTTATCACAATGAATCAATATACAAAATTTGAAGCAAACTAGATAATTTTGCATAAAAAACCCATTTATCTAACTTAAGGTGGATTAGCCCCTCGTTCCATCCTTTAATCTTAACCAATAAACCCCCAAAATTAATCAGGGAAGTGCCTTATCACAATGAAAATATATACCAAATTTGAAGAAAATCGGATAATTCTGCACGAAAAACCCATTTATTTAAATTAGGGGGAGCATTAACCCCTTTTCCCCCTTTTATACTTAACCAAAGAACCCCAAAAAGCTAATCAGGGAAGTGCCTAATCAGAATGAACTTATATACCAAATTTGAAGCAAATCGGATAATTCTGCATGAAAAACCTATTTATCTAAATTAAGGAGGGGGGATTAGCCTCCAGTTCCCCCCCCCCTTTATACTTAACCGATGAACCCTCAAAACTAATCAGGAAAGAGACTTATCACAATGAACCTCATACAATATCTGAAGAAAATTCGATAATTCTGCATGAAAAAACCATTTATCTAAGTTAGGAGGGATTAGCCTCCATTCCCCCTTCATACTTAACCAATGAACCCCCAAAACTAATCAGGGAAGCGCCTTATCAGAATGAACCTATATTCAAAATTTGAAGCAAATTGGATAATTCTGCATGAAAAACACATTTATCTAAATTAAGGGGGATCAGCCCCCGTTCCACCCCTTTTATACTTAGCAATTTGACCCCCAAAACTAATCAGGGAAGCGCCTTATCACAATGAACCTATATGCAAAATTTGAAGCAAATTGTATAATTCAGCATGAAAAATCAATTTATCCAAATTACGGGGGATTGGACCACATTCCCCCCTTTATATTTAACCAATGAACCCCCAAAACTTATCCGGGGAAGCGCCTTATCACATCGAACCTATATATAAAAATTGAAACAAATCTGATAATTCTGAATAAAAAAGTCATTTATCTAAAGTAAGGGGGGGATTAATCACCGTCCCCCTCTTTATACTTAACCAATGAACAACCAAAACTAATGAAGGAAGCGCCTTATCACAATGAAGCTAACACATGGGCTGATAAGTTCCCGGTCTAATAAAGAAAACACAACTTTTTAACAAAACATTATGACTTTTATAACTTTAATAAATAACATAACTTTAATAATAAATAATAATAATTTAATAATAATAATTTAATAAATAAATAATAATAATAGTTTAATAATAAATAACATAATTTTATAACGAAAAAGCTCCAAACAGTGTTCTAAATCATTGACTCGTTGTTGTTTTTGGTCAAAAGTCAACACGCGCGGCAGCCACTTTGACAACAGCTTTTTCATAGACAAATGCTCATTCAAAATAAAACCTACACGTTTCTTGGATATCTTCAGAGTCTGAGCTATCGCCTGCAACTTCACTTTACGGTTCCCCAAAACGATTTTTTGGACTATTTTTATGTTTTCCGGAGTAACCACCTCTTTTGCGTGGTGCATCACTGGTGTCCGTACGACCATGTTTAAATTCAGCAAACCAGTCAATAATGTTTGATTTACCTGGTGCAATGTCCGGATAATGCTTATCAAGCCAAGCTTTTGTTTGAACGGTGTTTTTTCCCATCAAAATACAATTCTTGAAATTCTTGTTTATCCATTTTTTTTGTTTATCAACAAAGTTGTTCAAATAAAACCACTCTAACGTTTTATCCACACGGCGAATCATCATGACATCTTTTCTGCTACCTTTTAAAGGTTCGTATTTACTAAATAAAAACATCGGTTCGGCAATTGCAACGCCATCTGTGTGCCAGACCGGGAACTTATCAGCCCATGTGTTATATACAAAATTTGAAGGAAATTGGGTAATTTTGCATGAAAAACCCATTTATTTAATTTAAGGGGATTAGCCCTTGTCCCGCCTATATATTTAACCATTGAACCCCCAAAACTGATCAGGGAAGCGTCTTATCAGAAAAAATCTATATACAAAATTTTAAGCAAATCGGATAATTCTGCATGAAAAACCCATTTATGTAAATTAAGGGGGGGAGGAAGAATCACTGTTCCCCTCTTTATACTTTACCATTGAACTCCCAAAACTAATCAGGGAAACGACTTATCACAATGAACTTATGTACAAAATATGAAGAAAATTGGGTAATTTTGCATGTAAAACCCACTTATTTAATTTAGGGGGACTAGCCCCGTTTCCCCCTTTATATTTAACCATTGAACCCCAAAAACTGATCAGGGAAGCGCCTTATCAGAAACAACCTAATACAAAATTTTAAGCAAATCGGATAATTCTGCATGAAAAACCCATTACATAAATTAAGGGGGGATTAGTCCCATTTCGCTCCCTTTATACTTTACCATTGAACCCCCAAAACTAATCAAGGAAGCACCTTATCAGAATGAACCTTTTATAAAAAAATTTTGAAACAATTGGATAATTCTGCTTTAAAAAATCATTTTTCTCAATTGAGAGGGGGGGGGGGGAATTAGTCCCTGTTCTCCCCTTTATACTTCACCAATGTACCTACATACAAAATTTGAAGCAAGTTAGATAATTCTGCATGAAAAACCGTTTTATCTAAATTAAGGGTAGGATTGGCCCCCGTTCCCCTCGTTTATACTTTACCATTGAACTCCCAAAACTAATCAGGGAAGCGATTTATCACAATGAACTTATGTACAAAATACGAAGCAAATTGGGTAATTTTACATGAAAAAACCATTTCTTTATTTTAGAGGGGGGGATTAGCCCCTGTTCCCCCTTTATATTTAACCATTGAACCCCCAAAACTGATCCAGGGAAGCGCCTTATCACAATGAACCTACATACAAAATTTGAAGCAAATCGGATAATTCTGCATAAAAAACTTATTTATCTAAATTAAGGGGGAGGAATAATCACCATTCCCCTCTTTATACTTAACCAATGAACCTCCAAAACTAATAAAGGAAGCGCCTTATCACAATGTAGCTCTATAAAAAATATGAAGAAAATTGGGAAATTTTGCATGAAAAACCCATTTATTTAATTTAGGGGGAGATTAGCCCCTGTTCCTCTTTTATATTTAACCATTGAACCCCCAAAACTGATCAGGGAAGCGCCTTATCGGAATGAACCTATATACAAAATTTGAAACAAATCAGATATTTCTGCATGAAAAACACATTATCTAAATTAAGGGGGGGGGGGGATTAGCCCCCAGTTCCCTCATGTAAACTTAACAAATGAACCCCCAAAACTGATCAGGGAAGCGCCTTATCAGAGTGAACCTATGTATAAAATTTGAAACAAAACGGATAATTCTGCATTAAAAACCCATTTATATAAATTAAGTGGGGATCAGCCCCCGTTCCCCCTCCCCCTTTTATACTTAGCAATTTAAAACCCAAAACTAATCAAGGAATCGGATTATTAGAATCAACATATATATATAAAATTTGAAAATTTAAAATCGGATAATTCTGCATGAAAAACCTATTTATGTAAATTAAGCGGGGGGGGGGGGGGGGGGGGTCCGGCTTTGATAACCTGTGAGCTAAAAAAAATTCTATTACAATGATATTTCGGGTTCTGTGAACTCTAAAAATAGCAGAATTTTCAGAACCTTTATGATTTATATGTTGACATTATGACTCATTTGAACATTTTTTTATTTCTTGAAATTTGCACAGTATTAACACGTGCATTTAAATACATGACAAGATTTAGTTAAAGGAAAGCACAAATATGAAATAAAATCAAATTAGATATTTTTTTTTTTGTTAGAAACCCACATGCAAGATAATTTTTATATAAATTAGGATGAAAAACAATACAGAAATTTAACAAAAGCTATTACAGGTTTTCTTTTTCTTTCTATTTTTTATTTTTAAATGAAGAATTGAAGCTTTATATTTTTAAAATAAATCCCCCCCCCCGCACCTCTACTGACAAAAATTCCCTGTTTGCTTTTTTTTATTCTGTTTATTTTAAATTATTAGAAAAGATTAAAAGTCATTTTTTATTTTGAAAATAATGTGAGAAAAATAAAATTTAATCAATTAAATTTGAATATACAGGGTGGGGCAGTTGAAAGCTTCTGCATGCAAGCTTTTACAGCATGAATATAGGTAAAATCAACCTCAAGGTATTAAGCATATTCTACTTTACGTTTTTCACAACTAAAATATTGTCTGATATTAAAAGACTACTGAAATTTATTTTACCATATACCATTATAAATTTCGTTATAGCACCCTGACATACATTTCTCAATTTTTTAATCAACATTATAGAATTTAATGGACATTCCTTTTTAATTGAATTTTAATACACTACAAATAATAAAATGTTAAATTGATTCTATAATAATGTAGTACCTGAAAAAAAAGACAATATATGATTCTGATATGGCATCGAATACAGAAAAATCTCATGAATTTATTTTAAGATCATAGGTATGTTATTGATATCTTCAGTGTTGAATTCAGGCATTTTTCTCCGAGAGGGATTTCTGTGGCTCCTGGTTCATATTATAGAGTTCTGAGGGGGGGGGGGGAAGAATCACCGTTCCCCTCTTTATACTTTACCATTGAACTCCCAAAACTAATCAGGGAAACGACTTATCACAATGAATTTATGTACAAAATATGAAGAAAATTGGGTAATTTTGCATGTAAAACCCACTTATTTAATTTAAGGGGACTAGCCCCGGTTCCCCCTTTATATTTAACCATTAAACCCCCAAAACTGATCAGGGAAGCGCCTTATCAGAAACAACCTAATACAAAATTTTAAGCAAATCGGATAATTCTGCATGAAAAACCCATTACATAAATTAAGGGGGGATTAGTCTCATTTCGCTCCCTTTATACTTTACCATTGAACCCCCAAAACTAATCAAGGAAGCACCTTATCAGAATGAACCTTTTATAAAAAAAATTTGAAACAATTGGATAATTCTGCTTTAAAAAATCATTTTTCTCAATTGAGAGGGGGGGGGGGGATTAGTCCCTGTTCTCCCCTTTATACTTCACCAATGTACCTACATACAAAATTTGAAGCAACTTAGATAATTCTGCATGAAAAACCGTTTTATCTAAATTAAGGGTAGGATTGGCCCCCGTTCCCCTCGTTTATACATTACCATTGAACTCCCAAAACTAATCAGGGAAGCGACTTACCACAATGAACTTATGTACAAAATACGAAGCAAATTGGGTAATTTTACATGAAAAAACCATTTCTTTATTTTAGAGGGGGGGGATTAGCCCCTGTTCCCCCTTTATATTTAACCATTGAACCCCCAAAACTGATCCAGGGAAGCGCCTTATCACAATGAACCTATATACAAAATTTGAAGCAAATCGGATAATTCTGCATAAAAAACTTATTTATCTAAATTAAGGGGGAGCAATAATCACCGTTCCCCTGTTTATACTTAACCAATGAACCCCTAAAACTAATAAAGGAAGCGCCTTATCACAATGTAGATCTATAAAAAATATGAAGAAAATTGGGAAATTTTGCATGAAAAACCCATTTATTTAATTTAGGGGGAGATTAGCCCCTGTTCCTCTTTTATATTTAACCATTGAACCCCCAAAACTGATCAGGGAAGCGCCTTATCGGAATGAACCTATATACAAAATTTGAAACAAATCGGATATTTCTGCATGAAAAACACATTATCTAAATTAAGGGGGGGGATTAGCCCCCAGTTCCCTCCTGTAAACTTAACAAATGAACCCCCAAAACTGATCAGGGAAGCGCCTTATCAGAATGAACCTATATAGAATATTTGAAACAAATCGGATAATTCTGCATGAAAAACCCATTATCTAAATTAAGGGGGATTAGCCCCCAGTTCCGCCCTGTATACTTAATCAATTAACCTCCAAAGATAATCAGGGAAGCGCCTTATCAGAATGAACCTATATACAATATTTGAAACAAATCGGATAATTCTGCATGAAAAACCCATTTACCTAAATTAAGGGGGTGGGGGGATTAATGACCGTTGCCCTCTTTATACTTAACCAATGAACCCCCAAAACTAATGAAGGAAACGCCTTATCACAATGAAGATATATACAAAATTAGAAGCAAATTGTGTAATTCTGCATGAAAACCCCATTTATTTATTTTAGGGAGGGGATTCGCCCCTGTTCCCCCTTTATATTTAACCATTGAACCCCCAAAGCTGATCAAAGAAGCGCCTTATTGGAATGAATCTATATACAAAATTTGAAACAAATCGGATATTTCTGCATGAAAAACACATTATCTAAATTAAGGGGGGGGGGATTAGCCCCCAGTTCCCTCATGTAAACTTAACAAATGAACCCCCAAAACTGATCAGGGAAGCGCCTTATCAGAATGAACCTATGTATAAAATTTGAAACAAATCGGATATTTCTGCATGAAAAACACATTATCTAAATTAAGGGGGGGGGGGGATTAGCCCCCAGTTCCCTCCTGTAAACTTAACAAATGAACCCCCAAAACTGATCAGGGGTTTGATCAGGGGTACAATATTTGAAACAAATCGGATAATTCTGCATGAAAAACCCATTATCTAAATTAAGGGGGATTATCAGAAAGAACATATATAGAATATTTGAAACAAATCGGATAATTCTGCATGAAAAACTCATTATCTAAATTAAGGGGGATTAGCCCCCAGTTCTGCCCTGTATACTTAATCAATTAACCCCCAAATATAATCAGGGAAGCGCCTTATCAGAATGAACCTATATACAATATTTGAAACAAATCGGATAATTCTGCATGAAAAACCCATTTACCTAAATTAAGGGGGTGGGGGGGGATTAATGACCGTTGTCCTCTTTATACTTAACCAATGAACCCCCAAAACTAATGAAGGAAACGCCTTATCACAATGAAGCTATATACAAAATTTGAAGCAAATTGTGTAATTCTGCATGAAAACCCGATTTATTTAATTTAGGGAGGGGATTCGCCCCTGTTCCCCCTTTATATTTAACCATTGAACCCCGAAAGCTGATCAGAGAAGCGCCTTATTGGAATGAACCTATATACAAAATTTGAAACAAATCGTATATTTCTGCATGAAAAACACATTATCTAAATTAAGGGGGGGGGTAGCCCCCAGTTCCCTCATGTAAACTTAACAAATGAACCCCCAAAACTGATCAGGGAAGCGCCTTATCAGAATGAACCTATGTATAAAATTTGAAACAAATTGGATATTTCTGCATGAAAAACACATTATCTAAATTAAGGGGGGGGGGGGATTAGCCCCCAGTTCCCTCCTGTAAACTTAACAAATGAACCCCCAAAACTGATCAGGGAAGCGCCTTATCAGAAAGAACCTATATAGAATATTTGAAACAAATCTGATAATTCTGCATGAAAAACCCATTATCTAAATTAAGGGGGATTAGCCCCCAGTTCCGCCCTGTATACTTAATGAATTAACCCCCAAAGATAATCAGGGAAGCACCTTATCAGAATGAACCTATATACAATATTTGAAACAAATCGGATAATTCTGCATGAAAAACCCATTTACCTAAATTAAGGGGGTGGGGGGGATTAATGACCGTTGTCCTCTTTATACTTAACCAATGAACCCCCAAAACTAATGAAGGAAACGCCTTATCACAATGAAGCTATATACAAAATTTGAAGCAAATTGTGTAATTCTGCATGAAAACCCCATTTATTTAGGGAGGGGATTCGCCCCTGTTCCCCCTTTATATTTAACCATTGAACCCCCAAAGCTGATCAGAGAAGCGCCTTATTGGAATGAACCTATACACAAAATTTGAAACAAATCGGATATTTCTGCATGAAAAACACATTATCTAAATTAAGGGGGGGGGGGGGATTAGCCCCCAGTTCCCTCATGTAAACTTAACAAATGAACCCCCAAAACTGATCAGGGAAGCGCCTTATCAGAGTGAACCTATGTATAAAATTTGAAACAAAACGGATAATTCTGCATTAAAAACCCATTTATATAAATTAAGTGGGGATCAGCCCCCGTTCCCCCTCCCCCTTTTATACTTAGCAATTTAAAACCCAAAACTAATCAAGGAATCTGATTATTAGAATCAACATATATATAAAATTTGAAAATTTAAAATCGGATAATTCTGCATGAAAAACCTATTTATGTAAATTAAGCGGGGGGGGGGGGGTGTCCGGCTTTGATAACCTGTGAGCTAAAAAAAATTCTATTACAATGATATTTCGGGTTCTGTGAACTCCAAAAATAGCAGAATTTTCAGAACATTTATGATTTATATGTTGACATTATGACTCATTTGAACATTTTTTTATTTCTTGAAATTTGCACAGTATTAACACGTGCATTTAAATACATGACAAGATTTAGTTAAAGGAAAGCACAAATATGAAATAAAATCAAATTAGATATTTTTTTTTTTTGTTAGAAACCCACATACAAGATAATTTTTATATAAATTAGGATGAAAAACAATACAGAAATGTAACAAAAGCTATTACAGGTTTTCTTTTTCTTTCTTTTTTTTATTTTTAAATGAAGAATTGAAGCTTTATATTTTTAAAATAAATCCCCCCCCCCCCGCACCTCTACTGACAAAAATTCCCTGATTTTTTTTATTCTGTTTATTTTAAATTATTAGAAAAGATTAAAAGTCATTTTTTATTTTGAAAATAATGTGAGAAAAATAAAATTTAATCAATTAAATTTGAATATACAGGGTGGGGCAGTTGAAAGCTTCTGCATGCAAGCTTTTACAGCATGAATATAGGTAAAATCAACCTCAAGGTATTAAGCATATTCTACTTTACGTTTTTCACAACTAAAATATTGTCTGATATTAAAAGACTACTGAAATTTATTTTACCATATACCATTATAAATTTCGTTATAGCACCCTGACATACATTTCTCAATTTTTTAATCAACATTATAGAATTTAATGGACATTCCTTTTTAATTGAATTTTAATACACTACAAATAATAAAATGTTAAATTGATTCTATAATAATGTAGTACCTGAAAAAAAAAAGACAATATATGATTCTGATATGGCATCGAATACAGAAAAATCTCATGAATTTATTTTAAGATCATAGGTATGTTATTGATATCTTCAGTGTTGAAATCAGGCATTTTTCTCCGAGAGGGATTTCTGTTCCTCCTGGGGGCATATTATAGAGTTCCGAGGGGGGGGGGGGAATTGCACTTTTTGACCATTAAATCATAAAATCCGAAATCTTCAGAGGGGGTGGCCATTTCAATGCTACGGGAGAGAGGAATGTCCCCCCCCCCTCCCCCGGCTATCTCCTGAATTCAACACTGGATGCCTTACAGAATTAAACAAATAAACAAGTACCTGAATTTAGAATAAGTTAAAAACTACTTAAAAAGCAGTCTACAAAAATTGAGTTTTCATTAAGATAATATCTAAGTTAGAAATTTCTGGCACATCAAAATATTTTTTTGATTGGGGATATTTTTCTCATAAAAAATAAACTGAGCGAGAAATAAGATAATATGCATTTTATTTCAGGCTACGCAGCTCCTTAAACATGTTATTCGGTTTGATAATCATGCACTGTAAATATATGGACATATCAAATCCCAAATATTAAAAATCACATAAATTTTAGTACTTACCATTGCGAAGAGAACTACGTAGTACAATTGTCCAATATTTAACAACATGGCGGACATCTTCTTCATCGAAAATCTCGATTCTGTTCTGTTTCTGTTATCAATCACGTGACGCCACGCCTTTCATACGTCAGCAGAGAGCGAGACTGCGCAGTAAGTCCGGTGAAGTTATTTTCCATCATTTCGGAAACTAATACGATATAAAAAGATTATTTTTATGACTGTAGGAAAACTTTCTGTTGTGATTCGGAAAAAATATTTTATCGGTTGTTTTCCGTATCGTAAAGGAAATTTATCTTTTACGAAACGGAAAAGGGTTGGAAATTTTTTACAGTGCAACGTAAAATTATTTAATAAATATGAGTTACTTTTAAACTACATATATATAAAACAAACCTCGACGTTTCGGTTAATCTTTATAACCATCATCAGGAGAAAAAACCTTCATAAATATGAACAGCAAAAATTAAAATGTGTTACATGATTGAGTCACAATATTCAATCTGCCAAGACGCTCAAATAACGGAAAATTATAACTCAATCATGTAACACATTTTAATTTTTGCTGTTCATATTTATGAAGGTTTTTTCTCCTGATGATGGTTATAAAGATTAACCGAAACGTCGAGGTTTGTTTTATATATATGTAGTTTAAAAGTAACTCATATTTATTAAATAATTTTACGTTGGAAGCAAGTGTTTGATGAGTATTTATATGTTAAGTGTGCAACGTAAAGTCCTTATTAATTAGGATATTAGATAATTTACTAAAAATTGTTTTACTTGTCCCCTAGCAAGGAGAAATGTTTTTACTTCTATATAATAATTATACATTACAAGGGTAGACATCATAATTTTGCATTGCTTGAGTGGACAAGGCAGATAATGAAAGTTAGAAATTCGGGGTACACATTTAAACTAGGATCTAAAATAATAAAATTGAAATGAATATCTCGTATTTTTAGCATCAATAAAAGTACAAACACACAAGGGAAAATTCTTGTATTACAAATATTTTTATCGTAGGTTAATAAAATAAATAAATTTATGCAAGGATTTATTAAATATTTGCTTCAAAATTAGTCGTTAAATTATTTGTCTCTGGATTCTCGGTAGTTATGTATAATTCAGTAAAAAAGTCTTTACTTTCTTTTATCATGTTTTATGTATGTCACCTTAAGCATGGTAGTTATTTGTAAGAAATACAATTCCAATATAAAAGAGAAGGTTCTTATTGATTTTGGATTCCATGACAAGTCTTGTTCGTGACTAAGAAACATTTATATTAAAAATAAATAAGCGGAAAATATTTTTGTAAATTGATTAGCATCTGCTGACAATAAATGTATACAGGAAATACATAATAATATTTTATTGAATTAATCTATCCATTCTGTTCATTTTTTATCATAACTACTTATTTATATTTATAATCTGTTGATATTACCGATATTTATCAATATTACTTTTATCTTTGCAGGTAAGAACTATTTATGACGCTATTTCCTTTTCTCGTAGTAAGTAAGAATATTTTTTTATCTACATGTATTATATTTTTTAATTATATTTAAAATGGCATAGACCGTGATATGTGTTCTTTATCACTTTCAAATAGTTGCGCAAAATGTATATATCTCTGTGTGTGTGTAGGGGGGGGGGCGGTGTATGTGTATGTAAAATGTATTCAATGGATTCCAGTGATTACTTGATTGCAGAAGTTGTTTTATTTCGGTTAGTAGCCATGAAAAATATTATACATCCAATGAATTAAGGATGTTACACTCCAAGCAATCACATATTTAATGACGGTGGTGAGTAAAATAAACTCGTTTTTTGTTATACCAGCGTAGATTGCATAACAAAAAATTAGAGCGTGTAGTCAACGACCATAATTAGTAACATTCAGGCCAGCGTAGAACTGAGTGAATTAAAACAATGAAAGCAATCGTTGAAACTTCCTGGGTGCTTTCCTCGATAAAGAATTACACAGTCCGAGTTCAACTTTTTATTACAATATCGTCACACAAAACAAAGCACCCGCAAATTACCACGGCATTTAATGAAACAAAATTTTACGGTGAAATTCTAAAAAAAATCAGGATTCATTCTGCTGATGCCGTGGCTATTTTTAAAAGACGATATCACTCAAAAGTTGTGTTCCTAAGTCGTGCAAATGGCTTTACACCCCATTTCGGAAGGCTGCAAACAATGAATTTTATCCAATGAAAACTTCGAATTTTTATGCAGCGACGTATTAATCAAAAGTGCACAATATGCCTCTCTAAAAAGCGGAAAGAAAAGTTTCTCGTAGCTTCTAGACTTATCTAAGAAGATATCTACATGCTGTTCAAGAGACGGGGAAACGGATTGCGCGAAAAAAAAATTTAGTTCCAGAAACACCGATATACGGCGATGTACAACAGGAAACTGAAAAAAAGACAATAATAATAATAGTAATAAGAATAAAAACTGTGAATGCGTGGATTCACAACCACATTCTACTCACACTGGCCCTGTTACATACACCGTGGCGGCCAACAGATACAAAAGAATGCTCGAAACTTTTATTGTACCCCATTTGCAACAGCGGGAATGGCTTGATTCCATTACCTATATGCAAGATGGAGTGCCTGCACACATTGGACTCTGTGTATAGCAGTTTCTTCGGCATATTTTCACCAATGACTAAAAGATGGCATACTTTGTGTCGAGATCGCCAGCTTTAAGGAAGGTAAAATGTGAGGTTAAAAAGCGTGAAATGCTTAAACTCCTTTTAAGTAAAAGACGTGATCTAGTATCGCCAGTTGATGATATCAAGATTAAAGGGGTTTTGATTAGGAAAAGGCTTATCAAAGTTAGATGGTTGATGTTTGATTAGAGAATGTTTAAATACATCTGTATGTATAATACCATTCTTGTAAATTCAGCATGTGGCAATTTTGAACCGTTTAACTATATACTTATTGTTTAACTTTATACTAATTATTATTTTACGCACACTGTCTTTAATCGAATGTTCATAATTATTTTGAATACAGCGTAGTCAAAACAAACAATTTGCGGTGAAGTTATTTTAGTTACATAATAATCCATCATCAGTAATTGGACATTCCTTTCATTTTGGTAGATTTAAAAGCAAGCAAAATTGACATCATTTATTAAAAATCAAAAAACTTTTTTTTTTGTGAATAAAACTGCATTTTCTTTAAAAGTTATTTAATTTACACGGGTAGATGCTCTATATATTTTTTAATTAGCGCCTTTAATGCGCACTAAAAGCCTCTCTCGTTTGAATGACATTTAAATTTTAAAAAAAAACTAGTTTTTACTGATATGATGGATTTAAATTCTTACAATAACTAACAAAAGCATTCCACCAAATTTTAAAACAAGAAAGGACACAGTAAAAATTTGCAATTACTTGTTACATCTTCATCTTTTGGCTAATGAGTGTTAATTTAATAAGAGGATTTTGTACATGCACTGAGAATGAAACGATTAGTTTTAAAATAATGTTTATTCTTCACAAAGTGGGGCAACAGCTGAGATACAATTTAAATGTTGACGGTTGCAGGTTATTTCTCATATTCTCATTCAGTGGATTTTTGTTTTCGATTTCTTTCACAAATGTCTAGTTTCAATTTTAGCATTGTAAGAAAATTTTGATTTTCTATTGAGACTGAAACTGTCGGGTTAAGATGGTTTATTGTTATCAGTTGTGGGTTTCATAGAAATTCAAAATATGTTGATTCTATTACAAGGTTATGTGCACAAGTTATGAAGATGAGTTGCTAAATTTAATTTAACACTAGAACTACCGGAAAGTTTACTCAAGTTTTATAAAACAATTTCACACCAGTATTTTTATTTAAAACTATGTAACTTATTCATTTAGCATACTCTTGTGAGTTTTCTATTTAATTTATTTTGAAAAGAAATTTCTGGTTCGAATCAAAATATATTCATTTGATAGCCGTCAAAATGACGGCTTATGGTAGTTCTAGTGCTAAATTTTGCGGTATCGAACAGCTAATACAGTGAATTGGCATACATAGAATGCATCCATTCAAGAAAAGGAAGAGTTGAATGGGACTTTAAGTTCATACCACTTTTAAATATTTATAATATATCTATATAATTGGCAATTGATAGTGTGGGTAGGACATAGTCGAAAGAGTCGCCTTTTAGCATATGTCGCCGACCTTCATAAAGAATTCTGTAAAATGATATATATTAACCGGTTCTGTATGTGTATATGGGTGATTCCATGGTAACTTTCGTTACATTTAGAATAACTGACTTCAGTATTTTTACTAATATAACACTAAAAAATATTCAAAATGTAATGTTGATATGATTTGTTAATTAAACCTATACAAAGCAAAATTTGGATGAAAATTACTTAAATTTAATGCTATTTCTTGAACTCTGAAAATTATATTTACTATGGTAACTTATGTTACTGAAAAAGAAACGTAAGTTACCATAATAAATATAATTGCCAGTGTTCAAGAAATAGCACTAAAGGTAAGCAATTTCCACCCAAATTTCACTTTGGATAGGTTTAATTAACAAATCATATCAACATTACATTTTCAGTACTTTTTGGTGTTATTTTCCAAAAATTACTAAAGAAAATTATTCTACATGTAACGTATGTTACCATGGAATGACCCATATACCATTGTCAAAGATGCCCTCACAAAAAAATTAAGTAATACTAAAATACGTGATTAAATTCTCAACCATGTTTACCGACAACTGCTTTTTTAAAAAGTCCATATTGTTAATATCGTTACGCATATGATTTGCCTCGCGTATTACGTACAAAATTTGATATTAAAAAAATAAAGAGTGTTATAAGAGAATGAATAACAATTAAAATTTCATGTCAATTGCAATTGAAGGAGTCATACACTTTAAGTTCACTGAAGCAACTTATTTTGCATGTAATGCATAAATAGGGGAGGTTTATTGGAATAAAACACAGACACCATTTGTATACATTAAGAACTGCATAATATTCATTATACATTCAAGCCAAATTTTTAGCACATCTTTTAAAAGGTTCTCCTTTCGGATTCAATATTTAGGCATAAATATGCATTCACTACTATAAGTATTCTATTTATGTACGTTATATATTAATATGAAATAAACCACGAAAAAACGGGTATACTTTGTTCAAAAATACTTATTACTGTGTGTCAAAAAAACTGAATTGATAAAATAAATTCAAAATAATTTCCAAAATATATAAATTAAAAGGTACCATAACTGTACAATATATACTTAAAATCCTATCCATTTTATCAGTCGTAAAATTGGTAATTGTCCAATGTCATTATCTTCACGCATGTCCTAGATAGAAAATAGTGGGAAAAGACTTTTTTTATCATTCGACAAAAATAAACTACATAACGATCGAATTTTTCACTACATTTCATCACCCGCTTTTATGTACTTTAAGTCAATTGAATCAAATTTTATTACATGTACATATGAAAAAGTGATATTTCGTGAAAATAAATACAAAACTTTAGTCTCACAGCCATATTTTTAACATAAAAAAAATCATACTTAGAATATGGTAGACTGTACGTTACTTCTTTCTACATAGACAAGTACCATGCGCATGTTATCATGAAAAGTTTTACTTTTCACTCATGTAAGCGTATATTAACTGTCGAACTAATATATATAAGGTAAAGCCAGGAGAGATGGCGCGGTCGGAGAGATTGCGCACATAGAGGTTCGGGGGGAAGGAGTAGAGTGAGAGCGCAGCGACTCCAAGTAGTTGTACAACAACAATAGTGGAGTGTCTACTTGAAAGTGCACGTTGATTGCTTTGAGTGTCTAAGCTAAAGTATTGCTACTTTGTTTTGTTTTCCCAAAGTAAGTGCTTGAATTTGCATAGCTATTAATCAGAATTTCTATACAATGTCAATAGTACAAAATATTTTAAACTTAAACGATTTCTCATAAGCTACTAATCTAGACTAACAATGTGAACATCAACGGTTCGTTTTAGTAGCGGCATGTTTAAATAAAATGCCGCGCAATCTCTCCTACCGAAATTTGAAAGTTTGCGCATCTGCTACTTAGGAGAGATGGCGCATTGTTCCCATTAGTTTCCATGCTGGGAGAGATTACACAGCTTATTGGTATATTTGCATAAAAAATGAAAAATGAAAATTGACTAATTTTAAGTTAAACGTGTTATTAGATTACATAATTGCATTTTGTAATCTTATCTGGACTTGCTTTTTCTGATTCTTTATTTTTTTCCCTTTAATTAAAATTTTTTAATCGTTTTTAAAATTATTTCCTTTTTCTGATTCTTTAATCCTTTCCGGCACAGACAAAGTCTGTTCGTAAAATGAGAAATTACTGACTGACACCGGAATTTACAGACGACGTTTTTAGAAAATAAGACCTCCTTATTTTAAGCTTTCATTGTAGAAACAAAATTTTATTAAAATATTCTTGGTGTCGAATGCAGGTTTGGAATTAAAATTAGGTGTGCCCGGAGTGGGACCACTGTGCCGGAAAGGATTAAGCATTAGGTTGAAATATTCACTCCCAATACAATAAAATTTGTTCACAAAAACCTTACAGCAATGTCATTTAAGTGTAATTATTATTCTTAACAATTTAATTGTACTTATTATTAGTAACAATCTCTCCTACCCATGTGCGCAATCACACCAACCCTGTAAGGAGAGATTGCGCAAAATAACTTTCTTGGTTTTATTACAACTGTTTTATTAAATTGCAACGTAACAACAAAATAGCAATGGAAATGCATAAAAAACAAATGAAGTAAAAATTATTCATGGCTAGCTTAGCAAAAAATTAATATTTAGATTTATTTATTGCTATTCTTTTGAATTGTGCGCAAACTCTCCTAGCTTTACCTTATATACAATTATAAAAAAATATATATGCATTCAACGAAACACATTTTTACTGGATATTCAGTAATCCCAATTTGTACAATATACAAAATAAACAGTATATAATTTCCCGAATATATAGTTAAACTGTGTTACATTTTATCTCGCTATAACATATAAAATATATCGATATTTTCAATCATGTATTTTGTAATATATATATATCAAAGAGCACGCACCTTATCATCTGAAAAAGAAAATACATAATGATCTATTTTCACGGCCAATTACATTTCTAGTTTCCATATGTTTTATATCCATTAAAGCACTCTTTTCTTCAGGAAATGTATGAATAGTTAATGTTTCTTTTAAAAAAACGCATACATTTAATCTAGCAGAGTCTTTAAACATAAAGAATCATGAGTTCAGCAGAGAAAATCACGGCTTATTTAAATAGAGGTTCACAATCACAGTATAAAAAATGCGAAAATAAAATCTGTAGTTACGACGTAACATACAGGTTAAAATAAATTTGTATAATCACATGTTAAAAAAATGCAACTATAAGAAATAAACACACACTCATTGAAAAAAAATTGTATAATTTTACCCTCTACAAAAAAAAAGTACAATACGGCAAAAAAAAAAAAAAAAAAAAAAAAAAAAAAAAAAAAAAAAAAAAACTAGTCGGATGTGTTATTTCCAAAACTTTCTTCTATGTCACACAGGTTTCGTGTAAATCCTGAAAAATGCAGCATAGCAGCGCCACTTGTTGGGAGATTTAGACCAAAACCTAATCAACAACTTATGTCAGCGTATAACTGAATCTGAAGTTCGATGAAAATCCATGCATTAGTTCTTGAGATATAGTTATCATGATAATAATGTAAAATGTAGCATAGCAGCGCCACCTGTTGGGCTATTTACATGAAAACATAAACAGCATCTATTTATGCCACGGTCTAACAGAATCTAAAGTTTGATAAAATTCCGTGCATTTGTTCTTGAGATATAGCTATCGTAAAAATCTCGATAAAAGTAGTATAGCAGTGCCACCTGTTGGGATATCTACACCAAAACGTAATCGGCGTCTATTTATGTCACGGTGTAACAGAATCTGAAGTTTGTTGAAAATAAGTGCATTACTTCTTGAGATAGAGCTATTGCGGAAATCGCAAAAAATGCAGCATAGCAGTGCCACCTGTTGGGCGATTTTCACCAAAAACTAAGCAGCACCAAGTTATATCAGGGACTAACTTAATATAAACTTTTATTAAATTTCGCTCATTAGTTCTTGAGATAGAGAACCCACAAAATTATTGTCACATACAGACAGACAGATTAACAGACAGCGTCACAGACTCACAGACAGACATTTTTTAAAAACAGTCAAATCGTGTTCAGGTCCTTCTAAAACGTATAAATTCGTCGAAAACCGGAAGTCGAAAATCTTCATGAATCCAATACTTTCTTCTTGTAAAGATAGAAGAAAGTAAAAGTTGAGAGAGAGTTGAGAGAGAGAGAAAATACCCAGTCTATATTATTCGCCAAATTGTTGCAGGGGAAAACGAAAACAGTCATTGATTGGGTAAAATGTCTCCTTACAATAAGGGTTTTTAAAAATATGCAATCATATTGCAATTGCAGCAAACATTGAAATTTTCAATAGGAAAACTTATTTTTTACATATTTGGAAACATCGGAAAATTTTATCTTCTAATACCATATGGAAAGTCATTTGATGTACTAGTACAGTAATTATACAGGTGTAAAAATTTTAACACCTAATGTTAAATTCATTTTTAATAGCTGCAAATTAAACAGAAATAAGTGAAGCTTTTTTAAACGTAACTCAATTTCTACTTAGTGAAAAAAGTGGAAATTTTAGATTAATATATTTGAATTTTCTAAAATCAATTTCTGTTATAAGTATAGGTTACAATACATTTATTTTTTGGAATATTCATTCCATAGTTTATATATTATCAAGTTCTGCTGAAAAAATTCTAGAATAAAATGTTATCGACTTCTAAAAAGGCACTGTTTTAATCAGTCCTAGCATTCATCATGTCTTCAAAGGGTGAGTTCAAATGCTCCGCAAAAGAGAATGCATTTAATATTTTTTGTAATGTGGTTTTTGGTAACGTTCTCATTGTATTTTTCAAATTCAAACGACTGTCGAGCTGTTATCGTTTATCTCCTTTTTTTTTTTAGCAAATTAAATTCTAATATGGAATTTAAATGTGATCGTAAGTATTCATGTTTACTTTTTCTTTTTTTAAAAAAGCTACATCGTAATTCGGCACCTTTGTATCACCATTCTGTTTTGCAAACATGAGACAAAGAAAACAAAACAGTTTGTTAATTATCTAAAAGGTGGATTAAAACTTTGTGCCGTTATATTAAAAATAAATGTGCAACGTTAAATTAGCACAAATTAAAATCATTTCTAATGGCAAACAGCTGTTTCAGAGCTCTTAAGCTCCATCTTCAGTGCCAACTCAATAGGTAAAAACGAATTAAAAACTCCTAGGCCATGACCGCTTGCCTGCCATCTCTCGCCCCACGGCCAGATGAAATGGCGTTGAATTTTTCAAAACAACAGCGGAGACGAGGAAACACACGTGACAGAGAGACCAATAGGAACACTCCGCCGACCGGGAGAGTTTAAGTGTGGAGGCGAATAAAGGAGGGGGGGACGAAGAGAATGAACTAAGCGAAACGCAGCCAGACGTTTGAAACGCTTTGTACGGCAGAGAAAAAACCAGAAAGGGGGGGGCAATGAGGATGAATTAAATGAAAGGTAGCCAGACATTTGAAAAATTTGGTGTACTGGAAAAATCATTAACCAAACTGCTCGAATTTTTCCATATGTAATAAGCTTCCCAGAAATTTAGGTCGTAAATTGATGAGCATTTCTGAATTATCGCACCTTCCGAAAAATTAAAACTGTGACTTTCAGACCAACAATGGTTAGCTATTGCAGATCGTTTAATATCACAATTTTTAACATAGTTTTTATGCTCCCCTAAACGTACTCTAAGCGGTCTCTTAGTTTGACCTATGTACATTTTATCACATTCGCAAGATATTTTATAAATTCCCCAATGTGAAAATCTGTCTATTGGATGTTTGAGGTCTGTAAATTTGATTTTGTTAAACGGTGCATAAACTATTTTAAAGTCGAAACTTTTCAAAATTCTAGATATTTGATGGCTTATTCTCGGAAAATATGGAAGTATAATTAAATTTTCATTGCGAACATTGTTAACATTGGAATACGCACGTTTAATTTGTTTATTATGAATTGAATCAACTATTTCAACAGGATAACCCGGTCAAAGGCTATTGATTTGATGTAGTCTAACTCCGCTTTGAGTAAACTCTCAGATGAACAAATTTTTAGGGCGCGATGAACATATGTATTAAAAGCAGCTAATTTTTGATTCGGGGGGTGAGATGAAAGACGGTGTGGCGGTAATGAAACTGCGAATGGTTTACGATAAACTGTAGTTTGAAATGAGTCATTTTCGCGGTAAACCATGACATCAAGGAAAGGTAGTTGGTTGTTATTTTCAAGTTCAGATGTAAACTGTATATGTTCATCTACAGAGTTCATAACAGAAAGGATATGAGGAATATCTATATCACTAGGATCAACTAAAGCGAAACAGTCATCGACGTAGCGGGTGTAAAATGGAAAATTTAACTTATTGAAAAGGTTTGACTCGTAATAATGCGTATAGAAATCACTGAGAATTGGGCTCAGGGGCGAGCCCATAGACAACCCATCGGTCATGCGATAAAAATCACCATTAAAAATGAGCGTGTTTTGTGATAGACAACTGTCCGTAAGGCGCAATAATTCAAATATTTCAAACTGTGAGAAGTGAAATTCCTGAAGGCGTAATTTGAGACAGTTTAAGGCACCTTGAACCGGTACATTTGTAAAGAGGGATTTGACATCAAATGAAACCATACGGCTTTGAGTAAAGGGGAAGTTACGTAATTTATTTACGAAATCATAAGAATTTTTGCAGGTATGAATATTGTTGGAGAGTAACGGGGAGAAAATAGTAACGAGATATTTCGCTAATCTATAGGAGGAGGTACCAATATTTGAAACGATCGGTCTGAATGGAATACCGAGTTTGTGAACCTTTGGAAGAGCATAAAATCTTGCGCAATGTGACACAGAAGGAATGAGGGAAGATTTAGTGCTATTGGAAATGAGGGGGGAATGTTGGATAGCGGATTTTATTGTTTTTAGTTCATTTTGTAAAGGGTCAGACTTTAACTTTTTATAAGGACCATTATTAAGTAAATCTTGTGTTTTTGTCATGTAATCCGACTTATCCATAACCACAATCTGGCCACCTTTATCTGCTTTGCTAATAACTATATTTGGATTGGATTTTAGTTTCTTCATGCAACTGGAAGCACCCTTACTAATATTTGACATTGGAAGTTTATTGTTAAAATTTACATTGTTCGCAATTAAGTGACGTATTGAATCCTTTTGTGAAGGGTTTAAAGCACTAAATTTGAAAGCTCTTTCAATGGGGGCAATAATATGTGGAAAAGACGGTTTGCTGGAGAGTGCAAAATTATTATTTAGTTTTAGAATTAGATTTTAGAGTTTTAGAAATTCGAGCAAAAATTCGAGGAAAAATTCGAGCAGTTTGGTTAATGATTTGTCCAGTACACCAAATTTTTCAAATGTCTGGCTACCTTTCATTTAATTCATCCTCATTGCCCCCCCCCCCTTTCTGGTTTTTTCTCTGCCGTACAAAGCGTTTCAAACGTCTGGCTGCGTTTCGCTTAGTTCATTCTCTTCGTCACCCCCTCTTTTATTCGCCTCCACACTTAAACTCTCCCGGTCGGCGGAGTGTTCCTATTGGTCTTTCTGTCACGTGTGTTTCCTCGTCTCCGCTGTTGTTTTAAAAAATTCAACGCCATTTCATCTGGCCGCGGGGCGAGAGATGGCAGGCAAGCGGTCATGGCCTAGGAGTTTTTAATTCTTTTTTACCTTTTGAGTTGGCACTGAAGATGGAGCTTAAGGGCTCTGAAACAGCTGTTTGCCATTAGAAATGATTTTAATTTGTGCTAATTTAACGTTGCACATTTATTTTTAGTTTGTTAATTAGTTCCCATCCACAAATCCATGAACATTTCTGATATAAATTAGGTTTGGATTCCGTTTTGAAATATCTAGTTTTAATTTTAACACCTGGGTCAGTTTAACAAATGTATTACTTAAAGGGTTGTTCAGTCTTATCTGAAATTCCCCTCGTTAATTTTAAACATAAGGGAGTAAAATGCATTGTTATTTTTAAAATATCGTCTTAGGAAATTGATATTTTCGACTTCTTTTGTACTCTTCTTAAAGGATCTCTCTTTTTAGGTGCGTTCGTAATTATATAAATACGTAGCACTTATAGTCGTCGTCTGGTCCGACCGTCTGTCTGTCTGTCTTTGGGTCCGCTCGTCCGTGTGTCCGCATATAACATCGCAAAAACTACCCAACCGAATGGTTTGAAATTTAATATGTATTATCGTTGTAGAATTTTGTCGAGTCATTTCAAATTTTATGAAAATCGAATCAAAACTTAAAAAGATATTAATACAAGTTTTCTTTATTCTATTAAATTCTATCGTACGCAATCTATATAATAAAAGTGCAAGTCGTGTGACTGAGGAAAACAAATACGGGCAAACCACTTTTTTTTTTTTCATATGCCAGGCATCCATTTTTATTCAACATCTTTTTTTCAAGTAAAATTGCATAAAAGTTACATTTTTTAGAAAGATCGTTGAAAAAAATGGTTTCTTTGAGAAATGAGTTACATTAAAAAATGTACAGATTCAAAGATAGCTTCAGTTGAAATTACGTTAATAGCCGACTATCTCAATCCATTAGAGTAAATAAACACAGGATATTCATTCATTATGAGTCAAAAAAATATTAAAGCATGGACGTAATCATTGGCAAAGATAGATCTCCATGGTGAATTTTACAGTGCTGTCTAGTGAAGAAAAAAAAATTCGCATTTGTAAACGTGGCATACATAATGAGAAAAAAAAGGGAATGTTCATACCGCTCATAGCAGACGACAATATAATTCATTTCACTGAAATAATAAGGATGATTTTTTTTATATTATGAAATTAGTTATAAAACCAAAGCACCTTCTATGTCACGTTTAACGTAAAATTTCCAACTTTTTTTCTTAGTTGTCAAAATATTTCTAAATCATATGCTTTATTTTGTGTGTTATCATCGTACGAGCTGTGAGTAACATTCTAACACTTCAGATAAATTAACCATACATTAGGGTTCCGTTCTTAAAAAAATGAAAACGGAACCATTATAAGATCCCTCGTGTCACACGAATGTCCGTCTATCACAAACGTCTTCTTGAAAAATATGAAACGTGGAAAGTTTGAACATGGCAAAGTTATAGATTAATAGCTATTCACAAATATTTTTAGGAAAAAATTAGGAAAGCTAACTAAGTTACTTGACTTTATTTTACTTATTTTTTGGAGGGGCGGGTAACGTTCGAAAGATGTCGTAACACGGAACTCAAAATATATTTACTTTAAATTTAGGTGTTACATTTTCAGAGATATCGTCGAAAATGTACGGCAAAATTATACACCCCCCCCCCCCTCCCCCAACTATTTCGAAATGAACTGAAATTAAAATTATGAAAAAATTAGGAGTAGTTGGAATTTATTTAAACCTAACAGAAAAACTATAGCGATTGTTCTATGTGTTATAGTTTTTGAGAAAATCGCAGTTTTCCGTTACCCCCAATTTTTACTCTGCGGACGCTCAGCGGAAGAGTTCAGGAATCTCGAGGTACCTATTGACGCGGAATCATCCAAGGATTGTTGATAATGACTTTTGAAAAAATTATCGGTACGTAGCCGAGAAATTAATCAAAACCTATCTAGAAAAACGCGGCACGGACCCAGGCAACGTTGCAATTTTGCGAACTCTTTTCGAAACGCGCGTGGCACAATGCCAAGTTTGAACTTTGCACAAGCTCTTTATTTTAGAAATCATAGCGAATCATAGTGTCAACGTGTTTCATTCCAATTAAATTAAATTATTAAAGGCAATGATTGAAAATCAATTCACAGAATAATTCCAAGACATTAAAAGTCAGTAGTTTTAAGACAACAATCGATTATAATTCAATACGTAATGAATTTATAATGGAAAACGAGTCGATTACAAATTACTTCAATAATCATGCCTGCAAATGTCATGCTTTTGTGTTTAAAAATACGTCAGAAAATTTCGAATTGTTGAGCATAATTATTTTGAAAATTGCCTTATTTATTTATTTATTTTATTTGAAAATCGCCTTACTTATTTATTTATTTATTTTGAAAATCGTCTAATAATACGTCAAATAATATTGACCGCTGACGTCTGTAGCAAATCTGCGACCTTGATCAGAAGCGTTGTCTTTGTGCAAGCAACGTCAAGCAACGTCATTTTGCCAAGTTTTTACTAAGTACAAGGTCTTTGTTTTAGAGTGTGAAATATTCATCGTTTTGCTTTCCAATTAGCTTCAATTATGACATGTGATATTGTTTTACGTATACGAGTATATTGTCTTGGAACATACTTACAACTTGGAACATACTGGGTTTTACAAACATTTTGACACAAAAAAGAGACAGCCTTTAAAAAGGATACACAGAAGAAAAATAAATCAAAATGCAATTATTTCAGTTCCGAAACACTCATTTTGCTATGTGACAGTTAAACTATTTAAAACTAGTTCTTACACAGAATAATAAGTGAAAAAGAAAATTAATATACAGATTAATAACTAGTTTAAAAAATCTAACAGAATAGTGAAAACCAAGGGAGAAATCAGGCGCGAACGAAAGAAACTGACAAAAATGTAAGCTTCCGCATCGAAAATGTAAGACTATGAGCGATACGTTTCTCTCAAATTCCTCTCTCCAATTCCGTCCGCATAAAGTGGTTTTGAAGAGAAGTTCTTCACTCGCACGTGCGTTTTATGAAAGAGCGGGCGCTTTGTGTTAAAAACGTTCAAATTTTGAATTATTACTATAATGTTTCGTCTTTGTCATGTCTAAAAGAAGGGTGGGGGAGGCAAAAATGAAGCTCATCCTGCAATTGAGGCTTTATAATTACTTTGTTTTATTAGTTAATATATTTTTTTTTCATTTTTCTTTGGGGGTTCACGTGCTCATGTGCGCCAATGGAGGAGCCGCCACTCCCAGCAGATTTTACAAATGCGAGACTGTCGCTTCACTTGCTACTTATAATTAGTACTCGCGAATATACGTTTATATATGTTTAAACGTATACGTAGTTAAGCCTTTTTTCCATATTATACCTATCCAAAATTGTTACCGGTTACAATATGTTTTAAACGTATTAAGCGTATATTCGCAAAGTGCATATATTACATATTTTATTTTCTCTTTTCTCTTTCAATTGTAAATGTACATCCAAGCTATTTTAAAAAGTTGTATTCCATTTGAACAAAATAAATGTTAAGACAAAAATAAAATAAAATAAAAGACGCTCAATAAAAGCAGTTTTTGACATACAACTAATATCAATATAAACAGATGAACTGTGGCTATAAAGAATTATTATTTGTTTAGGTTGTAACATTTGAAAGTGTCAGTATTTTTAAGCATATACCTTGCCGTGTATGATCTAAAAAGAACTCAGTTTATCATCAAACAAGAACGAAAAATCATGCGTCAAGCATAGATTATGTAACACTTTCCAACGCTTCCAAAATAATTTTACGAATCATACTCTTTAATAAGCTAAAAGATAACATCTAAGTAATCCGAATACTTTTATTCAGCCATGTATAGGATCTATAGATTTGTATATATACTACATAGGATGCTAAATTTTAGTTCAGTTAGGAAACACGTAGCACAGTTTAAAATTCTCCGTCTGGAGTTAAATAATACGGAAATGTGTTCCCGAACTTTTGTGCTTCCCTGTATAGGATCTACAGAATTTATACACACCACGTAATATACAAAAAGCGATTTAAAATTAAAATCGCGTTCAGTAACTTAAAACGCACTTCCAGGAATTTTTGTTAACATACAGTAGAGAATTCTTTTGTGTGTCCCTGTAAATGAACGATGACTGCTATACACACACTATTCTGTAGTAAGTCTCTTGTAATGAACCTTATATAAATTTCAATGCGTTTAAAATAGTGAAACATTATTTAAATAAACCGCAGACGATTTTTCTCCATAGACGTAATGTAACGGAATTGTTTTGACTGTCCCTGTAAAGTAACTATAAGTGCTATGCACACCCTATTCCATATTAAGCTTCTTCTAATGCACCTTAGTGATATATATAAATTTCAATGCGTTTACAATAGTGAAACATTATTTAAATAAACCGCAAATGATTTTTTCCCATAGACCGCAATGTAACGGAATTCTTTTGAGTGTCCCTGTAAAAAAACTATACTATAAGTGCTAAACACTTCCGTTGAAATAGGGAACATGCTATAGATAACGATTATAACATATAAAAATTGCAAGGCATTCCGAGCATATTTACGGGAGTTAGAGCACGGAAAGACGGCCAGACGGCAGACGGCAGACGGCCAGACGGCCATCCGGCCAGACAAACCGAAGTCATAAACACTTTTCAACTAGGTTGGAAAGTGTTAAAAAGAAACTATATAACATGTTGATAGATTTTTACGCTAAATTGACTCTCTCTTCCACTTGTATTTTAAGCCCAGGAACAAAAATTTTCTATGCGTAATGTTTAAAAAAGCAAATAATCGTGGAAAGAAAAATAGAAATTTAGTCTGGTAGCCTCTTTATGCTTAAATAACAACACTTATATTGTACAGCCAGCAGACAGTGTCTAAAACAGACTGTCACGTCACTTCCTATAATATGCATTTAGATGTGTACGATACATATACAATTTTTCCTTTTACCCATTTATATAAATAAGTGCATATTTATTTTAATTAGCGAAATAAATTGTCTGAACAAAAAATACAGTTAATCAATGAAAAACATAGTTAAAAGGCATCCAAATGTTGTAAAGTGTTAAAAATAACTTGCCAGACTGTATAATTAAAATCTCATCCCTATTTTTACGGCTGTAACATTTAAAGGTGTCGATACTTTTACGCATACGCTGTAACAAATATACTTTAAAAGGAAGGCAGTTTATCATTCGATGAATGCAAACTACATAATGATCGATTTTTACGCCGAATTTCAGCTCTATCCTTCATATATTTTATGTGCTCTAAAAGTATTTTTTTTATCCGTGAAATATTTAAACAGGCGAGGTTTCCTGGAAGAAATACACAAATTAAACATAGCGGCGTCTTTACATCTAAAGAAAAAAAAAAAAAAACATTTTAAGAGTTATGAGCCCAACGGACATTACATATGTCAGACGGTCACGTCCGTTGCGTTACTTGTCAAGTAATATTAAGATTTTTTCTTCGGTCCTTTCAACGTTAGACAAATATAAACACTCGGGCTAGCTTTTTAAAATGTCCAGTTTGAATATATATATATATATATATATATATATATATATATATATATATATATATATATATATATATATATATATATATATATATATATATATATATATATATATATATGTTACATAAAAGTTTTATTTCGCAATATTCCTTTAAATTATTCTAAATTCTGACATATTCATTATTTCCCTATTTCTTAATAATATATATTCCTATTTAATTTCCTTTTAAAATTAAAAACGCGTAAATTAATAATTATCTTATTCTAAACCTTAGTCTAAAACTTTAAGTCAATTCGTAACTTTTAACAACTATCCAATCTATAATATTCTGAGAGAAGCTAGTTTTCCCATTTCGAATGTTTTTAAAAGCCATTTTGTTATTTTTATTCCAAGGGCTAGCTTCGCGTACTAAATCTTTTGTACTTCGAAAACAATCCACCACTAGATCAGACATTCTTTTTTATTAAAACCTCTACATCTCGCGTCATTCACTTAGCCACTCAATTCTTAAATTTCGCCTGGCACTGATTGTTTCGTATACGTATTACGTCGATTTTGTAGCTATCCGCGCATCTAACACAAAGCAATTGCAAGACTTCAGAGCTCATATTTTGTCTTGTTTTCTAGTGCTGAGCATACGGTTATCTGGCGTTTTTATGATTCGGAATTTCTAAACCAACTATTTAAGATCAACTAAATGATGTAATGATTTATAGTCAAGCCAGAGAGCTTTAGAAAATAACTTCGTCCTGTGGGAATCGTTTCTTCATATCTCCTGTGCCTGAATAAACGCTTTATTTGGAAAACTGGCTTAGTCTTTATAGAAAAATTACCCAATGAGTACATTCATTGCCTACAGTTCTCGCCATTATTATCGATATATCGACTGCAATTATTCACCATCTTTGATAAGCTGCCAGTTCCTCGTGCACTTTTAATTCATACAGCTAAAGCCTAACATATATAATATATATATATATATATATATATATATATATATATATACATATTAAATTGAAAGTTAGTTACCAGAGATATAAATTTTGTGTTTTCAATTTAAATGAAAATACGAATAAATATATAGAACATATACTTAAAATCTCATCCCATTTTCCCGATTTTAACATTTAAAATATTACAACCGGGATAAAGAATCACACTTTAGATATAATAAACTTTAGTGACTATACTCCAAAAAAGAACTCGCTTTATCATCTTATTAAAGAAATCTTCATAATGATCTATTTTCACACTAAATTGCAGCTTATCATATATTTTATGTCGCTAAACCGCTATTTTTAGAAATTTTCATGAAAAGACACACAAAAATAATCTGGCAACGCCTTTATACCTTATATGAGCTTCTTTATACATAAAGAATTATGAATCCAATGGATGAGGCAGATTGTCACGTGACTATTGCTTCTTCCAATGTGAAATTAGATCTGCATGCTATATAAAATTTATCCCTTCACTCACTTATATAGAAAAAAAGTGTAGAGATATTCAAATTCATTGTATAGAAACATTCAGTTTAAATTTTTCAAAAATGTTAATTCAATGTAAATATATAAGGCATTACAAGACATATCGAAACTGTACATGTAAAAATATTCTTTTCATTCATTTAGTTATAGATGCATATGCAGGGTGTTTCACGAAGGACCCCTAAATTTGAAAATAAATAACTCGGAAACAGTGATAGATAGAAGAATGAAACGAGTAGTATGTTTATTAAAAAACACCGTAAGAATATGATACAGAAACCTCAAAATTTTAGTGACACATTGCGACGATAGATGGCGCTATAGGTGGCTTAACCATAAGTAGGCTGTATCACATCAAAAGCGATTCCAAATGTGCACACAAGACACATGTCGAAAACGAAGAATGAAATTGGCATGGACTCTCTGCAGTATGTCACCGGAAATCAACATGCAAACTTGACAAATAATCTCCTACAGCTCGTCGAGTGTTAAAGGATTGTTAAACAATGTCCTTCAATGTCCTTTCCGGAATTTCTTTCAGTATATGCTTATAGTGATCACGTTTCAACAGCGATATCTTCGACAACTGATCTTTCTTTGCGTCAGCTCTCTCTTTATAGGGATCGGTGATGTTGCATGCAGCGCCATCTATTGCTGCTGTTTTGAACTAAATTGGTGAGGTTTCTGTATCGGATTCTTACAGGGTTGTTTTAATGAACATACCACTGGTTTAATTCTTCTATCTACCACCGTTTCCGAGTTATTTATTTTCAAAGTTAGGGGTCGTTCGTGAAACACCCTGCAAAAGCACTTAGAACAAAGTTTTTAGTACCAGCACTTTTATTTTATCACAATCTACTTTCGGGAGCATTTAGCCTACCTTCATCCATGCAAAGAATGATAGCTATGACCTTTCGAACTAGCGAAAAGAAATCAACAATTTGAATTAATATACATATATATATCATTTCAAAATATTATTAAGAGAAATTCAACTATCCGAGATTTCGTTAGAAAATAAAATAAATTGGCAGAACATATACTTAAAATCTTATCCACATTCTCCAGCTTTAACATTCAAAAGTGTCGATATTTTAACGCATATATTTTGTCAAATGTATATGTATATACCCCTAAAAGGACTCACTTTATCATCTGATGAAAGAAACTACATAATGATCGATTTTCACGCCAAATTGCATCACTGGCCTTCATATATTTTATGTCCACTAAAGGACTCTTTTTAAATATAATATATGAAAAAGAGAATTTTCTTTAAAACACACACATACACACATATTTTTAATCTGGCAGCTACATTATACACAAACAATAAAACTTAAACAATTATGAATCCAATGATCCCTGCTGTCGCATTGATTAAACTCGAGTAATGTGAAACAAGAATTAAAAATCATGCATCAAGCATAGATTATGAAACACTTTCCAACGCATTCAGAATACTCTAGCAAAATTTCACCATGTAATAAGGTGAAATACGATGTTTTAAGTAAACAGTTTAAAAAACGCATGAGACATTTGAAAACCGAATTTTAGAAATTACCACCAATAGTTGGTGAAATCCTTTTGCACAACGCGTAAAGCAACTGAAAACGCACTTCCTGCAATTATTGTTCGTAGACAGTACTGTAACCGATTTATTTTGTGTGACGCATGACACATTTGAAAACTTAATTTTAGAAATTACCATCAATAGTTGGTGAAATCCTTTTGCACAACGCGTAAAGCAAATGAAAACGCACTTTCTGCAATTATTGTTCGTAGACAGTACTGTAACCGATTTATTTTGTGTGACGCATGACACATTTGAAAACCGAATTTTAGAAATTATCATCAATAGTTAGTGAAATCCTTTTACACAACGCGTAAAGCAACTGAAAACGCACTTTCTGCAATTATTGTTCGTAGACAGTACTGTAACCGATTTATTTTGTGTGTCCCTATAAATGAACGATGCATGCTATGTACACCATATTCTATAAAATTACTTCCGGCCTGTACCGGGAGGAAAAGGTAGCTTTCATAGTCGATGTTTTTAAAAATTCAAATCATTTTACTCAAATATCCGAGGCTAAAATGCTTGGAAACTGATTATAGAAGATTCAATCCCGGTTTTCGTTAATATTGAATTTGAATGCTAATTTCAGCATCAGAGTTATAGCATAACAAAAACCAGATTGTTTCAAAATGTCAGTAGAATATCAAACTGCCATATCTCTGCCATTTTTTAAGACAACGCCAAAACAAACAATGTTCTGGAATCCTTCCATCACGATCTCACACTTAACGGAAACAATTTTTTCAATTTATAATTTTGTATGCATCTTTTTAATTTTTTTAAAAAAATTATAAAAATTAACTTGTTGCCATTTTGAAACAAGATGGCGCGTGAAGCTGGCTAACGAACTCGGTCGAGACCTTGGTATGTTCTGTATATATGATCAGTCACATTCATATCGGTTCATAAATACGAGAGTTACAGCGTAACAAATATCAAATTGTTTCAAAATCTCAGCTATCCTAGAATTTCGAAGTGTCATATCTCAGCCCTTTTTGTAAGATGTAGCCAAAACAAAAAATGTTCCAGAATCCTTGTATCACGTTATAACGATCAACAGAAATAGTTTTTACAATTTATATTTTTTTTGTACATCTTTTTGAATTTTTTTGAATTTAAAATTTTTTAACTAGCCACCATTTTGAAACAAGATGGCGGATGAAGCTGACCAACGAACTCAGTCGAGACCTTGGTATGTCCTACACACATATTCAATCACATCCGAATCGGTTCATAAATAAGAGAGTTAAAGTATGACATACGTCCGATATATATATAAATCAACATTTGAACGGAGGGTGATTTTAGGATCTGGGGGTCATGAGCGGTGAAATTATACCAAAATTTTTGAAATTGCTTTCCTCCGAACGGCTGCAATAGGTAGCTTTTTGTAACAAAAGCTACCTAATAAGCCTCTTGCAGTGCACCTCAGTGAGACATATCAATTTAAATTTGTTTGAAATAGTGTAACATCATTAAAATACACCACAAACGATTTTTCTCTATAGACGGTAATGTAACATAATTCTTTTGAGTGTCCCTGTAAAGGAACTATAAATGCTAAGCACTTAATTTTCAATACTGAACATGTCATAATAAAAGTCTATAACATACATCAAGTGCATGGCAATCCAAGTATATTTACGCGAGTTAGAACAGGGGTATACGGCAAACAGACAGACATGCGACAAACATCAACTATATTGGAAGGTTTTAAAAAATTACACACGTTACATTAGTTTTTTTTTTCTCTTCACGTAATTGAAAAGAAAAATATTTAATTGTACAAACTATGTTTAAAACAATGGATATTGAATAAAATAATGTTAATTCAAATACATGTAAATTCCGAGCATATTTACAAGAAATCCAATTACTGTAATTTTCAGTATAAATTAAAGTACAAAAAAGAAGGCAGTGTGTATACTTAAAATCTCATCTATTTTCTCCAGCTACAACATTTAAAAGTGTCGATATTTTTACGCACATACTTTGGCAAATATGTATCTCCAAAAAGGATTCACTTTATCATGTGATAAAAGAAACGACATAATGATCGATTTTCACGCCAAACTGCAGCTCTAGCCTTATACATTTTATGTTTTCTAAAAGAAGTTTTTCTTCATATAATATATGAATATGCGAATTTTCTTGAACAAAAAGACACACACATACATTTTTAATTTGGCAGCTACATTATACACAAAGATTGCATTATATTAATCACACGTGAAAAATTATGAATCCAGTGGTTTCTACCTATCGAATGCTGTCACATTTCTTTTACTCTAATAATATGAAAATAATACCGCATATCACATAAGATTTTTTCTCTTTACACATTTAAAAACTAATAATATCTAATCATACATACGAACACTTGTTAAAAACAATTGTTTTAAAAAACATATATAGAATTTTTTTTAAATGTTAATACAAAGACATGTAAATTCCAAACATAGTTTAAAATAAATTCAATTATTATAATTTTCAGTGTAAATTAAAGTACAGAAAATAAGGCTCTGCATATACTTAAAATGTCATTCATTTTCTGCAGATATAACATTTAAAATTGTCAATATTTGTACGCACATACTTCGGAAAATTAAATCCCTGAAAATAACTCAGGGCAGCACATATTTTTCTTTCTTCGCACATTAAAACACTATAAATATTTAATTATACAAAAACTTTATAAAATTGATTATTTAAAAAAAACTGTATATTGAATTTTAAAGAAAAGATAATTCAAAATTCACATGAAATTTTTTCTCTTCGCACATTGAAAACTACATATTTAACCATACATACAAACGCTTTTTTAAAACAATTGTTTTAAAAAATGTGCATTGAATTTTTAAAAAATGTTAATATGAAGATATTTAAATTCCAAACATAGTTACAAGAAATTTAATTATTGCAATTCTCAAAGTAAATTAAAGTACAAACAAGAACGAAAAATCATGCGTCAAGCATAGATTATATAGCAGTTTCCAACGCTTCCAAAATAATTTTACAAATCATACCGTTTAATAAGCTAAAAGATAACATCCAAGTAAACAATTTGGAAAACGCATAACCTATTTAAAAACATAATTTCAGGAATTTCCAACATATACACTATTCGGAAAAATATCCGAATACTTTTATTCAGCCCTGTATAGGATCTATATGTTTGTATATATACTACATAGGATGCTAAATTTTAGTTCGGTTAGGGAACGTGTAGCACAGTTTAAAATTCTCCATCTGGACTTTGTCAATAAACGGAAATGTATTCGAGAACTTTTGTGCTTCCCTGTATAGGATCTACAGAATTTATACACACCACGTAATAGACAAAAAGCGAGTTAAAATTAAAATCTCATTCAGTAACTTAAAACGCACTTCCAGGAATTATTGTTAACAGACAGTAGATAATTATTTTATATGTCCCTGTAAATGAACATGACTGCTATATACACAATATTCTGTAGTAAGCCTCTTGTAATGCACATTAGTGATATATATAAATTTCAGTGCGTTTAAAATAGTGAAACATTATTTAAATAAACCGCAGACGATTTTTCTCCATAGACGTAATGCAACGGGATTCTTTTGACTGTCCCTGTAAATTAACTTTAAGTGCTATGCACACCCTATTCCATATTAAGCTTCTTCTAATGCACCTTAGTGATATATATAAAATTCAATGCGTTTAAATTAGTGAAACATTATTTAAATAAACCACAAATGATTTTTCCCCATAGACCGCAATGTAACGGAATTATATTGAGTGTCCCTGTAAAAAAACTATAAGTGCTACACACTTCCGTTGAAATAGGGAACATGCTATAGATGGCAACAATAACATATAAAAATTGCAGAGCAATCCGAGCATATTTACGGGAGTTAGAGCACGGACAGACGGCAGACGGCCAGACGGCAGACGGCCAGACGGCAGACGGCCAGACAAACCGAAGTCATAAGCACTTTTCAACTAGGTTGGAAAGTGCTAAAAAGAAGGCAGTACATATACTTAAAATCTCATCTATTTTCTCCAGCAACAACATTTAAAAGTGTCGATATTTTTACGCACCTACTTTGGCAAATATGTATTCCAAAAGAGGATTCACTTTATCATGTGATAAAAGAAACTACATAATGATGGATTTCCACGCCAAACTGCAGCTCAGGCCTTCATACATTTTAAGTTCTCTAAAAGAAGTTTTTCTTCATATTGTATATAAATATGCGAATTTTCTTGAATAAAGAGACACACACATACATTTTTAATTCGGCAGCTACATTATGCACAAATATTACATTATATTAATCACATGTTAAAAATTATGAATCCAGTGGTTTCTATCTATGGAATGCTATCACATTTATTTTACTTCAATAACATGAAAATAATACCTCACGTCGCATAAGATTTTTTTTCTCTTTACACATTTTAAACTAATAATTCTAACTCATACGAACACTTATTAAAAGCAATTGTTTAAAAAATATATATATTGAATTAAAAAAAAAATTAATACAAAGACATTCAAAATTCCAAACATAGTTACAAGAAATTCAGTTATTGCAATTCTCAAAGTAAATTAAAGTACAAGAAAGAAGGCAGTACATATACTTAAATTCTCTTCTATTTTCTCCGACTATAACATTTAAAATCGCCGATATTTTTACGCACATACTTTGGCAAATATATATCCCCAAAAAGGACTCACTTCATCATCTGATGAAAAAACTACATAATGATCGATTTTCACGCCAAATTGCAGCTCTAGCCTTCATATATTTTATGTTCTCTAAAAAAAGTTTTTCTTCATATAATATATGAATATGCGAATTTTCTGGAATAGAAAGACACACACATACATTTTTAAATTGACAACTATATACACAAAGATTACACTACATTATTCACACTTAAAAAATTATGAATCCAGCACTATTAAAAATTTGCAGCAAACTGTCCAATCATTTGACCGTTTTTACAGAAAATGGTTACATAACCGTAATTTAACTATATTTTGACCATAATATGGGAAATAATATGGTCAGAATAGAGTTAAATTACGGTTATGTAACCGTTTTCTATAAAAACGGTCAAATGACTGGGCAGATTGCTGCAAATTTTTAACAGTGAATGGTTTCTACCTATGTAATGCTGTCACATTTCTTTTACTCCAATAATATGAAAATAATACCGCAGATCACATAAGATTTTTTCTCTTTAAACATTTTAAAACTAATAATATCTAATCATACATACGAACACTTCTTAAAAACAATTGTTTATTGAATTTTTAAAAAGGTTTTAACAAAGACATGTAAATTCCAAACAAAATTTAAGAATAAATTCATTTATTGCAATTTTCAGTGTAAATTAAAGTGGAGAAAAAAAGGGTGTACATATACATGAAAGATAAAATGTCATCCATTTTCTTCGGTTATAGCATTTAAAATTGTGGTTATTGGCACGCACAATACTTTAACAAATTAAATCCTTGAAAATAACTGCACACGTCACATATTTTTTTGTTTTCACACATTAAAAACCGATAAATATTTAATTAAACAAACAAATACTTTTATAAATCAATTATTTTAAAAAATGTGTATAGAATTTTAAAGAAAAGATAATTCAAACACGAGTAAATTCCAAATATAGTTACAAGAAATACAATTATTGCAATTCTCAATGTAAGTTAAAGTACAAGAAAGAAGGCAGTATATATACTTAAATGCTCATCTATTTTCTCCGCCTATAACATTTAAAATCGTCGATATTTTTACGCACATACTATGGCAAATATATATCCCAAAAAAGGACTCACTTTATCATCTGATGAAATAAACTACATAATGATCGATTTTCACACCAAATTGCAGCTCTAGTCTTCATACATTTTAAGTTCTCTAAAAGAAGTTTTTCTTCATATTGTTGTTGTGGAATTCCACAACATTGTATATAAATATGCGAATTTTCTTGAATAAAAAGACACACACATATATTTTTAATTTGGCAGCTACAATATACACAAAGATTACATTATATTAATCACACGTGAAAAATTTTGAATACAGTGGTTTCTACCTATGGAATGCTGTCACATTTCTTTTACTCCAATAATATGAAAATAATACCGCACGTCGCATAAGATTTTTTTTCTCTTTACACATTTTAAACTAATAATTCTAACTCATACGAAAACTTATTAAAAACAATTGTTTAAAAAAATGTATATTGAATTAAAAAATATATATATATTAATACAAAGACATTTAAATTCCAAACATAGTTACAAGAAATTCAGTTATTGCAATTCGCAAAGTAAATTAAAGTACAAGAAAAAAGGCAAAATATATACTTAAATTCTCATCCATTTTCTCCGCCTATAACATTTAAAATCGTCGATATTTTTACGCACATACTTTGGCAAATATATATCCCCAAAAGGGACTCACTTCATCATATGATGAAAAAACTACATAATGATCGATTTTCACGCCAAATTGCAGCTCTAGCCTTCATATATTTTATGTTCTCTAAAAAAAGTTTTTCTTCATATAATATATGAATATGCGAATTTTCTGGAATAGAAAGACACACATATACATTTTTAAATTGAGAACTATATACACAAAGATTACACTACATTATTCACACTTAAAAAATTATGAATCCAGCACTATTAAAAATTTGCTGCAATCTGTCCAATCATTTGACCGTTTTTACAGAAAATGGTTACATAACCGTAATTTAACTATATTTTGACCATAATATGGGAAATAATATGGTCAGAATAGAGTTAAATTACGGTTATGTAACCGTTTTCTATAAAAACGGTCAAATGACTGGACAGATTGCTGCAAATTTTTAACAGTGAATGGTTTCTACCTATGTAATGCTGTCACATTTCTTTTACTCCAATAATATGAAAATACTACCGCAGATCACATAAGATTTTTTTTCTCTTTAAACATTTTAAAACTAATGATATCTAATCATACCTATGAACACTTCTTAAAAACAATTGTTTATTGAATTTTTAAAAAGGTTTTAACAAAGACATGTAAATTCCGAACAAAATTTAAGAATAAATTCATTTATTGCAATTTTCAGTGTAAATTAAAGTGGAGAAAAAAAGGGTGTACATATACATGAAAGATAAAATGTCATCCATTTTCTTCGGTTATAGCATTTAAAATTGTGGTTATTGGCACGCACAATACTTTAACAAATTAAATCTTTGAAAATAACTGCACACGTCACATATTTTTTTGTTTTCACACATTAAAAACCGATAAATATTAAATTAAACAATCAAAAACATTTATAAATCAATTATTTTAAAAAAGTGTATAGAATTTTAAAGAAAAGATAATTCAAACACGTGTAAATTCCAAACATAGTTACAAGAAATGCAATTATTGCAATTCTCAATGTAAGTTACAAGAAAGAAGGCAGTATATATACTTAAATTCTCATCCATTTTCTCCGCCTATAACATTTAAAATCGTCGATATTTTTACGCACATACTTTGTCAAATATATATCCCAAAAAAGGACTCACTTTATCATCTGATGAAAGAAACTACATAATGATCGATTTTCACGCCAAATTGCAGCTCTAGTCTTCATACATTTTAAGTTCTCTAAAAGAAGTTTTTCTTCATATTGTTGTTGTGGAATTCCACAACATTGTATATAAATATGCGAATTTTCTTGAATAAAAAGACACACACATATATTTTTAATTTGGCAGCTACAATATACACAAAGATTACATTATATTAATCACACGTGAAAAATTTTGAATACAGTGGTTTCTACCTATGGAATGCTGTCACATTTCTTTTACTCCAATAATATGAAAATAATACCGCACGTCGCATAAGATTTTTTTTCTCTTTACACATTTTAAACTAATAATTCTAACTCATACGAAAACTTATTAAAAACAATTGTTTAAAAAAATGTATATTGAATTAAAAAATATATATATATTAATACAAAGACATTTAAATTCCAAACATAGTTACAAGAAATTCAGTTATTGCAATTCGCAAAGTAAATTAAAGTACAAGAAAAAAGGCAAAATATATACTTAAATTCTCATCCATTTTCTCCGCCTATAACATTTAAAATCGTCGATATTTTTACGCACATACTTTGGCAAATATATATCCCAAAAAAAGTACTCACTTTATCATCTGATGAAAGAAACTACATAATGATCGATTTTCACGCCAAATTGCAGCTCTAGCCTTCATATATTTTATGCCCACTAAAGCAGTTTTATTCTTCATGTAATAAATGAATAGGCGAGGTTTCTTGGAAAGAAACACACAAATTTAATCTGGCAGCGTCTTTATACATAAAGAATCACACTTAAAGAGTTATGAGTCCAGCGGACATTACGTATGGCATACTGTCACGTCACTTGCTTCCTATAATGTGCAGTTAGATGTGCGTGTTGCGTATAAGGTTTCTTTCTTCACTCTTAGCTTTTAGCAAACATGCAAATATTATGATTTCTTATTTGAGAGAGAGAGATTGTGTTAGTACTTCGAGATACTAATGTCAGTTTATGTGCCTCTAATATTTATTTCTTTATTTCATAGTAACTATTAATTTTTTTTATTGAGTCACAGCACATTTATTTCTATGTGACAACTGAAATACTTATTATTTTTTTGTAAATGAAAAGAAAAAAAAGAAGGGAAATGGTTAGAAACATTCATGTATTTGTATTTTCATTGACAACTAGGGGATGCACCACATGTTTCCAGGGTTACAGAACATACCGATTAGTGTATACAAGATAGTTGAAAATTTGTTAATTAAAAACTAATATTTTTTTTTTTACATGTAATCTTTTTTTTTTTTTTTTTTTTTCGATTGTCTATTATCAACACCAAAAAGCATTTTTATATGGAAAATATCATTTATGTATATAAATAACACCTGATAAACTTTTTACTTATATTTTAATTTTTTTTTTAAATTTTTTTAAAAATTTTTTTAATGTCTGAGGAAGACCACTCGGCTGAGGGCGAACCCAGCCGTTGAGCGTTTAATGTCTTCCCCGGCTAGCTCCCCGGCACGCAGGGATTAAACGTGGCAGTACAGACTTCGCCATGGCGGGTCCTGCCGGGCAAAGCCCCACGCGACAGGTGGCAGGAACTAAAGACACAAAAAAAAAAAAAAAAAAAAAAAAAAAAAAAATTACAGGGTCTGTCGCTGGAACCAGCGTTCCTACGCGACAAGGAGCGACAGACAGGGTGGACGAGGTCCACAGGTGCGCCTGCACCAGTTGTACAGCCCGCTTATTTAGTAGAAGGGTGCAGTTCTTAGGTAGGACTGTACCATTTGTACAGTTCGTAAATGACGGCACTTGAGATGTGGAGGTGCCAGTGTGAGATTCCCACGCGACAAGGAGCGCCACACAATTGCGCTGAAACCCTCACACTGGATGGAGGCTGGATGCACTTTGTGTTAGAGGTGACGATACGTTGCTTGCTGACCAGATTTGCGGTTCCCGATAAGAATAGATAATTAATGGGGACTCGGCCGCTGCTAGGAAGAGAACATTACTTGCGGATGAGAGAAACAATTAAGCTGCAAAATAGCTAAAGGAGAAAGCTAAGCAGATAAAAAATGATGGAATGATTACGTTAATGACTAAAATAAGCGATTTATTATTAATTTATGGAGAAAGAAAACTGCTTTGAATGATTAAGTTCTGTTAGATAGGTCTAATAGTAATTTGTAAATTTCTGAAAGTTTATGAGTTAAGATGGGACGCGTAATTATGTTCAGCAGCCAAGACGGAGGTGGGTTAGAAGGAGCAGGCCTAAGATGCCAAGCAACAGTCAGTGCGCAGGAGAAGTAATAATGCATGGGGGTATCACTATCGCCGCACTCGCACACATTGGTTCGTGAAATTTTAAATTTGAAGAGGTAATTTTTAAACGGGCCATGCCCGGATAAGAAAGCACTTGTATAGGGAGTGAGGTTAAGTAGCTCTCTGGAAACTTTTGGAATTAGGTTGTAAGTGTGTCTACCTTTTGTGGAGGTGTCCCAGTAGATTTGCCAGTTGGGGAGTATTTTAGATTTGAGTTCTCTGCGAATAAAAGATGGGGGTACCGGAAGAGAGAAGTCTATTGATTATTTATTAAAATAACCAGAGGATCCAACCCGGGATTTCCGGCTTTCAGAAGATAGATAAAAAATAATCTCTGACGGCTCGGCCTACAGGCACAGGTAGATTTCGAATACGCAGACCGTGGGACGCCTGGTTGTTGGGAATTGCGGAAGAAATGACCTTTTTGCCATGACGCGGTAGTGGGAGCCGCCCCCTTCGAAGCCTAACTTGTTTGCAGGCAGAGCCGGCAGGAATTTTTTTTTTTTTTTTTTTTTTTTTTTTTTTTTTTTTTTTTTTTTTTGTTATAAGGGTTGGTCCTATAAAAAACTTGTCAGTATAAAAGTTTTAGATAATATTAAGAGGATTTATAATAAATTTAAGCGGATTTGATATCTTGTGAATTGACGAAGTTGTGAATTTTTTCCTTCTAAAACCCCCCTTCCCCCCCCCCTTGGAGCCATTTTTAATGATATCAAAAATCTGTCTAACATAATTTTTCGACCCTTTTCCTAGAAGTAATAATAACTTTAAACGGATTCGATACGTATCATAATTAAGAAGTTACGGTTTTTTTTTGTTTTCACAAAAAGCCCCCCCCCCATTTCCCCCCTTGGTTCGATTTTGTCCATTAACGAACTTGACCGAGATTTTATGCCCCTTGATTTTATGTATCAGTTTGGAAGAGATTTGTACAGAATTATTGCAGTTATCGTGTCCATAAAAAAGTGACATAGATAGATAGATAGATAGATAGATAGATAAAGTTTTGAACTGGGGGTGGTTTTGGGTTCTGGGAGTCATGATCGGCGTAAATCTGCAAAAAAATTTTAAAAATTCCAACTTAGGTTAGAATGTAATAGGTAGTATTTCTTTCGAAATCTACCTAAAATGCGACTGACGAGATTTGAGACAGGCTAAAATGAAAGTATCCAATGTTTTGTAGTTCAAATTTAAGCTTAAATAATAATTTTCAAGTAGGTCAATGACTACATAATGACTACACATTAATGTATATAATAAGTTTACTTGTAATAATTAACGTGAAAAATAACAATATCTCATACAAAACTATTTAAAAATGACAATTTCATATTATGATTTCAGATGTGAGTATTATGCATACTGTTTTTTTCTTCCTTCTTTATTTTTTTTAACTTGCTAATAGTTTAGATTATTACTTGAGAGCAATTATGTTTAGTAATAGGTCTAGATACTAATATCTATGACAGGGTGATCAAAAAGTCTCGCAATGCTTGAAAAATATTTAGTTTACTAAGATAATTAATTAATAAAATAGTAAATTAATTAATACAGTGTATGGAGTAGGTTAAACAAAGGTATATATTTCACCTTCATCTTTTAAATAGTCAAATACCTATTTCACAAAAACAATTCAAGTAGTACTTAAGAAATATTTTTATTATGCATAATAGTACAATTGTACTTTTTTTTTTAACGCCACGGTCATATCTTGTTTAACAACAATATAAAAAAAAATTACAATGAAAAACATTTACTAATTTGACATGAGTGGAAAATCAATCTTTATTTACATGCTTTTTCATATTTGTATTAGTTATTTTCGTATAATTTAGAATAAAGTGTTTTACTTAGTTATTTCTGTTTGCATCAAAAATGCACTTTGGTGGTCTCCCAAGCGACCGTCTAGACGAACGAAGTCCGGCTAGTATAACATAAAATCCAATGATATGTCGTTGATGTGATGTCTTTTATTTTTCAACTTTCGACACAAAAATATGTTGCATTAGTGATAACATCTTATTTCGCAATAAACTTCATTTTCTCATTCAAACATTACAACTGCAGATGGCTTTTAATCTGATGATTCATTTTTATTCAGCTCTGCATTTCTCGTTACAACATAGGGCATAATTTTCCCCAAGTAACTAAGGATATAAATTTGTTAGCATACTTCCCATCTCCATTATATTCGTTTGGAAGGATTTCGACTTTTCTAATGCATTTTATTCATCAGGAGTTCCCTTTGAAATTTCGACAGGGAATATTTTAAGAATCCAATTCCCAACTCTCGTCTATGCAGCTTTTACAGCTTAAATGCGATATGTTTTTATTCTTATTACTACTGAATCTTTAAATATGTCGCAATTCCAACTCCTTTGAATAAGCTTTACATTTTTCCTTTGAAAGGTGTATGGTGAAGGAGAAAGTTTTACACGAGTTCTAGTTAATATTGCACAAAATTCATTAGTCTAAAGATGTAAAATGTAAGGTTAGTTAATGCACATTAAAAATAATGGTTTTTTATGATTTTTTTTTAAAGTCGACTGTTATGTTTTCATCAGCTTCTGATATTTTATGCAGTGAGTAAATATTAATAGTGTAATCTGTTTGACATAATATTTCCTTGGGTTTTGTCAGGGGCAAGTAGTAATTATATTTTTATTACTACTGAATCTTTAAATATGTCGCAATTCCTACTCCTTTCAATAAGCTTTACATTTTTACTTTGAAAGTTGTATGGTAAGGGAGAAAGTTTTACACGAGTTCTAATTAATATTGCATAAAATTCATTAGTGTAAAGATGTAAAGAGTAAGATTAGTTAATGCACATGAAAAATAATGTTTTTTTACGATTTTTTTAAGTCGACTGTTATGTTCTCATCAGCATCTGATATTTTATGCAGTGAGTAACAATTAATAGTGTAATATATTTGACATAATATTTCCTTGGTTTTTTTCAGGGGCAAGAAGTATTTATATTTTTATTACTACTGAATCTTTAAATATGTCGCAATTCCAACTCCTTTGAATAAGCTTTACATTTTCGCTTTGAAAGATGTATGGTAAAGGAAACTGTTTTACACGAGTTCTAGTTAATATTGGATAAAATTCATTAGTGTAAAAATGTAAAATGCAAGGTTTGTTAATGCACATTAAAAATGATAATTTCTTACGATTTTTTTATGTCAACTGTTCTGTTTTCTTCAGCTTCTGATATTTTATGCATTGAGTAACAATTAATAGTGTAATATATTTGACATAATATTTCCTTAGCTTTTTCCGAGGCAGGTAATTGTGTTTTTGTAATGTTGATTAATGTTACAAACGAAACCAGAATTATCGAAAAAATTTATTTGAAAATATGAAAAAGGAAATTTTACAGCTTTTTTTTCCGCTAAAGTTATAAATGTAAAATTTTATTCAAAAATTCTGGTACGAATTTTGATTGAAAATAATTGATAAAAAATATTCTAACGCCATTCAAGGGTTAAAATATAGAATTAATTCTTATAAAAGTACAAAAACATGTTGAAGAACTATTTTGTTCGATGTTCTCTGCGCTGTTAAATTATTTTTTAAGTACACGAGTCAATATAGCATCATCACTTGTTACTCTCACCAAAAAAAAAAAAAAAAAATGAAATGATGTTTGAAACATAAATGAACATTGAATTAATATTAATTATTTTCAATTTTGCGTTATAAATACTTTGAAATACAACCAACAAAGTGCATCAAGTATAGCTCATTATTCAATCATTATAAAACGTGCATAGCTTTCGAATATTTTTAGTTTAATACATAGTATAGTTATTATAAGATCCTTGTTTTACTTCCCATATCAAAAATATAAAATTAATAATAAAGTTTACGGAACTCTCGTTCCTGAAAGCTTTTACAGCTTACTTGCGATGTGTTCTATTCTGACTACAACTGAATCTGTAAATACTTTAAATTGAAACTCTTTTGATAATAAGCTTTACTTTTTTACTTTGAAAGACAGGTGGTAAAAGATAACAATTTGCATGACTACGACTTAATATTACATAATATACGTAAGTTTCGATTATAGAAGCCCTGGTGTGTTTTTCTTTTAAAAAACATGCTTCGCGCAATTTGGGCTTTAGAAATTGAGATTTGTTGCCAAATGGTATAAATAGTTATGAAAACAAACCTAATGAACTTTTATACTTGTTTATATGTGAATATATATATATATTTATTTAAACAACATATATAATATATATATATGTTAAATATATATATATATATATATTTAAAAATGAAAACACATGTGAAAAACAAAGAATGATATATTATAAAAAGCAATGGAAAGGATACTGCAGGAAATATACTTAATAAAACGAAAAAGAATAAAAATTGGAAAACTATGAATATCTTATGGATTCTTCAGAGAAGCTTCATAAGCTTATTCATAGTAAATAAATATTATTTCATCAAGTAATGTCAGCATTAAGTCTAATATCGACAATATTAAGCCCCTAATAACATATATATATAAAACAACATAATAAAAACACCCACAAGAGTTTAAATAACAAAATAAATAAATAAATAAAATATATTCAACATAGATAGAAATAAAATCATAAAACAATGTGCAAAACTCACAAAAAAAAAAAAAAAAACTAGTATCAATGAAGATTGAACAAGATGCAAAGTGCTTTAAAAAGATCATGCCACCATTAAGATTAAAGTGGCTTCTAAATACACAGTCATTGCATTGAAAGAAATGATGAGACAAAATTAAAAAAAAATTTACTGCCATCTATTTCATAAAAATAAAAGGAAAAACGGAAATTATAGACTAGTTAAATGATAAATATGGTGCGGCCTTCTATTATGAATGAGGAGAAGATGAAATTAAAAGAAATAAATTTTTAAAAAAGTAGTAATTACTGTAAATAAAATTTAGAATGTGATGAAAACTAAAGGAAGTAAATAAAATTTAAATATTAATAAAGATGAAAGATGAAATAGGAAGATAGTAGTACAATAATTAGCCATTATATTATTGCTTTTTATATACAATTTACTTCTGTCCGTATGTAAAAATAGATAATTGGTTACTTTATATTAAATAAATTGTACGAATATTAAAAAATTGCATGTGTATGTGAAACAGTGAATAGGTTGCCAGTAAATGTGTTACTGAATTTCCTTCTCTTGCCAAGATCATTTTCTCTATCTCGCCAAGGCCTCTATACTGGAACAGTACCAAAATATATATTTTATATGTTTTTTATAAATTGTGTAAAATATAACTTTAATTTAAATTAAAATAATGATTCACTAATATCGCTGTAAAAGCTTTCTAATATATTAGGGGTAAGCATATTTACTGCCGAATTTGTTTTTCGTGAAGACAATGTTTGATGTATTTTTTTAAACAGTCTTTAATCAGATCTCTGTAGGTTTCTAAAACTTCTTCCATTTATTTATGCAATTTCACATCCCGATTTAAGCAACCTTAAAGAAGTACGCTTATAAGTAATATTTTCAAAAGTGACAGTAATTATGCATACTCCTAATATAGCTTAAAGTTCAAAAGATATTTTAAAGTAAATTTTTACAATTGTTTCTATGTAATTTATATTTTCAAATTACCAGAATTAATATAACATGATTCCTTATAAGTCTGATTACAAATTTTGTTTAAAAAAGAAAAATTACCCCTTACTTAAAATATGAAAGTAATATCCCATGACCATGGCCACTAATTCCATCTCTCATCTATTAAAGTTTCTACAGCTTAAATGAAATATACGTTTTTATTCTTTTTACAACTGCATCTTTAAATATGTTGAAATTTGAACTCCTTTGAATAAGTTTTACATTTTTGCTTTGAAAGGCATATAGATATAAGCATATGGATAAAGCAGAAATATTAACAGAAGTGTGAGTTAATATCACAGAAAAAAATATATATATACTTTACAAATTGTATAGTATGTAATGTAAGTTAAGGTAAGCTAAGAAATGTTGATTTACCCATACCGGTATTTCTAATATAAATATTTTTATAAGTTTAATATAAGTTTTTCCCATTAAAAAAATCTTTAACAAATATTTTCGAAACATGCCTAAACTGAGCGTAATAATATAACATCATAAGTCATTACTGTGATTAAAAGTTTAATAAAAATCGAAAAATATCTTTTAAAACATGAATTTAATATCTAAAGAATACCATTTCTCGTCTATTAGAGCTTTTATAACTTAAGGGCACCATGTTTTTATTCATTTTACAACTGAATCTTTAAATATGATACAATGTCCACACTATTGAATAAATTTCTCATTTGCTTTAAAGATACGGCGGTGAAATGGAAAGTTCTGCGTGTCAATATTACAGACATTTGACTATTTTTTTTATTATGTATAACATAAAGTAATTTAATATAAATTAAAAATAATAATTTGCTTATTTCTATGTATGTGAGAAAAAACTAACAAATTTGATTCACGAACCAAAATAATAAACACAACTTTCCATTTTTTTTCAATAAAAATCTTGTTAAAACATTGCAGAAAAGAAATATGAATTTCTACATACACCATAGAATTATGTAAAGTATGATACACTAGAATAAACGAAGCTAGACTAATTTTTCAAATAATAGCATTCAAAAGTTATTGCACCATCATCATAAAAGACATATATTATGTTAGGAAAGTAATAGTCAAGGATCATTTAAAATAGTCGTTTACCAAGAACCTTTTGTAATATATGAATATTATTAATAGATTATGAACGCAACCATTCATTTTAATAAAATGAATGTTTCTATTCAAGGTAATGCGTTCATGATATTCATTTTGAAATTCAGTGAATAGTCAATGGTAATTAAAATACATGCATATGGTTAACATAGTTTTAATTCGTTAGAAAGGAGAAATGCAAAATAACTATATATTTTTGAATTCATATTTAATACTTGGAAAATTTTCCAGAGAAAATTTCTCACGCCTTGCATTCACGATATTCATATTTAAATTGCTTAATAGGCGTATAGCCAACATAGTGAAAAAGTACTCAAGCCGGGACTCGAACCCGGGTCATCAGTATAGCGCACTGACGTTCTACCAACTGAACCACTTGCGACCGGTACTCAGCATGGAACTTTTTCACCATAATATGTTGGCAAGGCTACGAACGCGGCACAAGATTGAATATTTTTCCGTGACCTGCCAACCCTGGGGCAAACACGAAATCAAATAAAATCCAGCATCGACACTTGAATAAATTCATATTTGATACTTGGAAATTTTTCCAGAGAAAATTTCTCACGCCTTGCATTCACAATATTCAAATTTTAATTGTTTAATAGGCATATAGCCAACATAGTGGAAAAGTACCCAAGCCGGGACTCAACCCGGATCATCTTGTGTTGCGTATCCAAGCTGAGTATCGTTCCCAAGTGGTTCAGTTGGTAGAACGTCAGTGCGCTATACTGATGACCCGGGTTCGAGTTCCGGCTTGGGTACTTTTTCACTATGTTGGCTATACGCCTATTAAGCAATTAAAATTTGAATATTATATATTTTCTTAATTTCTTCATTTATTCTGTGATATTTAAACTTGGATAACAGAGTAAAAATTTCAAAAGAACGCAAATAAATTTAAATATTTGGCATTAAAAGACATAAAATTATCGTTAGTTAATTCCGTTATTTCATATTAATTTATGAAACATTATTTTTAGTCTAGCTCTCATTGGTTTATATATATTTTTTTTTATATGAGCTCTGAAATTTTTCATTATTATTGCAGAAAAGGACATGTGTCGAAAACGTATGGGCACTCTTCCTCAATGTGGCACGTACTATAATTTCTCTGAAGCGCGAAAAGTTTTAATTTGATAAACATTTCGTAGATAAAATTATTTTTTTCTTTTTCTTATAAAAAATAAAATTTTGTTTATCACACATAAGACTAACACACATAATGCAATTATTTTTGCATAAAATTAACACATTATAAAATCGTTTTTTTTTTCCCTGTGAAGCTTATGCAGCATTTTCTAAAAGCAACTAATTTGCCTTTCTGTATGAACTTAAAAAACTTTATTTCTTCAAATGAATTTCATTAGACATTCACTGCATTAAAATGACAAGTGGGCACAATTTCGCTAAGCATATTAATAAAATAACAAATAGGAATCAGGTATAAAACGTTACCTAGCAATCGCACAACAACAAAAATTTCAACATAATAAATTATTCATGAATTTTATAATGCAACTTGTAGTACTATAATTTGTATTAACCATAAATTAAAAATTACTAAAATAAAAATTAGTAACATTTCATGTAATTAGGTCAACAAATAAGAATGAAATATGGCTCCTGGGGTATCGTTGGGATAGCTCAGTAGGAAGAACGTTGGCACGGCAAGCTAAAGTAACCAGGTTCGAGTCCTGGTCGAGGCATTTTTCGCTTTGTTGGAATAAATCTCAACTACGATACTCCAGTCATTGGATAGTAACATTTCATTTCTCATACAATACGTGACACGTAATTGATTATTTCCGAATTAAAATTTTATTACATTCAGGGCAGAAAACTTTTGAATTTATTTTTCATAGTATGTTAATACACTGTAAAAAAAATAATAATAAAATAATAATAAAAAAATATGTTGATTTTACCGAAAAAAATTGTAAACCAGGAGGTCAGTAATAACCTGTTTTTTTTTTTTTTTTTTTTCGGAAATAATCCGTATTTTCTACAAACTTGAAGGCAAAAATCTGTTAAAATAACAGAAGTACGTAAAAAATACAGATTATTTCCGTAAAATAAACAGTTTTTTACTGTTGTCCTGGCTGACAGTTCTTTTCTGTAAAAACAACAGATTTTTTTTTCAGTGTACATGAAAGTGATTGATTCTATTTAAGAGCGTACCTTGCTATATATATGATTATTATGGAAATGTGTTGATGGATATTGCTTTTGAAGGTTTAGGCACGCGCAATGCATGAAATCGTTTAATTCTATTAAACAGCATATCTTGAAATATATACAGGGGGCGTCAAAAAAGATATAAACACTTTGAAAGTTTATAACACCACTTTTTATTCCCATATAATTAATGTTTAATTGCAAAAGAATCTACGTAAAATGTATATTTTTTCCTCCTACCGCAGATGTTCAAAATTATTACCGTTGTGGTCAATAACCTGCTTATAACGGTGGGTTATTGATTCACAAATACAACAAACACTTCATTAGGTGTTGTGGCGCATTCTTGCTCAATTGCGGTTCCACGTTCTCTATGAACATCCATTCGTTTCAAACTAATCTTTCAACCAATGATTTTTTTTTTTTTTTTTTTTTTTTTTTTTTTTTGTAATTCAGATATTTTCACCTTTTTTAAAAACACCTTTTTTGATTAATATTATTTCTATTTCAAAAATTCATTATGAAAAGTATTTCGCATATAACCATGTCTGAATTTCTGATATAAATTTTCTTCTTGCCTAACTCCATTTTGCACTGAACAATGTCCATTTGCACCACAGAAAAGAAATTTCAAATGATTTTCATAATCTGAATGTTCACTTATATTTGAGAAAGAGAATGATTTTTTTTTTTTTGTTCAACAACGCACTGTTAATGCATCCCAAACGAAAAGTATCCTTTTCTTTTCTAAATCTATTTACCGGCGAAGGTAAAATATTCCTCTAATAACCAGATTATGCAGGAAAATGCTCATATTCATTATTTAAATCAGAAAATGCACCAAGCGTTATGCACCAGGTAGCATTTTTAAACAGAAGACACGATTTATGTTACAGCAATACGATGATTCAATTTTACACAGATAAATATTCCAAATTTTACAGACACTACGCTATACAGATACTACGTTTTAATTGAAATTTACATTATTTGAATATTACAGAGCCAAATCATGCATACAGATCCAAATTCTAAATGCAATGAAAACTAGTCGGATGTGTCAATCCCAAAACTTTCTTCTATCTCACACAGGTTCCGCATACACTAAAAAGAATCAGCACCCATTTATATCAAAGTCTAACTGAAACTCAAGTTTTAATAAATTCCATGCAATATTTCTTGAGATAGGACTATCGCTAAAATCGTGTAAATCCTACAAAATGCTGCATAGCAGCGGCACCTGCTGGGTGATTTTTACCAAAAACTAATCAGCACCAATTTATATCAGAGACTAACTGAATATAAAGTTTTATTAAATTCCGAGCATTAGTTCTTGAGATAGAGCTATTGTAAATTCGCGAAAAAGGCTGCATAGCAGCGCCACCTGCCGGGCGAATTTTACCAAAAACTAATCACCACCAACTTATATCAGGGTCTAACTGAATCTAAAGTTTTATTAAATTCCGAGCATTAGCTCTTGAGATAGAGCTATTGCGGAAATCGCAAAAAATGCCGCTTAGCAGCGCCGCCTGCCGGGCGATTTTTACCAAAAACTAATCAGCACCAATTTATATCAGGGACTAACGGAATCTAAATTTTTATTAAATTCCGAGCATTAGTTCTTGAGATAGAGCGCCCAAAAAATTTTTGTCACATACAGACAGAGTCACAGACAGAGTCACAGACAGACATTTTCTAAAAATAGTCAAATCGTGTTCAGGACCTTCTAAAACGTATAAATCAGTCGAAAAACGGAAGTCGAAAATTTTCATGAATCCAATACTTTCTTCTTGTAAAGATAGAAGAAAGTAAAAAGGTTTTATGTTACAGTTGAATATCATTAAAAAAAAAAAAAAAAAAAAAAGCTTTTCATTTGAAATAAAAACATGAACAGTAATGATTTCCTGTATATGGGCAATAAATTCTCCCTTAAACATATATATATTTTTAATGTTCAGTACTCTGACTCACTCCACATAATATTGAAGCTGCGGGTAGACAATACTTCATTGTCATTCCCTTCACGTAGTTATCTATCATCCACATGCATTTGCTTAAAACCATGAAAAGGAACATAAAATACCCTGTATTCCCCTACCATATTTTGCATAAAATCACGAAAATATATAAATGCATAAATAAAGTAAATATAGTGAATATAGGAAATGAAACATATTACAATTCGCGTTCTTTAAATTATGCCAGTGGTTTCACACAAATTAGTTTATATTTGCATAATTATAAAAATGAGACAGAAAAAGAAAAGAAAAGAAAAACTAAATTTTTGTCCTGTCTTATGATATTTTTCTCACATTCATTAGTACATGGATTTTTTCACAAGATTTATTTTAATCCGCATTATACTAAGAAGATAAAAAAAGAAAAAAAAACATTAAATTTAAATTTATAAATTTCTACATAAATTTATGCGATGATATTAATAAGATTTAGAATTAGAATATTCTTTAGATTCAAACAGAAATGATGCAAAGTCTTAAAGAAAAAGTCAGACATTAGCCAGACATAAAACAAATTAGGATATTATAAAGTTTTTGCATAAAACATTGAGTAACTAAAAATAATATTTTTTTTTAACTAATACCACAATCAAATTGATCTGCATATTAATGTTATGATCATAATGTTCAATCAACATTATTCCAAAAATTTAATAAAATAAAAAAAAACATATTTTGATAAGACTTTATCAAGGAATAATTTTAACCAGAGAGATACAGTCAAATTAATTTCCATTTATTATTTTATCCTTTTTTTTTTTTTTTTTGGTAGTTAATACTTTTTTCCTACAATAAGAATTTGTTCTTACTTTTAACAGAAATTCATTACATGGCATCAGTGATAAAAAAAAAAAGTAAAATAATTTGATAATTAATTTAATTTTAAAACATATTTCAGAAATTTGACTAATTTCAGATTTTTTTTAGAAAATTAAAAACAGTAATGGAGCACAATTTGTATTTTCCAAAGAGACAAATTGAAAATGCAATTGAAATTGCAATGAGAAAAAGATTTTATGTTACAGTTGAATATCATTTTAAAAAAATATTTTTCATTTGAAATAGAAACATGAACATTGTAGATTTTCTGTAGATCGACAATAAATTATCCCTTAAACATATATATTTTTTAATATTCAGTAATATGACTCACTTGATATCTCACACAATAATTAAGCTGCTGGTAGAGAATACTTCATTATCATCATCTTCACGGAGTTATCTATCATTCCTATGATTTGCTTAAAACGATGAAAATACACATAAAATATCCTGTCTTCCCTTACCATATTTTGCATAAAATCACGAAAATATATTAATACATAAAAAAAAAAAAACTTAGGCAGAAAACATGTGAATATAGAAAGTGAAATCTATTACGATTCGGGTTCTTTAAATTATGCCAGGGGTTTCACACAAATTTAATTAAATCTTGAAATTTTATTTGCATAATTATAAAAAAGAAAGAAAGAAAAAGAAAAGAATAAAAAAAATAATTAAAAATATTTTTTGAGTTTTTATATGTTAATTTGTTTCAGTTCTGTCTGATTTGAAAATCACCCTAACACATTTCACCATCACCGTCACATTCATTAGTACATGTACTTTATCACAGAAATTTTTTATCCACATTATACTTAAAATAATAATAATAATAATAATAATAATAATAATAATAATAATAATAATAATAATAATAATAATAATAATAATAATAATAATAATAATAATAAAGCAACAATATTAAAAACAATTTAGAATAGTAATAATCTTTAGATTCTAACAGGAATAATACAACTTCTTAAAGAAAGAGGCAAACAAATTAGAAAGTATTTTGAATAAAACATTGTCTAACTAAAAAAAAATATATATATATATATATATATATTTTAAACGAATACGTATTCAAACTTATCTGTTTAGTATTGTTATTATCATACAGCTGTATCAATTTTATTCCAAAAACTTAAAAAAATATATAGTTCGATAAAATTTTATCCAGGAATAATTTTAACAAGATAGATACAGTCTAATTAATTTCCATTTATTATTTTATTCTGAGAGTACTTATCTTTTACATCATTGCTATAAATTTTGTAAAATTGCTTTTACAACATGAAGTAAATAATTTACCTCCTGCCTCTGTTTAAAATTTTACAGAATCAAAATTAAAACAATCACTCTTTCTAGTCAATAATAACGTTGCTACAAAATTAATTACTTTCGCTACGTTTCAGAACACGATTTCAATTTTCCTCTCACACACAGATTTTTGAGCAAAAAACTATTAAAAGAAGCAACGTGCTTTTGTCAGAGAAAGTCACTGATATGTGCCCAAAAAATTATTATTATTATTATCACAAAGTGTTACGAATGTAATTATATATATATATATATATATATATATATATATATATATATATATATATATATATATATATATATATATAATATGTAATTTTATTTATAAATAGTTTTAACCAGAAAAGTACAAGACTAATTAGTTTCCGGTTATTATTTAGCTCTGATGAACACTTTTCATTTACAAAGATTCTTTTAATTGATTTTCAAACGTGCAGTTAATAATTTTCCTCTAACTTCTCTTTAAAACTTCACCGAATGAAAATTAAAACAATCACTCTTTTCTACTAAATAGTAACATTGTTACAAAACTAATTACTTTTGCTGCGATAATTCTCAGTTCTTCACTCACGTGTGGATCTTTCAGCCATAAAACTAATAAAAGTAGTGTCTATTTGTAACAGAAAGTCAGTAATATATGTAATAAAATTATTATTATTATTATTATTATTATTATTATTATTATTATTTATTATTATTATTATTATTATTATTATTATTATTATTATTATTATTATTATTATTATCCCAAATTCATATCAATACTATTAAAAAATACATATAACGTTATATAACTTTAAAAATATATAACTGTATTAAATGAAATACAGCGTTAATTATTCTTAATTTATTATTTAACCCTGATAAATATTTATCGTTTACAAAGTTTCTTCAAATTGCTTTCAAACTTGCAGTTGATAATTTCCCTGCAACATCTCTTTAAAACTTCAAAGAATTAAAATTAAAACAATCATTCCTCTGTAGTAAATAATAACATTGTTATAAAACTAACTTTCGCTGTGTTTAAGAAGACGTTTCTAATTCTTGAATCACGTACGGATTTTTCATTCATGAAACAATTTATTTTCTCACCATGAGCGTTGCGCATACGTGACATATAAGGTTGATCAGAACCCTTAATTTTCCCACCAGTAAAATTAAGGAGTATTTTTTTCAAAATTTAATCACAGAATTTTTATGATCGAATTAGGCTAAGAGCTTTTAATTGAAGTAGTGTTGGTAAAACAATTTAATTTCTGTACAGACACTCACCGTGAAGAGTTCAAATAGAAAGCAGTGTTCTTTATTTCACAAAATTAGTTTCTGTGAGTGTATTTTTTTGGATTTCTCTTTATTTAATTTCTAGATCCACAGGACACATAAATGGTGTAAAGCTAAATCTCTCCCCCTCCGATGATTTATTGAGTATGTTGTATATTAAATTGCGTTACGAAATATGAGAAAAATATTTTCTATATAAAATTGTATTACGTTAATTATTATTATTGTTGTTGTTATCATTATTATTATTAGTAATAGTAGTAGCCCCGAACATCGTATCAATCTATATATTCTAATGTATAGGGGACGTTCAAATGAAAAAGAGACTTTTGCTGTAGTGCAGTTGTTTCTAATCGCAGTGGGTTAATGGGCCTGCCGAACGATGGCGTGGCATTACTGGTGTTATTGCAGGATAATGCTAGGCCAGATGTGGTCATTAATACTCTCAACCTGCTGGCAAAATTTCGGTGGGAGGTCTTGAAACATCCTCCACACAGCTCTGATATCTCCCCATGTGACTCCCATATTTTCGCCCTTTTAAAAAAATCACTGAAAGGTCAACAGCTCACTTCTGATAAGGAAGTGCAAGACATCGTGGGAAAACTTGCTTCATCTTGATCCCCAGAGTTTCTACATTGGAGCCATCCACTCCCTTTCTACGAGTTGGGATCAATGCATCAATGGCAATGGCAATTACATTAAGATGGAATATTACACATGAACTGTAATTACAATATTCTGTAATTAAATTATTCTGAAATTAAATATGATTTAAATATAACCGTAGTCTCCTTTCATTTTAACGCTCCTTATATATTTGTGTGAATGTAAAACTTTATTTAAGAATAGTTTTAATCAGACAAATTAGTTTGTATTTTTATAGTTATTTAACTTTTACTTACTCTATCAATACTTATCTTTTACAAAGTTTCGTTATTTATTTTTTTATTTTTTAAAGTGCTAATTTGATATTTTTTCTCCTACATTTATTTGAAACTTTACAGCATGAAAATTAAAACAATCTCTCTTTTCTAGTAAATAATAGCATAAAAACAAAACTAACTACTTTCTCAGCGTTTAAGCACACTTTCCCAGTTTTTTAATCACGTACTGATTTTTCAGGTATTAAACTATTATTTAAAAAGCACCGTTTGTTTTCTATATAAAGCCATTTTCATTTGTCCCAAAAGTAGTGTATGGAAATTTATATTTTACTGTAAAACCATCCTTAAATTAAAAAAAAAAAAAACACCATTGTTTTAAAAAGAATACCAACACCAGTTCTAGAACGTTTTAGTTCGATATAAATTACAAAAAAAAAAAAAAAAAAAAAAATTATTATTATTATAATAATTATAAAAATACGTTACTGAATATAAGAAAATGATTTAAAATATTTACTTCCATCCGTTTATTATTATTTTATTATTATTATTACTATTGTTTTTATTGTTATTGTAAAGTCCTATCAACGTAATTAAAAATTACACAACTTTACATAAATATATAACCGTAATAATACAAAACTTTATGTAGAACTATTTTTAATTAGAAAGAAACAAGACTAACTCATCTCCATTTCTTATTTAACTCTAATAAATACTTATTTTACAAAGTTTCTTTAAATTGCTTTTCAAACGTGGAGTTGATAATTTTCTACCTATCTTTTTAAAACTTCACAGAATTAAAATTAAAACAATCACTCTTTTCTAGCAAGTAATAACACTGTTACAAAACTAACTACTTTTGCTGCGTTTAAGAACACATTCCCAGTTCTTGAATCACGTACGAATTTTCCAGAAAGCAACTACTAAAAATCCAGAAAACTATTAAAAGAAAGCAGTGTCTATTTGTTACAGAAAGCCTGTGTTATATGTCCCAAAATTAGTGTCTGTAGGTCGAACTTTTTAGATGTCTTTTAAAGTTTAAACTCCCCATGGCACTTAAGGGGGCATCAAGTTAATGCCCCCCGATGATTTTCCCTGACAGCGGGAAACCGAGCGCATCGGACAGGCCTTTTCCGGAGTTAGAGGGCCATTTCAGGAATAGACAGGATGAAAAGGAAATAGGGGGCGTAGGAGCTGGAGCTGACTGATCTTAGAATAAAGTTGCCGAATTAGATGGAGGATTTTCTCCCGGTAATGCTGGATCAGATGAGGAAGAATTTTATTTGCAGGCGGACTTTGGAAAGTTTTAGGGATATTTATTTTGGATGTGAATAAATAGAACTAAATTTGTGAAAGGTACATGAGTAAAGTAATCTATGACGTACAGTCTAGGACTATAGTAAAGGGGAAATTTCATTAGATTAAAAAAAAAGAAATAAATAAAAGAAAAGAAAACATATCTTATTGGCTGTTTTTATTTACGTACCACAGTGACTAGGGTTATTAAATATTTTTTTTTTCTCTCTCTTTTTTTTCTATCGTTATTGTGCGCCACACTAGTGCGAAAATAAAATATGTTATCTTGTTTTCATTGATAATCTTTTTGTGGTTTTTCTTGTATTTCTTTTCGACCTCAAACTTTATTCAGGGTACCTGTTCATTTTCCATAAACGAGATGATCTTTTTTTTTTTTCTTCTCTTTTTTTTCTATCGTTATTTTGTGCCACACTAGTGCGAAAATAAAATATGTTATCTTGTTTTCATTGGTAATCTTTTTGTGGTTTTTCTTGTATTTCTTTTCGACCTCAAACCGTATTCAGGGTACCTGTTCATTTTCCGTAAACGGGATGATCTTTTTTCTCTCTTTTTTTTTTTTTTTTTTTTTTTTTTTTTTTAATCGTTATTTTGTGTCACACTAGTGCGAAAATAAAATATGTTATCTTGTTTTCATTGGTAATCTTTTTGTGGTTTTTCTTGTATTTCTTTTCGACCTCAAACCGTATTCAGGGTACCTGTTCATTTTCCGTAAACAGGATGATCTTTTTTTTTTCCTTCTCTTTTTTTTAATGGTGGATTGGAGTTTAAAATATAAAAAATGTACAAATGAATCATTATGAAGTAATTACAAGGAAAGTATGATATAACTTAAATAAAAACTATATTTCATACAAAACTTTCAATTCACTACTAATGGATTAGTTAATATTGGACTCCGAGTAATCACAATACATTTACGGTTTTTTTCTACTCAAAAATATTGTTCCAGGGTAAAATATATCTATATAGAGAGAGATAGATCGATAGATGTTATGAATAATATATGAACGAATGTTTTCTTTAAAAGCCGTAAAGATTACTTCCGAGAACGTTTCTCGGCCATTAGTATTTCAGCTAAAACTTTTTCCATAATTAATTATGACCATAGCCTTCCAATTTAAAACACTGTTAAATTATATGGGATATTACAAAACTGCAAAAAAGATTTGCGAAAAAAATATACAAGTATATGACAGTGAAATTAACATTATGATTATAGAAACGAAATACATATGTACTTTTTATCTCACGATTTTAGAATTAAATTATTATTATTTTAGAATTAAATATTTTTTAAGAATTCTTTTTTTCGAATATTTTGCTCCACACAATAAAACGAAAAATCAGTAAAGACTGGTGATAAATAAATTTCTTTTTACACTATTTAAGGAGTAACATGTTTTTCCTTGCCATATAGAGAAATAAAATGAGATCTTCCTCTATATAATCTTTATTTATAGTTCCTTTTCTTCGCAGCCCTTTCTTCGCACTTATACATTTCAGTATTGTAAATGTATAAGTGCAAGTATATAAGTAAGTGCATTACAAAAGCTCATAATTTAAGTTTAATATTCATTAAAAATTGTCGATGCTCAGAAACTTCTAAATGAAATAATGTTTCAGTCAACTGCTGTCACATTTAAATATTTGATTGAGCAACAATGTATTTTGTCAGAAATGTGTTGAAGCAAACACATTAAAGGAAGACCCGCTATTTAGAAAATGTGATACATTAATTTTAAACGGGAAATATCTTTATCAAAATATTAACTACTGTTGCAATTACAGTAATGTGGAAGTAGAATATATTTTTTAGAACTTTCATAATGTTACAAAATTTTAATCAATTTATTAAATAATTATTATTTTTAAAGACTTTCTTGCAAACTTAAATAAATTTCATATTTACTCAGTCAATAAAGTCTCTGATCAATAAGGTTAACTGGATGAATTATGCCCTCCAGATTCGACCGGGACAGCTCAGTGGTAGAGCGTGGCGGCTTCAGCCAAGCGATCCCAGGTTCGAATCCTGGCCCGGACATTTTTCGTCCAGTTGGAAAATTACTACTCGTATGATTTATTTACCAATTTGAAATAATTGTGTTAAAATTAATCTAGAGTTAATATAGCTTTACTAAGGGAGTAAGCATGTTGTTAAATTTTAATGTTAAAATTAAAATTGTAACCTAGTCATTCTTTATTAGAAATAATTATTTTCCTGGGATTGATTTCGTAGAATTTTATAGAATGGAATTTAAAAAGTGAAAAATATTTTTGTCGGAAAATCAAAAAAGTTTAGATTTAAATAAAAAAAAATATATAGAGCAATAAAGGGATGAATATATTTCTTTAATGAAAATGTAGTATTTTCAAATTTCTAGCTTTAATTCGCAAACTTAGCGTTGTTTGTAAAAGTATTTTTCATAAATTAATCTATAAGAATATAATTACCATCTTTTGCATTTTGTTCTTACCACTAAATTTCAATGGTAAAATTTATGCTATATAATTGCTGAATATTTCTATTAAATTTTAGTGGTAAATCGAAAGGATAAATTTGGCAGCTATACAATTGTGATGTTATCATTTACAAATGGACCTCGTCGCTACCATGTCAAACTATCGAATGTGAAAAAATGCATTTTTCATTACTTTTAAAAATGGGCCGATTGTCACCACAAAATTTTAAGAGGGTTGCAGGGTTGCCTGTTTGGCCTCCTTTTTCGTTCAGAAATTTTGAATACATACCAGAAATTTAAAATACACATTTTCCCTTTATATAATGACTGTCTATTTCGTGATTATTTTAAAGTAAAAGATTTTTCTCTCAAATTTTCCGGTACAAATTCGGCATCTCTGAATAAAAAAAGTGGTCAAACTGGCAACCCTTTTCTTCGCAGTTTTATTGTTATTTTTTTCTATGAGAAGAATTCTAATGAAATTTAGTGGTGACAATCGGCCCATTTTTAAAAGCAATGAAAAATGCATTTTTTCATATTCGATAGTTTGGCATGGTAGCGACGAATGAAAGAGTATATGAGTGATCAAAATATTTAAAAAGTATTAAGATTTGAAATATATCTTGATTAGCTTTAAAACATATTCAGTATTGTAAATGTATAAGTGCAAGTATATAAGTAAGTGCATTACAAAAGCTCATAATTTAAGTTTAATATTCATTAAAAATTGTCGATGCTCAGAAACTTCTAAATGAAATAATATTTCAGTCAACTGCTGTCACATTTAAATATTTGATTGAGCAACAATGTATTTTGTCAGAAATGTGTTGAAGCAAACACATTAAAGGAAGACCCGCTATTTAGAAAATGTGATACATTAATTTTAAACGGGAAATATCTTTATCAAAATATTATGAAGAAGCTGTAATATTAAATTTTATTTACTGTTGCAATTACAGTAATGTGGAAGTAGAATATATTTTTTAGAACTTTCATAATGTTACAAAATTTTAATCAATTTATTAAATAATTATTATTTTTAAAGACTTTCTTGCAAACTTAAATAAATTTCATATTTACTCAGTTTTCAATAAAGGAGCTTATACAATTCGTTTACGTGTGTATATACAATACAGGGTGATAATTAATAAGCACCCCAATTTGAAAGTTCAATAATTCATTAACTATAATAAATTTGAAGATGAAGAAAAGTGACATTTATATTTGGTAGCTCATAAATTCCATATGGTGTAACTTTAAAAACAGTTCAAATGTTCGTCATTAGAGGGCATTGCTCTTCCTCAAATTGTAAGAAGAATAAAACTGACGTGTAAAACTGCATTCGAAATCTAGCTTTGTTCTTTACTCTATTTAGAGATTAAAACACGAAAAAAGTTTCGAATTTTGAAAGGATCAGCGTTAAATAAGCCGTGTTTTTGGCCCATGAAATAAGACAAAACTCGATCTTGTTATACTGACTTAATTATTTCACATTTTAATATTAGAATGTTTATCCTGTACGATTTCAACAATAGTTTTTGCATTTTGTTTGGATTTATATGACTTACACAAGCTCAAAGTTCGTATTATTCGTAGTTTTTGATGAAAAATACGCAATTTCTCTTAATTTTACCTCAATTATTTATATGAGCGCAATCGGGAAACACTTTCTTTTACATATATTATAAAATACATCAAAATGTACAATATATGTAAAAATAAAAGTGTTGCAAAGCTGCGCTCATAGTAAAATATTAAAAAAATATATTAAATATTGAGGTAAAATTAGAAGAAATTACGTATTTTTTTTATCAAAAATTACGAATAATACGAACTATGAGTTTGTGTAAGTTATATAAATCCGAACAAAATGCAAAAACTATTGTTTAAATCGTCACAGAATAAACCTTCTAATATTAAGAAGTGAAATAATTCAATCAGTATAACAAAATGGAATTTTAGTCTTATTTCATGGGCCAAAAACACGGCTTATGGACCCTGATCCTTTATTTAAGCATTTTTAATGTATCACACACTTTAGCGAAATCGATTGACGAAAATCCGAGCTGTTTTTAAAATTACAGTATATAAAATTCAAGACGTACCAGATATAAATGTCACTTATGTCATCATATTTATTACAGTTAATGAATTATTGACTTTTCAATTTGAGGCGTTTATTTCTTGTCACCTGTATATATTGTATTCCTGCAATATGTATCCAAGCATAATTTTTAAACGGTTGCTCTGATTTTCATTCTTGCTGTTGGAAGTTATTTTTCTGTGGTGGTCTTGTTTCAAATTCATGAAGAAAATAGTGCACATCTAATACAATACGTTTTACTTTTTGTTGTTTTCTTGTCTTTTTTTTTATTTCAGTTTATTCTGTTGCAGGGCGGTGGGATACTTTTTATAACACTAAAATTTAATCAAGATTTCCACCAGAATTTTTACAGTTAATTGTATGTACCAGAGAATTTGTGCTTAAAGTTTTACTTTTATTAATTTTGTTAAAAAAGCAAAATTGTATTTCCTTACTTCAAATAAAAGTTTTCAAAAATTCTGGTGTGAATAGAACATTACAGAAACATAATCACTTGCCCCTGAAATGTTTAATTGCTGTATGTATCTTTCATAAAAATCGGCTTATCATCACGGAATTTAAGAATGGTAATGGCACATAGTAATACAGTGTTAAAAATTACAGCAAACTGTCCAATCTTTCGACCATTTTATAGATAACAACGGTTACTTAACCGTAATTTTAGTCGATCCGAACCAATAACAACGCTTCATAATATGGCCAATTAACCCTTATTTAAATATATATATATATTGAATGTGTTTAAAATGGTTTATGTTTTTACAGTAGTTGTTGTATTGTGGTATAGCTTTTCTTTTTTTTACAGGGACGCGTCAAATTTTAATACATGATTACTTGCTGTGCGTTCAGATGAGCGATATTGACAAAAGTGAGATTTAATCTCAATAGTAATAATAAAGAGTTACGACTAAACACACTGTTATGACAAACCACTCTCAATAAAATGCGCCAACTAGCTGGGAAAAAAGGATGCCTACAGTATCACCACAAATTTTGAATTGTAGTTTTTGCTTTACTTAACCACAGAAAAATATTACAAAGTTTTCTATTTATCAAAGTAATTGCAAATGCCAGAACTTAAATATTAAATATAAAATTTCTAATCTAAAATATTGGAGCTAAACTCCTTGGAAATTCTAAGCAGTGTACGCACTTTTAAAAATATTACATCAATGAGATAGTAAACAATCCCTTGATGTCGGTTTTATGTAGTTTTTCTTAAAAATTAGTTCTTAACCATTGGGAAAATGGTTGCTAATTTCGATCGAGAATGAACCTCTTGACGTCGTCACATTATTTTTTTAAGCATTTTTTACGAAATTCTGTAATTTTAGAAGAAAATTTGTTTGAATAGGCAATAGAAATGCATAGAATCGATACAAAAATGTTAAAGTTACAAAAAGGATAGATGCAAACTATCAGATATAAAAAAAGCCGTGTTCAAAAATTGACGTCGGACGAGAAATCGTCTTATAAAGCAAAAAACGTGGTCTTCAATTTTAATTTCCTCAAAATACCTGTAGTTCAGACATCAATCTAAAAAATTAAGGTATATATTAAGGATAAGGTATAGTAATGGAAAATGCGTTTCAATAACTGCGGCGATGGTTCAAGCGAATATTTTTGTGAGGACAGAGAATGCCAGAATCTCTTCAACTGTAGTAATGGAAAATGCGTTTATTTCTAGACGGTACCGATGAATATTTTTGAATAATTAATATTTTCAATTAATTATTTTTTTTCTTTTCTTTCTTTTTTTTCTTTAAGCTTTCGGAACATTTTCCCAATGGTTGTTGTAATTTGTTAAATTATAATTTTTTTTATAGAATTTCTTCTGTTTTTATTAATATATCGTAATTTATTTTTTCTGTTCATATACTTAATGATCGAAGACTTCATTTTCTTTAAAAGTAATTTTGGAGCAATTATGTGAATAAATTTCAGAATATAAATGCAATAGGTGGTAAAATATTTTCATTTTACCTCAATTTTATATTAATAAAGATTTGTGAAGCTTCAAAATATGATTAAAAGGATAACTTTTCAGAATAAAACTGCAGCTTATTTGAGCCGACATCCTTGAAAATTAGTCAACATTAAATGTTTAACTCGGCTTTCATGGTATAGTTAAATCAAAAATTCTGCTTTAAGAGAGTCAATACTTCAATTAATTATGCAATTATAGTCCTCTCTAATACTAGCCTAAATAACGGCGTTATGCTCTAAAGGTCAAATTATAGGTTTATTCCAGTTCAGCAAAATGTGCTCTGGGAGTAATACAGCGCCATCTATGGATATCAGCGGAAATGAGAAAATTTTCCAGAAATGGAGGGCAATCCTTTGGGAATTCGCTTATGCGTTTTAGTGATAGAAAACTTAGGAAAATTACTGTAAATTATCTCAAATAATAGCATATGCGATTCGATGAGTGTATATTTTCCTATTAGTTCAGCGGCGAAATCACAATAATTCTCTTGTGAGATGCAATACTTTAGCACTTTTCATAAAAGAATTCTTTTAAAATGTTAATTGCGGCATTGAAAGGGTATTACATTAAAAGATATTTAAAGTTTTGCTATGGTTTTCATTCTACATTAATGTTTAATTTATTTTGGTTAATTTGAGTATAAGACTAGTTTAGTGGTTGATATATATATATATATATATATATATATATATATATATATATATATATATATATATATATTAATATAATATGTTATATAAGTAAATATTGGGTTGTCCGGAAAGTTTGTGCTGGTTGGGAAAATGAATTTGTACCTGAAAATTCTATCATTTAATTATTAGATATTGATTCCGATATCTAATGTCTAATTATTAGACAATGGAACAATAGAACAATGTAGTTAGCAACATAAAAATAAAAAAAATAATTAAAATTTAACTTGCAATATTTTTATGCTTTATAACCTAGTTTTCCTGCTCAAGAAACTAGGCGCAGTGAAATAATGCATATATGAATCGATTAACCACACACTGTGCAGTAAAAGTTGTACACATATGAATTAACTAAAATTAAATCTTTGATAAATAAATTCAGTTAAAAGCTACAACTATATTTAAATAAAAATATTCATGTTATAAGGTACAGGGAGAAAAATGTTTGCTAGTAAATAAGCTCAAAAAATACTCTTTAAATTTTCTGGTATATTAATTACCCTATATATAAATATTAAAAAAAAACCTTTTCAAACTCGTCAGGATATTATTTAAGTAAGATACAGAAGTAAAGCAAAAATAAATGTACGCAATGAAATAATTTTTTTACATTTGTGAAATCCTCAAACTTTTAATTAAAGAGTACTTTTAATAAAAAACAAAATATATATATATCCTTCTAGTCACTTCAACAATGAATTAATTATTTTTATCGTTTCAACATACGTTTCAGTCTTTCGATATCAACAAATAAATACAAAAAATACTGTTTAGTTTTTGCATAGTTTAGAAAAATATTGCATTACAAAAGACTTACTCTTTTGCATTAATTTAAAATACAAAATTTCGAAAGCTTTTAAAGAATTCTTCATCCATTTTCGAAGATTAAAACAATCATAGTATCCTTACTTGTTTTAAAAGTTCTTAATATAATATCGAAGGGAATCTTTAATCTACCGCTGTTTAATTTTCAAATCCCTTCTATTAAAATGTTATGTAAACTTTAAGTTAAGTGCTTTTACTCAGATTTTTAATCTTCTAAAATTTTCATTTCTCCTTTTTTTTTCCAAGGTTAGATAAATACATGGATAGAGTTGGTTTTTAATAAGAAACTTTATCTCTAGACTTTAAATTACTATTAAAAGTAGGGATATTGTTCCAATTAAACATTTTTACAAGATATATATATTTTTTTTGTTAAGAAATAAATGAACAACGTGAAAATAGCACAAATGTAAATATATGTCTAGAAAATGGCAGACAGCTGTTTCAGAGCTTATAAAACTCCATCATCAGTGCAAAGGTTTAAAATATCAGATGTAAGTATTTAAAACACGGAAGTATGCTCGCGGCCAAAACGAAATGGATATGTTTTGTGTTTGAAAATATAACTTATATTCGTATAATTTTTTTTAATTATTATGTGTATTTTCATTCTTATAGATTTAAATTATCGCCAAACAGTCTACTGGAAATTGAAAAAATTATATGAAAACATGACTAATAATAAGTGAAATTATATTCGGTAAATTCATTTTCTATCTTTATTTTTTTTAAAGGAACATTTAGCTAGTAATAGACAGATTTTAAAAATAACTTTATAAATAAACTTTACGAAACTAGCCAGAATATTAAGTTGTCAAAATTACGTAAATACTTGGAAGTTTTTGGAGTGGCTAAAAAGATTTAAAATTTAATTATTTAATACAACATTTAGTGGCATTCTTTCATTTTCAAACGTCTCTTTTTTTCATGAAAATCCTAATCTATACTAATAAAAGAAAGTTGTTTGTCTGTGTGTGTGCCTGCTTGCGAGTGTGGGTGTCTGCGTGCGATGGCTACAAAATCTACCGCACGTAGAACTCTGAAAATTTGGGTGCGAGGCAGGTCCTGATGCACCTGAGTCTCGGATTTTTTTTTTTTTGAGACCCTGGGACTCCTTTAATTTTTTTGCCTTAAATTGTTAATAACTTGCCCATTTTTGACCGATCCTTTTAGTTTTTGAGGTCTTTTATCCATTTAACTTTTCCACCATTTCTACCTTCCACTTAAGGTCCTGGGACTCGGTAAGGGGCCAGTTGAAGTTTTTGTTTCCTAAACTGTGAATAACTTGCTCCCTTTTAATCCGATTTTTTTAGTTTGGGGGGCCTTTTCTACATTTAGTTATTCCACCATTTCTGCTTTCCAATTAGGACACTTCATCTTAGAGCACTGCTCAAACTATCAGCTGGCCTCTTTTGGGCCCCCTGCTATGGTTCCCTTAAAAATCGCCCGATTCACTATCCTTTTTTTCTAACAACTTATGTGCTTCCAGCTACTACATGAACGACAAGAAAGAAATCGGAGAAGATCCGGGCACCCTGGGCCCCTTGAAGGTTTTATTCATTAAATTGTTAATAACTTGCCCCCTTTTAATCAGATCTTCGGTTTTGGGGCCTTTACTCCATTTAGTTATTCCCCCCATTTCTACATTCCAGTTAGGACCAGTCATCTTGGGGCCCTGTTCAAAACTATCAGCGGCCCCTTTTGGGCCCCCTACTATAGATCCCTTAAAAATCGCCCGATTCATTAGCTTTTTTTTCTAACAACTTCTTAGGACTTCCAGCTACCACATGAATGACAAAAAAAGTCTCGGACAAGATCCGGGACCACTGGGACTCTTTAGCTTTTGTGCCTTAAATTTTTAATAGCTTGTCCCCTTTCTATCTGATCTTCTTTCTTTTTGGGGCTCCTTATTCCATTTAGCTATCCCTCCACAACTACATTCCAGTTAAGACCCTGGACCCCTAAGGCCTGACACAGGGTACTTTGAAGTTTTTGTTCCCTAAAATGTTAATTACTTGCCCTTTTAATCCGATTTACTTCGTTTTGGGGGCCTTTTCTCTATTTAGTTATACCCCATTTGTACATTCCAGTTAGGACTCTGGCCGCTGGGGCCCTGTCCGGGGACCCTGAACTTTTTGTGCGCCATGCATTTTCCACCCCCCCCCCTCCTTCCTAATTGTGCCACCATATCAATGTAGAACTTTACAGTTGAGTCTTGGACTGCTCTCCCGCAGGACCAACCCCATATATTTATTGGGGACCTAGGGCCCTTTTATAAGCATTTCATTAAAATTTTATTATCATGATTAATTTATACCCTATGCTTAATTTCGACTAATTAAAGATCTAAAGCGCTAAGTTCTATGATCTTTTAAGATGTTTGCCTCTTAAGGTCCTGCTCAAAGCTATCAGTTGGATCCTTTTGGGCCCCCTATTATAGCTCCCTTAAAAATCGTCCGATTCACTTGCTATTTTTTTTCAAACAACTTCTTAGGACTTCCAGCTACTATCTGCAAGAAAAAAAAATTCTCGGACTTTAGCTGCCACCAATTTTGAATATTGATCTCTTTATTGAGGTCCTTGGTGCAGCTTCTTTAAAAATTACCCGATTCTCTTGCAGTTTTTTTAACACAGTTCTAGGGTATTCCAGCTACTCTATATAATGCTAAACATTTCTTTAGACACCCAACTACCACCTTTTTTAAAAAATATTAATCCTCTTTTTCGGCATCAACTTCCGTTTACTCACTATAGTCGTAAATTAAAAATCGCCTTACTGTTAAAGATAAGTTGTTATGTTTAGAGAAAGGCGGGAGGATTTCATCCGTAAATTAAATATCCCGTTAATGTTAAAGGAAATTCTTTAAATTTACAGGGGTCGCCCTGTAAATTTAGATCATCATTTCACCGCCTGGGGCTCATTTTTTTCTTGGGTTCTATGGATCGATTTTAACAGGGTTTGGGTCATTAGACTTGATATCGAAAACTTGAGTTTTTCATTGATGTATTTATTTATTTATTTATTATCACAGGCTTGGGCAACGCCGGGCGGGTCAGCTAGTACATTTATAAAACTGAGTTTTAATAAAATTATAACTTTGTGTTAATGTCTAATTTTAACTCGAAATGAATTGAGGAATTTTTACTATTAAGAAACTTAATTTTTAAACACAAAGCATCTCTTCATGTATCCATCCTTCATATAATAAACTTTGAACAATAATTCAATTATTAAAAAATCGAAACTAATTGTTAACTCATTCTAAGTATGTGTTACTTAGCCACAGATATTCTTGAATATAGTTTCATGTATAGTTGCCAGTTAAACTTCTTTTTGTGGTAAGAAAATCCACATTTGCACCGGAAATAACAAAAGAAAACACTAGAAAGTTTAAAACAAGATTAAAAGAGCATAGGGCAGATATCAAATATGACATAAGTACTACAGCACTGGCAAGACTACATAGAACCGAGACTTTAAAAATTGATTTTGAAAATAGTAAAATAATTTATCCATCAAGACTCCATTTCCCATCTATTATCCGTGAATCAATCGAAATCTACATGCGTAAAGTTAGCATTTGCAATGAATCCGCCTCATTTGAATTACCTAAAACTTGGCATGAGGTAGTTTTCAGTTTAAAAAAAACAATAACGAAATATTAATTTTCACGTTTACAGTTGGCTACTTCAAGCACCTGCTTTTTTTACATATATGATCCCGTGATTTATGTTTTGAAATTTATTTTCAAAAATTTGCGAGAATATTTTTGTTTATCGTGATATATCTCGAAAATAACGCCAAATGAGCGTTTAAAGGTATGTCGATCATTAAAAAGTTTTTTTTTTCCATTTTTATCATTTAAGCATTTTAACTATATTTTAATTAAAAGAAAATTTTTTACTTTATCTAATTACGAAATGTATTTTATGAAATAAAGTAAAAACTAATGTTGCAAATCACATTATATATTGCTTTAATACCATTTATAAGAACCAATTTTGAAAAACAGAATTTTTTAAAAGTCTTCGATTGCAATTTTTTTTTTTTTTTTTTTTTTATAAAAATAAAACAGAAATGCTAAATGAAACAAATCCGATTTAAAGAATCTACCTCTATTTTGTTGAGCTTTCACATATATCTTCCTATTTTTCACTAAATTTTTTTGTTGAGCTGACAAAGCAAGAAGTTTTTCAGATTTGGCAAAATTTTCGGTTTGTTAAACACGTCTAAGAATACGAATTTTATCGCCGCAATTTTAAAAGGACTCTTATACTGAGATATGTACTATGTAAAATTATAACGTTAGCGGAATGCTGAATGTGACGTAAAATAGTGCATATCTGTTTGATCTGGCATATCGCAATTTTTTTAAAAGTCAAACACTTTGTGATAGAGATTGTAAGAAAAACGATCTTTTATTAAAAGGGAATTTGTTTAAAATAATAAATTTGGAATGTGTGAAATATATGGGCGATATTTTAAATGGGGAAAAAAGTTGTCTTGTAGGTGGTGAACCTTAACATTATTGAATAAATTAAAAATATTTAAATATTTAAAACATGCATTGTTCTCTTCAATTTTTTTGAAGTTGGTAAAAATACTTAAAATGTAGTTTTTTATTGCATTTTTAAAAAAGAATTTGTTTAAAATGTTAAATGTGGAGTGTGTGAAAACTGCGGACGATATTTTAAAGGGAAAAAAAAAGTCTTGTGGGTGGTGAACCTTAAAAATTTTGAATAAATTAAAAATATTTAAGCATTTAAAACATACATTGTTCTCTTCAAATTTTTTAAGTTGATGAAAATATTGAAATTGTAATTTTTATTACATACTATTTAAAAACGAATTCGTTTAAAATGATAAACTTGGAATGTGTGAAAGCTGGGGTGACATTTTAAAGGTAAAATAAAAAGTTGTCTTTTGGATGGTAAATTTTAAGATTTTGAATACATTAAAAATATTTAAACATACTTTTTCTCTTTAATTTTTCTGAAATTTGTGGAAATATTTAAAATGTAATTTTTAATTAAATATTTAAACTCATTATTTTTACACCATTTTTACCTTTATTGACCATAGTGTAAGAAAAATATTGTAATCATGATTTGTATGATGGGGTGTGAATGAACACGATAACGTACTTTCAAATGAACTGTAAGGGAGCTTCCGGTATTATGAAATAGTACTATTTACGTTTGAGGGAATATCACAGCTCAATATTGTTTAAAACCTGAAAACCGAATACAATCACGAACTTCAATTATTTCGGATTAATTATTTGTAGACAAAAATCATTTTATGAAATTTTATCACATGCTAACAAGAACTTATAATAAGGAAACCACGTGTTGGGCGGGTATTATTAGATAGTCGGCAAATATGGAATAGGGGGTTAAAAATGATGATAATGAACAGAAGTTAAGAATGGCAACTGGCAAAAAAAAAAAAAAAAAAAAAAAAAAAAAAAAAAAAAAACAGATGTAATGGTATCAAGAGAGCATTATCAAAATATAGTGTCTAGGTAATCAGCCAATATACTCCAATTCATACTTCAGATTTGCACAAATCACAAATATACGGATCTGTCTTTGCGCCACCATAATCATGGAGTATTATGAGATATTGGTATTCCATATCACCCGACACCGCCGGTTTGGGGAAAAAATTACTCTAAATTTATAGACTTGAATCTCCAGCTAAAAAACGAGTATCACATCATAAACTGTTCGTATTTCGGTGTACATTATGCTTAATTTCAAAATATTACTTCTAATAATGAAGAAAAAATATTGAAAAATTATCTCCTGAAACTTTCCAATGACGAAAAACAAATATTTTTTCACACAACGCCCCCTGACGCCGACCGACGAACTGCGCGTGCTGGAGGGAATTCTGGAAACGTTCTTAAGTAGTTTATGATATTGCCGCTTAGTGGCAGCACTTTACCAAATAGAGACATTGATATTCCATATTACCCGACTATTCCATAATCCCGAAGTTCTATATATTTTAGTAAAAATTGGCCTCAGATTAAGTATTTAATCACCTTCTTAAACCATTTTCAAACCATTTTGCAACCAATTATGCTGGGAAAATCACCAATATAGAAGGAAAATCACCAAGGATGGAGTATAAGTGATTAATATTGTGGCGATGTAATCGAGAATCAGTGACTCTGAGGTAATGTCTATAGTTTTTAAACGGGAAGGACCAACATTCATATCCAGCCTATTCCATTGTAATATAATTTAGTATTTTAAGCGGTTATCCATTATGCATATTTTCACGTAATTTGTATTCAAATGGATATAATTTGATGCAGAAAATTAAATTTATAACAAATAAAACGATCTCTCAAGTGGCTCAAAAAATGTGTATTAATTAGTCGGTGACATTTTTAAGCTACGTTTAATAAATCTTTATATTTATTTTGAATAAAGAAATCCTCATATTGTTGTTAGATCATTTTTCTTTTATTTTTTAATGTAAACTTTTGAAGCATGTAATTATTACAAAAGACATGCTAGTTTGATTAAAATAACAACATACCATATGTTACATTAAAAAGTTAAAGACAACTCTTTAAAAATATATATGATTTTCTTGATTTATTTTATATAATATCAAATAAGAAATTCCCGTAAAGATAGTTATTAAAATAATTTATATTTTTTACTACCTATATGAACTAAACAAAATGGTAATCATTTTAAAGTAATCTAAAATTACATCAATAAATAATTAACATGTAAAAAAATAATAAATAAATAAATAAATAAACACTGAGAACATTTATTTTCTTGGTTCAGAAATTGTAAACGATTTAAAAACATACAAATTCTGACAATAAACAATTTTATTATGTAATAAGCTTTCAAAATATTCATTTTTCTGCATTCAAACTAAAAAATAAATAAATAAACATATGATATGTAAAATAATTGTTTACTCTTTTAAATATTGCTTACATACAAACTTCTACAACTCTAAAAAGTAACAAATGTAAGTTCGTTATGTAAATCCTCGTTCAGAATGTAGATTTTTTTTTCCTTTGTATCATAACAATGTAAAGTAGAAAAAAAAATGATATAATTTGATGGTGTTAAGCTACATCTAATGGGATACCTCGAAAAATCCACAGTACTGGATAATATAAAACAGGATAATAGAAAAATGACTAAGTCAAATATTATTTGCAAATAAAAATTTCATTTCGCATTATGCATGAAGTGAACCCCGTTTCATAAATATTCAAACGAGTGAGGTCATATTTTATTGCAAAAGTATGTGATTTATGTTAATCTACTTTATATTCATGTTTTCATATTCGCTTAACTGTTCCCAAGCCCAATGAAAGTAATAACTGGTTAACCTATTTTTAACGCAGATTTATTAAATGTTTATCCCAGTCCTAAACACGAGTTTTCAAATTATCACAAATTGATAATAGTTTATAATTTCAAAAGAGGCATGCTATTCAATAATCTACAAGTTCTTAAAAAATTATCATACGCTATGAACTTTGTATATGTCAGTGCATATTACATATATCATTATTAGCAAAATAGTTAAATATTTGCATAAATTAGAAGAACCAGACATGGTTTTGACACGAATCTATCTTTAAAATTTAAATCTTCAAGAAATATAAAAATATATTATTTATTTTATTCCATTAAATATAGCTTATGTAAAAATTCTCAGTAATTGGAAGTATGAAACAAGATGAAAGGAAAATGACTAAGAAATTATATTTCCAAATAAAAATTGGAGTTTGCATATGCATGAATTGAACCCTACTTCATAAATATTCAAACTGGTAAGCTCATCATATTTTATGGAAAAGTATATCCTTTAGGTAAATATGTATATGGGTATATATTCTCTAATCTGTTATCGTGCACAATGACTTGTAAAGCTATTTTTAACACAGATGCAGAAAATATTTACCTGAATCCTAAATGTTCAGTTTTGAAATCATCACAGAGTGATAATAATATGCATATTCTAAAAGCGTCAAGTCAATAATTTCAAGTTTTTCAAAAGCAGTACGATATAAAGATGAAATATATATGTGGTGTCAGCGTTTATTTTTATTGTTTACATATAACTGGTCTGGCAAAATAATTAAACATTAGCATTAATTAGAATAATTGAGCTTAGCTTCTGCCTGCGTATGTCTTTCAAATTTAAATTGTTATTAAATAACGAAGTGTCAGTACCATGTAGACTTTATTCTAAAAAATATATTATTTTTTTTATTCCACATAATATTGCAACAAGATATTTTGAAATATCTGTAAAATTATTGCAACATTTTCTTTTTTTAATTCTACTATGCCTGTAAATACCCAAAACAAATTTACTACATAAGTCTGATTTAAGCATACAGACATTTTTATATATATTACAGTATTTCAAATAATAATTTTTAAAAAAGCATTATATGATAGAAAAATCATTTACGGAGTCTTTCTCCATTAGATATGTCTTATATGGAAATTTTCGCAGTATTAGAAAATGGTAAACACTGTATAGCAGGAAAATAACTAAATAAAATATTATTTGCAAATAAAAATGCCATTTCGCATCCTTCTCTGATCCTTCTTTCATAAATATTCAAAGGGTAACCTCGACATACTTTATTGCAGAGTATACTTTCCACGCAAATATATTCTGCATTATATAATCTCTAATATATTATCGTGGGCATTGAACTGTTTAACCTATTTTTAACAAATTTTTAGCAACTCCACTATTTTAAATGATGAAATTTCAAGTCATCACATAGAAATAATATGTACTTTCATTAATCAGTCAGCGACGAAAAATTTTTCGAAATAAGTATCTTTCTAATATTAAATATACATCTTTTAGCAAGTATTTTTCGTATTTCATATTGTAAAAAAAAGTTTCCCGAAATTTAATACGGTTTACAAAAATATGATATAACCTCTTGCGAGTTAGCCACGACTCCGAAAAACATTCTTTTATCTCCAGAAACCGACTTCCAAGTTTCTTTGGCTACCCAAAATTTTCGGAAACGTTTTTCAAGTGTCTTAATCAGCTTTCTCTACAAGAAATATCGGTTTTTCGGATTCTATGAATTCTCAAGTAAGCATTTTCAGAAGTGTAATAAATTTTTACATGCAAGAGTAACAAACAAAAAGTTTATGTTAATGTTATACTGTTAATTTAGCATAGTTCTATGTTGAACTTGGCAATTGATACCATCCAAAATAACCTATAAAAACTACTGGGAAAGGTTTTACAAAATTACAGGCAGCAATAAAAACTCTTGTTTCAGAAATGCTTCTTTAAATTTCGGAAATCTTTTGACTTCTGCAGTTTCGGAAGATAAAGGAACGCTTTTTGGACTCATGAGTAACTCGAAAGAGGTTATATTATATTTTCGTAAACCGTATTAATTTCGTAATATTTTCGGAAACTTTTTTTTTCTTACAGTGCAACACTCCAAAGATGAAAAATAATAGCAGATAGGTAAACATTTCTTGAATTCCACATTACTAAAAAAATTATAACATGATGATAAGAAAATGAGTCAGCAACATGTGCGAATAAAAATTTCATATCGTATATACATGTCTTACATCGTTTTGTAAATATTCAAACTGTTGATCTCGTCATATTTTATTGCAAAATATATCCTTTACAATTTAAATATGTTATTGATATATAAAATCTAATATATTATCGCACACATTCATATTCATAACTTGTTAGTCTAGTTTTAAGACATATTTATCAAATATTTAAACCAATCCTGAGTATTCAGTTTTGAAATCATCACAAGGTAATAATAATATGTACTTTCCAAAAACGTCATGTGAATAATCTGAAAATTTTCAAAAGCAGTAGCTTACTCATTCAAAGTATACCTCTCTCAGTGCTTATTTCTACTGCTTATGCATATATGTTCTTGCAAAAGATTTAAGTGTTTGCATCATGAATTATCAGGTATTGTTTCGACTTGCGCAAGTTTTTAAAAATTTAAGTAGCATCAAATAATGGAGCGTTATGTGGATTTTACCGTAAAAAAATAAATTATTTTTTTTTTCATTAAAATATAACAATTAGATACAGTTTATATTTAAAAAAATACAACAGTAGTAAATACTAAAAGAAAAATGTGTTATGCATGTTTTTAATATCTAGATTTTTTCATGTATTACAGCGTTACAAAGAAGAACAAAATACACTAATTGATAAGAAACATGTTTATGGCATTCCCATTAGTAGAAAATGTTGAAATAAAGAGTATTTGAAAGGCGGAATGCTATTTAATGTTCAATAATCTTAAATTTTAAAAAGCAGAAAGTTACTAAAAATTTGTTTATAAGTTAGCTGTTCACACCTATTCACTAGTCTGGCATATGATATAAATATGCAATTAGAATAATCATATATTTATATATTCGCATGTCGTTAACATTTTAATTTCCATTAGTTTATGAATTTTTAGTGTAATTTTATTATAAAAAATAAATTATTCTCTTTAAAATTGATTAATTTTAACACAATTATTCTAATTGGTAAATAAACACACGAATTGTAATTTTCCAACTGAGTGATATACTATTCAGGCCGGAATTTGAACCAGGTATTTTTTGGCCTCAGCTGGCAATGAGCGCTATGACATTGGGCACGGAGGGTGCTCTCAATAAACCATCGAAGAGATTTTTGAAAATTTGATTTAGATTTCTTTTTAAAATTAACTTAAAATTGAATTTTTTTGAATTTTGTGGCTATTTTTTTTATCAACCGTATCTTTTTTTTTATTTTTTATTACCGTATAATTTCAGTCTTTACAGCAAACAAGAACGCAAAATATGCGATATGCGCTATCAAATAAAGTTTATCCCAAAACTGTAACGTAATTTAAAGATTTTTAATGATTAATTTAAAAGGAATATTTTAATTAAAAGCAATTAAATATGCAATTTATGCTTTTAATTTCAATAAATGTCAGTCAAACTCCAAACAATTCTCCATTTTGTTCCTTTGCAAACCGTTGCGTTGGGACACTAATAATGTTATCAGTTTATTTTTTTTTCTCTAAATTTAGGGAAATTAAAAAATGGGAAACCATATATATGCCATATTTTTAATTATTTTTTTATTATTGTTTTTGAATAGATTTTATTCTTCACTGAAAATAGAATAACAAAATACTTGATTTAAAATACAATCAAAATGAAGCAAAAATACAGTTTGACTCACAGCGAATAAATGAAAATATACTTAATCATTTCCGATATGAGGTGTTTCATCAGATTCGACGCAGAATTATAAACGCAGAATTATAACGCAGAATTATAAACAAATCTTGAATGCAGTAGTTGAGAAATAGAAAGAGCTTTTAGTTATGAGAAGAACATTTTCGTATGCAGTACAAAACTATGCACGTATCGGTAAATAAAAAGATTTTACTTATGACGTTTACTCTATTATAGAATCTAAATACGATCAGGTATTTCTACATCACCTAAGAATTCCATGTTGGGCATGTAGGTTATTTCTAAAAATTAGATGTTATTGAAACACGGATTTTACTAAATTTAAAGAGATAAAACGTGTAACAAATTATTGGAAAAAACAGTTTTAAAAGTAGGTATTAAAAATATTAAAAAAAAGTATGTTATGTACGTTACTTCTAATACTAAAAGGCCTAAGACGATAAAATTGAAAAAAAATTACAATTTAAAAATTTCAGATTTGGCATGGAATAAAGTTTTAAATTACAAATGCTCGCTCAAAACTTTTTTTTTTCAATTTTGAGTTTTTAAAGATTTAAAAAAGTAGAAACAAAAATGTGTTTTATCTTTCTTGTAAGACACAATGGGCAACGGAATAACATTTGAGACAACATTAATAACAACGAAAACGTTAATAACTAAGACAAAATATTGGAAACTAGGTGAAAATTTGCCTCATGTTTTGTCGTTCTTTAGAAATAATAACAACGTAGTTAAATATGCTGGGTTTTCGACAGCTAGAATTTTTGTCATTTCATTTTTAGAGATTTTTTTAAAGTACCTTCATCCTCATTCCAAAATTAGGTATAAAATTACTCATTCCAAGAAGGAAAAAAAAAAAAAAAAAAAAAAAGATATGCATACCTTCGGAATTGGTGTTTGTAACATCAAAATTTTCTTAAGACAATTGTTCTCTATTGACCGTAATGTAAGGAATACTTTTGACTGTCCCTGTAATCGAACTATAAATTCTACACACTTCCTTTCCAATAGCGATCGTGCTATAGTAAATTTCAATAACATATGCAAAATGCAGGTCACTCTGAGTATATTTACCAGAGTAAGAGCACGACCCGAGAAACTGAAGACATAAACACTACACGACATTTCAACTATTTTGGAAAGTGTTAATAAGAAAAGACCAAAAACAAATTTACTAATTTAGCTAAAATAACAAATGTCTTTGTTTTATGATATGACATAAAAAAAAATCCAAAGTTACATAAATATAAAACACTATTATTTTATGTCAAATTATAGAAAGAATTGAAATAAATGTAAGTTTTTTTTCTTCTATTTTATTATTTCTACGGTTTTCTTAATTGAAAATTTTTGTGCTTGTCATCTATTGATTTATCTTAAAATCTCATTTACTAAATTTCACTCCAATCTGATAAAAGAAGAAAAAGAAGCAAAGAAATAGAACCAATATAATAATGGATTGTAATAGCTTATTATTTTTTTATTATAAAAGTAAAAAAATATGAAGAAATATATATATATAATTTATTGAACATCATTTTTTAAATGCAAAAGTAACCAATTAAAAATTAATTTATGATTTTTATGCGATTCCGTGTTATTAAATATAAAGTTTCTGCTGACATAGATAGCAAAATAAAATTGTTATCAAAATGATGTGTCAGCGACTGAAAAATGAAAACGAGATAAAAATAGTTTTTGATAGCATTAGAAAACGTATTGCAGATGTTAAATTATTGCAGATGTTTAATTTATCTAAATCTTTAGAAAAATAATAAAATTCATAAAAATTCTCATTTCCTGCTATATTTATTTTAATGTGAAAAAACCTGCAATAGGTATTTTGAAGAACATTTTATTTTACATCTCTGCTTTATTTCCCCTTGGATTTATTTTTGTATTTCCTTATATGTATAGTAACGATTAAATATATAAAAAAAAAGAAATAAAATTATTTTAACTTATTTTTATGTTATTGATTAATTTTTGTTTCAAGGCAATTTATTTTATCACTTCAAATACATAACAAAATATTATATGAAAAGCAAAATCATTCCCATTAACTTTTGCTTTATGTATTTTTTTAAATTCCAATTAAATATAATATCCCAATGAGTTTTTTTTTTACATGTATATTTATTTAAAATTTTATTTATTTAAATTTTGTGTCAAACCTTACAATTTAATAAGAAAATGAAGAAAATCCACGACAGGGATGATATTGTTTTCTATTTTCAATGTTAAATCTTTGTGATTTTTTTTTCAGTTAAAATTTTAAATCAGAAAATATTCCATAGCAAATGAAATATAAATTTTCATTAAATTTATATGTTATCAAATGAAAAATATTAACTGGAATAAATAAATTGGAAAATAAGATCTATATTTAATACTTCGAAATTTTTCCATAGAAAATCCGCCTTGCGCATTCATATTATTTTTTATTTTAATTGCTTAATAGGCGTATAGCCAACATAGTTAAAAAGTCCCAACTTGGGTATTTTTTCACTATGTTGGCTATATGCCAATTAAGCAATTAAAATTTGAAACATTGTGGAAAATAGATATTATATATATATTTTGGTAGAATTACTTTAAAAACTATATTTCATCGGGCTATTTTATAATTTAAAATACTCTAAATTAGCTAAATATATATGTAAGTTAATGATATGTAAATAGTTGCTCTACTGGAATATGAACAAATAACAAATAATTATATGAACAAATAACCGATGAACAACAAAATATGAACTTTAATACAGTTCTAGAGATATAATTCTACAATACTTTACGTGCAATTTTCTTTTCTGCTAATACACTTTTGGTCTAACCTATAAAATATGTTTACCTTACAATAATTCAACTAGGCCTAAACAGTGCCTTTACCGGCTATTATTCATTTTATATCTTGCTTCATAACAAAAATTAGAAGACTGGCTCTTTGCCAAATCTCGCGATCCAAAATATTTGCAACTCGCGCATTTAAATCATGGATAATAATAGTACACTAGAGTGTCAGTTCATTTGATGATCATTTACGTGAAGTGTTCAAACTGAAATCCTACATATATATTTTCTCAATTAAGAAGCTAACAAATTAGCAAATTCTTATTACAATATTGAAACACCAAATTAAAATCATAACAATTATTATACTGTAAGAAAAATTAATATAAAAAATGTTTATTTTTTATTTTATTATAATTTTGTATTTCTTTACTTATGCATGCTAGAGAATGTATCAAAATGTTCTATCAGATATTTCTCGTGGAAAGCAGAAGAAAATACACATAGTGGAAACGATAAGCGAATGATATAGTTATAGAAATAAGTTTCTCAGTTTTTGCTTCATTACATTTATTGTAACAAGTCAATGTTAATGTAGCATTTCATTAATCGTGATTTTTTTAATTGAATTTAAAATGTAAAGTCAGTACAGAAGCAATACATTACCGAACGTATTTAACCTGTATTTTGCTAATATATTTATTATAATGAACATATTAAAAAACTTATCAAAATGGTTCTCCAAATGTTTTTCGCAATTACTGATCTTCACTGGATATTATACTTTATATGCTATGATAATAACTAATCGATAAATGGGTAAATTTCCACAGAAAATTTTAGTTGTATAGCTGCAAAATTCAGTAAGTTCAAAACTGTCCCAAAACAAGGGAAAAAAATAAAAAGTAGTTTTTATTGATTTGGAAATAATTTGCCTAGTTTTATACGTACGAATAATTCTACCCTCAAAATTTTAGTACTGCCCCAAATATTTTATCGTAAAAATAAAAAATTACATTAAAGATATATTTTAAAATGTACATCTAAAAATATATTTTTCTAGTGTTATGAATAAGAAAAATTCAACTCTTCCTTTAAGCCCCAATAATAATAGCAATAATAATAATAATAATAATAATAATAATAGCACCGTATATACTCGTGTATAAGTTGACTCGCGTATAAGTCGACACCCTAACTTTTAAATGCACATTCTGCAAAAAATAAAAAATCCGCGTATAAGTCGAACCCCTAAGTTTTTACTTCAATTTTGCCTAAAATCAAGCCAAAGATTTCACTTTCTAGACGCATTACATATGGCCGGAGAGATTCGCTAATGCGAAAAAGTTGAAAGTAAAAAAAAAAAAAAAAAAAAAAAAAAAAAATCAATGAAATATTTTTTAATGTTGAATTATTATTATTTGTATATTTTAAATATTATTTTATTATTCTTACACATAAAAAGCCAGAATTTTGGCAGTATTTGAAATTATTTTTTTGTTCTTTTAATTGACTCGCGTATAAGTCGACCCTCCCAAATTGCTTGCCGAAAATTGTCAGAAATTCCTCGACGTATATGCGAGTATATACGGTAATTGTAATTGTAATAATAATAATAATAATAATAATAATAATAATAATAATAATTATTATTATTATTATTATTATTATTATTATTATTATTATTATTATTATTATTATTATTATTATTATAAAACCCTGAATTCACAAAGCTTAAGATGATTAGTAATCCTAACAATTATCTTTAATGTTCCATTCCTCCAGGAGAAATTGAAACGACGCCGTATCAGACTCCAGGAGACTTCGTTATAATTTATAATAGCGTAACCAATGATCTTCTCGTTCATTTCAATTCCCTCTCTTGTAAGAAGATTCACGAATGCATTTAACTGACTTTATTATACAATTCCAGTATTGCAACAATACAATGACGAAATTATTTAACCAATATTCGGGGAATATATTTATTTTACTGAAAATGTTTATTTCAATACTTGTATTTTACTGGATATATTTAACAAGTTATAACAATATCTAACCAATAAAGTGATATTGGACAATATTTTTGCCAAAATATCAGTTGCAGATGCTTTTTAAATGCAAATATCTGAAAAACGTTAGGGAAACCATATTATATATATATATACACACATACACATATAGATATTAATATATATTTATAGTATGAATAATAGTTATATTTCTCTGGCCCACTTAAAAAATAAATCTTTTGAATTCGCAAAGCTTGGTGTTAATTATAATCAAAACCTCTCTTTAGTGTTATAATAATTCAGGAGATAGTGAATCGACATGTCAGACTCAATTACACATAGTATTGATTTATAAAAACGTAATCATCTCAATACAGTCACGAATATGTCAACAATTAAAAAAATGAATTTAAAAATAATTGAAAATATAATTTTTTTTAATATTATCATTGAGAACAATTATGTATACCATCGAAAAACAATGACTTCACAAAGTTTGATATAAATACTAAACTAATTAATTACTTAGTGATTAGATCTTTAAAAGAAATTGCACTGACACTAAAGATTTATAAAAACATATACAATAGATTTCATATATATTTTTAATTTTATTATAATTTTATATTCCTTTACTTAAATGTACAAGAGAAAAATATCGTAGATTTTCTGTCACATAATTTTCATGGGAAGGAAAAGTGAATTGACATCGTTATGGAAATAAACTTCGTATTTTTGCTTCATTAAATTTATTGTAAAATACCAATGTTTGTATGACATCTCATTAATCGTGTTGTTTTTATTGAATTTAGAATTATAAGAATTTAGAATATAAAGTCAATATTGAAGCGATACATTGACGAAGATATTCAATCACCAGCATTTTGTCAATATATTTATTTTGTTGAAATAAAATCGAAATGGTCTTTCCAAACTTTTTTCCCGATTACTGATTTTTCACTGGATATTTTTGTGAAATGATTGACACATGTTTACACTTGACATTATTACTGTTGTAGTGCCAGTACTCCTACAATGATGAAACTATTTATCAACATTTTGACAATATCTTCATTTTATTGCAAATATCATCATTTCGTTGCAAATTTCTCACCCATATCAACACTTTGCTGTTAAAATTTACAGATTATGATTATATATGATTGAATACAGGCAATGGGCACAAAAGTGTAGAAAGTATATATTTGATATTTCGAAAAAATTATCAGCTGAATAAGGCCCCAAACATTGGACTAATGATATTGAAAAGCTATATTTAAAAGAAGTTTTAAAAAATTAATTTTTAATAGTATGAGTAAGAGTAGTTCAGTCAATCGCTTTAATAAATAAATAAATAAATAAAATCTCCTAATTTACAAAGCTTGATACCAATGCTAATGCAAACTATTCCCTTTTGTGTTCTAGCCCTTTAGGAGAAATTGAAACGGCGCTTAGTAATGATTTACAAAAGCGTATCGAATAGCTTTCTCGTTATTATCAATTCCCCCCTCCTGTGAGAAAATTGACACATGAGCTATACAAAATGTCCCTTGAGATATTTGTCATCTTATCCTTCTCAAATTTCGTCATTAGAGCTTAAAGGAAGTTTCCCATTCGTTTAATGATATTTGTATTCTTTAGAAAAAAAATCCATCTAAACGGAATTTTATTGGGGGATTTTAAATATTCTTTACAATTCAACAGTGTTATACACTTTAAAAATTTACGCGTCATAAACGTTACCAAGGAATGATAAATGTACTCCGGATGAATAAATACAATGATGTAAATGCAGAAAAATATTCCTTTTTCATGTTTGACATAAAAATACATCAATTTTGAATAGATTTTTAGAAAAAAAAATATATTTCTAATGATGTTTTCTTTGGTAAATTTACAGCTTAAGATAGTTAAGTGGAAAATAGGACATTAGGAAAAGAAGAGATCAAATGTCACGTGATAATGATTGACATACTAATAAAAATGAATGAGTAACTGGCGCTTTATTGTGTTGCTAAGGTGATTTATTTAGGTCATTTGTTCATACTCAAATAAAGTATTTATAAAAATGTTTATAAAAATACGTAATGTTTATAAAAATACGTAAAAATGTTTAAAAAATGTTTATAAAATGTTTATAAAAGGAAGTTTAAAAAAGTGTTTATAAAAATATATCAATTTTGAATAGATTTTTAGAAAAAAAAATATTTTTAATGATGTTTTCTTTGGTAAATTTACAGTTTAAGATAGTTAAGTGGGAAATAGGACATTAGGAAAAGAAGAGATCAAATGTCACGTGATAATGATTGACATACTAATAAAAATGAATGAGTAACTGGCGCTTTATTGTGTTGCTAAGGTGATTTATTTGGGTCATTTGTTCATACTCAAATAAAGTATTTATAAAAATGTTTATAAAAATACGTAATGTTTATAAAAATACGTAAAAATGTTTATAAAGTATTTATAAAAATGTTTATAAAAATGTTTAAAAAATGTTTATAAAATGTTTATAAAAGGAAGTTAAAAAAAGTGTTTATAAAAATACATCAATTTTGAATAGATTTTTAGAAAAAAAAATATATTTCTAATGATGTTTTTTTTTGGTTAATTTACAGCTTAAGATAGTTAAGTGGGAAATAGGACATTAGGAAAAGAAGAGATCAAATGTCACGTGATAATGGTTGACATACTAATAAAAATGAATGGGTAACTGTCGCTTTATTGTGTTGCTAAGGTGATTTATTTAGGTCATTTGTTCATACTCAAATAAAGTATTTATAAAAATTTTTATAAAAATACGTAATGTTTATAAAAATACGTAAAAATGTTTATAAAGTATTTATAAAAATTTTTATAAAAATGTTTAAAAAATGTTTATAAAATGTTTATAAAAGGGAGTTTAAAAAAGTGTTTATAAAAATACATCAATTTTGAATGGATTTTTAGAAAAAAAAAATATATTTCTAATGATGTTTTCTTTGGTAAATTTACAGCTTAAGATAGTTAAGTGGGAAATAGGACATTAGGAAAAGAAGAGATCAAATGTCACGTGATAATGATTGACATACTAATAAAAATGAATGAGTAACTGGCGCTTTATTGTGTTGCTAAGGTGATTTATTTGGGTCATTTGTTCCTACTCAAATACAGCATTTTTAATTAATTGAATAATACATTCGTATCTGCATTTAGCTATTAAATAAAATCGACAGATAGTGTGTAAAACAACAAAATGTAACTTTATTTACTCTATTTCTTTACAGAAGAGAGTTAAATTATTTGTTAACATATATAAATATATATATATAGTAGTCCAAGATAAGTCAGTGCTACCTGTTTGTCATTCCCATACAGTTGAAAGTTCATTTTTTCGGTAAACATTTGTAATTCGTGAAAAAAAATTATTCTTAAATATGTTAAAAAGTATATGATGTGATAACATATAAATTTATAGAAAAACTTCTGAAAATATACAATACTAGCTGTTACCCGTGACTTCGTTCACGCAACATTAAAAGAAGAATAAATACATTAATTAAGCAAAATATTTCACTCCCGATAATTAAAAACGTTAATAATTAACTAACTATTTATCACATTTCATAGGAGACAATACGGTATTTTTTGTTATAGGGATCTTGACATAACCCAGTCTTAAAAAAGTGAAATTTTGTGCCAAATAATCGCGAAAATGAAATTGCAACCAATGCAAAAAGGAGGGCCAAATAAAATCTTTTAAATAGACAAATTAAGTAAAAACAAATGTCAATTTTACCTGATAAACAATTTTACTTTTAATGCCTTTGTGAAACGTTTTAACAGCCATCCTTAAAAAAAAACATTAATTGGAAATAGTACATGCTTTTTCTTTAAATTCAATTCTGCCTCATGGGTTTAATGTATAGCTGAAACAAATCTTGTTTTCTAAATGACAGTATGTTGACAGGCAATTTTTGTTGAAATTTTGTTGTTCAATGTTTTCTGTTCTCCAGAATGTTTGTTGGGCAACGCATGGCCAGAATGTTGCAGGTTGAATGTTTGTTGGGTTTGTTTGGCAATGTTTGTTGTTCTCCAGAATAAATTGATTCATGAAGTTTGAATATGTGAAAATATGTTTTTATTTTTCGGATAATTTACTGAAATCAAGATTTTGTTTTCACAATATATTCAAAGTGAAAATAAATTCTGTTTTTCAGTTTTAATTAGAAAATGGTGTAAAAAATATACTGATCTGTTTTATTTCTCCTTTTTTTATACACAAATATGGAGTAATTTGCTTTCCATTTGTAGAGAAACTTTGTTAAAAATTACAAAAAAAAAATTGGCATCTAATTTAATTTTTTTAATTCTGCCAGTTTGTGTGACATCCTCGGATCCATGATAACTGGTATTAAGTAAATCGCATTGCGTTCGATAGTCTAGGAGTAGTTGCGAAATATAAACACACGGTCAGATTTTAATATAATAGATTCGTGTTCATTTTCCTTTTCTTAAAATTATGATGTGATTTTTAGAAGAAAACTCTCATCTGTATATAACGAATACTCATGCTTAGTAATCAGTATAGATAAAAAAAAAAAACATTTAAAATTTTCATTATAAATATGGCGTTAAATTCATCTACTTTCTATACTTACCGATCCTTGTATTATTAATGTAAGGAACTGATTCACACTCATTTTAAAACATATTGGAAAATTCCCGTTGTATTTCAAATATGACGTTTCTTTTTCCCCAGAGAAATCCCTTTTTAATGACATAATTCTTGTTAATTTTCTTTTCCAGGCAATTAATTTCAATACTGGCATAGGGGAAATTATGTTACTTTAACGAAATAATATTAAATATTTAGGTTTTATCAACAAAAATGGAACTATTAACATTCGTCATTTTATTTAGGTAATCGAGTTATTTCTTTTAGTTTTAAGAATGAAAATAAATATTTCTCGCTATCCATGACATCATTTTCGACATGGATAATTTTGCGGAGCATATTATTGACATTTGTTAACCATTTTCTTTTGAAACTTCTTTTTACTTTTTTAAAATTTAAATAAAAAATACGGTATAGTTATATAGCCCTGCACAGACGGCAAAACACCAAGCATTGTTACTATACAAAAGAAAAAAAGCAAGATCATTTTATTTCACCAATCAAAGCATATCCGCTGTTTTTTAGATGTATGACGACATATGCGCCTGTTTCCTTGGTTACGGATATGGAAACCTTGTATTATTATCAAAAACAAAAAAAAAAGTATGTTTTATTTCTAATAATATTATTTAATCTTCTTTTTAATTCTTTAATTTTTTAATTTTATTTTCATTTTTCACGTGAAAATTTTTCAATTGAAACTAAATTGTGGAGTAAAAATTATTATTCCTGGTTTTGAATTAGTTTTGGCAACGATAAAGTATTAGCAACGGTAAAGTAAATTTAACCATTTTAAAATATTATACGAAAAATTGCCCATTTTATTCTCTATGAAAATAACGAAATTTTGAATTATTAAGAAAAATATTTGAATAAAATAAACAAAACCCAGTCTATGTTCATATGAGGGTTATAATCAACATATATGCAAAGAAACAGGATCATTAAATGCTCCATTTTGACGCTGGCTTCAGCCTAACATTTGCACACAATCAGATTTATAATATTATTAGGATTCAACGACTACTGTGGTTTAAATAAAATATAAAAAATCAATACACTTGAAAGAAAATATTAGTTATAATTTTCCAACTGAGTGAAAAGTGTACAGGCCAGGATTCGAACCACGGATCTTTTGGCCTAAGTTGGCAATGCTCTGCGATTATTGCCGGATTATGATGCCTTCGAACCACATCACCGTAAACGTCCAAAATATTCATGCATTATAGACTGTGAACATTAGTGCTCACCATAACTGTAAATTATCTCACTTTTATTTATGCTTTGTTATTTTTTCCACATTATAAATACCTAATTTCTTAATTTAAACTTAACACCTAACCTATACAAAAAAAAAATGTATGGCTCTTTTGAGTGCCTTTTTTGTTTATGCTTTGACCGCCTTTTCATCAGCAACTGACATTTATGTGCTGTTTCGCGAACATGTTCCGAATCCTATTTTTTACTTTTTCAATTTCCTTAATATTAGTTAGTTATAACTACAGCTATACCATTTCACTTTCTTCCAATTTTTTAGACTCTATCCTTAATATCCTTCAGTTTACTTTTTATTCCAAATTTTGTTATCATCTCTTTTCTTAACTTTACATCTATTCTTTTCATTGTAATTGTTCTTTTATCTTGTACTAGTTAATACTACATCTTAACTTTTCCCAACGGCTCAATTTAATACAAGACACTCTACTCACTAATAGACTGGGCGTAAAGTTGTCTGCAACTCGGAATCCCCTTAACCGACATCAACTATTCGGCATCTGTTCGAAGATTCGCTAAAGTATAAACTAATAATTTCCGTTCGAGTTATCTAGCGCTCCATTTGATATGGTTGGAAATCACTAAATATCAAAACAAAATCCCTCAGCGGAGAAAATTGTTGCTCATTTCCTAAAGTTGGCAAAGATATTTTACCAATAAGATATAGTGTCTCAAATCCATCCCGTTTTCCAAATTCGTCTACCACCTGGTAACTTCATGGATTGGCAAGCTTGAGAGAGAGTTTATTAAAACCAATCGAACGGTAACACTGCAATGGAAAAGAAGTGTCATATGTAATTTTTGTAATGATCGTAACATTGGTGGGAATATCTCTGGATAGTTCATGAAGCTTGTAAACCTGCTGAGGAGGGAGCTGATTTAGTTTGAACAATTGGCTTTTCTTTAGGGGTTTGATCTTTTTTAACAACCAGTGCTGTTTCAGAATTTGTTGTAGCATTAACGTAACTTTTTCTAACTATCTGGGGTTGTGTTTGAAATTTAGAGCAGCCCTTATAATTTGGAAGGTGCGGGAGACCGCAATTGCAGCATTTGGCAGACGATTTAGGCGTCTCTGGGGTATTTGTTTATTTTCGCAATCTTTTGAGAAATGATTACCTCTGACACCAACACACTTGGGATTGTTGCGGCAGTTGGCAGCAGCGTGAAAAAATTCCTGACAACGATAACATTGAGATGTTTTTTAGCAGATATGAATTTTTCAATTTCTACTCTCAGTTTGAAATAGTCCTAACATTAAAAATTTCGTTTGAGGTAGCATTGTTGGGGAGTTCAACAGAAAAAAGGGGAGACTTTTTCCATCCTGTTTACATTTCATTTGCGACTGTGATTAATTCAGACAAAAATAACATTTACAAAATAGTGGTGGCAGCTTGCCTGATTTGACTCCATCGCCCCGATAAGTCGTGCGCCTATGGTTCCTACAATTCAATCTTTTCTTTCTGCGCTTTCTTTTGCATGAATTTCCCGCAAGGGGTCCCACAAAAGAAAAAGAAATTGAACAGTTCTAGGAGGAACAGCTAAATATCAACTAAAGTAAATTTTTTTGTCGAAGTACTAACCTTTTTGTCAAGACTTCAAATAATGTATGAATTGTATTTTTTGGGCAGCTTTTTAAAAATCCAAACAATTAGCTACTTTTCTGTTTGTTTACTCAAAGAGTATTTTACCTAATTATATACTAGTTTATGTTGATATCGAGCAGATCTGCTTAAATGGATGATTTTTTCGTCATTTAAAGGTCTACCATAAATTTTAAATTACGAATTTTCTTAGCTAGACAATATTTGGACATTTCACCAAGTGACTTATGTTTATGACCATATCATTAGTTTATAAATTCGGATCCTCAATCTTGTAATCTAACTTTCGTAAATGTGGACTGCTATGATATTTTTGTGAATTATTCTGATCCCATATTTCTGAAGACGAATATATTTATAAACGTTTATTTCAGTGTCTGTCATACGAAAAGCCTACTGAACAAAGTGAGCGATGGAAATTATCAACATAACAATTAAAATCAGTTATTTATTTTTCTTTTATTTTCGTAATAGAGTATATATTTACCTTTTAAAGATATAATTTAAGAGTTGAATGCGTGAAGAGTCAGGAATATCTTTCACATTCTTCCTTGTATTAGTACCAAATGCCACTGTCAGATGGCGCTGCAGTGTCTCTAACTAAAAAAAAAATCTTAAAATATTCTAAAAAAGACTGGGTTCGGACGCTTTTACAACAATTTGTAATAGAATTTTTCTATTTAATACATAAATAGCAGAAATTGTAGGCGTCTCATTTAATTGCAGGGTTTGTAGTACTTTTCTGCATTTAAATAAGGCGAAAAATTCTATTAAAAAAATGATAAAATCATACGAACCCTGAAGAAAAAAGGAAACCTCTTTTTCCCCATTTTAACAGCTAATCAGAAGAAATGGCAAAAACTGAGGGAACATTGATCCATCTTTATATATGTAATTGCGACACCATAGTGGCATCAGTTGGTGACATTTAATACTAAAATAAGGAAGCTTACTAAATGAATTCCCGAATTCCCACACTGATCTTTAGCAAGGATAATTTTAAGTGTTAACCTCTGTTTCCTAGTTATTCCATGTCAATAACTATAAATCCGTTTTAGCTAAGCTTTATTTTAAACACTAAAGCCTGGTGAAAATTTAGTTCTACACTGCACAGATAAAATAAAATAAAAAATGAAACAAAAAAAAGTTAAATTACAAAAGGTCAACAAAATAAAATAGTATTCATATATTACAGATTGCTTCTTAATAAAATAAATATACCTGCTAATAAAAATTGTTCTTTAAAGATTCAGTTAAATTCATTTTAACACCAGTCATAAGCTTTCAATGCTATGAAAATATCGTATTTTTCTTTCAATTTACATTTTTCAATCGCTGACACATCATTTTGATAATAATTTCCCTTTACTAGCTGGGTCAGCAGAAAAAGCCGGAGTCAACCGGCATGATGAATAGGGCACTTTTTAAAATGAAGACTTTGCGTTATTTAGCCTTTAGACATTTAACTTTTGTAACTCTTATTTGACACAGGATTTTAATTTTCCATTTCCTCATTATTGAACTGTCAAATATAAATGTGACTGAAATTTCCTATGCAGTTCTTTCTTTAGAAATGAAAAAAAAAAAATCTTTTGAACAAATATTCATTAAAAATTGCCTCAAGACTAAAATAAATGAGGCTTAATATAATGAAAGAAAGGGCAGAAAAAAATAGTTAAACCAACAGAATCTTTTGACTTTTTGATTAGTTAAGTTTAAATTCGGTGACTTACTTTCACATTGATCAAGAAATTACCATTTTATCTTTTTATGACAACGTTTACAAATGATGATACAGAAAATTCATAAATTGTGACATATGCTTGTTGGTAATTCGAAAATCTTAGAGAAATTCACGATTATTTTCGATATTTCGAATAATGAAAATATTAATTGCATGCAAAAATAGAATCATTTCAATGAAGAAAGTTTAAAATATGTATATTTAAAAAATATTTAATCATTATCTTCTTTTGCATGAGTATCTAATTTTAAAATCTCACGTACATCTTACATACTATCGAAAATTAATTTCTGATTCTGAATTTTAATATTTCAGAAAAGTTATTTTGTACGATTTAAAGAAAATTATTTCATTTTACATCAGAAACATGCAATTGTAATTGTTCAAATTATTTAGCTCCTTCTAACAAAACTGGATAGGAATGTAATGTTATTACCTACGGCTGCGAATTAACTTAAATATATAGTTTACATTTCAACATTATCAGAATTTACAATTTGTAACTTAGTAAAGTAATACAAGATGCAGTTACAAGAAATACTTAACAAAAGATTTAAAATTAATTTTGCATAAAAATATAGAACTATGTAAAAAATTGATGCATTTTATGACAGCTAGTATTTGCCTATATTTACCTCAAATAATGCCTTTTAGTACAGATTTAGAAAACAGCTTAAAAGTAGTTTTAAATATTTCGCTTTAAATCTTCTAAATAATGCTGAGATGTATTTAAAACATAAAAAATAAAATTCCAGTACTTTTTACATATCTGTAATATACAACTGTAAAATACATCAAAGAAACGAAATAGTATTTAAAAAAAAGAAGAAGAGTAAAAAGGCAAATATTAAAAAATATATATTTTTTAACACTTTCCAACATAGGTGAAAAAGTGTTTATGACTTCGGTTCGTCTGGCAGTCTCTCTGTCTTTTTGCGGTCTAATTCTCACAAATATACTTGGATTGCTGTGTAACTGATATATGAGGACTCCAGAAGCCAAGTGATATAGGTGAAAATTTATAAAACACTGAGCTAAGTGCACAGGTGATCTAGAAATAAGGCTGTCTATTTGCACGCAAAAAATATAAGTGATTTTTTAATTATGTGCTGCATTTTGGAGGTCAACTACTTACTTAAGCATTCGAAACTTGTACCCTTTGTTATCAATATAGATTAACTATAAATAATAATAAAAAAAAATATTCCACCTTCTTTACACAGTTATTGAAATAAGAGCTCTAAAACCACTATGAAATAAGCAAAGTTTCATAATTATTTCAGTCCATTATTATTGACTCAAAACTTTGAACTCAATTTACTCTAAATCGAAATTTTGTCACTTGTATCCCTTGACTTCTAGGGTCCACATATGTTATTGAAATTTATTATAGTATGCTTGCTATTTAAAATGAAGTGTGTAGCTTTTGTAGTTCATTTTCAGTTATACTCAAACATTTCGTACACTGTTAAAAATTTTCAGCAAACTGTCCAGTCATTTGACCGTTTTTAGAGAAAACGGTTACATAACCGTAATTTTAGTATATTGTGACCATATTATTACCCATATTATGGTCAGAATAAAATTAAATTACGGTTATGTAATCATTTTCTATAAAAATGGTCAAATGGCTGGACAATGCTGCAAATTTTTAACAGCGTATATATAATAGGTTATAGGAAAAAATCGTTTGCAGTACATTTTTGAGGACTTTTAAATACTTCAAACATAATGAAATTGATAACCATGGCTCAGATGGACTTTAAAATACTTTCTAGAGAGTATGGATTGCGTAGAATTTTACATATTTGTTTACAGGGAGAAACAAATAATTACATTGTTTTTTAGATGGAAAAATTGTTTGCACTGCATTTCAATAATTGTACACTACTTCGACATGATGAAATTTATATTCATTTCTGAGGAACATTACAAGTTTTTTATAGATTATTGGGTAATTATCATGTATCGTTCATTTGCACAGAAAATAATTCGATTTCAAAACTGGCTACGAACGATAATTGCTAGATTGAGCATCCTCAGCTGTGTTTTCAACTGTGTCATGCATTTTTAAACTTAACTAAATATTACGGTATTACAAGGTATGCATGATTTCTTTAGATCATATACAAGACTGCACGAAAAAATTCGTAACCATTACAGTTTAGAGGCGTGAATTGGCTAAGGTGTGTTTTTGCCAATGTAAGTATTTTCCAGTTGAACTATATTTTAGTGTAATAAAAGATAATTGTGGAATACAAATAAATTCACACACAGGACTGCGCAAAAGAAATTGAATACATTGCCGTCTACGGATGATAATTGCTGTAAGTGAGTTTTCAGCTGTGTTATGCTTTTTCCAACTAAATAAAATTCTAGTTTATGAGGTGTGCACACATTTCCAAAAAAAGGGAGAATTACCCAAAATAATTCGGATTTACGTTTATGGACGGGATTTCCTGAAAGGGCACTTTCAACTGTTTTAAGCGTTTTAAAGCTCTACCAAATTGGAATACATTATATGGTGTTAATATAGTGCAATAGAAAATAATCATATACATGGCTGCAGAGCAAAATACGGATACATTCTCACGTATGAAAAGTAATTTCCAGAAAAGTTTAGTTGCCTTAAGCGTTTTCCAGCTGATTTAAATTTTAGCTTCGCTATGTCGTATGTATAAAAATCTATAGATCATATGCAGAGATGCACAAAGGAAATTCCATTCAGTACTGGCTATGGACAATAATTCTTGAAAATGGATGTTTAACGGCATTATGTGTATTTTTTAAATTATGTTTTGAAATATCTCATTCTTTTGCATTAAAAGATTGAATTTCTTCACAATATTCTGTGAGCATTGGAAAGTGTTTCATAAACTGTGCCTGATGCGTGATTTTTCGTGCTTGTTATATATATATATATATATATATCATTAAAAATATTAATTCTGAAATGTATATACCCAAAAGTTGATGTATACTTAAAAACAACAAGCAGTATTAAAGTATTAATTAGAAACAAAGAAATTATATATATATATATGCGAATGTGAATACCATTTTTTTAATGTTACATTCATGTGCACATGCATCATTCATGCATGCATACGCTATATATAACTAATTAAACAAACCTTTAAATTTAGATAGTTTGATTAAAACGTGTGTTCCAGAAAATTAAATCATTTAATTGATTTCCACGCAGACAAAGTTTAATGATGTTTTCAAAATTTACATAAACTCAACTAACGACTTTTCTAATGAATCTGATAATGTGATTCAAAATCGTTAGATTCTCCATAAACTAAATCCTTTTAACTGCAGACATAATAGTATATCTGCTTGATTTGATAGCAAACGTTGATGCTATAAAAGTTTGATAATTAATATTTATTTAAATGTTATTAAAGGTTATAGCGACATTGGAATATTTATATTAAATATTTGTACATTATAGCTATTTACGATAGCTGTTTCAGACTAACAACTATTCAAACTTATAATTAGCTATTTTTTAAATAGGAAAAATAAAATGTAATATTTTTCGGCGTAAATTGTCGTTAACAACATTTTTTTTTAGACAGCAGCGACTGTTTTGTACATTTACGCTCGTTGGTACTGCTAATTTAGAATTAACCTTTGGATACAACTAATTAAAAACATCTTCGTAATATATTTCTACAACATTTGTACCACAAAGAAATAGTGATAGCTAAATGTTGATTGCTATTTTTAAAAAAATATTTTTCAAAGAGTGTCCAAGCCTTAATAGTTACTTATTCAACTTCAACATTAAAGAAGTGAATATAAAACATCACATATTTTTACTGAATGGTGTATACAAATTTAAAATTTTATACATACATTAATATTAAAAATATCGACGTTTCGACCACCATCTATGGTCATCTTCAGGAAAATTTTCTTATATTGCTTATGGTGGTCGAAACGTCGATATTTTTAATATTAATTATGGTAAAGATACCATATATATCTTTTTCAAAAGTTAAAGAAATCTATATTTTAAGTATTTTATTAAATATACTTTCCCCTTTCTGCATTATCGTAACTTATATATATTCCCGGCTGTTAAAACGCGCACCTTTTGATCATTCTCTTCAACGATAACTTTTAGTCAAAATCATACATATTGTTTGTAAATTATCATTAACGTACTTTATTCGGTCTCCCACACATCAATGTAAATGAAATTATCCAAGGCATAAAATGTTTCCTTTCTCATGGTCAGTTTTGACTTCATACTGAATCCAGATGTTAATTCCGTCTGAGTGACGCCTTATAACATATTTCTGAAATATCTTTCCTGCATTTTCTCAAAACAACTAACCGCCAAAATTCTATTTCACTCTCTTTTTTGCCAAAGGGCAATCTTCGCCAATAAAGGTTTCCCCTACCACTGACGTCAATTATGAAGGTGATCTGATGTATATGTAACGGTTACAATTCCCACGCAAAAATACAATACTCTTGGCTCTAAAAATGTAAATGGTTTGGCGTATTTTCAACTCACGCTGTCATTATCAAAAAGTCACTTTCCTCTCTGACCGCAGCCGATGTAAGATCTCTAAAAATAATCTGGCCCCTTGGCCACCCGATGGTACTCTCCCAAAACACTTTCCCACTTTTTTTAAAATTCGGATATGCAGCCTAAGTTCTCGATATTCTTACTTCGCTCCTCTGTCAAAAATTTGGATTGTCACCCCATCATACAAGATGTGATTTCTTGTACCCGTGGATTATTAACTGTGGAATAACTTCATGGATTTGTCTTCTTTTCATCGTTTTAAAATAAAGAAAAGATGTTTGTCAAATACTTCTTGATTCTTCCTCGTCGAAACAAAAACTTTTTCCAGTTCTCAGCAGGATGTCGTCAACTTGAGTCATTGCGGGAAACAACATATGAATTCACTATACGTCTCTCGGGACCTAAGTGCCTATGTCCCACCGAAAACAATTTTCCCCTATTTCAGATGCTACTACAAATTCTTCGTCTATCCCATACTCCGAACCATTCTTGATTCTACTCCGAACCTTCACCGTATCTTTTTCATATTAATGTATGTATAAAATTTTAAATTTGTATACACCATTCAGTAAAAATATGTGATGTTTTATATTCACTTCTTTAATGTTGTAATATTTAATGGTGTAATCGTCCAGCATTTATATTATTCAACTTCATTCGATATTTTGAATTGCTCTTGTTATATTTGCTGTCGTTAAGAGCTACATGTAAGTTAGTATACTTCAATAACCTATTTAAATTTAACTGAAACTAACCTATTGTTTTTCGTTACAAAAAACGGTGAAAAAAGAAATTACTTGACGTTTGAGGGCGTCGTTTTATGTCTATGTTTCAGTAATTATATATATTTCAAATGAAAAAAAAACTACAGACAAAGAATTCAGATACACTCTTATTACAGGAAATCTGAAACTTGTGGTATGACAAAGTGTCAAAATGCATAATTCTCCATAGTACAGTGCCAAGGTATAATGGTGCATTGTAAGTCTGCGGTAATCATGAATTCGTTTTTGAAATTAAACTAATCCACACAAAAGGCATTAGATAAAACAAAAGTGTTAAATCGCGTGAATTATTTTATTATATCAGAACATTGACACAAGATCAGAGGGTGGCCTCGCTTATTCTATAAAAGTACTTTTTTTTCGGTCAAAAGCGAGAAAAGATTTGCTAATTTTTTGCAGTGCACATGTACGCCAACACATATCATCCATTTCGCCAGATGTGCATGTGTATCAATTTAATCGCCATTCGGAATTTTAAGACGGTTTAGCAGATAGGTATATTAATTTTGCATGGGAGATAAAGGCAGGCATACTATACGAGGCGCGTTATCAAAAAATGGCATGATTTAGAAGAGCAACCCTGCGGATTGTTATGAAAACAGCGTAAATGTAATATAGGGTGTGAATAGATTTTAATAAGAAGTGCACGACTGGCAGTTGGAAAATATGCACTGTTTGCATTCAAGTTACAACGGATAATTGAAGTTTGATAGAAAAAAGGCACCACAGATGTAAAACATCTGTAATTTTTTATAGATTTACAGAGCGGAGATTGCAGTTAAAAGAATGTCATAGAATCAATGTACATGTTAAAATAACCGTCGTCACATTTTAATTTAGAAATGAAATAACCTTTATGCGGTTAATGAAAGATGCGGAATAAATGAAAGATTACGTATACATGATTAAATAGCATATAGCATGGTATAGTTATGACTTTAATTTAGAATATGTAGAATTTAAATAAAGATCTAAATTAACTTTTAGAAAATATTAAGGAATTATAAATTTTGAATAAAATGACAAATATATGATTTCTACATCATATGTGACATCTTATTTCTCTTGGACTGAAAATGTTCAAAATACCTCGATCGCGTGTTTGAGAAGATATGAAAGATTATTTTTTGGATATCCAAAGCTATAGTTATAACTTTTTTAATCAAATCTACTAATTTACTATAGTTGGGGAAACCTCTGGTCGATAGTGGATGAAAGCTTGTGAGAGCTTCTTTACTCTCTTGGGGATAATTTGATTCCCATATCGGGCGTTAAAAAGCTAATTTTGGCGACTACTATAGATACAATTTTTATAGAATACTCTGTACGTCGCTCAAATTGTAGACAACAATTAAAAGCTACTTTTCTTTTTTATAAAACTATGCTCGGAATGAAAATTGGTTTGAAGATATTTGTTATATCAATCTTTAGCATAATTAAAGTATTTTATTAATATTATTATTAAAATTAAAATGCTGGCGATGGAGTTGTGGCAACACGCTGATGCCAAAAATGTAGCCCTCTGCAGCTTGTAGAACAGGTGTTCTGTTATCCAAATGAACCTGGAAAAATACATGTGTTTTTTTCTTGTAAATCTACATGAAATTTCAAGTATTCAGGATAATTGGAAAATATAGATATTTGTAACAAACAAGTAAAAAATGGGCAACGTTTGTAGTTGAAAAAATTTGATTTTGTACATTATTTAAAAGTAAAAATATTTGATAAATCATAATAATGTTGTGTACATTTTAGACAAATGTGTTGAAAATAAGTTAACAAAATCTGGAGAAGATCCGATGAAAATTATTAGGTTATGCTGCAAGCCATCTGTTTGAAATCACTATGTTGCCACAGCTCCAGGCCGCAATTTGGATTTTTAATAAAAAACAAACAAAATATGGTTATGCTGTTTAAAATTGATATGATAAAAACCTTCAAACCAATTTTCTTTACGATGTATAGTTTTCTCAAAATAAAAATTATAAAAAGATAAGTCATTTTTCAGGCATAATAGCGTTACCCTTAACTAAATTTGTAAGTTAGATCCAAACAAGTCTTCTAATTCAAATTCTATTCTTTATAGTGCTTTGTATGTCACGCAAATTGTAAATAAGGCAAAAGAGATTCAGCAATCGCGTCATCGCATTTTAACTAAATTTGTGAGTGTTAAAATCTGGTCTAGTCTTGTAATAATTGTTGAAATGTCTAAGAAATACTTTCTAGACAGTTTTAATGTCATTAAAATTATACAAGACGAAAAACTAACAGCAGTTAACATAATCTGATTTTAACTAAATTTGTGATTTAGAACCATGTTAATACATATTAATTCCAGAAAAACTCGCTAGAATGCTTTGTATGTCACATAAATTATAAATATTAATGATTTTCAGCAGATTACGTCCTCATACATTTAGCTAAATGTGCGAGATAGCACCATGTGAAGTCTTGTAATTCAAGAAACACTCGGTGCAGTTTTTTGTGTGTCATTCAATTTATAAACAGGACAAAAGACACTCATCAGATGGCGTCATCACATAATAGATAAATTTGTGAGTTAGAACTTTGACAAGTCTTTTAATGAATCTTGAAATGCTATTCAAGAAATAAACACTAGAATGTTTCAAATGTCGTCAAAATTGTAGGGAAGACAACAGACTCTCAGCATATGATGTATTGCATTGTAGCTGCATTTGAATGTTAAACCCTTGTCAACTCTTCAAATTCACAAAATATTCGCTAAAGTACTTTGTGTGTCGCAAAAAATGTAGACAATGTTCTCAGCGTTTTAGATAAATTTGTGAATTATAACCTTGTTATTCTAAAGCAACGATTTAAAAATAATAATAACATATATACTATAGTTACTAAAATTGCAAAATCGAATCAAGAAATTGGAAGTTTTTTATTTCAATTGCAAAAACAAATAACAATTATAATAAGCATAATTTCACAAACAAACTCATATGCGCATGAGGAAGTACCTTACCGAATTTTACTGCAGTTGTCACCAGACTTTACGTCATTCTGCGCATTTTTTTTTCCCACATTCCTAAAAGAATAACAGTAACTGATTGTTTTAATATGATCTTCTTTCTATGCATATGATTTAATTTTTTTCTTCTCATATCGCAAAAGAATGTTCTGAAAAAGTAAATAACTAGAAACAACTCTCACACTCGACATAAAAGTAATCAAAATGAGGAATTTTTACTCATTTCTTTTAGAAAAATCTAACATATCACATTTCGGCAGCTGATTTCTTAGCAACATAAGCCGGATTTCTGATATTAAATTATCGACATTGCATGTAATTAGATTTTTCTTTTCGTCAGAAAAAATGCAGAGGCGTTAAAATTTATCTTTCCTCCATATATGATTTTTTTGTAAATAATTTGTCAGTATTTAAGAAATTATTTCCGCCAAATGCTTGACAGCTCAAACTAATACAGCTCGATTTCTAAATCCAATGTTTCAGTAAGTAAATAATACGCTAGAAAAATGACAGCAGGCGCGCTCTACTTGAAAAGTAATTAAAGAGGACTTATCGCGGTATTTCACTGAATAAATCTCAATACTTTTAACATAAAAATGAATTTATAACATGTGACTGACGCGGAGAAATATCCGTTTTTATTTTTTTTGTCAAAAGTTTATCGCAGCGAACAGAGATTCATCAACATTGAAAGGGAGGGACTAGAAATTAATCTCGGAAAATTATAGATAGCAAATATTAATAATAGAATAAAAGCTAGGAAAGCGTAATACATGTTATTGCAATTTTACGGTATATATATATATTTTTTCTGTATTGTTATTTGTAAAACAGTTTTTCTTTTACAACATAAATTATCCTTCTTTGTTTTTATTTTATTCAAATTAATAAATGATATTTCTTGTAATGTTCAATGAGAAAAAGAAAAAAAACTAAATTTAACTATTTACAAAGATTAAACATTTTAACTTTGATTGTAGTGTGTTAAAAATGTAAAACATGAAAACATGTTTCATTAATCTAAACTACATTTTTTTTTTAGTGTATTGATAATTACACTCTGTTATAGGATATAAAAAAATTGTTAAACCGTTATACATCCTTGAATTTTTATGAAAGACAACTTTAATTCATTATTTCTGTGGTTTACGTTTTCCATTATTCATCACTTAGGATTCAGTACTCCAGGTAAATAGGCTACTTCAATAATAATAATAATAATAATAATAAAAGACAGAAAGAATGAAAAGAAAAAAAATAGAGAAAGTTGTTTCATTTTTTGTCAAATGTTTTTCGTTTTCCATCAGTCACTGTTTGATATACTGTGATTCCGGTACACACGCTTTTTTAGGGGAAAAAAAGAGAAAGATTCTAAAAAGGTGGATTAAACTTTGTGCCGTTATATTAAAAATAAATGTACAACGTCGGTTTGGCCGCCGTCTTCATCTGGGCGCGTACGAAAGACGGCGGCGGCCAAACCGAGATGGCTTAGGGGTTTTTACTTTGTTTTAATCTCTTCAATTGGCACTGATGATGGAGCTTAAGGGCTTTGAAACAGCTGTTTGCCAGTATGCATATTTTAATTTGTGCTATTTCAACGTTGTACATTTATTTTTAATAGAGAAAGATTGTTTCTTCTTTTTGTTGTTGTTGTTGTTTTTCATCAGTTATTGTTCCAGATTCAGTGCTCCCGGTAGACATGCTTCTTTCAAAAAAGAAAAGGAAAAGGAAAATACAAAATAAAAAAAAAAAAGAAAGAAGAAAGAAAAAAAGAGATTGAACCATTTTTATGTTTCACAAAAAAAGAGAAACCAAATTTTTATGTTTCACAAAATTAAAAAGTAATAATAACGGATTTTCATTGATACAGTGAATCCATATTATTTACAATACGATACTTAATTAAAAATAAATATAAAGTAAAAAAATACATATGCTACACAAGTGATGCATATATTTATTTTTCTGTAAAGTTAAGTATTTAAGAATTTCAATACAACGCAATAAACATAATTAATAGATTTTATATTTAGATCCAGGAACTTCGATTTATAATATTAATAGTGCGTTTCAATGTTTAAAAAATCATTGTGCCTTCCATAGATTTTTACTTGATTAGCTAGAATAATTATATATATATTTTTTTTATCTCGTAAGGAAGAATTACATTGTTTGAATCGTATATAATTAGGGTATTCTTTTCAAAAATCGACAAAGTTTTAGTGAACTGCGTCATATATATTTTGAATTTTGTGTGTTATTCTTTCTGTAAGTCAATTGATCTGTTATTTTAACACATTCTGGGGATAAAATTGTTGAAGCCGATATCAGTGGGTTTTCTTCTGAAAATCGTGAATAATATCACGTAGTTAATTGTCTGAATTTATAAAAAATAAAAAAATTAAATACCTTACAATATAAGTGTTATTAGAGTTTGATATTTGTTTTTTTTTTTTTTTTTGGGGGGGGACATAATCTCTAAGACTAAAATGTCTGCTCACCCCTATCCATTGTTCATCCATATTTTTTGGGTCAGTTTAATAGAAATAAACACTAAATAATTATTTTGATGTGCCAAAATCACGCTATTTTTTTTTTTTTTTTTTTTTTTTTTTTTTGTGTCTAAATTTGGTTATCTGAGTTACAATGATTTATCATTCATCTTGTATAGAAATTTCCTTTTATTTTTAGCAATGTTATTTAAAGCATTATAAAATATTTCATTTCAAAGTTGGCATCTATTTCAAAGTCTCGAATTAACACTTTCACTTATTTAACTAACATTATAATAATAAATAATTAAAAGTTCCCTTTCACTGTTAGGCAAAAATATTTCTAAGTAATGAAACCCGTGTGAACACTTTTGAAAAAAGAAATCTGCCTTTAAAGCTTACTTCTAAAAGGCAGTTACCAAAAAAAGAAATAAATAAGGGAAATGAAAGAAAAGCATCCCGTTTCATTTTACATGGAATGTGCTTCAAAAGAAATCTTACGGAAGAAAGTATCAGCAAACGAATTAATTGAAAAATAATTACTTTTAATAGAACTACTTCCTTATTAAAAGATTCTCTTTTAATGTCACGACAACTTTCAGAAAATATTCAAAGACCGCCACTGTTGCTTTTATTATTTTTTTTTAATTATTATTCTTTTTTTTTTACTTTTACGCAATTTTATTCAGATAAAGCTATGCAATGATTTCACTTTGTTTTCTCCAGTCTTGTTTGCAATTTAATTAATTTATGTGCTATTTATATGAATTAGAGGTTTTTCGGTTGAATTATTGCATCTGAAACAGTGATGTTATATTCGACTTCTCTATCAATGTCTAAGCATTAAAAAACGCAATTTGATGGCGGATTACTAGTGTATCATTATTTTTACATAGGAATTTTATTTTATTTTTAGAAATCTGTTTAAAGTATAAAATTAAATGCTTTATAAGAAAATTAATATTTGATTAAACTTTGTACTTATTTCAATGACATTTTATTAAAAAAATGTTAAATGTTTTCTTTGCACTGGTAGACAAAAAATATTACTAAACATTGAAACTCGTTTGAACACTATTGAAAAAGAAAATATTATGAAAATATATAAAATTTCTCAGATTTTTTTTTTGTTGGAGGGGGGGGGGGTGTTAAAAAGTAACTATTGTGTAACAATTAACATTAATAGTTAGCAAATAACTAGTTAAAAATGTGACGCGACTGCAGTAATTTTGTTTTATTATTTTAAGCAATTTTCCTGGCAAACTTAGTTTCAATTATGCAATAATGTTTGTTTTCTTTATTTTATTTTACTTACGAATTCATTAAATATTACATCATTTATTGGAACATTTTTTTTCTGTTTTTGCATATAAATTGTTGCAGACACATGCGTCATGTATTCGAATTTATATTAGATTTGTCTATTACTTCACATTCCCAACAGTAAATATATGATTTATTGTATTCGCTTGTGGTATTCAACTTGCCTATCACCCTCTAAACATTATAAAACACAGTCTGATCGAGGATTACTGATGTATTATTCCCTTTATGTAGGTTTTACTTATTTTACTTTTTTACTTTTTGCAATGGTTTGTAAAGCATTAAAAAGTGTTTTAATAGATAGTTGATATCGCATTAAGGTGATAGTGGACATTCATATCTGTGAAAATCACCAAAAATATCGATTTTTTTATAAGTTATCTTCTGAAAGGCACTTAGAAAAAAATGTGAAATGATATAAAAGTATTCCGTTTTACCTTTACATGGAATGTGTCTCAAAATAAATCTTAGAGATTAAAGTATGAGGAAGCAAATTACTTGAATAACAACTACTTTTAATAGAACTACTTCCTTATTAAAAGATTTTCTTTTAATGTCACGGAAATTTTCAGAAAAATTTCAAAGATTGACACTGTTAGCTTCATTTTTTTCTTTTTGCTTTTAAGTAATTTTACTCGTGAAATTATATTAAACTATTTATGATTTGACTTTGTTTTATCTACTCTTGAGTAAAATTTAATTAATTTATAAACCATTTCTGAGATTTGGAGTTTTTTGGGGCGGTTGATTTATTGTTTCCGCTTGTGGTATTAAAATTGCATATCATCATCTGAACATTAAAAAACACAGTCTGATTGAAGATTACTGATGTATTATTTCCTTCATGTAGGATTTATTTATTTATTTATTTATTTATTAGTCTTTGCAATGGCTTGCAAAGTAGTAAATAAAATATCTTACTAGATGGTCAATATCGCATTAATACTTATTCTGTTAATAAATAATAAAATGTTTCCTTCCACTGTTAAACAAAAGTATTTTCAAGGAACGAAACTCAATCGTAAGCTTTTGGGGCAAAAATATCTTCCTTTAAAGCTTCTTCTTAAAGGCAGTTAGAAAAAAAAAAAGGGTACTTTTCTATTATCCCGTCGACCACTTTTCATAACAATAAACTATCGCCGAACTGTTAGATTAAACGCCAAAAATGTCTTACTTGATGACAGAAGCATTATACGTGTTTGTTATGTCATCAAGTGGTTTTTAATTCGACATTTGCGTGTATTTTTCATTATGTTTTACTGATTTATTGGTTATTTCATTAATTAAAATAACAATTGTGTCCTTAAATTCTCATATTTTATTTATTTATTTATTTGGATATTCCAATGGCAACGTTGTCCTGTTTATTTGGCGTTACAGTTTGGGATAGTTTTTTTGTTATGAAAAGTGGTCGACGGGGTAATAGAGAAGTACCGAAAAAAGAAAGAAAGAAAAGAAACATACCGCTTTTCATTTTATAGGGAATGAGCTTCAAAATAAATCTTACGGAAGAATGTATCTGCAAACGAATTAATTGAAAAATAACCACTTTTAATGCAACAACTTTCTTATTAAAAGATTATCTTTTAATTTCACCACAACTTAAAAAATATATATATTCAAAGAGGGACAAGTCCCTTAATTTTTGTTTTGAATGCTTTTAAGCAATTCTCATAAAATTAACTTAAGCTGTACAATGTTTTTCTTTCTTTCTTTTTTGTTTTTCTTTAATCTTTTGATTATAGATTAATAAATTTTACATACGTGAATCATGATGTGTTGCTGAATCTATGTTTCCGCATCAATCTTGTATTTGAGTTTATCCAAAGCTTGTGCCTACCAGTTCACAGTCTCAACGTTAAAAATCTATTATCTTGCTTCATATATGAATAGGAAGGAATCAACAAAATGTATGGACTTGATACAAGAATGCAATTGTAAATAATAAAGTTCATTATACTATTAAATAGAAAAAATCTATTGTAAACAAGTGACTATTTTTCAAAAATGACAAGATTGCACTAATTTTGTCTTATTCTTTTAAGAAATTCTCATGGCAAACTTAATTTGAATTATGCAGTGTTGTTTGTTTTCTTTATTCTAGTTTACTTACGGATTAATTAAATATCACATTATTTATCGGAATTTTTTTAAACATATAAATCGTCATTTATTCGAATTTAAATTAGATGCATCAATTACTTCACATTCTCAACACTAAATATATGATGTTTTGCTGATATACGGTTATTTGATACATGAATATAAAGGAATAAACAAAATTATTTACCTGTTACAGGAATCCAGTTATCGCTATTTACGAAAAATAGTGTATGCGCGGTGTGTTCGAAAAATGTCTTCCGAACTTCGAAATGAAAAAAAAAAATCTTTAATCTTAATAAACATGAAACAAGTAACATGTCTATAAAGTAGCTTTTACATTTGGTAACGGTAACTAAAAATATAATGATCACTTAACGCAGAGTTAGTTCAATGTGCAAGACTGACGTGTAAAGCTGGACGTGTAAAGCTGGATCAAAGCCTAGCTGAAAGCAATAAGTTATAATAAGAGATGTGTTTTTTTCCTTTTGAACAAAGATCACTAAGTTTTCACGCATCATTATGTTTAGCTGTTTATATACAAAAACGAATATTTGCACTTTAAATTTGTCACGACAGCTTGCACATATTTAGAGGTTCTGGAGGTCATCTAGTAACAAAGCACTCGCAAAATACACATGTTATGTGTATGAATGTAGACAAATTGTTTTCGCAAATTAAATTTGTGGGCATAAATAGAACTTTGTGCTATAAAGGAACTCTAATTCTTTAAGTATGCTTGAAATGGTTTAAAACGAGTTTTAAATAAAGACAGTATCGGCAAATACATATTTTCACATGACTATTCAAATACGTATTTAAGAATTACAAAACCTTAAATTTATTGGTGTCAGGCAATTCTTTCTAATCTAAGTGAGTTATTTGCTAATGTTCTTGGTAAGCTGTTTTATAAGCGTTTCTAGAATAAAATTTGTGTGATTTAGGTTCTCACTGTGTTCAAGATTAGTAATATTAAAAATCGCAGTTCCAGTAGAGAGTCAGGATTTTAATTTAGGGGAAATATCAGTTTGATTTATGAGTTATCATTTTAGGAGTCCAATAATTTTTAACTATTGCCTAGCTTTAAGTTTTAATAAAAATTGTTAAATTTTAAATTAATTTTTTGGCGTCATTTAAGTGATAATCATGCAATGGCTAGAGGCGACAGAGCGTAACAATTTTATGTCTAAAACCCAGAATATTTTTTCCTATTAGTTGCACACAAAATTTTTGAGTTACTTTATAAACATGTCACCTATACCTCTATTTGTTATAGTTCCTAAATCATGGGGTTTAAAGATCATAAGTCATCTTTCAGAGCACCCTGTGTGTGGAATTTGAAACCAAACATTGTTGAATGCCCAACAAACACTTACGGATAAATGGACTTTAATACCAGAAAAATACACATATGTTAAGGTATTTAAAATTCTCTAAGCAATTGCTTATATTTGATCATGATATTTAATGCATTTCTCTAATAGCACAGCAGACGTTACACTCATTACAAAAGGCCACATTCATAACGGTGAGTAAAAAGTAGCATCTTTATTTCACCCCGATATAACTCTTAGGCGGTTATCCTTTTATGGCCGATTTTTCGAGTTATTAGCGTCTCATTAGAAACTGGAACATGAATTGCACTTGAGTGACGGTGCTTTCACATTTTGTTAATATTCGAGTCACAGTAATTTAATCGAAATTTTCGATATTTTAAGCGTGTTGCGGCATTCCTATAAAAAGATAAAATATTAGTATTAAAACAAACATGAAAAAAATCCCAAACACATTTTCAGAAATGAGTACAAGATTTTTTGTACTGTAATAAAAAAGCATACCAAAACCAGGTCTTATTTTAGTATATGTATTATACATGGATGACAATTAGAAAATTTCATATATCACATTATACGAAATATTAATATAAATAATATTGCATTAAGATGGTCAAATTAAAAAAATAAAATTGAATTGAATACGTTAAAATACTCTTTACTAGCAAATGTACATGCAAAATGTACATATAATGTACAAATATAATGTAAGCAAAAAATTACCACGAATTAATTAAATAAAAAGAAAACTGCCCAGTTAAATTGAGGGCATTGAGCTCACAGGCTTTTCCACTAATTGCATATTATACTCTTATTTCAAAGAATTTGAAATAAGAAAAAAATAAAGAAATCAACAATATATTAAGGGGGGGTCATCCGCCCGTTACCCCCCCCCCCTCTTCATAGTTAACTAATGAACCCCTTAAACTAATCAGGGAAGTCTCTAATTACAATGAATATATATACAAAATTTGAAGAAAATCGGATAATTCTGCATGAAAAACCCATTTATCTAAATTAAGGGGGGGGGGGGGGATTATCCCCCCGTTGCCCCCCCCCCTTTATACTTAACCAATCAATCCCGAAAACTAATCAGGGAAGCGTCTTAACCCAATGAACCTATAAAAAAATTTTGAAGCAAATGGGATGATTCTGCATTAAAAACCCATTTATATAAATTAAGGGGGATTTCCCCCCCCCATTCCCACCTTTATACTTAACCAATCAATCCCGAAAACTAATCAGGGAAGCGCCTTAACACAGTGAACCTATAAACAAAATTTGAAGCAAAACGGAATAATTCTGCATGAAAAACCCATTTATATAAATTAAGGGGGGATTAACCCCCCCCCCATTCCCCCCTTTATACTTAACCAATCAATCCCGAAAACTAATCAGGGAAGCGTCTTAACCCAATGAACCTATAAAAAATATTTGAAGAAAATCGGATAATTCTGCATGAAAAACCCATTTATCTAAATTAAGGGGGATTACCCCCCCCCCCCCATTCCCCCCTTTATACTTAACCAATCAATCCCGAAAACTAATCAGGGAAGCGTCTTAACCCAATGAACCTATAAACAAAATTTGAAGAAAATCGGATAATTCTGCATGAAAAACCCAATTATATAAATTAAGGGGGGATTACCCCCCCCCCGTTTCCCCCCTTTATACTTAACCAATCAATCCCGAAAACTAATCAGGGAAGCGCCTTAACACAGTGAACCTATAAACAAAATTTGAAGGAAAACGGAATAATTCTGCAAGAAAAACCCATTTATATAAATTAAGGGGGTTCAACCCCCCCCCGTTCCCCCCCTTTATACTTAACCAATCAATCCCGAAAACTAATCAGGGAAGCGTCTTAACCCAATGAACCTATAAACAAATTTTGAAGCAAATGGGATAATTCTGCATGAAAAATCCATTTATATAAATTAAGGGGGGGGGGATTAGCCCCCCCCGTTCCCCCCCTTTATACTTAACCAATCAATCCCGAAAACTAATCAGGGAAGCGCCTTAACACAGTGAACCTATAAACAAAATTTGAAGGAAAACTGAATAATTCTGCATGAAAAACCCATTTATATAAATTAAGGGGGGGTATTAGCCCTCCGTTCCCCCCCTTTATACTTAACCAATCAATCCCGAAAACTAATCAGGGAAGCGCCTTAACACAGTGAACCTATAAACAAAATTTGAAGGTAAACGGATATTTCTGTGAAGAGTTATCGCGTTACGTACATACATACATACGTACGTACATACAGAACCGGCGGGCACATAAGCTCTCAGGCTTTGATAGGCTGTGAGCTAAAAAAGACAAAATAAAATAAATAAGCATAAAGCTGCTTTTTATATTTTAGTCTGTTTTAATAAGAACAAATATCATACTTAATAACGTACTGGACCAATTTTTCAATATAATTTCTTAATATTTCTGTATATTTTATTAAAATATAAAACGTGTTATACTCAAATTATCACGTAAAATAACATAGTAATTTCATAAAATATATCAAAGCAAATTTTCCACTTTTTCGCACAATAATTATTTTTTAATCTCCTTTCTTTTCAGTTATTGGATAAGAAAAATGAAATTTCTCTTTCCCCATGTCACACATGTCAAAAAGGGAGAATGTGTGATATCTTCAGAGTTAGTTGAACGATAGCAGTATCAGTGATGTCTGCGGTTAATGTCAAAATGATTTAATCGTCCCTTTTCTTTCAAAAGATACTGGTTCCAAAAGTATTTTTCCGAGAATATTTTTTGTGATCAATTTCTTTTGACAGTAACAGAATATAGATGCCAAGTATATATGAAAGAAGGGGGAAAATATATAGAGAATGCCCTTTCAGTATTGGGAAATTTCTTTCATATTCATTACTTTTCTCGGAATAATAAATGTAAAAATGATTAGTTAACCAATTTATTTTATCGAATAGCTTTCTGTAATAATAAAAAGAAGGGGTTTTTTGGTCGATCTGTCTTTGTACAGGTGCGCGTTGTGACGATAAGTTCCGTCGTTACGAAATTTTGCACGAAGTTGCATCGAGGTTGGATTATTGTTACCTTGAAGAAATTTCTTCAAAGATCGATTTACATTTCTTTAAATTAAATAATTTTTGGTGCATATAATTCATCCTAAATCACACAACCCGGGGTAGAGAAAAGTAGCGTGAAATCGAATAGGCAATTACTACCTGGATTTATTTACTGTTTCCTCCAGTTCTAATTGAGATGTCATTCTTTAGTAATAAGGATGACATTTGTTCATTATAGCAATGGTTATTGGAATACCACGTGGATAAAATCAAGGGTAACAGCTACATATTGAAAATTAACTGTCGAAGATATACTGAGATTCTCAGCTTACAGTTAGATGGTTGAATAGTTTTAGAGTGTTAATGTCACTTTTTTAGCACAGGAGACTAAACTTACGACCATAAAATAAAGTTTATTCACGTAACAACTAACCGGTATTCGACCCTGATATTTAAAAAAAAATATATTTTAAAAATATATACAAAGTAGTATCTCTCTCTCTCTGTATATATATATATATATATATATATATATATATATGTGTGACCATTATTAGAAATTAACCCCCCTACAAACATCAGATAGCTATATCAGATCGAAGTTTACGCAGTCGCATTTTAGTTGTTCTGTCCGATAGTCATTGAGATTTTTCAGAAAAAAAGAAGAAATGAAATCATCGAAGGAACATTTATTATTTCTTCATAATATCATAATGATGAACATTCTCTACTCCACTAGACATCATTGAAAACTTTTAGTAATTGACATTTATTAAGATGTTACAACGCATATTTCAAAATAATTCATATAGTCTCTCTACGTACAGTCGACAACGGACTACATACAGTCAACAACGGATTATTAAGACAATATCACAGAATTTCTAGCTCCAGAACTCAAGTTTTATGTTTTATATTCCAGCGCGCAAAGTTAATTAGGTATTGCAGTATTACTAACCAACTAATGAGAGAGCTAGCTGATGTCTGAACTCTTTACTGAAACCTACAGCATATTGAAGTGAAAATGCACTGGAGAGGAAACGGCGCGAATTTGAGCTTTGGAATAAAAAGAAATACGAAAAAAAAAAAAAAAGAAAATGGTAGAGATGATAATTTTAAATAGAACGATTTGACTTTGGAAATAAAATGTTGGGCAATAAAAAAGGTTTTTGAAGGAAAATGATTACGGGAAGTGATTTTAGAATCTTTTGAAGGGGGGAGGGGGTGGAGAGAATATTAAATAAGTATTTTAAATAGAAAGGGATTTAAATAAGTGGAATATCGTTTAAGAAAGTAAATAATTTAATAAACTAGGGTTGTAGGATGAATTTAGAAGGGAAAATTTTTATGGAATAAACTTAATAAAGTGAGTAATTTTGATCTGTAATTTTCCAACTGCACGAAAAATGTCCGGGCCAGGATTCGAACATGGGATATCTTGGCTTAAACTGCCATGCTCTGCCAACTTAGCCATCCCGGTCGAATCTGGAGGACCTAATTCATCCAGTTAACCTTATTGATCAGAGCATTATGATTTCTTTACCAATTTGAATAATTGTGTTAAAATTAATCTGAGTAATTTTTAATTTTGTAATATATATATTTATAAATATTAAAAACTTGTTACCAGTTTTTTGTATGTGACCTATCGATTATACAAGAAGTTGTGTCTCTTGAAGTCTATAATATTTAATAATATAATTCCTCGGTATCCCTCATGTTTATTTGTCATATTTCAAAGTTATCACCATAACATGATTTTGAGAATTCTATGACATTAGTCAAAATTTCTCTGAAAATATCCACCTTGCTAAGGTTTTTAATTGTAAGATTTTTGTATCTCTGAACCACCAAACGTTAAACGGTAAATGCTATTATTCAATACTCTGATTAAACATTTATTTTCAATTTCAGAAAGCATTAGAAAATGATTCTAAAAGAAATTAAGTAGCGTAATTGAAAGTTTTCTTTATTACAACAGTAACTGCTTTTATCAGGCATATCTCCTTATAGTATGATGATTTCTTGCAATGCGAATGAAATATTTACTGTACCTTAAAAAAAATTTGAGAGTTCATTAAATTAAAATATATGTTGAAATATTCAACCTGAAAAGAAGTCGATTTTTAAAATTTTTGGCAACTAAACATGATCAGTGAGTAAAAAATTATAATAGTTTTATTTTAAAAAATCGATACCTTTTTCGATTTTTAACTGCACACGGAATAAGACTGAAATATTTATAAAGTTTGAAATTGATATATTTTTTTTTTTCAACTGTACACATAAGACTGAAATGTTTAAAAAGTTTAAAATTGATATTCATTTTGTTTTTCAACTAAACATTGAATAAAACTGAAATGTTTAAAAAGTAATAGACATAAAATATAAAACAAATTTACCAATGCAATTAATAAAAATTGACGTTTCATTAATTGTTGCTGTTTCAAGCGAAAATAAATAAATTTATACATATGTGTCTGTGTTATTATTTTATTTTTATCTTCTTTAGTGTGCTAATCTGATAATAATTATTACTTGTTAGGAGTTTTAAAAAAAATAAAGAAAACGTAAAATTAAAAAAATAATAAAAAGATTAAAGAATGTAATTTCTTTTAACCGCAAAAATAGTTTAGAAAAAAATATGCATAAATGAATATATTTATCAGTTAATCTCCCTACAGTAGCTCGATGTTTGTACCGCTTTTATAAAATAAATTGATTTAAGCGGAAGTCACTGAAGACTTCGCATACTTTGCATTAACTGTAGCCAGGTTAGTTAACCCTGTAATATAACCCCCCAATTCCTCAGAGATTTAAAGAACGAAGCTGCAAATCAGCTAAGGTGCTTTGATAATACTCAAGAGAAGACGCTTAATGAATATTTATACTTTAAAATAAACTAATTAATATGTAAGAATCATCTCCAGATCCTTTAATCCCATGGTAAAAATATAAAATATTCGCCATGCATTATTTCAATGAATTCGAGAGATGTTATTTAATACTATTATCATGTACCGTTCATTAATTATATTTATCTTTACCACAACTTAATTTTCGATGCATTCTTTGCACTTTAACTGAAGTAAATGCTGAATTCGAATTTATATTTTACTTCGAGTTATTTTTTGTAGAAATCTTCAAGTGATGTATGCGAAAAATTAATTAATATTCAGCTTTAATTAAATAGCTCACTGGTGTTTAAACAGTGGGGGAAATAATAGTGCAATAAAAGTAATAGTGGAAAATGTATGCCTTATATATTGCTGGAAGTCTTTCTATCAAGAATATATTTTTTTAGGGTTTCTTAATGGGATCGCTATAATTTAAATGTACATTTGTTTGTGACAATCGTCCCCATTGTTTATACCACTTAATTAAAAGCCCACGAAATTTTATGTATTTTAAGTAATTAAAGAGATTTTCTACATAATCGAATACGGTGAATTCAAATGGAATACAAGAAATTGACTAATAAATAGATAACTACTCAAACAGTTAATTTCTAGTTGTGTTATTAAATCAATTCCCTAATATAACTATGAGTTTTCTTGACGACACAGTAAAATAATCTTAATTACACTTTTTTATCTAACTTGACATGTTTTTGTATGTAAAGATGGAATTTTGTAATTTAATTTTCTCTCTAATGTAATTACAAAAATTATGTACACACGTGTGTTTCTGATGATATACAACATTTTATTATTTTTAGAACTTGATTATAAATTAAAAAAATAATTTTAAGTCACTTTTCCATTAGCCGGCCACAGGTGATAAATCACGAAATAATCATTATGGTTACATCTGTTTACGAGTTATAAATGTATAATGGAGTTAATTTTGCGTCAAAGCACTCTCTCCAAAGCAGGCCAAATGGTTGTGAAACTGCAATAACAAAAACTTTTAAATACTAAAATGTAGAAAATATAAATAAAAATTAAAGAATGTGATACTTTTAAAAATATATTTTAATTTTTGTATTTCCAAAATAAATGCCGAACCAAAATTAGTCTGTCATTTTATACATCATAAATATACTCTAATTTGCTTCCACACCCTCTCTTTATTAAATTATTACTAATTATTAAATATATTTTATTTAATAAATATACTTTTTTTCGCCCAATCTGTTTATTCCAAGCGGAAAACTTGTTTAACACGTTAGCAGCTATCTATAGGTTTTAAACACTGATAACATATTCTACTCTATAACTACCAATCTGTGCATACTTCGGTGTCGCGTCAATTCGTCGCGCACAATTCATCGTGGAACAATTCATCGCTCACAAGTCATCGCAGCGTCAATTCGTCGCTACGACAATTCGTCATGGCGACAATTCATCGCAGCGTCAATTCGTCGCAACGTCAATTCGTCGTGGTGTCAATTCGTCGCAACGAAAATCTTTTTGAAGGCTATGATGGTAAAATAAAGATAATTTAGTAAAATTATTTAATGATAATTTGTTTTTTAGATATAATCGCATGTAAATTGTTAGTTATAATTCTCTATATCTAAAAAACTAATTGTCATTTTAAAAACATTCTAAATTGTCTTTATTTTATCATCATAGCCTTCAAAAACATTTTCGTTGCGACGAATTGACGTCACGATGAATAGACACCACGGCGAAATGACGCTGCGACGAATCGCCGCTGCGATGAGATGTCGCCGCGACGAATTGACGCTGCGATGAATTGTGCGCGATGAATTGTTCCGCGATGAATTGTGCGCGACGAATTGACGCATAACCGCATACTTCAGATACCCCCATATATCTTCTGAAATCTGATCTGATCCATAAAACTAATTTTAAAACATTATTATACAGAGAGAAGATAATTTTAAATATAAAATCATCCTTTAGACGAGGAGCAGAAAATATATGAAATTTAAATGTTTAAATGTTTTTTCCCATAATATTAATCATTATAAACCATTCAGCAAGTAATCATTTGCAAAATACTGAAATTTTTCGAAGTTAGAACTGAAAGGTCATTAATTAAAGAAATCACATGCATAACAGCATAATGGTGACTAGGTAATCAGACGTAATTACGTTTCAGGGTTGAGATTTTACTTCTGACAAGTACAATTCATTTTTTAATTAACATGTAAGGCTGATCACTTTAAATTACGTCCATTTTTACATGAATTACATAAAAAATATTTTTAAAATAACTTTTTTTGCTGTCAGTTACAAGGTAAATTGTAGCATAAACATTTTTAATCAAGCCTGATACGTTAGACTTTAATGTATTAGGCTTGATTAAAAATATTTATGCTACAATGAATAATGTTGTGGTGTTTGGGGTTCTTTCTAAAATACAATTTACTTAATTTAAAAGGCTCATTTGTTACTCAATCTTCACTTGACAATTAAATATTAAAAAAAAAAATAGTATGCCTTGATTAACTCCACTGAAATCTGTTGCCATGAAATGAAGGAGCAATTTAGAATAAATTTACCAAAATAACAAAACAAAGAAAAACTGTTATAAGTTAATATAATATGATATTTTTGAACTCATCACTTTAGAATAATCTTAAATGTAGTAAGGGGCAACAGATTTCTAAATCAAGTAGTATACTGAATTGCATAAAGAACACCCAACTCCACTCCAACCCGATCAAGCTTAAATCTCCATACACAGTAAATTAGCAAAATTTAATCATCATATAATTTAGAAAAATGAAGAGAATCTGAAACTCCTCCAATATGAGGACCAGAAGGGAAAAAGAAAGTTTAACAAAATAGAGATATGATGAGATAACAAAATTTTAGAACAATTATGGAGATTTTGAACCAGATCAGATCGGTTAACCGAAAATCGTATAGTGGTATAAAATAACTGAATACTTTTTTTTTTTTTTTTACTTTTTTAAAAAACAACCATTTTATTGTTTGTTTTGAATAATACTTCAAAGAAAGGATAATTAAAAATTAAATTAATCAATTATGAAATTAGACTTAATTTTACTTTAGCATCAATTATCAGTATATCCAATACTGAGATAGGAACAATAATTACATCTAATAACCTTACGTAAACCTCAATTAATTTTCAAATAAACTATTACTATGAATTTAAAATCTAAGAAATTTAAAAATATTAATTTAGTAAGATCATAGCTTTCATAACCTTACTCACAATAATTGAGAGGTTAAACCTCTCTTATAGGATTGCTGTAGATATAAGAATACTAATTAAAGATCATATAAAGAAGAACATACCATATTTGAGAGTGAACAAAAACAATCTTTATTTGAATAATTAAAATTTATAAAAACAATGTAATTCCCCAAAAAAAATTTACTATAATAACACCAAATAAAAGTTGATTAATATTGATTATTAAATATCTTTAAATCAAATATTAAGGTTCTCAAGACTAACATAACATCATAAATTAAAGGATGATCAACTTTTCTGAGATAAGTCATTAATTACCTTTCAAATACGCATTGTAATTCTTAACATATCATAATATAAATATACATATATGAATTTGCAAGTTATTCTTGCTTATTTTGCATCTTACTCTCCAACTCTGAGTCACACAAATATATATTCCCTCATCAGGGAGACATGTAAATAAAAACTATGTAAAGTCTACTTACAGAGGACGAAGAATTCAATGGTTGAATCAGTGGGCAGGTTTTTACACTCCCCTTTCCTCTTTTAATGTTGCAGCCGATTGCACAACATGCTTCTCTTTCCTCTTTGTTTTGAGAAAAAAACTATTGCTATATACCAGCAGGCGAGCTGACAGGTTTCTTTTCGTTCTTGACTAAGTCACCTAATTTCAACGGGTTGGGTAGCCTCCGTACATCTAGTTGCCTTCTAATAACGAACAATACTTGGAATCTTCGTCTTAATAAGGACAGAATAGTCTCATGATGAGGACTTTTGAAGCCTGATTTTTGGAGCAGGACTATTAATTTTCTCAGCTTTTAACAATATTTCCTTCGCCCTTCACACTGGAGACTATAGGGTATTAGCAGTGGTCCCGGTAAGAGATTCATCTCTATTCTAAGACAGCGATCATTCTATTTAAGCAAAATGCCGATCACCAACTCGAGTATTCATAGCTCTAGACCTTTACCATGTCTCTGCTAATGTTACTTCAACTCAGTAACACAGAATACATCATTTCGAGCGCCGCTACGCAACACCTACTAAATTTACGAACCAAGTAATGAGTGTCTCAACCAAGCACCAAGCAACAAGTCAGTTTACGAGCCAAGTGATAATTCGTAAACATTCTCTCTCCCGCGCTGCTTACAAAAACTGGCCGGAACCACTCTGTCAAAGAGGGTACGGGAATGGAAACAATAGGAATGGACTAACCCTGGTGGCGGCACTGTGTCGCTCATTCCCTGCCGGCCGCTACATGGGGGAAGACAACCGTGCCTCACCCCCATGGCGTGTGCTGAAGGGTGTCCCATGAGCTTATGTTTACATGCGCGTCAGCCAGACGCTATGGACAAGTATTTCTTTTACTGCAGGTTGTAACACACAATGCTTAATTGCGTCCATAGTCTATTCACCAGACAACGTAATACCTCTTGGGGTGTACTCGCTTTCTTTTAGCCAAAGATAGACACAGTGTCACCAATCCCTGATTCCAAGCATGGGAAAGTGCATGGCTGTCTCCAAATTTGCCACCTGTGTGGTCTTTAACTGACAAACATCCCTCCTTGCTATTTATTTTTCGTATTTGAAAACAGGAAGCAAAGCTAGACTATAAACGTTGCAATTACTTTGCAAAAAGAAAAAGAAAGAAGAAAAAATAAAAACTGATTTTATTATTATTATTATTACAATTACTTTTAATTAATTTATTTATTTATTAAAAACATAAAAAGAGTGTGTGTGAAGAATGTTGAGAAATGTTGAGAAAGTGATTTAAGATAATTAATGTAGATTTAAAAAAAAATGGTTGAAACCAACCGTAACAAGATTGCTCCCCTCGGCTAAATAAAAAAAAACAAATTTGAAAAAACAAAATTTTTTTTTGAAAGGCAGCTGGTTACCACATGGTATGCTGGGGCCTCAACACTGAAAAAACTGACCCACATACACAAATCATACAACGATCCGGGACGGGATCCAGATAATTCACCGCTGAAACACCACCCTAAAAGTATATTCCGGACATATACAACCAGAGATCGCACATCCGTAGCAACCATTACCTAAAATACTACTTCAAACATTACTATAAAGGAGTATTACCACAAGAGGGACCATAAGGCTGATTTTACCACTAAAATGAAAAAGATACATTCTGCACCTGTAAAAAACACAAGTTCCACTTGGACTGTGAAACCTCACTTCCCTACTACTGCCATTCCTACGCATAACTGCATCCTACCTGAAATTTCTGGTAACAGAACTGTAAACAATACATAAATTGAATTTTGAGAGAAAAATTAAGCCGAAAAAGAAGGAAGTGCCCACTGATTAAGTTTCTTTACGCTGCGTATATACATAAATTTGATAATTGGCATCACAATATATTACAACACTATATATTAATGTAAAAAGTACTAGTAATAATATAGTTATAACACTGTACATGTAATGCATTTTCTTGTTTAAAACACACATTAACTCTACCATACAAAATACACAAGAGCAACTGGCGACATAAAAATAAAAATATATACATACTGTAACAGAAGGTTATACATATAGTAAATTAAGAGCAAGACACACAATTTGGTAATTATAGACCATGTTATAGAATCACGTATACATTTGTTCGTGAAGTTATGTTTGTATTTGAAGAAAGTTCTTAGAATACAAATGCACTTACAAGTAATGTGCATGGGAAAGAGTATCTCTGCCTCTGTGCTACTTATAGCAAAAGCAGTTTCGGGCTTTTGGGCACTACAGGGAAAACATTCCACAAAATAAAATAAAAAACAGGGGTGGTGACATATATCACCAGGAAGGAAAAACACACACTCCACCAAAAATAGGAAGTAAAATTAAGAAAATACTTAATTCTAGTAATTTAAGCCATACACAACCACATCCAGGTATGTACATGAGAACGTATGTACAAGAAAAAAGAAAAAGGGTCCACACTCCTTAAAGTTTAAGTTCAAATAAGACCACAAATTGCATAGTAAATAATAAATCTATCTAGTTAAAATGCAGAAATTAAAGTAAACACATACTTAAAAAGTTATGTATAGAACACAGATGCATAAAAAAAATAAAAACACAGAACAACTTCGGCAAGAGGGTATACCAAACATACCATCCTAAAAAAATGTTAAAGTAACGAAAATTACACTCGTTTTTTGCAAAAATACACCCAAAATCTACGAAAATGGGTGCGGACGGGTATATACCACATAATCTACCATAAAACAGACAAAAACCTTAAGTATAAGCATAAAAAGGTTTAAAAATGCCTACATGAAAGTATCAAAACACAATCAAAACAAACCTTTAATACGCTAGAAAAACTAAGTTCCGTTTTAAAAATGTCAAAAAAAAAAATAATTAAATATACATACACATTAACTAAACTATAAATAAATACAAATAAACAAGGTAAAATTGAATAAAAATGCCTGAATAACGAAAAAAGGTAGTTAGTATTTATAACTCGGACGGTCTCTTCTATCCCGTAGCGAATAGTCGGTTCTAGAAATCGATATTGAACGACTACTTCTATTCGATTTAGCAGCTGGACGAATCGATGAACGAGACCTGCGCGAATCGCTGTGCTCAGCAGTTGAACTGCTTTCTGCCGTGGCTGAATTTTTACCTACGCGCATTTCGCTGCCTTCTGCCGTTGCTAAATTTTTATTTACGCACATCTCGTTATTCTCTGGCGCTGCTAAAGTATACCTTTCGTTGCTTTCCGTCGTCGCTACCTCCGGAGACACGGGAGGTGGGGAACAGGGAGTTATGATTTCAGTCGCGTCGCTGTCTGTTTCTTCCACTTCCGGCGCTACCGTAGTTTCGTAATTGTTGACGTTCACTTCTGCTGGTGCGCGGTTATTATCATATAGTACCCAGGGAATGAATCGGTTGCGTTTACACCTGCGTACAGGAGGAGAATCGCGCGGTTGGTGTGGTGAATCGATGGTCACGTTTTCAGTCGATCCCAGGCCAATTGTTTGTTTTGGTTCACTGGACCAGATGGGAAGTCTGTCTTTGAAAGAAGACAACCTGTCAACATGGACAACCTGACAATTTTTGGGATTAGCAACTAGCGCTATTTTAAAATTAACTTCATTTAGCTTCTCAATTATAGTAAAAGGACCATTATTTTGCTTGCTTAATTTTTTTGTATTACCAGGGGTGACTGTGGGTGTAAATAACCACACAAGATCTCCTATTTTAAAATTTTTATCAACAGCTGTCTTTTCACGGTATTTTTCCTGCTGCTCAGAAACTTTAATTAAATTACTATGTACTTCAGTGTATACTTTTTGAAGAGCTGGGATTAAGAGTTCGCAAAAAGAGGGTGCATCATTATAATTAAAAGAAGGTGGTTGAGAAAAGAGATTATATGGTAGATTCATATTTCTGCCATACATAACTGCAGCTGGGCTAAGTTTAGTTGAAGAGTGGACAGCTGAACGCATAGCTAGTAGTGCAAATTTGAGTTTAGTGTCCCAGTCAGATTGATTTTGATTGACTATGTGACAAAGTGCATTTTTAAGAGTACGATTCTGTCTCTCCACTTGCGAGTTGCCAGCCGGGTGATAAGATGAGGTCTTAATATGTTTAATACCAAACATTTTATACACGTGTTCAATCGCATCTGAAATTAGATTCTTCGCGTTGTCCGTCGTAATAAAACAGGGCGCTCCGTAGCGTGAGATGAAGTCAGCTAAAGTGTCCGCAATGACATCTGAAGTGGTTGAACTAACCGCATATGCTTCTGGCCACTTAGTAAATGAATCTATATATGCGACAATATACTTATTTCCCGAAAAAGTTTGCGGTAAGGGTCCAATGAGATCCAAATGTACCTTGTTCATGGGAAACTGGGGGGTCGGCATACGTTGCAGAGGGGCAAGCTGGTTCGCTCTATAAGCTCTCTTCTGCTGGCAACTAATACATGACTCCACTAGATGCTTGACATCTGACGACATTCCTGGCCAATAAAAGTGCTCACGAATGCGATCAATGGTCTTTTGAAAGGCTTGATGACAAGCCGCTAGGGACTCATGCGTTAGTGCAAAAACTTGAGTGACCAATTTTTTTGGCACGACTAACTTTACAGATTTATTCAAAATAGCTGACTCCCTCGTATCCTCACAAACTAAAATGTCATCTCTAAACAAAAATTTCATGTATTTCGGAGCAATTTCTACACCTTGGTCTAGTTTTCTTGCAATCTCGCAGCATTTCTTGTCTGATTTTTGCAATTCACCAATTTTTTCAAGTAGATTGGAATGAGGCATAAAAGTAACTTCCTTTTCGACTTGTATACAAAAATTACAATTAACAGTATCATTGGAGTTATCATTGTTGACATACCTCGAAAGGAAATCTGCGACACTGTTACACTTACCTTTAACAAACTTTATTGTAAAATTAAAGTCTGAGAGAGTGCAGATCCATTTAGCCATGCGTGATATAGGGTCGTGAATTTTTAACATAAATGTTAGAGGCGCATGGTCTGTATAGATGAAAAAATGGGTATTAGCAATGTAACATTTAAAGTGGGCAGTTGCCCAAACTAAAGCTAGTAATTCCCTTTCAGTGGTGGAGTAGCGGGTCTCAGCATCTTTCAATTTTCTGCTGGCAAAGGCAACAGGATGGAGCATGTTATTTTCATCTAATTGTGATAACACTGCCCCTAATGCTTCGCCACTGGCATCACTATATAAATGGAATTCCTTCTCAAAATCAGGGAGTGCAAGACATGGTTTTGAAATAAGAGCCATTTTAAGGTCTTCAAATTCTTTCTGTGCATCTTCATTCCACGAAAATTTCCCTGTCTCTTTAGTTAGATTGATTAAATTTTTGGCCCTCTTAGTAATGTCTGGTATAAATCTCCTATAAAAAGATAGAGTTCCAATAAAGGATCTAACAGCCTTTCGGGTAGTTGGAGGTTTAAAATTTTCTATCACCGCAATATTTTTATTAATAGGTGATACTTGGCCACTACAAATCTCAAAACCTAGATATTGTATTTTATTTGAAAGGAAAGTGCATTTACTGGGCTTAAGTTTCAATTTATGCAGTCTTAACCTATCAAAGACCATGTCAAGCTTCTCAAAATGAGAATTTACATCACAGGAGGCAATTACAATGTCGTCGATATAAACAAGAATTCCAAGATTGCCTAAATCACCGAAAATAGCATTCATAAGTCTCTGGAAACTGTTACCGGAATTTGAGAGCCCAAAACAGTTACGGGTCCACTCAAAAAGTCCCTTGTGGGTGATTATAGCAGTTTTATGCCTATCCTCTGGGCGAATAATCTGTTGAAAAAACCACTAGTTAAATCTAGCGTTGAAAAAAATTTAGCCCCACTTAAAGCATCAACAGAATCGGTGATGTTAGGAATTGGATAAGCATCTTTAACAAGATTTTTATTTAATCTTCTGTAATCAACAGCAAGTCGATAGGAACCGTCTGATTTCCGAAACTGAATAACCGGAGAAGCAAATTCAGACATGGAAGGGGAAATTATGTCCGCCTGTAATAAAGTATTAAGTTGGTCTTCCATTTATTGACGTAGTTTGTAGGGGACTCTATAAGCTTTGCCTTTAACTGGTTTATTTGAAGTTAAGTTAATTTCATGCGGGATTGTATCACAGCCGGGTAAATCTAAGACCGATGCTGCAAATACATCTTTGTTTTTGTCTAGAAAATTTTGCATTTTAAGTTTTAATGGGGGTTCTAAATGATCTAAATTAATTTCAGAGCTCCAAGTGAGATCAGCGTGATCAAAGTCACCAATTGGAGGGGCCAAATTTACATTACAAGTAAGGTTATTTTTAGTTACGGGTACATTTGACTTGTCTACACATTTTTGAATTTTGGCAACAAAGGTTCCTTTATTTAAATGAATACTATTGTCTGAAAAATTTGCAAATGAGATATATAGGCCATGTTCTTTAGTGCAAATGGCTCTGGAGGTAAGGAGACCTTGATTTAAATTTTTCGCCAAAGGTTCTAACATAACAATATCATTTTCCTTAATAAAATTTTCCTTATAGCTTTTAACCTGGGCTAACATTTTTGACTGCGGGGGAATTTAAATTTTACTACATAACACAGCGAAACTTATATTTTTATTTTTATTGGTTTTATCACTACTGCTATCTTCATTGCTCTCCTCCTCGACTTCAGGTGCCTTATCCTCTATACTTACCAAATCTTCACTTTCATCAATATTACAAATTTCAGTAGTATCTTCAGCTAAATTACCCTGGGTTACCTGACTCGCTGCTGATAGATTATTGTCGACATTTTGAATACTTGAAAAATGTGCAGTATTATTACCCTCAGAGCTACCGCCTGATATTGTTTGCATGCAAAAGTTCTGCGCAACACTTTTAACTTCCTTATCTGACTCAGTTTGAATGATTATCTCAACATCTTTTCCCATATTACTCAACTGCGGGTCCTGAACTACCATATCTTCACTACTATGATTCCCATTTTCAACACTGACTGAGTCATAAACATTAATACATGCAAAACTTTTAGGGGGGCTATTGGCATTACTACTTTTTGAATTCTCCCCTACTTTGTTGACACATTTTATATTTACAGAACTATTTTCAACACAATCATTATTTATACAATTATTATTTGAATTTACATTATATACAGAGTTAGAAATATTTACAGAATTAGTAGCAAGACAAGTATTAGACCCTGAAGTATTACTTGGGGTTTCTACGCTTTGTTTACTTTGGCCTGTTGCTGGCACTTTAAGAGCGACAGCATTTGTATCACAATTTATACTTGCCCGGTACTCTTTCAAAAATGGCATTCCCAAAATCATATTAAATTCCTCTGCTAATTTACCTTCCACTACATAGAATTCAGCTTGACATTGAACATTATCAAAAACAAATTTTAAAAATACTTTCTTATTTAGGTGAACTTTCTCAGCGGTGACAGTCATAATGGGGATATTCCAATTCTCCGTTTCAAAATTCTCTAAATAGTTACAATCAGTACCACTCAGGAGATTAATTGCAGAACCCGTGTCACATAATGCATTCAGGCAAACTTTATTTATGTAAATTCTTGCAGTTGGTAATGTATATGATTGGGGGTGAAAAACGCTATATACAGCTGGGGGGTCCAGGGGCCTGTGGGGGATCGAGTTGACCACATCTGATCCGGCCACTAATAGTTTAAAGGTTCATTTACACTATTTGCTATTGGGGTGTTATTTACCGCCTGCTCTTCATTTCTGTTCGCAGCTGTATTCCTACTGTTTTGGTAATAACCACCTCTTCTTCCCCTGTATCCGCCTCGCTGATTGTGGCTCCCTCTAGGATTTTCACCTCTGTTTCTATAATTTTGCCCACGGCTCCTGAAATTTTGACCACCTCCCCTTCTAAAATTATAGTCGACAAAATTTAGTGGACAATCTCTGGCATAGTGGCCCTGTACGGAACACCTATAGCAGGTTACGGGTCTTACTTCCTGGTTTTTCGCCTGTACATCCCGAGCCCTAAGATCAACTAAACTATCTATCTTAGCTGCTAATACATCAATTTGTGACTTTAGTTGGTCTATCTCCTTCTTTTGTGAGCTGTCTTGCTGAAAAACAGCAGCACAGGGTAGGTTTTGGGTCAAATTAGGGTTGAGAATTTCCTCGCGGTGGTTGTAAAAAGGGTTAATGCTCCTGTAAGCCTTTTCCTCAAGAAGCGCAATTTTGAGAACTTCTTCTGGGGATTGTGGATTTCTCGCAATTACCCCCTTTCGCACTTCTGGTGTAAGGTTGCTCAAAAGCATGGAGTGGAGTAGAGCCGTTCGGCTTTTATCGACTACTTCACCCTGGATACCTTCAATTACAAGGGCTCTTAATGACATATCATATGCCTTGTCATAAAACTCCTGAACACTCATATTGGGTGGCTGTTTAAAATTTAGAAAGTGACTGAGTGCAACATCTGGTGTGGCCTGTGAAGTGTAACTCTCTTTTAGTATTTTCAATAACTCATCAGATGTTTTCGCTTTGTGAATTTTTATCCGCCTAGATGCAGCTCCTGAAAGTCTAGCAAGTAAAACAAACTTCTTTTCCTCCTCAGTCCAGTCGAATAATTTTGAAAAACTCTCAAATTTCTCAGAAAAATCTGAGAAGCAGACTGAGCTGGCCTCTCCATTGAATGGGGGAATGTTTGACAAATTGTCCACTAGTGCATTTTTCCGCTGAATAGTGGCAATTGCCTCTGAATGCTTATCAGCCATGGTTAGAGTTAGAAAATGACAAACAGACCCAAAAAAAGGAAAATTGGTGGGGGGGGGGGGGCAACATAAAAATGGGATAAAGAGAGGAAAAGAAAAACCCTTACAAATACATAAAACTTAAGTACAGGATTATGATTTTAGTAAATGAGGTAAAGTTATGCATACGAAACATAATTTTGACTGGGAATTGTAACTAATAGCACAGAGAGAGAGCCTAGACCTCTTTTTACACTTGAACATATAAATAAAATTTTAATTGCAAAAACACCCAGTTGCTCTTTGATATATAAATACATACAAGTAAACAATAATAAATAACCCAGAGACCGAATTGTTACGGCTCCATTTGTTGTGGTGGTTGGGGTTCTTTCTAAAACACAATTTACTTAATTTAAAAGGCTCATTTGTTACTCAATCTTCACTTGACAATTAAATATTTAAAAAAAAAAAATAGTTTGCCTTGATTAACTCCACTGAAATCTGTTGCCATGAAATGAAGGAGCAATTTAGAATAAATTTACCAAAATAACAAAACAAAGAAAAACTGTTATAAGTTAATATAATATGATATTTTTGAACTCATCACTTTAGAATAATCTTAAATGTAGTAAGGGGCAACAGATTTCTAAATCAAGTAGTATACTGAATTGCATAAAGAACACCCAACTCCACTCCAACCCGATCAAGCTTAAATCTCCATACACAGTAAATTAGCAAAATTTAATCATCATATAATTTAGAAAAATGAAGAGAATCTGAAACTCCTCCAATATGAGGCCCAGAAGGGAAAAAGAAAGTTTAACAAAATAGAGATATGATGAGATACCAAAATTTTAGAACAATTATGGAGATTTTGAACCAGATCAGATCGGTTAACCGAAAATCGTATAGTGGTATAAAATAATTGAATAGTTTTTTTTTTTTTTTTTTTTTACTTTTTTAAAAAACAACCATTTTGTTGTTTGTTTTGAATAATACTTCAAAGAAAGGATAATTAAAAATTAAATTAATCAATTATGAAATTAGACTTAATTTTACTTTAGCATCAATTATCAGTATATCCAATACTGAGATAGGAACAATAATTACATCTAATAACCTTACGTAAACCTCAATTAATTTTCAAATAAACTATTACTATGAATTTAAAATCTAAGAAATTTAAAAATATTAATTTAGTAAGATCATAGCTTTCATAACCTTACTCACAATAATTGAGAGGTTAAACCTCTCTTATAGGATTGCTGTAGATATAAGAATACTAATTAAAGATCATATAAAGAAGAACAAACCATATTTGAGAGTGAACAAAAAACTATCTTTATTTGAATAATTAAAATTTATAAAAACAATGTAATTCCCCAAAAAAAATTTACTATAATAACACCAAATAAAAGTTGATTAATATTGATTATTAAATATCTTTAAATCAAATATTAAGGTTCTCAAGACTAACATAACATCATAAATTAAAGGATGATCAACTTTTCTGAGATAAGTCATTAATTACCTTTCAAATACGCATTGTAATTCTTAACATATCATAATATAAATATACATATATGAATTTGCAAGTTATTCTTGCTTATTTTGCATCTTACTCTCCAACTCTGAGTCACACAAATATATATTCCCTCATCAGGGAGACATGTAAATAAAAACTATGTAAAGTCTACTTACAGAGGACGAAGAATTCAATGGTTGAATCAGTGGGCAGGTTTTTACACTCCCCTTTCCTCTTTTAATGTTGCAGCCGATTGCACAACATGCTTCTCTTTCCTCTTTGTTTTGAGAAAAAAACTATTGCTATATACCAGCAGGCGAGCTGACAGGTTTCTTTTCGTTCTTGGCTAAGTCACCTAATTTCAACGGGTTGGGTAGCCTCCGTACATCTAGTTGCCTTCTAATAACAAACAATACTTGGAATCTTCGTCTTAATAAGGACAGAATAGTCTCATGATGAGGACTTTTGAAGCCTGATTTTTGGAGCAGGACTATTAATTTTCTCAGCTTTTAACAATATTTCCTTCGCCCTTCACACTGGAGACTATAGGGTATTAGCAGTGGTCCCGGTAAGAGATTCATCTCTATTCTAAGACAACGATCATTCTATTTAAGCAAAATGCCGATCACAAACTCGAGTATTCATAGCTCTAGACCTTTACCATGTCTCTGCTAATGTTACTTCAACTCAGTAACACAGAATACATCATTTCGAGCGCCGCTACGCAACACCTACTAAATTTACGAACCAAGTAATGAGTGTCTCAACCAAGCACCAAGCAACAAGTCAGTTTACGAGCCAAGTGATAATTCGTAAACATTCTCTCTCCCGCGCTGCTTACAAAAACTGGCCGGAACCACTCTGTCAAAGGGGGTACGGGAATGGAAACAATAGGAATGGACTAACCCTGGTGGCGGCACTGTGTCGCTCATTCCCTGCCGGCCGCTACATGGGGGAAGACAACCGTGCCTCACCCCCATGGCGTGTGCTGAAGGGGGTCCCATGAGCTTATGTTTACATGCGCGTCAGCCAGACGCTATGGACAAGTATTTCTTTTACTGCAGGTTGTAACACACAATGCTTAATTGCGTCCATAGTCTATTCACCAGACAACGTAATACCTCTTGGGGTGTACTCGCTTTCTTTTAGCCAAAGATAGACACAGTGTCACCAATCCCTGATTCCAAGCATGGGAAAGTGCATGGCTGTCTCCAAATTTGCCACCTGTGTGGTTTTAACTGACAAACATCCCTCCTTGCTATTTATTTTTCGTATTTGAAAACAGGAAGCAAAGCTAGACTATAAACGTTGCAATTACTTTGCAAAAAGAAAAAGAAATAAGAAAAAATAAAAACTGATTTTATTATTATTATTATTACAATTACTTTTAATTAATTTATTTATTTATTACAAACATAAAAAGAGTGTTGTTATTTATTTATTACAAACATAAAAAGAGTGTTGTTAAATAAATGTTGAGAAAGTGATTTAAGGTAATTAATGTAGATAAAAAAAAAATGGTTGAAACCAACCGTAACAATAATATCCTTTTTAAAAAGGTTTCTTCTAGCAATATTCTTAAAGGAATATTTTTAATTTAATAATTTAAAAGGTTTTTATTTATGCGCAAGAGAAAATTTTAATGTATTTTAGAAAACAATACATTCCCAAAATTTTTAAAACATTTGAGTATATATTTTGGTAACTACTGTTTATAAGTAATTGTCTTTTATAAGTAATGCTTTAACGGTTAAAGCATTACATATAAAGGAGTGGAAAATTGTAAATATTTTAGACGCAACCCCTTTGTAAACATCCCTAATATTTGCGTGGAATTTTGCTAGCTACTGTTTAAAAAATGAACTTCAGAGGTTTCAAGATGTGAAGTGGCTGAAAGATGATTCAAATATCCTTATGTTATAAAGCAACAATATTATAAACATGTCCAGCAGTAACGCTGACGCCAGCGTTGTAATTTACGTTTAATTTGAATTTTTTAAGTCTATATTTGGTTAATTCTAAGTAAGTATTTCACCATGTGCTTTCCAAATCTCATATTCAAAGAAAGTTCGAAGTATTGTGTACACTTATATTTGGGAAATTGTCACTAAACTTTTGAGTGACATGCGAGTAGTACTATACTTTGTATTATAAAGCAAAAACATATCTGAGAGTAATGATGCTGGTGTCATTTTGACGGTGGCAACACCTGATGAAGTAAAAACAAAATAAATATGCCGCGGATGCGCGGTAGCGTATTACTGCTTATTTTACTGTTTATTACTATTTATTTTACGGTATAGTACTAGCAGCTAGAATGCCAGTATTATTTCGTAAAATCAACATTTTTTTTCTTTTCTTTTTTAGTGCAACTAGAATTTTTAAAACTACTGAAATGTGTCATAATTAGAACCGGCACTGTCTATAATTAAAGGAATCGCATGTACGACAATAATGGTGACCTTTCAGACGCAATTATGTCTCAGGGTTGCGCTTTCACTTCTGACACGCACCTTAACAAAAGATTTTTGTGGTGGTACATTTAAATTCTTTGAAGTTGACATGTGAAGCTAATCTCTTTCATTTACGCCCATTTTTACATTGATTGCATGGCTAATATTTTGTAACTAATGTCTTTTATGTCTGTTTCTGCTTCATTTTTATATTTTTCAAAAATAATTATTGCATGCAAATTTTCTAGTTAAGCCTCATAGATTAAAACACTACTTATAAATAAGATGAAAACAGCAAGTTTTTTAATGCAATTCATTTGCAAAATATCGTAAAATTGTTGCGTGCATTTAGTATTACTACAGTGCGCCAAATGAATTTTAAAAGGTTCAAAATTCACAATTTTATGTTCCTAAATGATAAGTAAAAGGAATAAATGTCGCAGACGCACAGGGATCGCGCGACTTTTGTCTTTGCGCCATTTTAGCGAGAAAATCCCATTTTCGAATACATAATAGACGTATATTAATTTTAACACAATTATTCAAATTAGTAAAGAAATCATATGAGTTGTAATTTTCCATCTGGACGAAAAATGTCCGGGCCAGAATTCGAACCTGGGATCTCTTGGCTGAAGCTGTATCCATGTATCCAGCGTTTACAGGAGTTCCATTACCTGCGATCTATTCTGTTGAGCTGATTCAAATATCAGACCAGATGCTATGATCAATAAGGTTAACTGGATGAATTATGCCCTCCATATTTGACCGGGATAGCTCAGTTGGTGGAGCATGGCAGCTTCAGCCAAGAGATCCAAGGTTCGAATCCTGGCCCGGACATTTTTCGTACAGTTGGAAAATTACTGACGTAGCCTGCAAAAACAGCATGTTAGTTTTATTTTATTATAAATATTTTTATTTTACTATAACTCAAAAAATATTTTATTAAAAAACACACACATGTTTTTCCATATGACCATGCCAGGAAAAATATCTCAATTTTGGCGCCGAAATGAAAACCCGGTGCGTCTGCGACATCTGTACCCAAAAAAACTTATTATTATGAATCGCAGATTGTAAAGTATTCCTTAATTTTAAATGTATCCTATTTTTTATGTCTCATAGGATGAACGTTTTAAAAAATAATAAATAACTTTTTCCTTTAATTCTTCAAATGTTTATTTAAATTCCATTATTTTTTCAAGATAGCTTGTTATTACCGATATATCATTATAAATATGCCTTTCATATCATATTTTCAAAGAAGTACAATGCATCTAAATTAGAACCAGTACAATGAGGAATTAATGAATTCACATATACAAGAACATACTAGTAACCTTTGAGGCACAATCATTAGTCAGTGTTGCGTCTTTTTTAGTCTAGCACGTACATTGACAGGAAAAAATCTGTGACATTTTGTGTGTTTAAACTTTTTGAAGTTTACATGCATGATGATCTCTTGAACTTACGCCCTATTCTTACATCAATTTTATGGCAAACATTTATAATATAACGAATTTTATGTCTGTTACCAGCTACAATTTTTTTTCTTCATAAATAAATGTTGCATGGATATTTTCTAGTCAAGCCTAGATTAAAACCTAGTTTTAAACAAGAGCAAAATAGCAATTTTTTTAAAGGAATTAATTCATTTTCGAAAACTTGTAAAATATTTGTGCGCATTTTTGATAGCGTAATTTTTGGTGCGTGAAATGAATTTCAAAAGTTTCAAAATGTGCAATATGCAACATGCGCAACGTGTCTGAAAGAGACTTCAAATAAATTTATGCTGATTATGATGCGCAAGTTGTAACGTATTCTTTAATGCTTAATTGATCCTGTTTTATTTTTTATTTATTTATATACACTTCTTACAATTAATACATTTCAAAACTACTTAACTGTATGTAAATTAGAATCGGCACTGTCATTAATTACAGAAAGCACATGCACAACAACATAATGGTAACCTTTCAGACACAATTATATTTGAGAGTTGCACTGTCACATCTAGCACGCACATTAACAAAAAGCTTTTGTGGCTATGCATTTTAATTTTTTGAAGCTCACATACGAAGCTGATCTCTTTAATGTATGCCCATTTTTACACCAATTGTATGAAGCATGTTAATTATAAATCTTTTATGTTTAATGATGCTTCATTTTTTTTTCACAGAAGGTAATTTAGAGTATAAAATAATATTTTAAACAAAGAAGTTCAGCACTTTGCACATAATTGTTATACTCACATAATTTTTGCTTCATTTTTATGTTTTTAAACAATAGTTTTTACGTCAATATTTTCTAGTCATGCCTAATGGATTAAAATATAACTTTTAAACAGGAGAATTTACAAAGTTTTAAAAGCTTTAAGAAGATCTTCAAATATTTATGAGCATTTTCGGTAGCTTATTGTTTGGTAAATGAATTTCAAAGGCTTCAAATATGTGCAATTTGCAACATGTGCAATGTCTCTGGCAGATAGTTCCAAAAAGTTTATAAATGATATGTAGCGCAAGTTGTGAAGTATTTGTTAATTCTTGATTTATCTTGTTTTACTTTTTATTGTAACTTGATGTCCTATAAAATAAACGTAAATAAAAATAAAAATGTTTTTCATTCTTCAAATGTTTATTAATCCCATTATTTTTTTCTTTCATTAGAATATGTTATTAACATTTAAATCATTTTAAATCGCTAACTAATATTTTAAAATGTGCTTAAATATATTCAAATTAGTACTAGTACTATCAGTAACTCATGAAATCACATATAGGGTAGATGTGCCAGTAATGGACCGCCTTCAAGTAATGGGGCACCTTAGCATTTTTGGTTTATAAAAAAATAAGCAATAAAAATTCAGCTTTTTTTATTTCATTAATAAGTTTTCTTTAAATTCTAGTTTTAAATACAATCATAATATCAATTATCTATTACTTTTTGTGGGGTGTCCATTATGGAATTTAGGGTGTTTTGATTTATTTCTGTTATTTACAATTAAATTTCGATTCACATATTGGAAATGGGACTATGAGCATGGTTAAATATTGTTGGTAGATTAATATAATATTTTAAAAATGTGGAATATAACTATTATAACTATTAATTTAAAAAAAATTAAGAAATTCCTTAAGGGTGTCCATTACTGGCACATCTACCCTACATTAGAACATAGTGGTGACCTTTCAGATACAATAATTTTTCAGTGCTGTGCTTTTTTTTTTTTTTTTGTCTAGCACGCACAATAATAAAAGGCTTTTGTGACTATGCATTTAAATTGTTTTGAAGTTGACATGCAAAGTTAATCGCTTTAACTTACGCCCATTTTAACATTTTAACATCAATTGTCTGGCGTATATTTTATAAATAACGTCTTTTGTGTATGTTACTGCTTCCTTTTTCTCTTTAAAAAAAAACATTTCTTACAGCAATATTTTTAAAAGATTATTTTTTAATTTAATATGTTAAAAGATAATTTATGAGCAAGGAAAAAATTAAACGCATTTGAGAACACAATACATTCAGAAAAACTGTAAAACATTTGAGTATATATTTTAGTAACTACACTTCGTGAAATGAATTTCAAACGCTGTAAAATGTGCAAATTTATTTTTTTGAAATACTAGGGCATGCAACCCAGGCTTTCCGGGATACAATATATGTGAAAACTGTTTATTTTCTTTTATCGAAAAGTCTAATAGATTTTTTTACATTAAATATATATATATATATAATATATATATATATATTAGATTGCCCCCTAAAAACATCAAAGAGTATTTTTATATGAAATATGGGTACTTACGTATTATCCGTGCCAGGAGATTGATCGCCAAAAATGGTTGCCAAGTACCAATCTTGTTTATCGTTGCCAATCATGTTTTCAAACGCAGTATTTTAACATTATCAAATAACATTGTTAAAAAGGGTAATTAATATAAAATAAATAAAATGTAACATATGTTTATTAAATTTATAACATTGTTAAAAATAGTAAATAACATTATTTTAGTAAAATTAATAAAGGTAAATAGCACAGTAAATTAGAAAGAATAATATTATAGATTATTCCCAGTCATGTACCATGTAGCAAGAAAAAAAATTATAAGGGTTACTATAATTAGTAATATAGGCTACATGCCTGGCGCAGTTGGCTTAAAACTGGCACGGATAATACGTAAGTACCGAAATATGTCAATTATAAATTCAAATAAAATTTTGAAATTTATTAAAAACGTTAATTTTGTATTGGCTTCCTGCTAGAAGTTAATAGCCGAAGAAATTGCTAAAAATTTCGTTATCTACAAGCAGCAGTTTTTTTTTTAATTCTGATAATTTCAACGGTTTTAAGCGCTTATTTCGGTTACATGTCTGTTAAATTTGTGTTTTATTTATATAATTTCATTTATTGCTTAATAAAGTTTTTAATTTCGTTACGGAATATTATCTGGAAACAAACGCTGAACTTTTTATATTGTTTAAAGTGCAAACGGACTAAAATTTTGTAATCGTCTGCAAGCGATAGAGATAGATTAAAAAAAAAAAAACATGCTTGAAATTTAATTTCAATGCTATAATAAATGAGTAAATTGAGAAACAGTTTTCAAACAAATAGCATTTGAAAATAGATTTTTCCTCCCTATATAATGATGTAAAAATTGAAAATATGTGATGTTTAAAAAGTTAAAAAAAATTTGCAGTAACAAAAATTGCAAAACCAAAATTTCATCGTCAAGTGTTGCCATTCGCAAAATGTCGTCAGCGTTACGTAACGACATGCTTGTCTTTTATAATATAGATAGTTCAAATAATTTTCATTTGCAAATTATTTTAAAAAGCCATTTGTAAAGTGTTTCTTAAATTTTTTCGTGTTACTTTTCATTGAAATTTAGGGGGTTTTACTAATACTAGCTGTTACCCGTGACTTCGTTCACGCAACATTAAAAGAAGAATAAATACATTAATTAAGCAAAATATTTTACTCCCAATAATTAAAAACGTTAATAATTAACTAACTATTTTTTCACATTTCATAGGAGACAATACGGTATTTATTATTATAGGGACCTTGATATAACTCAGTCTTAAAAAAGTGAAATTTTGTGCCAAATAATCGCGAAAATGAAATTACAACCAATGCAGAAAGGAGGGCCAAATAAAATCGTGGAAATAGACGAATTGGGTAAAAACAAATATCAATTTTACCTGATAAACAATTTTACTTTCAACGCCTTTGTGAAACGTTTTAACAGCCATCCTTCAAAAAAAAAAAAAAAAAAAAAAAAAAAATCATTAATTAGAAATAGTATATGCTTTTTCTTTAAATTCAATTCTGCCTCCTTGGTTTAATATATAGTTGAAACAAATCTTGTTTTCTAAATTACAGTATATTGGCAGGCAATTTTTGCTCTCCAGAATAAATTGATTCATGAAGTTTGCATATGTGAAAATATGTTTATATTTTTCGGATAATTTACAGAAATCAAGATTTTATTTTCACCATCTATTCAAAGTGAAAATAAATTCTGTTTTTCAGTTTTAATGAGAAAATGGTGTAAAAAATATACTGATCTGTTTTATTTCTCCTTTTTTATACACAAATATGGAGTAAGTTACTTTCCATTTTTGGAAAAACTTTGTTTAAAAGAAAAAAAAAAAAAAAAAAAAAAAGGCATTTAATTTAATTTTTTTATTTCTGAGAGTTTGTGTGACATCCTTGGATCAATTATAACCGGTATTCGCTAAATCGGTAGTAAATCGCGTTGCGTTCGATTGTCTAGGAGTAGTTGCGAAATATAAACACACGGTCAGATTTTAATATAATAGATTCGTGTTCATTTTCCTTTTCTGAAAATTATGATGTGATTTTTAGCAGAAAACTTGGATACTCATGCGGAACGAAATAACGGATACATGCTTAATAATCAGTATAGATAACAAAACATTTAAATTTTTCGTTATAAATATGGCGCGAAACTCATCTTCTTTCTGTACTTATTGATCCTTGTTTTATTAATGTTAGGAATTGATTCACACTCATTTTAAAACACATTGGAAAATTCCCCTTTTATTTCAAATATGACGTCTCCTTTTTCCCCAGAGAAATTCCTTTTTAATGACATAATTCTTGTTAATTTTCTTTTCCAAACAATTAATTTCAATACTGGCATAGGGAAAATTATGTTACTTTAACGAAATAATATTAAATCTCTAGGTTTTATCAACAAAAATGGAACTATTAACATTCGTCATTTTTTTTTTAGGTAATCGAGTTATTTCTTTTAGTTTTAAGAATGAAAAATCACTATTTCTCGCTATCCATGACATCATTTACGACATGGATAATTTTGCGGAGCATATTATTGACATTTGCTAACCATTTTCTTTTGAAACTTCTTTTAACTTTTTTAAAATTTAAATAAAAAATACGGTATAGTTATATTAGCCGTGCGCAGACGGTAAAACGGCAAGTATTGTTACCATACGAAAGAAAAAAGTGAAGAAAAAACCCAAGATCATTTTATTTCACCAATCAAAGCATATCCGCTTTATTTTCAATAAATGACGTCATATTCTCCTGTTTCCTATGGTTACGCATATTGAAACCTTGTATTATTATCAAAAAATAAAAAAAGTACGTTTTATTTCTAATAATATTATTTAATCTTCTTCTTAATTCTTTAGTTTTTTTTAAATTTCATTTTCATTTTTCCCGTGAAAATTTTTCAATTGAAACTAAATTGTTGAGTAAAAATTATCTTTTCGGGTTTTGAATTAGTTTTGGCAACTATAAAGTATTAGCAACGGTAAAGGAAATTTAACCATTTTAAAATGCTATACGAAAAAATGTCCATTTATTCTCAATGAAAATAACGAAATTTTGAATTATTAAGAAAAATATTTGAATAAAATAAACAAAAATAAGCCTATGTTCATCTGAGGGTTATAATCAACCTATATGCAAAGATACAAGATCATTAAATGCTCCATTTTGACGCTGGCTTCAGCCTAACATTTGCACACAATCAGATTTATAATATTATTAGGATAATCTTATTGAAAACGAAAATTTTTTTTGCAAAGTTTTGTTTTTTAAATCTCACATTATCGTTATTCTTCTAAGTTTTTGTTGTCTAAAAGGTTGGTAATATTAATGAGCTATAGAAACTATTCAATTCATTTTGTCTTTAACTCATTTTTCTCTGCTTGTTGTCGAGATTTACTAATGTAATAGTCCATGTTTTGCATGTTGCATAGGAAAATATTTTAATTCATATTTACATGGTGTCCCATTAAGACTGCCCAAACTCTGTACACCCAGATTCCTCGTTCGGCGTACATGCCCAAAGAACTACCCCAACGAACACAGAACTTTCGGGCCACTGATGGCTACGTTAGCTTTGGCCCAAACTGTCAGATGGAGGGCCGCTATCATTGGCCGTAATGGCAACTTAAAAAAACTGTCACGCTGGCCACAATGTGGCCGCAACAGAATTGGCCAGAAATACAATAAGATCCCCATAATTAGGCCACTAACGGTTAATCATAAATGATAGATAGCCTAAAACTGGCCACAATTATACTTTAAATGGCAATTATTAATGGAAACTTGCCATAGCTAGGCCATTAAAAATCATAATGAATAAAAGCTAGCCACAAACTTGCCGTAGCAACGCCATTTGTGGTTTTCAAGAATTAAATCCAGCCCAAAACTGCCCATAAAAATGCCTTTTATGTCTTTTATAAATGTAAGCTAGCCAAAACCCAGCCATTGTCACCCAATAAAGGTTATTTAGGCATAAATCAAAATTTATTTTAGAAAATAAAATACTTTTTAGAAGTTTATTCAAATGATAAATTGTTTTTGCGTGAAAAAAGTACTAATAATCATTTAAGTACACTTTTCAACAAAGTTATAAATTCACTTACCTTGATTTTTTTCAAAAATTTTAAAAATACAATGTTTGACATAGTGAATTAAGTATTTGTTTATTTTTTCTATTATATATTTTAAAAATTTATATCATATGCTATTTTTAAATTATTGCATTTCATATAAATTTTAAAAGTATATAATTAAAAGAAATAAACTAATTAATTCACTACGTCAAGTATTCTGTTTTGGAAAATTTTTGAAAAAAAAAATCAAGGTAAGTTGAACTTATAGTTTTCTTGAAATTTGTACCTAAATAATTCTTAGTACTTTTTTTTCACGCAAAAACACTTTACTGTTTAAATAAACTTCTAAAAAGCATTCTTTTTTCCAGAATAAAATTTGAATTGTTGCTTAAATAATCTTTTCTTTATGTGTATTATAGTAACATGATCCGTTATATATTTTATATTTGGCAAATGATAATTAATGTATGTTTTTTTTTTTTTTTTTTTTTTTTTTTTTTTTACTGGTTCTTACAGTCTGTTACCAGTAATTTATGTTTATTCTTTTAAGTATTATTAAATCAATATAATCTGAAACATATTACATATATTTGCATCATAACATTTAGATTTTTCTCTCACAGTTTAATAGTCAAACTTTAGAAAAAAATACATTATTTCAAACTTTACAAAATCCCTGAGAATTATTTTCAGTAATTTTAAATGTCAACAACATTTTTCTTAAATTTTATTACACTCTTTTCCATTAAAATTATAATAAATTATAACACCGCGTAATAATATACTTTTTTATATGCTAAAAGGCATAAAATAAAGAGTAAAATAAGTTTTATTAGACTCTTGACATGTTTCGGATTCATTGGAGCCATTATCAAAACAAATAAGAATATTCTACAATTGCACTATTTTTGAAGTTAAAAATTAAATGATGGCGTTTTAAATAATAACTTCAAAGAACGTGCAATTGTAGAATATTCTTATTTGTTTTGAAAATGGCTCCGATGGAGCCGAAACATGTCAACAGTCTAATAAAACTTATTTTACTGTTAATTTTACGCCTTTTAGCAACTAAAAAAATGTAAGAAACTCTATTCCATTGTTACTGTCACTGAATTTTTCTTGAGTATAAACTGGTAAATTTCTTCGCCCAGAAGGAGAAAACAAAATCATTTTCTTTTTAAAGCCATATTTCTTATATTTAAAGCTAGGCAAACTATTTTAAAGAATAAATTGATAGATATTTATAATGCTTAAAAATAATTTACGCAATAATAATAATAAACTACTGAATTGAATTTTACACTATTTTGCCGAAAATGAAAATATGTTTAAAGCATTCTTGTGTATTATTAAAACGTAAAATATAAACATTCTAAATGATGCAAAATCAGATTATATTGAAATTAATAAACATGTAACGAATAAACATAAATAAGACTTACAGATGGACAGAATATTTTCATGCTACATTCGACATTGAAATGGAGCGTCTGCTCACTGCTATCTGCTTTCCCAAAATGACACTCCGTACCGTACATATCTGAATGACAGAGCAAAAAAGAGGCAGGAAATTCCAGGAAAAGTCTCCCTCTCTCTTATCGCAACCCTGAAATCGGCTTGACCTTGAGCCGCTTGCTGGTCTAAAAACTTGCATACTTGTGACTGAAACAATTTGTTTCGGGAAGGGGGTGGGGGGGAGGGGGCTTTTATGAGCCAATGCCTTGTACAATAAATAAAAATAACTTTTTTTATTAAATCATATATTCTTCAGAATATATGATTCGATATGATATAATAGATATTCTTTTTTTTTTTTAAGTCACTTGAAAAAAAAAATATTTTTTTTAAAGAAAAATTAAGATATACTGTGTGATTTTTTAAACAACTTGATACAATTTTCAGTTTTCACAAAAAACAACCTTTTTTTTTTTCTTTTGTATTTATTTTCTTTTAACAATTATTATTTGATCACCATTACATGGAAAGTTCTTTTTCGCAATCGTATTTCATGTTAGAAACAAATTTAAAATATTATAATACGGGAAAACGGAGCTGTAATTGGGGGTGTATACAAAGGTAGCATATACTTTTCACTTGTTCTTTATGGGTGAATATTATTCTGTTGAAACTGAAAATAAATATATCAATAAATTGACATTTATCATTAAAAATTTTATTACATATCTATATAGTAAGTATGCTTAAACAGTGCAATTTATTCCAATTAATTTCGTATCGTTTAAAAGGGCATATGGAAAATTAAGATATACTGTGTGATTTTTTAAACAACTTGATACAGTTTTCAGTTCTCACAAAAACACCCATTTTTTTTCTGTTGTATTTATTTTCTTTTAACAATTATTATTTGATCACCATTACATGGAAGTTCTTTTTCGAAATCGTATTTCATGTTAAAAACAAATTTAAAATATCATAATACAGGAAAACGGAGCTGTAATTCGGGTGTATACAAAAGTAGCAAAAGTAGTAATATGTTTGTTATTAATTTTTGTATCTATTTATCTTTGCAATTAAAAAAATATATGTATTGAAATTAACATATATTCAATTTCACTGTAATGTGCTTATAAAAATTATTTATGTACATATACATATTTTAGACTCAAGACGCTTTTACTTGTAATTTATAAAAAATCCGTAAAAGTTAGAAAAAAAAATTATCTTGCATCACATTTAAAACTTTCATCTAATGACAGATTTTAAATATCGAAAATTATGTTGAAAAGAGTGAAGGAAAAAATATTTTATATCTTATAACTAATATATCAAATACATGGCATTAGCCCTTTTCTTTTTATTTGATGCCAGGCTTTTATACCCTTGCCAGAAACACATCTTCAATGGCTGCTGGACACTGATAATCAATTACTTTTACTTTCGCTCGCCCGTTATCAATGAAACAGTGGTCAGCGGATGTTGTGGTGTGTCATTTAAAATACAACGGTGGCTGGGTACAAATGGCCCCAAGTCTCTTTGGCCTTAATGTTCACAGAAGGTGGCCACAGATCTTGTGTTTGTTGGGACAGCTCTTCGACCCTTAGTTTTCTCGAAAAATGCGAAAGAAAAGTATGACGTCATATCCGGTGCAAGAAAAAAAAAACTTTACTGGAAACATGGCCATCGATATTTGCATACTTTTGCGGACGGAGATGAAAAATATCTACCGTGCATGTCAAGGTATGCATGCGCGCGCTGTGGAAAGACGTCAAACCTTCTTTTACATCGTATTTAAAAGACTGCATCTAGTAACTACCGTTAATCTTCACATGGTGATAAGATATTCCGTTCGTGTATATACCGATGTTAATGTTTTCAAAAAAAAAAAAAAAAATCTTGCACCGGATATGACGTCATACTTTTCGTCCGCATATTTCTCAAAAACTATGGGTCGTAGAGCTATAGTTCTTTGGGCATTTGTTATTTTCTCCAAGAGAGGAATCTTGTAGTGCAGAGTTTGGGCGATCTTGATGGGACACCATGTATATTAAAAAGTAATGCAATAAATGACGGCAATATTTTACATCCATATGTTTATATACACATCACACTGATTGTATAAATTTAAACATTATGCACATTTTAAAGAAATAATTTACGTTTATTATTCAACAGTAACATCCATAGGGGTGTACACAGACGTACTTCCGCGTGACCCGCGTAAAATGTGTGAAGCATGATATAAGATGCGACAAAAAAGAACAAATTTATTCTACGTTAACAAACGCGGCAAAATAACAAATAACGAAAAAATTATGAAAAAGAAAAGAAACGAAAAAAGAACCGGTACTGTAAGAAAACAACTGCTTTTCGCATAATAAAAGAAAGACGGAAAACATTATTCAAATGTAGTATAAATTAGAATCCTAAGCCCTTTTTTCAAACAAATATAGTCTAAAAACGATGTTTTTATAAGGAACATAAAATATATGCATAAAAACTTTTGTTATTTTCCCTCATGCATTTACTTTCTAAAACAAATGTTATTTCACAGGAAGAAGACTTATTTTTACTAACTATTCAGAAAAAGAAGAAAAAGCTTAAAGTAGCAGGCAGCCTTTTCCAGGGCAGCTTATTAATTTAAGAAATTTCTACGTAGAAAAAATACATTACTAACATTAAATTACGTTAATATAAATGTTCTGTAAATTCATGCAATGTATCATGTTCCTAGATTGTCAAAAAATTGCTTACACCTTCAAAATTAAAATGTTCATGTGCATACGTTTTACAACGTCTCCATACGCTTAACATTTTGTAAAACGTCTCCATACTTCTTACATCTGTTATAAAGTACAAGTTGTAGCGCATTTCTTTATTTATTACGAGTTAATTTTGATTTTAACTTCATTGTTTATTAAATAAAGTTCTATTATATAGACTCTATTATATCTTTAAATTATTCTCTTAAAAAAAATCCAATATCGCCATTCTTTTTTCAAAAGTTTGTTACATACTTTATATGTATTACAGATTATTAATATTAATGCCCGATATAAAATACCAAAGTTAATTAATGTTGTTTTTATGAGTGATATTTGATTAGAAAAGAACAAATTCTTTCTACGCTAATGCGTCTTGTCAAAATAGAAAAGGAAGAAAAAAAACAGCAGATAGAAATGAAAAAAAAACTGCATTTCGCATAATAAAAAGAAGAAAAACATTATTCATATGTAGTATAAATTAGAATCTTACGCACTTTTTCCTGACAAATACTATTTTACAAACGATGTTTTTATAAAAAACACATTTTAATGCATAAAAACTCCTGTTATTTTTCTCTCATGCATTCAGTTTCTAAAACAAATGTTAATTCACACGAAGAAGGCCTATTTATACTAACTATTACGAAAAATGAAACAACAAGAAAAAAAGTTTGAAACGGCATACAGCTTTTTCCTGAGACACTTATTAATCTAAGAAATTACTACGTAGAAAAATATTACTAACAATAAATTACGTTAATATAAAGGTTCCGTAAAATTCAGGCAATACATCACATTCCTAAATTGTAAAAATATTTCTCACACCTTCCAAATTAATATATTCATGCACCACTCCCTATGCGCTTTACATCTATGTGCAATAAATTGTACAAAAATGTCTTATTCCGTAAGGAATTTTTGTATTATTAAGGACAGATAAAAACAAAGCCAAATGTAAGAGGTCTCCATAAGAGAAAAGAAAAGAAAAAATGCTTTTTGTTCAAAAGCATTTTGGCTGGAAATAATGAATGTTGGCTCAATTCCAATTCGGAGATATTGCTTTTTTCTTTCTTTTAGCTCTGTTCTTCAACGTTGATGATTGTTTTGTTCCCAAAAGTTGAATTTACTTCGATAAGACCACTTAACTTTACGTGAACATTAATTGGGAAGAATTATCGATACATTGCAGCTAATACATGTTTTTAAAAAATGTTTTAGAAGGGGATTAGAAAAGAGAAAATAAAAATAAGGTTATATTAAAATCTCTTTTAATTAGTTTTAGAACACGATATATTTTTTTCTATTAAGTGTAAGATAATGAAGGACTTTTAAACGAGATTTTATGTTAATTAATGGAGGAACTTTTTTTCTAAAATTTTTAATAATTTAAGAAAGTGTAATTTGTTCAGCTAATATTTTACACTACAAGTAATTATATATAATTTCAGTATATGCTTTATCTGTAGTAGCGTTTAAATGATTACGTACATGACAAGATAGTTAGAAAATATATAACATAGTTAAAATACTATTATTTTTATATATATTATGCGATACTGTGTTTACAGATTACATACAATTAAGATGAAACATAGTTTTTTCGATTCGTTTAGTAGTTATATTCCTCAACGTTGATAACTGTTTTATTCCTGAAAAGTTGAATTTACTCCGATAAAACCACTCAACATTCCATGAACATTAATAGGAAAAATTATTGATATATTGAAATTAACCTTTTGATTACGGGGCTGGGATATATGTCGCCTCAGTAACTATTTTTTTTAATCTATTCGTACCACTTTTTGAATAATATTTTTTGTCATACACAAATTTAAGTATACTTTGAAGAGAAATGTACCGTACAGAAAACTTTTTCTAAATTGTGGTAGGAATGTCGTAGGTAAATGTGGTAGGTATGTGGTAGGTGGTAGGTATGTGGTAGAATGTGGTAGGTAAAAATAGTTACCAGTACCGGTCCCTAATCAAAATTTTGATACAATATTTTTAAAATGTGTAACTTGAGGATTAGAAAATAGAATTTTTTTTTTAACGAATTTTAAAATAAAATCGAAATATAACATGATGAAGAGCCTTTAAATACGATTTTATTTATACATTTAATATATTTTAATTTGTAATAATTAAGGAAAGTATAATCTTGTAAATAGAAATGGTTTTAGACAATAATGTATCATTAATATTTGCAAGATAGTAACAAACATATTTATAATGAAATTACATTCTCGTAAAATGATAGTAGGATGTATACGGTTTCCATAGAGCTTAGAAATTTATTTTAATAAATAATTGCTGTAACTTAATATATATATATATATATATATATATATATATATATATATCTCTTTGTAATCGTGAATCACGGATCCGGTTAACTATTTTATTTTATTTTTATTTTTTTATGTGCATAGATCAAAAGAAAAAGTTGGTATGGTTCAAATGAAGAGTAACAAAATCAAACCAACGATTTCCCGAGTGATTAATGTATAAATAAATATCGCAATAAATAAATAAATAAAATAAAAATAAAAATTAATATATTTTTTAATTAAAAAAAATACTATTACCTGAAGACCTGTGACCTAAAACCCAATACGGAATTATTGACATACTGCAAAGAATAAATTTAAAAAATATATTTTACTAGGGATTAAAAACTAGAAGATAAAACAAGATTATATTAAAGCATCTTTTAATTAGTTTTAGAACCCGCTACATTTTTTTTAATGTAAGTGTAACACAAAGCAGAACTTTTAAAAGATATCTTAATTAAATTGATAACTTTTTTTAATAATCAGAGGAAAGAACTAATATTTTACGCTTCTTATAATTACATATTATTTTAGTATATACACTATCGATATTGTTCTATTAAATTTCATGCATGATAAGATATTAAAAAATATGATATTAAGAATTATAATGATATTATTTTCTCGTAAAATCATAAAATAGGGCGTATATAGTAGTTATAAAACAAAGACATAAGGCAGCATTTTATAAATATTTCAAAAATCAATAAACCAATAGTTAACTAATAATTAATTAATATATCCATTTTTTACATTAACGAACATAGTTGAAAAGTGTTTATGAATTCGGTTTGTCTATCACCCGTCTACTACCTGGCTGTCTATCTGTCTTGCTCTCACTCGGGTAAATATTCTAGGACTGCCATGTAATTAATATATTTTATTGAGGTTTACTATGGCACGTTCTTTATTAAAAATGGGGTGTGCAGCATTTATAGTTCGTTTACAGAAAGAGTCAAAATAATTCCATTATATTATGGTCTTCCATTGGTATACATCACTGAGATGTACTGTAACACTTTGTGTAGAATATGATGTGCATAGCATTTATCGTTCATTTTCAGGGACACACAAAAGGATTCGGTTACAGTACTGTCTACGAGGGATAATTGCTGGAAGTGCGTTTGCAATTGTGGCATACGTTTTAAAGTTAAACTAATATTTTTCATATTACTTGGTGTGTACAAATTCAATAGTTCATATACAGTTCTTCACACGATAAGTCTAGTGCATTTCCTCTTCTTGACGGAAATTGCTGAAGGGGAATTTTCAAGCATGTCATGTGCTTCATATCTAAAGAAAATTTGTGCATACTATGTTGTGTATATGTTTCGGCCGAAGCCCGAAATCGGCCAATTTCGGGAAATGGCTAGAGGTAGTAAGCCAGTTTGCGAAATTGCTAGGGGCCAGTGGCCAAAGTCGAAAAGTTATGAGCTGAGTTTGAGGGTCTGTGAGCAGGCACAATTATATATGTCTGTCTGTTCCGCGATCACTGTCGTAAAAAAACATTCGATGACATTAGGTTGATTTTTGGTGGGTATGTTGGCGAGGTACCCGGAATTAGCTGTATAGTTTTTGGTTACATTTGGTTCATTCTTACGAAAATTTTCATGCATCAACTCAATTTCATGCATCAAAAAATTAACGCTCCATTTTGTTACTGTCAACTTTGTGACTAATTAGCACTATTGTATCACCTCTGAAGGTTCTGACTTTGAAACCCTTATCCATTAAATACTTTTTCCACGTTCTTCTCAATAAAAAAATGTTTGTAGTGCTATCTGCAACGACTTAAGAATTATTTCAGTTAAAAGTTGTAGGTTAATTAACGTATATATTATTTATGCTGTGCCTGTATATACCCGCATAGCATGCACAGTCACAGTGACGTCATTGTGACGTCAATGTGAGTCACGTACGTCATGTCACATCTGTGACCAAAATGCCACCACTTTGTAACGTCACACTGTGACCAAAATGTGAACGTCTTGGAGATCTAAAGAAAACTTAAAATAAACTTTAGAACATCTTATAACATAAAGAAAATTACTTTTTGACAGCTTTAGAAATTTTTGTGACGTTGCAATGACGTCACTGCAAGTCACATAAGTCACGTAAAAACTATGACCAAAATGCCAACACTCTGTGACTTCACGGTGTGATCGGAGAGTGAATTTGGAAAAAAAAAACTCATAAAATATAGATTTGAATTATGTCATGTACCTAAATCATTAATAAAAATATTGTCACACACTATTTAAATATATTGAGTATTTCCCAAAATAAAATAATAAATAAATATCTGTCTACATATATGAGGCAGATAATTTTTTACAATTTTCATTACCATTTTCATGAAATTTAACAAAATATACTATATAATACACAGGTAAAAATCCTTAAATAGAAATTTAGTTATTTATCAAGTTATAAGCAATTCGTGTCACGTGACGACCAGTTTTTCTCCTGTCTTTCACTGTCACGTCAGATATTCAAATCAAAACGCCGACTTTGACATTCTTTTCTGAAAGATCTTCTGCTTTTAACAAAAAATGGAAAAGGTTTTTCAATAACATAGTTTCTGAACAAAACACGAGCCAATTTCGTGTATTTCCGAGCAAAAATGAATTAAAAACATGTCATTCCTATAGCAATTTATCCAAAACTGGCCAGTGCTTAGTAAGATGTCACCTCTATTAAATATATTGCTCTTTTCGATAGAGTGTAAAAAATAAAAAAATTGTACTTAGGAAATTTGATTGCAATTTAAATTTATATCGAAATTACTTTATAAAGCCTATTAAATCAATTATTATTTACAATTTATCTTTACTTTTGACGTCTAAAGCAAATGCAATGGATTAAAAAATATATAAAAATGTAAATTTTCACAGCTTATTTCTAAGAAAACAAAAATCTCTCATATAAAAAAAGAATATTATAGCATCATTAGAAGTTCATTTTTCAGCCATACAAATTATAAAGGTTTTGAAATGTCTTTATTTAAATTATTTTCTTCCTATATCATTTGCGGTAAAGTTGGAAACATCTGCTAGCTGTTATTTTGTTGTGTTTAAACAATACTGCGCGCGCATATTGAAGGCAGACGACTTTTTCTCATTCGAAGCTAGGATTAGCGTGTGTTGGGTTCTTTGAAGTTTGTAGATTTATACTGTGTAAGTAAATTAACGTTTTAAAGTGAACAATCTCCATTTTAAAGTAAACCATCCATTTTAACATCTCCCTGTGTCTAGCCGGGTGCATTCATAAGGCCTGAGTGATATTTGATTTCTCAGATCTATGAACACACCTCTCTGCTGGAATAATTTGAAAATTATTGTAGTGGATTTACATTCTAATTTTTCAATGAAAGGGAAGCATATAAGGAGCATTCAACAATAACACCTTTACCTATAGATCAGCAGGTAACTTTTAATGTCTTCGCAGTTTTGTTAATAGTGCATGTTTAGTACTAGTACATTTAATATTGCATTATTTAAAATTAAGATGTTTAAATTTTCTTTTAAAAAATCACTTGTATTAAATTTTATCTTTAATGTTTTAAATTTTTTTAAATAGACTATTTGGAAAAAAGCGTAAAGAATTTACTAACAATCTGCATTCTAAATGTAAAGTGTTATGTAAAAGGAGGCATTTATTTAATGTTTTGCGTTTCTTAGTTCAATTTTCGTAGTTATTCATTATAATTAAAAACATTGCAATTTTTAAAACTATTAATATTTGATTTGCAATTTAATAATTTCGTTGCTAGTGTAGGTTTCCAGAAATAATTTTCCGATATATTTGAAAAAAAAATGTGACATTTTAATGCATTGAATAATTTATTTGTCGAGATATGTCAATGTTAGATGCACAAAAATAATAAATATTGATGAAACAATAAAATAACTGTTTAGTTAAGGTAATTTTCCAGCTGTGTTATCGAATGTTTTTACTGTAAAAATTGATATTTAAGTTCTGCATTTAGTATTCTATCAAAAACTATAAATAAAATAATTTGTAAAGAAAAAATATATATAATTTTTTTTTTTGGCATTTATGATCTTAAGTTCTATATTTCATTTACAACGAAAACTGTTTACTGCTTGATACAATGTTTATTATTTAATAATATCGCACAATAGGTATATCTATTATTTAAAATTGATTCCTAATATAAATTTTTCAGAATGTTTATTTGAAAATGTATACTTATATTTTCTTTAAAGTTGTTCTCAAATCCAAAATAGCTAATTTCTGGCATATTTCTGAATTCATTTTTATTCGGAAATACATGAAATTGGCAGGTGTTCTTATTCAGAAAAGGGTAGATGTGCCAGTAATGGACCGCCTTCCAGTAATGGGACACCTTCAATGTTTTTGGTTTATAAAAAAATAATCAATAAAAATTCAGCTTTATTTATTTCATTAATATGCTATCTTTAAATTCTAGTTTTAAATAGTGCTCGCGATTATACGTATAATACGTATAAAACGTATTGTAACCGGTAACGATTTTTAATAGAAATCATATGGAAAAAAGGCTTGACTACGTATACATTTAAACGTATATAAACGTATAATCGCGAGCACTAGTTTTAAATGCAATCATAATATCATTTATCTATTACTTCTTGTGAGGTGTCCATTACTGGAGTTTAGGGTGTTTTGATTTATTTCTGTTATTTACAATTAAATTTAGATTCACATTGGGAAATGTGACTATGAGCATGGTGAAATATTGTTGGTAGAGTAATATAATATTAAAAAATGTTGAATATAACAATTATAACTATTAATTAAAAAATAATTGTTAAAGAAATTCCTTAAGGGTGTCCATTACTGGCACATCTACCCTATATATAATCGAATGGCGTTATCCATTTTTTGGTAACGGCAGATGATGTTTCAGAAAACACTATCAAAGTCGGTGTTTTGAAACAAATTTCCGACGCGCAGCGTCAGAAACGGGTAAAACGTGACCGACATTGATCTTAAGTATTACATTTATCTAAAAATGGAAAACGCTATTCATTCCAAATAGCTTTAATAATCAGGCATGCAAGTGCCATGCGTTTAAAAGTTTGTTCATAAATGTGTCAGAAAGTTTCGTGTTAACCGGTTTCTCAATCAGATGCAAAGTTTTAATTTGAATACGAGTTGCATCAATAAAAATGATTGCCGATCCAATCCTTATCGTCGATCTTATCCGTATTTGGTGAAATCTTGTTATCCGAATCTATGCGAAATCATTTATCAGGTTCGGTCGGGTTGTGGGCTTACAGATTTTTTGTTGTTGTTGTTGTTGGGTTAGGATAAGAATACGGGTTGAATCAAAATATAGTTTCAGTCAACCATCATTCATGTTCAAGTTGACATTCAATCATGTTCAAGAAGTATATAACCGGATTCGTGTATGACTCTAGATCCGAGCCGACATCAGAAATTGTATCGTAACACAATTTCTGATAAAATCTGGTTACTCGGTCTTATGCAAGATTCTATTCCAAACAAGACTTACAGTAAAAACATTATACCCGACTCGGGTCAGATCGGGTTCACGAAAATCAGGTCACACGACAACTAATCTAAATCTATTCTGTAGCCAAACAAATCCAAAAAGATCGATCCGAAGTTTCTGGATTGGATTCGGGTAAAATCTGGTCACCCGACCCGGTGCAGTGTCGTCACAAACGTCACAAACTTGAACCATAAAAAAATTTTGATCCGAACAATCCGTATAGGATTCGGGTAAAATCTGGTCACCCTATCCGATGCAGATTCGTCACATTTTTCACATTGAAGTCGCACGGTGACTTCACAAAGTAGTCACATTGTGAGGTCACAGAAAGCCTTGAAAACGGCCATAACGACCTCGCATTTACGTCACAGTGACTTCACATCGACGTCACGTGACGTCACGACGACGGTCACAAAGTCACAGTGTGACTTCACAGTGACGTCGCCGTGACGTCACCATGCCTTACGGGTATTATTTTTATAAGATATATACGAATGGACATAATTATAGTACTGCATTGTAACGCCATTTTACACTGACGACGAAAATGGCCAACTATATGTTCCGTAATAGTTTTTTTTTTTTTTTAAAGCAAGTAACCGAGAACAAAGATAAGTTCACTTGAGTCCGTTCTATAATTTATTTCTAGATGCCACGTGAAACATGCAGTTAAATGTCTTTTTCAGGAAACATCATATCAAACATAAAATGTCAGAATAAAATGATGTACAACAAGATGAAATTAAAGATTTCTTGAATAATTAATATATTAGTAATACTCATATAAATTTATTTTTTGAAAATCTCTTATTATTTAGAAAATCCATAACATTAAAACCTACCCCGAAGATTATCGATATGTTTCCGCTAATACATGGTTTAAAAAATATTTTACTAAGGGATTAGCAAAATAGAAAATTGAAAAAAAAAGTTAAAAAGTTAAATCAAAATCTCTTTTAATTACTTTTGGAATCCGATGTTTATTTTTTTTTTCATTTAAACGTAGCACAGTGAAGAGCTTTTAAAAGAGATTTTATGTTAATTGAAAGAAGAAAATTTTATTTTTTTAATTCTAATAATTAAAGAAAGCGTAATCTGGGTGGCAAAAAAATATACTTTTAGTACATATAGATAGTTTTAATTCATAGTTTATCAGTACTGTGTTATTACTTTATGTGTGTGATAAAATGGTAACAAAATATGTAATATAAATTATGCAAATATTATTTTGCTGGTAAATAAAAAATAGTATTACATAGTTTCCATGCAACTGAGAGATAATTATAGTGTTTCTGAAATAAGTAATAATAGTAATAATATATATATATATATATATATATATATTGTGTGTGTTGCATTATGTTAAAAGTTTAAGAAATTTCTCACGTGCCTAGATTTGAAGGAATTAGCATGTAATGTTTTGTTTATCAGTTCTGTTTTGTTAATTTACGTATATGACAAATTGGTAACAAAATATATAATATAAATTATACTGATATTATTTTGTTGATAAATAAAAGAAGTAGTATTTAGTTTACATTCAACTGAGAAATACTAATAGTGCTTCTGAAATAATAACAATAATAATAATAATTGTAATTTTTTTTTCTTTTTATCCTGTGTGATGAATAATATTAAAAGTTTAATAAATTTCTTACGTGCCTAGATTTGAAGGAACTAGCATGTAATGTTTAGTTTATCAGTACTGTTTTGTTAATTTACGTGTATAACAAAATGGTAACAAAATATGTAACGAAAATTATACTGATATTATTTTGTTGATAAATTAAAAAAAAAAAAAAAAGTAGTATATAGTTGTCATGCGACTGAAAGATAATTATAGTGTTTCTGAAATAAATAAATAAATAATAATAATAATAATAATAATAATTTTAAATTAATTTTTTAATCGTGTGTGATGCATAATGTTAAAAGTTTAATAAATTTATTACGTGCCTAGATTTGAAGGAACTAGCATGTAATGTTTAGTTTATCAGTACTGTTTTGTTAATTTACGTGTATAACAAAATGGTAACAAAATATGTAATGTAAATTATACTGATTTTATTTTGTTGATAAATTAAAAAAAGTAGTATATAGTTGTCCTGCGACTGAGATATAATTATTGTGTTTCTGAAATAAATAAATAAATAATACTAATAATAATTTTAAATTATTTTTTTAGTCGTGTCGATGCATAATGTTGAAAGTTTAATAAATTTCTTACGTGCCTAGATTTGAAAGAATTAGCACAGCAAGATAAATAATAGCAATAAAGAAATACTTGTATAAAACTTGTGTAAATTCTGCTATGATCACTTTCGATGGAGTTTTATGTATATTTCTTCCATTAATTATATTATTAAATATCTGGAATTGCACTGTAATGTGTTGCAAAACTTTTTCTTGGTAAAAAGGAAGCATTACCGGAAAATATCGTAATGTCGTAAGTATCCACAATTTGGCTAACCTTTCTGTTAGCTACAGAACTATTTGAAAGAATAGCTAATTATAAACCTCTAAATCCGAAAAAAAATCTAAACTTAACAGAGATGACTTTTTTTAATTATATTTCAATTTCATGGCTTTTTTACTTCATAAACGTTATTATAGACTTAGAACACCGATTGTATTTCTAAATGTCTGATTTATCTTTCTCCAAATGGTTTCTGATGATAAAGAAAGTTCTGAAAGTTTCTGAAGAAAAAAGAAGATAAATTTCTTTATTATTTATTTCTGGAATGGTGAATAACAAAGAAATTGTATTAAATTTTCACAAACCTTTTTGCTATATGATAAAAACTTTCTGCAATTTTTAAAGTATAGTACTTTAAAATACATTAAACTACGCACTTCAATAAAAAAAAAAAAGAAAAAATCACTGGTAAAACTTATAATTCAACAAAATTCGAAGCGCTATATTTTAAAACTAAATATTTTAGCTACATTTTGAAAGAAACACGAACATCCAAGAAGTAATTATTTAAATTATTATTTTAAAAATTTCTGTTCCGTCGTGATCATATATTTTAAAAATATATTTCAAAATGAACATTACATATAAAGATACTATTTAAAAAAATATATACAAAAATATTCAAATTTCATTTTGGTCTACGAAGACTTCTTTCAATAACAGCAAATTATCCTTTTTATGAAAAAATATCGCGTACTTCACTCTAATAACTGCAAAATTAAAACATGATATATTTTTTAAAAAACACAGATGCTTCTTCTTTTATCCGTAAAGTGTTTTCCACATGCATTTATTCTTAATTAATTCAGCTTTCTAAAATATGGCATACTAAACTTTTTTTTATGGTCCCACAGGCAGTATTTGATTTTTATTCTATGTCAATCACGTAAGTTCGGAACAAAGACTTGTCTTTTATGTTGAATAGAATAAGGAGAAAATTTATGCAGATTAGAACTATGGTTGGTAGATTAGAATGTAATACGGGATTTTTGTTTACGTTTTCGTGATGAAAGCGTATGCATATATATTTTGTTCTAATAATGAGATTTGTATGCATAAAACTATGTTTGATGATAAAGAAAGTTCAGTATAAAGTACTTACCACCACACTTAAGATATATAACACTTCTTTTAATTAAAAGTTTCCAAGGGGACTTTTACTGCAATTATAAATTTAAATACTTTTAATATTATATAAAGAACGACTCAAAATAAATTAAAATAAAATAAAAATCTTTAGTTGAAATTTAGTTGAAATAGTTTCCTGAAAGAATACCGATGAACAACTGATATTATGAATTTTGTTTCATTCCTTTACAAATTATATACATATTCCATTTGGCATTACATAAACATTTACTTCTTTATGCGGCACTGATTTTTCTTGTAAATTTTTTAAATAAAAACTGGCAAAATATCTATGGAATTTCTTTATTAAAAAAATATCAAGACATTTTGAAGTATTGTTAATTAAAAAAATAACATACATCTTTTAATTGCTAAAAGGCGTAAAATAGAAATTTATAAACAGTAAAATAAGTTTTATTAGACTGTTGACATGTTTCGGTTCCATCGGAGCCACTATGAAAACAAATAAGAATATTCTACATTTGCACGGTCTATGAAGTTATTATTTGAAACTCCATCATTTAATTTTTCACTTACTTTTTCATATCACGCACGCTATTTTTAAATTTTACTTGAATGTTTATTTTCCTATTTGTAACCATGGAGTACCTCGAGACACAATTTCGGTAAGTTAAATGTTGCTGCATTGTTACATATTGTATTTTACGTGCTACAATCTCTATAGTTTCTTTTATAATGGATGGTTAGTATAGATTGGAGAGAAAAAACTTTTTACTTTCATTGAAAGTTATTTGGATGGTTTCTTCTTGATATAATCTTCTCAGGGCTGTGGTTTTTCTATTATACTTAATATCAGCCATATGCTTCTTTTTTTCTGTAACTAAATTTATTGCTTGTCATGCCAATATAGTAATTCTTTGATCCGTTGTCTTTAAAAACATAAAACTGAGTGGCACCCGTCAGCGTCTCAACCGCCGTACTCATGTCCTGAGGGACATATAACACGCACGACCGGAAGCTGCTCTCCGTATGCGTTACGGTCGTCGGTGCACCGCCACCTGCGCATCACACTGATTCTACCAAGTGTCGACGACATACGTCGCTGCGATACGCGAAGGTTCCCATAATCAGAGACCTCCACGAAAACACCTGATGAATCGCCAGACGATACCCGACGACTTCGTCACCGAAACTCCATAAGGGGAACCGGTCCCTAGGTCATATGCCGAGTTCTCTTGGCGACTCTTGCTGTCCCGCGGCATCCAAATATCGAGTCCTAGGGGAGGAGGAAACGACTAGCTCTTCTGCCGCGGTTTTAATAATTAGTATTTCATATTGTACTATTTTTTCTTAATTAATCCAGCTTTGTAAAATACAGGGTGCGGGAAAAGTTTTGGATGACTGGTTTATCAGGACGAGGTTTTGCAGAAAGGACTCATGCTTTTTGTTCAAAAACAATTTTCTGGACGAAATTGGGTGTTTCTGCAAGACTCTGCTCCGGCCCTTCGCGCGCGCAAGACTCTTGAGTGGCTTACGGCGGAGAATATTGACTTAATTTCTCCCAATGAATGGCCTGCTAACTCGCCTGACATAAGTCGAATGGATTCTTCCATTTAGGGAATTTTGTAGGCAAAGGTCTTGGCTACTTCCCATCAAAGTTTGGATGGTCTGAAAATTTATATGATGTTAACTTTAATATATTTGTTAATAAATTGTTGACATTTACGGTTTTCTCGAAAATATGGGATTTTATGCCCATTCAAAATTTTTCGACCCCTGTATGGCATGATAAACCTTTTTTTTTTCTTTTTTTATGATCCCACAGGCAGCTTTTGATTTTTATTCTATGCCAATCACATTTGCTCGGTACAAAGACTTGGATTTTATGCTGAATAGAAAGAGGAGAGAAATTATCCAGATAAAAACTACGGTTGGCAGATTAGGATGTAATACGGGAGTTTTTTTTTTACGCGTTCCTGATAAAGTATGAGAAGAAAAAGTATGCATATATACTATATGAAAAATTATCACAAAAATCAATGCCTCACAAAATAACAAATATTTTATGCATTATTTGATTTATTTGCACTCATGGAATAAGAAATTACACAAAATTCAACATACTAACACTGTAAAAAGAGACAGATGTTTCTTAATTTACGAAAATATAATATAACCATGAACGAAATCATACAATAACGTCTTCCAAATTACCCATGATTCCGAAAATAGTTCTTTTTCTTTATAAACCTAAGAAATAAATATATTTTCTAGATTTAAAGAATCATTTATAAATTATTTTCCTACTACTGATTTTCAAAAACGTTTCCGAGTAGTTTTTATAGTGTATTAATAAGTTTTTCCTATCCGGAATACAATTTTTTCAGATGCTATCAATTCCAAAGTAAACATATTCAACAAACATATTTTACGGACAAATATGATAAATTAACATCATTTTTAATTTTTATGAAAGTTAAAATTAATATTATCTGGTTAGACTTGCATGTATAAATTCAATTACGCAACTAAAAATGCTTAATTGAGCATCATCTTAAAAACAGACTTTGCGATTTGAGAAAACTAATTAATGCACTATAAAAACTACTCGAAAACGTTTCCGAAAATCCGTGGCAGCAAAAGAAGCCTTGTTTATTTTTAAAAGAAAGCTTCTGTAAATCCTGAAATAATACTTGTTTCTGAGGTTTCTAAAGATAAAGAACGCTATTAGGAATCTTTGGTTACTCAGAAAAGGTAATTGTATTGTTTCGTCCGTGATTATAGTATATTTTCATGGATTAAGATATATATATGTTTTCTTTTATAAGTGTAGAGCTAATCTTGTGTTCTTTAAGGCGGAGCTCAAAAGTATAATTTTCCTAGCTCGAAAACGGGAAACTTTCTGACAAATTTACAAACAGATTGTTAAAAATTACATTTAATGACATAATACTAGATTAAAAACACTCACTTATATAAGAAACAATTTAAAAACTTATGCAAATGTTTCAGGTTATGATTGAGCCCCTCTTCAGTGCAATAACATACGATAAGTAGATTATCTTCATCCATGTTTACAGTCAAAAGTTTTACCAGTAATATTCAAGAAAACTTTACATACGTAAAGTTAATCCTTAATTGAATTCATTAATCAAATGAATTTTTAATATTGTGCGTTTCCACCTGTACAGTCTTACTTTAGCGTCTTTGTAAAACTGGTAAAACTTTTGACTGTAAATATGTTTGGAGATCGTTTGGTAATCGTAAGTTATTGCACTGAACAGGTGCTTAATCATAGCCTGAATTATTTGCATAAGATTTTAATTGTTTTTTATATAAATGTGTATTTTTAATCTAGTATTGTCTGATAAAAAGTAATTTTTAACAATTGAATTTTATGTATCAGACGTAAAAAAGTTAAGGTATTTGAAAATTACAGAGACATGTTTAAACGTAAAGGCATGACACTTGAATTGTTATTGAATAGTTTTTTTTCATTTTTCGTTAAATGAATTACGTCTTGAGTCATAAGAAATAATTGTCACTATCCTTTTGCGTGCAAAAGTGCGGTTCAAAACGCCAGGTTTGACAGTATTTTCTCAGAGTTCTTCTGTCTTTACGAAAATATGGAAAAAACTCTTCGTTGACATAATTTCTGAATAAGATCCTGATAATTTCGTGCAATTGCGAATAAAAATAAATTCTGAAATTTGCCAGAAAATAGCTAGTTTCGATTTGAGACTATCCTTAAGAAAAGTCTATTAAGTGAAACAGAGCTTAACTGAATCTATTTTTTTTGTTAGTCTTTGTGTACGTAAGATTAAAAATATTTCAATTTATATATATATTCATATATACATAGTTGAAGTCTAGCTTGAAATTTTTAATCAAGAATAATATTCCCTCATAAGAGCGATGGCTAATATTTTATGCAAATGAATTCTTTTTCCTTTTATGATCAGACCTAATTTTACATTTCATTATTAGAAGAAAATATATATGCATCCTGTTTCATTACCGAAAAGTAAACAAAATTTTCGTATTGCGTTCTAATTTACCAAACCGTAGTTTTAATCTGCATAAATTTTCTTTCTACTCTATTCAGCATAAAAGCCAAGTCTTTCTTCCACATTTACGTGATTGACGTAGAAAAAAGAAATCAACATCTGCCTGAAGGAAACGTAAAAATTGTATGATGTTTCATTATGTTTTTTTTTTAATTAATTAAAAAAATACAGTATCTCTCTATATTAAAAAAAAAGTAACCACCGCTGCGGCCGCCGCTGTCAATTAAGATTTTGTGCCTTGAAGTCTTTCTGGACTAATATCCAGAAAACTATTGCAAATAAAAACTTAAAAATTGGTGGTTTTATAAAGAAATGTTCGATAAACACGCTGAAGTAGACAGTTTTTAAATCGAAGAATTATTTTAAGAGATATTTAAAATCAAAGTTGGTCAAAACAGTTTTCTTATAAAAGTTTTATAGAAACGAAAACTATACACAGGAATTAAAAAATAATTTGTAAGATATAGTTGACAAGGTTGGTGTGTGCAGACTGCAACTATTTTTTTAATTTGACTCATTTTTTTGAGGTTATATTTCAATTTTTTAATCAAAATTTTCATTATTTTGACGAAGATTTATTTCATATTTCATAAAGTCCATTATTTCAATCGTTGCCAATTTGTAAAATAGCGTACGTAATAATATTCCCTTTCAATTAAGAAATGTATGAACACGTGACTATTAAAAACAGAAATAAAACTCTAAAATAATAATTAAATGATCACGTGTTAAAAGCAATAAATGTAGAAAATGACGGAATAAAAAATATACTTGCGCGTGAATATTAAAAAGATAAATAATTAAATTATTCCGCGTTTTCAAAGCATTAAGTAGAGTAAAATTAATTTATTTCGACAAAATATTTTATCTATTATTGCAAATTTTAAAACAGCGTAATTAATATTTCCCTTCAATTAAAAGCTATATTTTTACGTTTAATAATTACGTTTAAATCAAAGAAATAACTAATAAATTGGTAAAATATAATTAAAAATACAGATAAACGTTGAATTAAAGATCACTCGATGACATAACTACCACGCGTAACGCATCTGGTATCAATTGAATATGACGCCACAGATATGCACTTTTGGCTTTAAATCCTATATTTTGGAGACAGTTCATTTCTTTTATAGGAAGTAGTAGTCGGGATAATGGAGTAATACCCAATTTTCTATAGCATCGTTATAAAATTTCCCGATGCCATGACATTGCTTACTTAACAATTTTGCACGAGTTGATTTTCAAATGTTTAATTAACCTTATTTTATCAACAGTTGTTAGCTGTCTCCACAGCAGTTGATTCGGCTTTAAAATCACTTGGTCAAAGGAAAATGAATGGAAACCCGATTATAGCATAGATTATAGCAGATATTACAGCGAGCAGCCGATTATAGCAGCCGATTACAGCAGGTCGTTTAATTATAATTCAATCTTCGGCAATCGTTTTAAGGTTGATCAAATCAGAGTGTTTTTACAGTTTGTGGTGTCAGAACGGGGGTTGGCGAGCGTAGCTCGTAGGGGGCAGAGCCCCCTAGTCTTAATATATAAAAAGTGCTCGTTTCATACTAAATTTTGAGAAAATCTATTTAGAATGTTAGACTCATTTCTATTACAGAATGTTATTTCTGGTAACATGATGGAACCTTATTAATTTTTTTAAAAATTGTTATATTTAAAAATCCTTTATAAGGAAAATAATAATGGAAAAATAAAGGAATGCAACGAAACTTATGATATTCATTTGGAAAAGTGTTTAAATTGTAAAAATTTTTTCTGGTCTTTTTCAATCCCATGTATATTTCTCGTATTTTTCCCCGTAGAATCTGAATCTGCAATTTACAAAAAAGGGGAGGGGAGTTATAATTTAAGATTTCAAAGTTCCCCCCCCTCCTTTTAACATCTGACAGAGTTGGGGGAGGGGGCAACTTTGATATCCCTAAATAGATTTTTCAAAAGTATTGAACATGCATTTTCCATTTTTCAATTCGATGTATATTTCTCGAGTTATTCGACCGTTTCCAGAATTATCAATGAAAACCATTCTCACTGCATTTTACTCGATTACAGCGCAATCTACGATTTTCCGAAGAAAATGTTAAGTATAAAAGTTACGTATTTTTCCCCGTAGAATCTGAATCTGAAATAAAGAAAAAGGGGGGGGGGGGGTTATAATTTAAGATTTCAAAGTTAGTCCTCTTTTCCCAGGGGACAGATGTGTGTGTGTGGGGGGGGGCAACTTTGATATCCCTAAATAGATTTTTCAAAAATATTGAGCATGCATTTTTCCATTTTTTAATCCGATGTATATTTCTCGAGTTATTCTATAGTTTCCAGATTTTTCAATGGAAACGATTTCTCACTACATTTTACTCGATTACTGCGATCGTGTACTGCGATTACATGTCTACGATTTTTCGAAGAAAATGTTAAATACAACAGTTGCGTATTTTTTCCCGTAGAATCCGAATATGCAATAAAAAGGGAGTGTTATCATTTAAGATTTCAAAGTTACCCCCTTTTCCTCCCAGGGGGCAGAGATGGGGGGCGCAACTTTGATATCCTAAATAGAATTTTCAAACAAATTGAACACACATTTTCTGTTTTTTAATCCGACGTCTATTTCTCGAGATATTACACCATTACGGGACATTTTATTCAACCGGTATATATATGATGGCTGTTATGATCGGTGAAAATATCAATTGCTTTCCTCTGGACGGCTCCAGTAGGAAACTTCTTAATATTTATAACGGAAGCTACCTAAAAATATTTTCTGAGCCGTTATCTATATGCAGGATTAAAACTATTTTCTTTTATAGTAAATTGAATAATCCATTTTGAATATTTTTAATGAAAAATAATATTTCTATATAAAAGTGTAGGTGAGTTTTTTATTTAAATAATTTCTTGCTTCTTTTATCAGCAATATTAATTGTATTCTGACAAATCTCATAATTGAAACAAAATATAGTAAAATCTTCATAGACACACACCCTAATAGCAAACACTAATCCTCAACACAAGTATTATTTGCATACTTTTATCTCTAAATAGCGGACGCCTCCGAAAAAAGGATAAATTCGGTGTTCCCGAGGTGTTCGTTATTTCGATGTTTTACTGGTAAAAGCTCCAAACGTTTCACGGTAATACTGTAAAATTGTGTTTGGTATTCAAAAACCTTCGCTAAATAGAGTTATCTGCTATTCGGGAATGTCCGTTATGGACATTTTACTGCAATTGTAATGTATAATAGTCTGAAATTTTTAACAAATTTTAATGAAATATACAAAAGTAAATAAATAAATGTAATAAATTAAAATGATTCAAGCACTTTTAATTTATTTTGATATTTATTATTAATTAGTTCAACAAAGTATGATGAAACATCATAAACATTTTAGTCTTCCATAGTCAACTTTTGATTTCTCTTTTTATACCAATCACGTAAGTTTGGAACAAAGCCTGGGTCTTTAGGTTGAACAGCGTAGGGAGAAAATTTATGCAGATTAAAACTACGGTTGGGAGATTAGAATGGAATACTGAGTTTTATTTACATTTCCGTGATGAAAGAATATGCATTATATTTTGTTTTAATAATCAGATGAGTAAGCGTAAAATTAGTTTCCGATGATAAAGATAGGCCAGACATATTTGTGCAAAAAAATAATAGCCATTTTTGTAGTTGAAATGGTACTTTGTTAAATAGTGACTCGAAGCTTGTTATGTGATTTTAAAAGTTAATTTTTATTTATTTATTTTTTTGTTTTTTGTTTTTCTTTTACATCTAAAAACTCGATATATTACTCGAGATGCTTGACAAAAGAAAATCTCTCTTGAATATGAAGATTTCATTATTACAACTGCATGAGTGTATTGCGTATATTGCGGACATTTGTTTTCTGGAAAATCTGACGCAGCGATGGCAACACGTAATTGATTTACACGTTTTCTTCAACAAGCATGCTGATATACCTAGCACGGTTGGACCACATTCTGTCTTTACACCACAAAAATGTGGGTTGAAAAATTGAGTGTCGATTATGAACTTAAATTAGTATTATTACTACTTTTGTTCATTCATGTATTTATCCAATGGCGAAAATGTAAAATCTCGAGATGGTATATCTCATACAAAAAGAGAAAAGAAGGAAATAAACAAAATCATTAACTTTTAAAAAGCACTAGCAATTTTGTCGTCCGTCTTGTATAATACTAGAAACTTTATCGCCTATTTCTCTCACTTAAAAATATTTATTTTCGCAATCTTGGATTATATACATGTTTTTCTTAAGGTCTCAACACTTGAAAAAGTAAAATCCATGAAATAACCTGTATATAAATGAAAACTACCTTAAATGGAAAACTTTATTGCCCCAACGAAATTGTGTTGATGTTGGTTTTTCAGTTACGGCTAATTTCTGTGCGAGGAATATAAGCCGAAGTGGGTATTTCTCTCCGTGGTGGGGGGGGGGGGGGGGTCTAAGGGAAATTAAACTGTATATACACAAGGTAAGCAAGGTTCAAAGAAAACACTGAAAACTCCGAATGTTTTTTTTTTTCGACGAGCGTGCCATGGATTCGAATTTAGTGCTTCTTGTCTACCAGCTTTGATAGCAGAATCTCTCAAACACTGGTGGGCTACCAATGAAAAGAAAAGCATATAACTGCAAAAACCTGCCTAATAAAAATTTATTTTGGGGCCCTTGTGATTTCGAATCAGCATTTGAAATTTACGTGCAATGATGAAATTTGCGACAATATATCCTGTATATTTAAGTTTTCGCACATATACCAGAAATTATTCGAGAAGTAAATATAGGTAATTTTTCAGGAATCAGTTTTCGTACTTTTTATTGCATTGAAAATTGAGTAGCTAAAATATTGCATTAAGAAAATGCATTATGTTACTGTATTTCTTATCCAGTATTTTGCAAATGTTACTTGTAAAACTTGTTTATTTTATTTATATATTTATTTTTATTTTTACTTTTTATAGGTAAGTTGATTTATCCCGTTCTTTTTATTTGAAAACTATGGTTATTTGGTTCAAGTAAGTATTCATTTTATAAAATTTTTTTTTATGTTTTCGGCATTTTATTAGATAAACTATAATATTTGTTTTTAAGAATAATAAAATTATGTTGAAAATACTATTCAGCTAAATGCATAAATGGTGTATAAAATATCTGTAATATTAGCCCGGTAAAAATATCATCTGACAATGATAAAAATGCTATTGCTATATCGAGACAAATTATGGATGAAGTAATCTTTTTGTAGCTATGCAAGTTTCTGTAACCTTGATAGGATAAATTATTGAACAAAATAACAGAGCTTGCAAACAACAAAAACGCTTTTCTATGATTCACCATTTTCCCAAATCAAGGTTGTCGCAACTTTCAGAAATAGTTTAGTTCAATGTACAGCAAAATGTTTGACGACTCCTTCATAATAATTTTGAGATTTGTATGTTAATTTGTAAATCTCATTACATTATAAGGAATGTATGGTTCCTCTATAAATTTAAATTCTTTTTTTTTATAGTATATGAAATCACTTTGAAAGCTTAGAAATGTCAATTTATAAGTGTAAATTTTGTTTACATTTCCTTTTAGATTTGCAATCTAAAGCTTTTCCCAGGGCGAGACATACATTTGAACAAAAAACAGCAGCGGCAGAATTGTATTTTCAAAATCAATGCTCAATTGCACATTACAAAGTTGGACAAATTTTAATTGCAATTATCTGCAATGTAATTCCAATTTAATTGTATGTAATTAATTATAGTTACAAATACATGCTGTAAAAAATTCTTGCAACACTGTCGTCGGGACACTTCCCCCCCCCTCCCCTCCATTCCATTATTTGTCGAAATTTCTAAAATTGTAAATATAAACAATTACATACAATTAAATTTTAATTACATGGCAAATAATTGCAATTACATATTTGCTCAATTCTGGCGATTCAATATTCTGATATCTGAAGTCAGAACGTTATCTAGCTGTGCAAGGTAAACAAACCACAGAATTTCGTTGTGGAGGTGTACAATTAAATTGCCCATTTTCACGTCTGTGGCAGCATTGCTTACATTAAAGGGTCAGCGATATATGCTCTTTGAACAGCAATAATCAATTTATTCAATTTAGTATCCCTGCATAGTATTCAAAAGGCCCTAGTTCTAAATATAAAAATAAAAATAAAAAATAAATAGATGTGTCAAAAGTTTCTTAATTTAAAATTCACCTAGAAACTTTTGACCCATTGTGCATTTTTAAGCATGCAGGGACATATGAATATTTTTTCTTGTATTTTTCAGTTCAAACATTTGGGTGAAAAAACATCAGATAAACAAACAAATACCTCATCAGAAATACATTGATAAACCTCTTATAGTACATATTCTTTTTATTTACTAGGGAACTCTGCCTTCCACGACTCATGCTCACCAACCCCTGTCCAGGCATCACAGGTTTAAAAAACAAGTTATTTTTTCTGTTTTAAAAAGATTACGGAAGGTTGAATTATATCTAAACGACCACTGGCGATTTTCTGTAATCGGGTTTCATTCATGTCGCGACAGCTACCGGCTGATTTCTTGATTGATTAAATAAGATAAATTAAACGTTTGAAAATCATTTTTTATAAAATAACTAAGTAAACAATGTCCCTGCCTCCCGGAATTTTATAATGATGCTATAAGAAAAATTGCTTTAAATAAGGCATTTGAAATGTATCATTTCCAGTATAACGTAATTTTTACCAAAATATCATTTTTTTTTATATTCGCGTGAAAAAATATTTTTTAATAGAAAATCCATATTATTATTTGTGCTGTTTTAAAATTGATAACAGAAGGTAAAAAAAATATTTTTTATAAGCATAAATTAAAATAAGTCTCTCGTGTAAATATACTTCCCATGTTCCTTTTTTAACACGTAATAATTTAATTATTATTTAAAAATTTTATTTCTGTTTATCATATTCTAGTGTAAGTACATTTTTAATTGAAAGGAAATGTTATTACTTGTGCTGTTTTACAATTTGAAAACAATATTTAAAAAATGGCGTTATCGAAATATGATATAATTCTCTATTGAAGTTATAAAATTTTGGATACAAAATTGAAAGAAAAATATCAAAAAATTAGCCAAATTTGAAAAATGACTGCTCATTGCACATCGCAAGCTCCTTAAGGCGGTATTAAAAAAAAAATATTTTTCCACGCTCAACAACTCAAAATTTTGAGACACATTTTCAGACTCATTTTTAAAAGTAACAACTGGAAACTTGGCGACGTGATTTATAAAGACATTTATAAGGGCCCCATGTTTTTATTTTTCGTTCAATTAATTAGAAATTGATTTACAAACAATTATTTTCACAGTACGATCTTTTTTTGTTTGTTTGTTCGTTTCCAGCGCTATCGCATTAGGAAATTCGGTTCAAAATGTCGCCTTTGACAGCATTTTTTGAAATATATTCTGCCTTTATAAAAAAATCGAGACAATACGGACATTATAAAGTTTCTGAATAAGAGAACCTGCCAATTAGATGCATTTTAGAACAAAAATGAATTTACGAATGTGTTTCAAAATAAGCAGTTTGGATTTGAATACACCCTTAAGTATATACCTGCAAAATATTGTTAAATTGCTATGGATAATTTTTGATCCTATAAAACATTTTTAATGGTGGTTAAATTGCTATGCATAGTTTTTGATTCTATAAAAGTTTTTTGACGGAACTATTTTGATGACTTCAGCATTAAACATTAAATAGCTCTTTAAATACTTCTTCAATTTAAAAACTGTCTACTTCAATGTGTTTATCGAACATTTCCCTGTAAAATTAGCGATTTTTATATTTTTATATGCAATAGTTTTCTTAATATCAGCCGAGAAAGACTTCCAGTGATGAAATATTCATTTATGGCTGCGACAGCGTTAGTTATTTTTTTCATTAGAATAGAGAGATTCAAAAATTTCAAATTTTGTTTCACTTCGTTTTTTTTAATTCAAATTATTTTCTTTAGAACAATATCAGACACTGATTTTTTTTTTTTTTTTTTTTTTTTTTTTTTTTTGTAATCATATTTTACTTGAAAATAATTATACAATTATTTTTTTTATTTATTTAAAAACATAAAAAAAAAAAAAAAAAAAAAAAAAAAACATGGCGCAGCAAGATGTTACAAAAGCTCATATTATGCAATGAATAACAGCGGTTGTCTCAAAATCTAGATGCATTTTGTTAAAACTTTGCAAAAAAAAAAAAAAAAAAAAAAATTTATAGCACTTATTAATTAATTCAACAATATATAATAAGACATTGTAAATGTCTTTTTACATTTCCCTCAGGCTGATTTAGATTTTTATTCTTTGTCAATCACTTAAGTTCTAAACAAAGACTTCGATTTTTTTGCTGAATAGAATAAAGAGAATGATAATACAGATTTAAATTATGTTTAAAATTAGATACACATGTATTAAGAGTAAGTGTATACATTTTGTTTTCATAACGATCCGTGTTCGCGTAAAATTGCGTCGCTGCAATTTTTGATTAAAAATTTGAAAATTTGCTTTTCTTTTAATTAAATGTAAATATTTTTAAGTATGCCGACATGAAGAAAAAAATCATTCTTTCAATATTTCTTATGTTTCAGTATAAGCAAGCGGCTTAATTAAACTCAGCTTCTCGCTGATGAATTCATTTTCATTCATTTAAAATACTCGGTCTATATACTATTTATTTTTCTCGCGAAATGTTAATTTCCACAAATTATTTTCCTCATCAAACTTGGTATGTATTTACATCTGTTATTTTATTAAGGAATTAAAACTCTAGTACAATAAAACAATAAGTAGAAGACACCTCGTAATTTGTCTGCTTTTCGGATGTGTCCTCTATTAAAAGGTAAAAATATACATGGGGATTGTAAAAGTCTTCACTAATTACAAATGCTTAGGTTATGATTTTAACTAAGGCAGAATAGTAATAGTTTTGTAAAATAAATAGATTTTTGAAAACTACAATTTCCGAATAGTAAAGTTCAGTTGATTTAACCGTTGAATACCACAATTTTAGTATAGTAATATTTGCTTTATTTGTGCATTACGATTAAATAAAGCGAATATTAATATTCGAAAATTGCGGTATTCAAATATGTGTTTATTGGCAACACTGGCCTATTAAGCCTTGTCAAAGCCACATATTTTGACAAAATAGGCCGGTATTGCCAACTAAACTTGTTTCTGAATACAACTTTTTAAACTGTAATCTTCGCTTTTTAAAATCGCAGAAGATTAAATGAAGCGAAGATTAATACTCAAAAATTGTAGTATACAAAATTACAGTTAATTGACAACACTGGCCAATTCTGATTGGTCAAAACCAGCAACTGGAATTGTCCGCAATTCAAGAGTATCCTTTACGGGGGATTTATTGATTTTTGTTTAAAAGAATATCATTGTAACATATAAAGCACGGGATTTTTTACAAGATGTTAATAACAATATCAAAATGTGACCATATCTTGTTATGAATACATTTACAAGGGTGACATATACGTATACATATATAATATATATATATACTTATAATTTCGAAATACGATTAAATACAACGAACAGTACAATTAGGTACAACGCATTTTTTCTGAAATGAAGGAATGTAAAGTGATGCTAAAATATGCATTTTAATTTGCACTTCAAATGATGAATTAAAAAAAATAATTATCTTTATATCTAGTGTTAAAATGTTTAGCAAATTCTCTTGAAAGGACTTACATAAATCACTGACAGTATTACGTATTGGTAAAACGTTTAATAAATATTTTTTATCACTTTCAAGTACTTGAGAAATTTTACTGATTATTGAAATGCATATAATTCATTCAAAACTTTCATGTTATTTCAGAACATCTTAAAATCTCACAAAAGAGTGTATGTTTAATAAATACATTTTAAACTGCGTCATATTACGCAAGTAGAAATATTTTATTTACACGTTATATACATATGAAATTTAAACTTGTATATACTCTTTATTCTCGAAAAGAGTTCAAATATATTTTGATAGCATCAGTTGAAAATACAAAAAGAAAAAATATCCAGAGAAAATCTCTAATTTAGTACTTCAAGTATGCTTTAGCACATTCAACTTGAATCCTCTTTAATCCTTTTTTCTTTTTCATAGACCCAAATTTTGTCAACGTTTTGGATTTCAATTTCTATCACATCTTCATATATATTTTGATAGCATCAATTGAAAATATAAAAAGTAAAAATATCCACAGAAAATCTTTAATTATGTGCTTCTAATATGCTTTAGTACATTCAGATTGAATCCTCTTTCAGCCCTTTTTCTACTGCATAGATCCAAATTTTGTCAACGTTTGGTATTTCAATTTCTATCTCATCTTTATATATAGCATGGAAAGAAAGACCAACTCGAACTATGAGGAAAGACTCTGTTGATTTCCTCGAAATGTTGTGTTTGGGAATGTTTGTTTGCTGAAATATCTGAAAAGTAATAAATGCATGAGTTGAATGATCTTATAAATAATGGTATTCAACTGTGCAGTCGTTTTCAGTAAAATAGGAATAAAGTGAAATAAATAACTTTCACATTGTACTAAGACGTTTGCATGGACATCTGTAGATAATCTTTTTTACGTGTCGCGAAGATATTTTAAGTAAGCCTATTTCCCGTTGCAGGTTTTTAACATGAATGGTTACACCATGCCTGATGAAAGCTAGTAAAACTCTCAAATACATTAATAACAACTATTTTTTTAAAGATTCTGCGGGATGCAGATAAAGTTAGAGCTCTTCATTTGTTATTAACTAGTAAATCTACAGATCAGAGGCCTCAACGTCAGCTCAAAAAATCATTGTTCTTACTAATTTTTAACATTATCTGAAAAATATTTGACACACTAAAATTCAATCTTTTTAAGTAATTTATGCATTGATAAGAATATAAATTTATCGAAAGTTTCGGAAATTTTAGAAGTATCCCTTTAAACACAATGTTATGCAATGATAGGATAAACTACTTGTTACTGTATTTTTTCAGAATAACAATACATTATTTCAGGGGGGCTCGCCCCCCTGAACCCCCCTTTGTCGCTTTAATATTCTATTCTCAATTTCCAGTAATTGTGCTATTTTATTTCTTGAGTATATGTCTGAATGTATTTGCAATTTTCATTTCATTAGAATAACCATCTCTTTGTACAAGAGATTTTATCCTATCCTTAAAAGAATAATTATATTTCAACTACTAAACATCATATGTTTCTGAAGTTGAATAAAATTCCGTGTATAAATTATACTTATACAAATTTAAATTCCTCTTATTTGACCTATATTCAATTTACGCATTCAACGTTTTTATTATTTTCATTTGGAAAACCGATTTGGTAATCATTTTTTAGTACTTAAAATAAATTCTCATCTATTTCATTAAAAAAAAGCATATTAAAAACTTAAAACCCGAAAATTGGCAATTTTTAATAAAACTTCGCGTAAAAATAATGCAATTCACTTGAATTTTCCTTTGTTGATATTCTTTGAAATATAGTTGCTTAGCAACCATTTATTGAAAGAGAGAAAAAAAATGCACTGGAAATTTTTGTAAAAAATTATAGAATTATATTATTAGAGCAGATGTATAAAATTGCACCAAACATTGTACACCTAATTTAAAAAATCTGACGAATGTATTAACAAAATTTCAAATTAATTTGAATAATTTAAGACCTAACTTGATAAATTTTAGCCTTCATAACTTACACATTAAATACATTAATCAAATGCGCCATTTTATTTCAATGGATGAAAATTTTCAAAATCGTCTGAATTCCCATAGGAAAGCATTATGACCTAAAAAGAAATGTTTTCCGTAATCTTATTAAATTTATATTCGTGATTTCCTATTGTTTGTGTGAATGATTCTAGTATATCTTGGATTTCGTTCTACACAGTGGTTTTATTAGGATAAGCAAAAATTCAGAAAATAATTTCATGTTATCCTAGTACCTAAATAGCAATATTTACTTACCTGCCAACCACGAAACACTCGCATCTGATGGATAAGTTGAATAATATCTCTTGTACAAAAGCAACTTATGGAAATGTAAACTGAATCTACTGTATTTCACTTATATCTATTGCAGAAATCTAGTGTTATTACAATTTTTGTTTCGGAAAAACAGTTTTGATGGTCATTCTATAATATTTATTTTACATACGTACATCTTGATCTAACTCGATGGCAATAGCATACTAAAATCTCTCAATAAAATATTAAAATCACCCAATAAAATATTGTAGCAAAATAGTCTGAATTATTTGAATTTTATTATTTTGATATTCTTTAAAATTTAGTTGCTAGGTTACGGTTAAATTAAAGAGGTAAATAAAAATAAATGCATTTTAAAATTTGCAGAAAATGATAGAATAAAATGTATTATATTATTAGAACAGATGTATAAAATTGCACCAAACATTGTACACCTAATTTAAAAAATCTGACGAATGTATTAACAAAATTTCAAATTAATTTGAATAATTTAAGACCTGACTTGATAAATTTTAGCCTTCATAACTTACCGTTTAAATACATTAATCAAATGCGACATTTTATTTTCAACGACTGAAAAAATTCAAAATCGTCTGAATTCCCATAGGAAAGCATTAGGATCAAAAATGAAATGTTCTATATTTTCCGAGCGAATGAACCAAATGTTACTAAAAACTATATAGCTAATTCCGGGTATCTCACCAACATACCTACAAAAAATCAAACTAATCGGATCATTTTTACGGCAGTTATCGCGGAACAGACAGACAGACAGACAGACGGACAGACAGACAGACAGACAGACAGACAAACAGATAGAAACCAAAAACTTTTCGGGTCTCAACAGTAAGCCTTCACTGACGTTTCGGCAATTAGCTTTGCTATGTTCAATTTTATATAGATTCACCAGAACTATCATTAGATGAGTTATCTTGAAAAACATCGCAACTTTCATGTTATACTTTTGGTAGACATATCCATGTGTATATCTTGTCCAATTTATAAGCTTGCATCTGAAAACATTGTGTTTATATTTAAAATAAGATAAAACTAGTAAATCTACAGATCAGAGGCCTCAACGTCAGCTCAAAAAATCATTGTTCTTACTAATTTTTGACATTATCTGAAAAATATTTGACACACTAAAATTCAATCTTTTTAAGTTATTTATACATTGATAAGAATATAAATTTATCGAAAGTTTCGGAAATTTTAGAAGTATCCCCTTAAACACAATGTTATGCAATGATAGGATAAACTACTTGTTACTGTATTTTTTCAGAATAACAATACATTATTTCAGGGGGGCTCCGCCCCCCTGAACCCCCCGTTGTCGCTTTAATATTCTATTCTCAATTTCCAGTAATTGTGCTATTTCATTTCTTGAGTATATGTCTGAATGTATTTGTAATTTTCATTTCATTAGAATAACCATCTCTTTGTACAAGAGATTTTATCCTATCCTTAAAAGAATAATTATATTTCAACTACTAAACATCATATGTTTCTGAAGTTGAATAAAATTTCGTGTATAAATTATACTTATACAAATTTAAATTCCTCTTATTTGACCTATATTCAATTTACGAATTCAACGTTTTTATTATTTTCATTTGGAAAACCGATTTGGTAATCATTTTAAACACTTTCCAACCTAGTTGAAAAGTGTTTATGACTTCGGTTTGTCTGGCCGTATGGCCGTCTGCCGTCTGTCCGTGCTCTAACTCCCGTAAATATGCTCGGATTGCTCTGCAATTTTTATATGTTATAGTCGTTATCTATAGCATGTTCCCTATTTCAACGGAAGTGTGTAGCACTGATAGTTTTTTTACAGGGAGACTCAAAAGAATTCCGTTACATTGCGGTCTATGGGGAAAAATCATTGACGGTTTATTTAAATAATGTTTCACTATTTTAAACGCATTGAAATTTATATATATCACTAAGGTGCATTAGAAGAAGCTTAATATGGAATAGGGTGTGCATAGCACTTATAGTTACTTTACAGGGACAGTCAAAAGAATTCCGTTACATTACGTCTATGGAGAAATATCGTCTGCGGTTTATTTCAATAATGTTTCCCTATTTTAAACGCATTGAAATTTAAGTATATCACTAAGGTGTATTTCGAGAGGCTTACTACAGAATAGTGTGTGTACAGCAGTCATCGTTCATTTACAGGGACGCACAAAAGTTCGCGAACACATTTCCGTATTATTTAACTCCAGACGGAGAATTTTAAACTGTGCTACGCGTTTCCTAACTGAACTAAAATTTAACATCCTATGTAGTATATATACAAATCTATAGATCCTATACAGGGCTGAATAAAAGTATTCGGATTACTTAGATGTTATCTTTTAGCTTATTAAACGGTATGATTTGTAAAATTATTTTGGAAGCGTTGGAAAGTGTTACATAATCTATGCTTGACGCATGATTTTTCGTTCTTGTTTAGTACTTAAAATAAATTCTCATCTATTTCATTAAAAATAAAGCACATTAAAAACTTAAAACCCGAAAATTGGCAATTTTTAATAAAACTTCGCGTAAAAATAATGCGATTCACTTGAATTTTCCTTTGTTGATATTCTTTGAAATATAGTTGCTTAGCAACCATTTATTGAAAGAGAGAAAAAAAATGCACTGGAAATTTTTGTAAAAAATGATAGAATAAAATGTATTATATTATTAGAGCAGATGTATAAAATTGCACCAAACATTGTACACCTAATTTAAAAAATCTGACGAATGTATTAACAAAATTTCAAATTAATTTGAATAATTTAAGACCTGACTTGATACATTTTAGCCTTCTTAACTTACACATTAAATACATTAATCAAATGCGCCATTTTATTTCAATGAATGAAAATTTTCAAAATCGTCTGAATTCCCATAGGAAAGCATTATGACCTAAAAAGAAATGTTTTCCGTAATCTTATTAAATTTATATTCGTGATTTCCTACTGTTTGTGTGAATGATTCTAGTATATCTTGGATTTCGTTCTACACAGTGGTTTTATTAGGATAAGCAAAAATTCAGAAAATAATTTCATGTTATCCTAGTACCTAAATAGCAATATTTACTTACCTGCCAACCACGAAACACTCGCATCTGATAGATAAGTTGAATAATATCTCTTGTACAAAAGCAACTTATGGAAATGTAAACTGAATCTACTGTATTTCACTTATATCTATTGCAGAAATCTAGTGTTATTACAATTTTTGTTTCGGAAAAACAGTTTTGATGGTCATTCTATAATATTTATTTTACATACGTACATCTTGATCTAACTCGATGGCAATAGCATACTAAAATCTCTCAATAAAATATTAAAATCACCCAATAAAATATTGTAGCAAAATAGTCTGAATTATTTGAATTTTATTATTTTGGTATTCTTTAAAATTTAGTTGCTAGGTTACGGTTAAAATAAAGAGGTAAATAAAAATAAATGCATTTTAAAATTTGCAGAAAATGATAGAATAAAATGTATTATATTATTAGAACAGATGTATAAAATTGCACCAAACATTGTACACCTAATTTAAAAAATCTGACGAATGTATTAACAAAATTTCAAATTAATTTGAATAATTTAAGACCTGACTTGATAAATTTTAGCCTTCATAACTTACCGTTTAAATACATTAATCAAATGCGACATTTTATTTTCAACGACTGAAAAAATTCAAAATCGTCTGAATTCCCATAGGAAAGCATTAGGATCAAAAATGAAATGTTCTATATTTTCCGAGCGAATGAACCAAATGTTACTAAAAACTATATAGCTAATTCCGGGTATCTCACCAACATACCTACAAAAAATCAAACTAATCGGATCATTTTTACGGCAGTTATCGCGGAACAGACAGACAGACAGACAGACGGACAGACAGACAGACAGACAGACAGACAAACAGATAGAAACCAAAAACTTTTCGGGTCTCAACAGTAAGCCTTCACTGACGTTTCGGCAATTAGCTTTGCTATGTTCAATTTTATATAGATTCACCAGAACTATCATTAGATGAGTTATCTTGAAAAACATCGCAACTTTCATGTTATACTTTTGGTAGACATATCCATGTGTATATCTTGTCCAATTTATAAGCTTGCATCTGAAAACATTGTGTTTATATTTAAAATAAGATAAAACTAGTAAATCTACAGATCAGAGGCCTCAACGTCAGCTCAAAAAATCATTGTTCTTACTAATTTTTGACATTATCTGAAAAATATTTGACACACTAAAATTCAATCTTTTTAAGTTATTTATACATTGATAAGAATATAAATTTATCGAAAGTTTCGGAAATTTTAGAAGTATCCCCTTAAACACAATGTTATGCAATGATAGGATAAACTACTTGTTACTGTATTTTTTCAGAATAACAATACATTATTTCAGGGGGGCTCCGCCCCCCTGAACCCCCCGTTGTCGCTTTAATATTCTATTCTCAATTTCCAGTAATTGTGCTATTTCATTTCTTGAGTATATGTCTGAATGTATTTGTAATTTTCATTTCATTAGAATAACCATCTCTTTGTACAAGAGATTTTATCCTATCCTTAAAAGAATAATTATATTTCAACTACTAAACATCATATGTTTCTGAAGTTGAATAAAATTTCGTGTATAAATTATACTTATACAAATTTAAATTCCTCTTATTTGACCTATATTCAATTTACGAATTCAACGTTTTTATTATTTTCATTTGGAAAACCGATTTGGTAATCATTTTAAACACTTTCCAACCTAGTTGAAAAGTGTTTATGACTTCGGTTTGTCTGGCCGTATGGCCGTCTGCCGTCTGTCCGTGCTCTAACTCCCGTAAATATGCTCGGATTGCTCTGCAATTTTTATATGTTATAGTCGTTATCTATAGCATGTTCCCTATTTCAACGGAAGTGTGTAGCACTGATAGTTTTTTTACAGGGAGACTCAAAAGAATTCCGTTACATTGCGGTCTATGGGGAAAAATCATTGACGGTTTATTTAAATAATGTTTCACTATTTTAAACGCATTGAAATTTATATATATCACTAAGGTGCATTAGAAGAAGCTTAATATGGAATAGGGTGTGCATAGCACTTATAGTTACTTTACAGGGACAGTCAAAAGAATTCCGTTACATTACGTCTATGGAGAAATATCGTCTGCGGTTTATTTCAATAATGTTTCCCTATTTTAAACGCATTGAAATTTAAGTATATCACTAAGGTGTATTTCGAGAGGCTTACTACAGAATAGTGTGTGTACAGCAGTCATCGTTCATTTACAGGGACGCACAAAAGTTCGCGAACACATTTCCGTATTATTTAACTCCAGACGGAGAATTTTAAACTGTGCTACGCGTTTCCTAACTGAACTAAAATTTAACATCCTATGTAGTATATATACAAATCTATAGATCCTATACAGGGCTGAATAAAAGTATTCGGATTACTTAGATGTTATCTTTTAGCTTATTAAACGGTATGATTTGTAAAATTATTTTGGAAGCGTTGGAAAGTGTTACATAATCTATGCTTGACGCATGATTTTTCGTTCTTGTTTAGTACTTAAAATAAATTCTCATCTATTTCATTAAAAATAAAGCACATTAAAAACTTAAAACCCGAAAATTGGCAATTTTTAATAAAACTTCGCGTAAAAATAATGCGATTCACTTGAATTTTCCTTTGTTGATATTCTTTGAAATATAGTTGCTTAGCAACCATTTATTGAAAGAGAGAAAAAAAATGCACTGGAAATTTTTGTAAAAAATGATAGAATAAAATGTATTATATTATTAGAGCAGATGTATAAAATTGCACCAAACATTGTACACCTAATTTAAAAAATCTGACGAATGTATTAACAAAATTTCAAATTAATTTGAATAATTTAAGACCTGACTTGATACATTTTAGCCTTCTTAACTTACACATTAAATACATTAATCAAATGCGCCATTTTATTTCAATGAATGAAAATTTTCAAAATCGTCTGAATTCCCATAGGAAAGCATTATGACCTAAAAAGAAATGTTTTCCGTAATCTTATTAAATTTATATTCGTGATTTCCTACTGTTTGTGTGAATGATTCTAGTATATCTTGGATTTCGTTCTACACAGTGGTTTTATTAGGATAAGCAAAAATTCAGAAAATAATTTCATGTTATCCTAGTACCTAAATAGCAATATTTACTTACCTGCCAACCACGAAACACTCGCATCTGATAGATAAGTTGAATAATATCTCTTGTACAAAAGCAACTTATGGAAATGTAAACTGAATCTACTGTATTTCACTTATATCTATTGCAGAAATCTAGTGTTATTACAATTTTTGTTTCGGAAAAACAGTTTTGATGGTCATTCTATAATATTTATTTTACATACGTACATCTTGATCTAACTCGATGGCAATAGCATACTAAAATCTCTCAATAAAATATTAAAATCACCCAATAAAATATTGTAGCAAAATAGTCTGAATTATTTGAATTTTATTATTTTGGTATTCTTTAAAATTTAGTTGCTAGGTTACGGTTAAAATAAAGAGGTAAATAAAAATAAATGCATTTTAAAATTTGCAGAAAAGGATAGAATAAAATGTATTATATTATTAGAACAGATGTATAAAATTGCACCAAAAATTATACACCTAATTTAAAAAATCTGACGAATGTAAACAAAATTTCAAATTAATTTGAATAATTTAAGACCTGACTTGATAAATTTTAGCCTTCATAACTTACCGTTTAAATACATTAATCAAATGCGACATTTTATTTTCAACGACTGAAGAAATTCAAAATCGTCTGAATTCCCATAGGAAAGAATTAGGATCAAAAAAGAAATTTTCTATATTTTCCGAGCGAATGAACCAAATGTAACTAAAAACTATACAGCTAATTCCGGGTATCTCACCAACATACCTACCAAAAATCAAACTAATCGGATCATTTTTACGGCAGTTATCGCGGAACAGACAGACAGACAGACGAACAGACAGACAGACAGACAAACAGACAGACAGACAGAAACCAAAAACTTTTCGGGTCTCAACAGTAAGCCTTCACTGACGTTTCGGCAATTAACTATAATTTTGTTCATTTTCTTTTAACACGCGTTATCCTTTTTCATTAATCTTGAAATAATTCACGAATATTTAGATGAATCTTTTGAGAAAGTTAAAAGCAAAAATATTTAGAGCAAAATCTTCGGTTATGCGTTTCAAATCTACTAGAAATATTTCTACTTGTACCCGCTATCAAGCTGTTTTTTTTTTTTTTTTTTTTTTTTTTTTTCTAACGACCCAAATCTTGCTATGGTTTTGGAATTCAGTTTTTTTTTCTCATTTTCGTATATTTTTCAGCTCTTTCTTAGAATAGAGAAGAAAAGAATAGCCTACTCGACAGTTTTATGTTACCAAGGGAAAAGATTCAATTTTTAGCACTTTCCAACCTAGTTGAAAAGTGCTTATGACTTCGGTTTGTCTGGCCGTATGGCCGTCTGCCGTCTGCCCGTCTGCCGTCTGCCGTCTGCCGTCTGTCCGTGCTCTAACTCCCGTAAATATGCTCGGATTGCTCTGCAATTTTTATATGTTATAGTCGTTATCTATAGCATGTTCCCTATTTCAACGGAAGTGTGTAGCACTTATAGTTTTTTTACAGGGACACTCAAAAGAATTCCGTTACATTGCGGTCTATGGGGAAAAATCATTTGCGGTTTATTTAAATAATGTTTCACTACTTTAAACGCATTGAAATCTATATATATCACTAAGGTGCATTAGAAGATGCTTAATATGGAACAGGGTGAGCATAGCACTTATAGTTACTTTACAGGGACAGTCAAAAGAATTCCGTTACATTACGTCTATGGAGAAAAATCGTCTGCGGTTTATTTAAATAATGTTTCACTATTTTAAACGCATTGAAATTTATATAGATCACTAAGGTGCATTACAAGAGACTTACTACGGAATATTGTGTGTATAGCAGTCATCGTTCATTTACAGGGACACGCAAAAGAATTATCTACTGTCTGTTAACAATAATTCCTGGAAGTGCGTTTTAAGTTATTGAACGCGATTTTAATTTTAACTTGCTCTTTGTCTATTACGTGGTGTGTATAAATTCTGTAGATCCTATACAGGGCAGCACAAAAGTTCGCGAGCACATTTCCGTTTATTGACAGAAACTCCAGAAGGAGAATTTTAAACTGTGCTACGCGTTTCCTAACTGAACTAAAATTATCATCCTATGTAGTATATATACAAATCTATAGATCCTATACAGGGCTGAATAAAAGTATTCGGATATTTTTCCGAATATTGTATATGTTGGAAATTCCTGAAATTATGTTTTTAAATATGTTATGCATTTTCTAAATTGTTTACTTAGATGTTAGCTTTTAGCTTATTAAACGGTATGATTTGTAAAATTATTTTGGAAGCGTTGGAAAGTGCTATATAATCTATGCTTGACGCATGATTTTTCGTTCTTGTTGTTTCTTTAAAATGTTGCGATTGGGAATGCCAGGTTCCTGAGGCTTCCGAAACAGAATGAATATGTTAAATGATCTACACTACAAATAATGGTCTTGCACTGTGTGACGTAATCCATTAAGGCAAAAATAATCTATACTAATAAAAGTAAGTTTCGCTCTGTGTGTCTGTGTGTGTGTGTCTGTCTGTTTGTCTGCGATGGCTATTAAAATCTAGCCCACCTAGAAGTCTGAAAATTTAGGTGTGAATAGTCCAAGGCCTTTCCTAATGCACCTGTGACTCAGAATTTTAATATTTTAATTATTTACTGAAATATTAATTAAAATACTCAAACAGATCTCATCAAAATAGGCTTTTTTATCTTCGGTGGGTTGGTTGTATAAAGTCTCCGCAGAAGTCATTAAATAAATTAAGGTAGGGATCATTGCAATTGCGCGTCAAGTGTTTAAAACCGATGGAACAGAGATTATATGACATGTAGACAATCAACTTAATTATTAATCGTTGCCAAATGCTAAAAACTTAATGTTAAAGGATTTCATCGACTTAATGAATGTTAATTAGTTGGGTTTAAGGAGGTATTTTTTACATGACATATATTAGTATGATGGAGATTATTAATACAGAAGACTTTTTATTTGTTATATTTGCGGGGATGAGGTGGGGTGGGGGTAAAAGCCTTTTTATTAAATATCATATTTATTTTACTTGACCGCACGCCACCTGGCTGAGGCTTTTTCATTAATTGACCCTCCTTATAAATAAATCCAAATCTACTCCTCTGATTTCAACAGAACTAATTACATCTAACAAATTAAAAATTTTTAGCTTCACCCGTAGCGTTTAATTGTTGTTTTATATAGAGAATACCGCTATTTTAGAATAACAGGTTTCGTAAAAATTAAATTTATGTTCCTAATAAAAGTACACAGCCCGTAATCAGTTTTTGCATACTAACAGACAAAGTTAGTGATTTGTTGTTGACCGCGCGCCTCATCGCAGTCCTTCCCTAAAGGTTTTCTCTAACTGTGCTTTATTTTCATAACTCAACTAATAATATTCCAAACTTCTCCAAACCAGTTCCAGTTTGCTAAATTATCATAAGAATCAGCATTCATAGCTTCAGGGTGTATTTATAGAAAGCAGTTACCAGTATTTCCGAATAACAGTCTAAGCCAAATTTTAAATTAAGTTCCTAGCTTAACCAAATGAATCAATCTTTAAAGATGCATAATGGTTTTCTTAATTTATCATTTGCTGAAAGGTATTTGAACATCTCCCCCCCCCCCCTACGGCCCCCTTTGCCTCTAGGCTTTTTCTTCAACTGTGACCTGTTTCGATATTTCATCAACTGATTCCAAACATCATATTTAACTTAATAATCAACCTCTATAACATTAAAGTAAATTTATGAGCAGCGTTATCACTATTTCCGAATAATAGTTTAAGCCAAATTTGTAATTAAGTTCCTAGCTTAACCAAAGGAACGAGTTTTTAAAGGTGCATAGTGGTCCTCCTAATTAGTCATTTGCTGAAAGACGCTTGAACATTCCCTCCCCCCCCGGCCCCTCCTTCAAGGTTTTTTTTCTCTAACTATGCCCCATTTCCATAACTCAGCAACTATATTTCCGATTTCAACGCAAGTGATTGCAAACATTATAATTAACTTCATACTCACCCTCTATAACATTAAAGTAAATTTATGAGTAGCTGTTACCACTCTTTCTGAATAATAGTTTAAGCCAAATTTGTAATTAAGTTCCTAGTTTAATCAAAGTAACGAATTTTTAAACATGCATAGTGGTCCTCTTAATTAGCCATTTGCTGAAGAACACTTGAGCATTCCCTCCTCCCATGCACCTCCCTCATGGTTATTTTCTCTAACTGTGCCTTATTTCAATAACTCGGCTAATAATGTTCTCATCTTCTCCATACCAGCTCAATTTTGTAGTATGCCTACTATACAGTGCCGTAGGCAGTGGGGACCTGTCTCAGAGGTTCGTTTGGAAAGAGGTTTGTTTAAAACAGAATGTTTCCCTGGCGATGGAAGCGGTAAATAAAAGACTTTTCTAAGCGTACGAGCATGCCCGGTATACGGTGCCGAAGCCATCGGAGATTCTGACAAGAGTTTATTTTGTAAGAGATTTAAGTTTATTACAAGGGATCGGACAACGCCGGGCAGGTCAGCTAGTATGAAAATAAGTTACTCTCTCCCTTTACTTAGATATTCACTAAAATATCTATTGATGCTTTTTTCATATGTCGCAAAGATATTTAAAAAATTAGCATATTTAACAATGCAGCTCTTTTTAAATGGATATTTCACTATGCATTAAGAAAGAAAGTAAAACTATTAAAAAAATAATAACAAATATTTTCAAAGGATTATGCGGCATAGATCTAAAGTTAAAGTTCTTCATTTCTTATTAATAAAGTTTATTATTGTCATTTTTACATAGATCTAAAGTTAGATTTCTTCATTTCTTATACATTTGATTTACTATGTTTCCTTTTACATAGATTTACCAGAACTTTCAGTTCATCAAATAATATGTTTTTGGAAAAATTCTTCAGTTTTATGTTATTTATTTTTAGAAAAAATCGGGTGTATATCTTGCCGAATTTATAAGTATACATTTAAATCATTTGTGTTTGTTCTAAACTTAATTTATAAAAGAACTGTAATTTACTGATTCTCTATTCAAACATATTATATTATTTCATTAATATTAGAATTATTCAGAAATATTTTAATAACCTCTTTTGTGAATTAAAAGAAAAATATTCAGAAAAAATCATTTTTGTGTTTCAAATCTGCTAGCTGCCTTTTTTGCTTTCTTCTTGAATCGTCTCTCAAGCATTATTTCTTTTGTAAAGGCCCAAATCTTGTCAAGCCTTCGGAATTCAATTTGTTTCTCATCTTCCTATATCTTTTAGCTCTTCCACGGAATAGAAATGAAAAGAATGGGCACTCAACAGTTATAACGTACCAAGGGAACAGATTCAGCGTTTGTTTCCTCTAAATGTTTTGTTTGGGAATGCCCGGTTTCTGTGGCATCCGAAAGGGAAGGAATGGGTGAGTTGAATAATGTACACTAAAAATAATGGTCTCCCACTGTGTGATCTAGAAATCCTATAATCTATAGGAGCCTTAGTGTAAGATAGTTCATTAAAAAGAGAATAAAATTAAATAAATAACTATCACGTTCTACTTAGACTTTTGCTTGAACATCTGTACAGATTCTTTTCACAAGTCGCAAAGATATTTCAACTAATAGTCAATATAATGTTGCACCTTTTTTTAAATATAATTATTGCACCATGTCCTAAGAAGAAATGTATATATAAGCATTAAACATAATATTAGCAAATATTTCTGAAAGATTCTTTTGCATAAATCTAATTTTAGATCTATTCATTTCATATCAATAAAATTTACTATGTTCAATTTTACATAGACTTACCAGAAGTATCATTTCACCAGATATATTTTCTTGAAAAACTTCGGCATTTTCATATTATGTTTTAGATAGACATATTCAGGAGTATATCTTGCGCAATTTATAGGTATGTACTTAAAACCATATATATGTAAAAAAATCTGTCACTTTATTGATATTCTTCTTCAAGCGTGTTATTCTTCTTCATTAATCTTCAAATAATTCAGTAATATTTTGATGTCATCTGTTGAGAATGTTACAAGTAAAATTATTCAGAGAACGTTTTTGTGTTTAAAATCTGCTAGACGTCTTCTTGCTTAAATCTTCTCGCACGTATTATTTCTTTTGTAAAGACCCAAATCTTGTCAAAGCTTCGGAATTCAATTTCTTTCCCATCTTAATATATCTTACAACTTTTTCTTAAAATAGAGAAGAGAAGAATGGCCAACTCGACAGTTGTAGCGTACCAAGGGAAAACATTCAGAGTTGTTTCCTGGATATGATGTGTTTAGGAATGTCCGGTTTCTGCGGCATTCGGGAAGACATGAGTGAAAGTGTAGAATGATCTACTTTACATTTAATGGTCTTCCAGTGAGTAACTTAGGGCATTAAGAGTGGAATAAAGTGAACTCTCACGCTGTACTTAAAGAGGGCTAGTCCTGGTTCGTTTGTTTCGACATCGATTGATCTTCTGTTTACATATCGCGTCGATATTTAAAGTATCAGACAGTTTAGCATTGCAGCTTCTTAAAACGAATATTAACACTGTGTGTTCAGCAAGCTATTGAAAATAAACAAAACCGCATTAAAAAACATTCTCAAAATTTTCTGTTGCATAGATATAAAATTGAAGTGTTTCATTTCTTGAATTAACTTTATTATGTTTACTTTTACATAATTCAAATTATATATATATATATTAAATTTGCTATGTCCACTTTTAAATAGATTTACCAGAACGTTCAGTTCCTCCAATAAAATTTCTTTGAAAATTTCACAGCTTTCATATAATATTTTTCGTAGAAAAATTAAGATGCATATCTCGCCCAATTTATAAGTATTCATTTAAATGCTTTGTGTTTGTACAAAGCTTAATATAAAATTAATTCTAATTCGCTCATTGTCTTTTTAAGCATGTTTTTATTTTGAAAATGAAATACAGTATTAAAAAATAACTTTAAAAAGTTCTGCGCATAGAGCTAATAATAAAGCTCTTCATTTCTTATCAATTAACTTTATTTACTATGTTGACATTTACATACATTTTCCAGAACAATATATTCAGCAAATAAATTTTCTGGAAGATTTCGCAGCTTTCATATTATGTTGTGAGCTGATATTATGTTTTTAGAGCTGTAATTTATTAAACATTCTTATCAGATGTTATGCTTTTTCTTTAATACTGAAATAATTGAGAAATAAGTTGGTATCCTATTTTCAGAATATTAAATATATAATATTCAGATGCAATCTTAGAGTTTGCATTTCATATCTTCTAGATGTCTTTTTGCTTAAAATCCCTTTTTAGGTCTTTTTTAGGCTTTTTTTTTTTTTTTTTTTTTTTTTTTTTTATAGGCCCAAATCTTGTCAAGGTTTTTGTAGTCAATTTGTTTCTCTTCTTCCTATATCTTTCAGCTCTTTCTTAGAATTGGAAAGAAAAGAATTGCCAACTCGACAGTTGTAACGTATCAAGGGAATATATTCAGTATTTATTTCCTCGAAATGTTGTGTTTCGGAATGTCCGGTTTCTGCGGCATTTGAGAAGGAATGAATGAATGTGTTGAATGATCTACATTACAAATAATGTGATTTCCATTGTGTGACCTAATGTGTTAGGAGAAGAAAGCAGTAAAATAAATAACATTCACGTCCCATTCCGACATCTGTTTATATTCGTTTTACATATCTCCAGCATACTGACTAATTTAGTTTTGCAATTTTTTTTTTTTTTAATGAATATTTTCATTTTGTCTTAGGAAAGCTACTAGGAAAATGATGGTGCGACACATCATACCCTTTGAGGGGCTGTGGTATATATTATATACCACCTAATTTTAATCCGATTCAAACCAGAAACTTTTAATAAACTTTTACTTTTTTAACTTTGACGAGAAAAAGTTGAAAAATTGCTTATTCTTATTTTGAACTAAATTCTATCCTAAATTCCGGTGGGAATTCAGCGTTACAGGAACACAAGTGATTGCCCCTGAAAGGGTTAAGGGGAAAAAACTGAACAAATATATATATATATTACCCTCCTGCCCACACATGTATATATTTAATATATATATTAGTTATTTTTGATTTGTTACAAAAAAAATGATTCTAATATTGTTTAGCATAAATATTTGAAACTTATTGCGCATATTGTAAATAATTTATTGATTTCAGAGGAACTATCAATCCGTTTATAATGATTGCTCGCCCGTACTGGTCGACGGTTTCGCGATTCAACGATCCAGTGCATGATAATTTTTAACATATACTTTCTGCTATATTTCTACCTATTTCAACTTTTATTATTATTATTATTATTATTATTATTATTATTATTATGGGGCTGTCCGTTTTACTTTGATGATAGGTTCTTTTAAGACTAAATGCTCTTTGTGTTTCCACATTTACGATTCCTTCATTTTTGCATCAGATGTATTGAGTTATGAAGTTACGTGTTCTAAAACTTGTATAAAGTTCCAAGTTCATTGTCGATAGAAAGCAGAAAAATAAATTAAATATAATTGATTTGAAGCATTTTTCGATACCCTGATTAATGTTTTCTCATTACATCTACTCAATTTTTATTTAAACCTTTTTTAAATAAAAACTTGGAATGGAACCTTATGTCAGTTGTTTCATTCAAACATTTCATTTCAGTGTATCCACACTGAGCTCTGAAAAGGTCAAAAACTCCTGAAAATGCCTTTTCAGATAAAGACCGAAACGTTGGGTACATTTTAAGTTTATTTTTAAATTTAAATTTTGATTTTATATATTTATATGCTGATGAGTATGTGTGTATGTTTTAAACATAATATATTTTTAGTTATAGTACAACGCGAAAAAGCATTTTAAAATAAATTAAATATAAAATAATTTAAATATATAAATAAATTTAAAATAATTTAATAAAAATATTAAATCATGGGAAAACAAAATTCAATAGATTTTTTTTTTCATTCCTGGAAACGTTTACTAAAACACAAACAATTTGGCTACAACACACTATTATCATGCTCTACTAGGACTCACAGAGAAAAATAATTTAAATAACTGATTTTTTTAATTCGATAATTTCAGAACTTATTTACCTTAAACGTGTTTTTAATTTCAAATTAAAATCTGATATAAACTCGCAAAAAGTTTCAAAGTTTTTAAAATGTTTTGGTTTAAAACATTTTTCCAACATAAATATGTGTACTTATTGCAAATATATATGTACTTATACATTAACTTAATTAATTATCATATATATTATATATGATGCCAACATTCCTTTTCTATCACGCTCATGAAAAACGTACAATTATGAATAAGGTATCATTCGAAAGGTTTTGAACAGGATTTTGACATAGCATACTCAAATTTTGTTAAATCAAATTGTTTGATTACACTTAAAAAAAAAAAAAATGTTAATTTTACAATGTAATACTGGCAGCTGGAGTGCCAGTATTATACTGTAAAATCAACATTTTTTTTTTTCTTGCAGGGGAGAAATTGCAGTTAATTAAAAAATGAATGGGAAAATACTATCAGCAAACAATCTTAGATATTCCAGTTAGAAAGCCTCGCACGAGTCCACTGGTTTCCTAATAATTTAAATATGATCTCCAAATTATTTTGCAGGCGTTTCTCTTAAATATAAAAACAAAACATGAAATATCAACTTATTATAACACAATATTAAAAATTATTCACTATTTTAGCTATTCTGTTTAATCTAAAAATAAATCTCTTTCTTTCGGGAAATTTAACATACGGCATTTTCCCATATTCCTTTTATAAAAGTCTTACAATTTCACTACCTGAATGAAATTTTAATTATCCCAGCTCTCTAGAGATGTTCAAAAGTTTTAGATATGTAAACAAACTATAATTTTCAAATATGAATATCTGAAATGCTTAATTTTGCGATAAACAATTTTCAAACTCAAATTCTCTTAAAGAAGATATAATATATTGAAATAACAAACATTTAATTACTTTTCGTAAAGCAACCTCTTTAAATTACCGGCGATACTTAAGTTTAATATTCATTAATTTCAAATTTCCTTAATGTAATGACTTTTTAATTACTTTGTTTCTTGAATATAATTCAAAAATACTTTCTTTAAAAATGTATAATGGATTATCACAGCAGGAAGCGAGCTAAAGCGATCCATTTTATCGAAACAATTAAGGAAGACAATATGAGACTTAGAGTTCAACCTAAACTATTTTCCTTCAGAAATATTAATTGTACTGTTGTCGTTTCAATTCTAATAGAAAATAACCTTTCGTATTTTTTTCTTGTAAAATTCAAAAACATAATTAATGGGACTTTCTCTTCAAATGTTTCAAAACATGATCATTTATCATTGATGAATGCATTTAAAACTGGACTGTAGATTTGTCTCCTATTTTTTGTAAAAGTGCGAACATTTACCGTTTCAGCTAAATTTCCTGCATTTAAATAGTAAATTACAATCAAAACAACTTTTCAGTTGATTTACAAGTTAATCAAACGTTAATTTTTCCAATGGATAACTTTGGACTGAAGTTTTATTATGACGTTTTTACAAAACGTTTGAGTAATTTATGTTTAAAAGAATTACAACTCTCCCCCTCTATTTCAATGCATGTTTGTGTGTGTGTGTCGTGTGTTCGTGCACCGTATGTACGTAAAATTGTAAGATACATGCTTACGTATTGCGACGTTACCCTTGATCCCATCCATCATTGTGACTGAATATAAGAAACGTATATGTAGGTAAAATTGTACGATGGATGTTTGCGTACCGTGGCGTCAGCCTCGTACCAATCCATGATTTTGTTCAAAATAAGAAAAGTGTGTAAGTAAAATTGAACGCATGCATAACTGCGTACTGTGGCGTTACCATCAATCTCATCCATGATTGTGACTTAAAGTATGAAAGTATGTAGGTAAAATTGTAAGATACATGCTTACGTATTGCGACGTTACCCTTGATCCCATCCATCATTGTGACTGAATATAAGAAACGTATATATAGGTAAAATTGTACGATGGATGTTTGCGTACCGTGGCGTCAGCCTCGTACCAATCCATGATTTTGTTCAAAATAAGAAAAGTGTGTAAGTAAAATTGAACGCATGCATAACTGCGTACTGTGGCGTTACCATCAATCTCATCCATGATTGTGACTTAAAGTATGAAAGTATGTAGGTAAAATTGTAAGATACATGCTTACGTATTGCGACGTTACCCTTGATCCCATCCATCATTGTGACTGAATATAAGAAACGTATATGTAAGTAAAATTGCACCATACATGCTTGCGTACCGCGACGTTAAACTTGATCCCATCTGTGATTTTAACACTCAAAATGAGAAACATATACAAGTAAATTTTTGTTGTGCATGTTTACCTATTTCGGTGTTAATCTTCATCTTACCCATAAGTGTGACTCAAAATAAGAAACGTATGTAGGTAAAATTGTATGCGGAATTACCCTCGATCTCATTCCTAATTGTGATTCAAAATAAGAACTCAGTTCAACTTTAACAATAACAACAAAAATTTATTGAGATCACAAAGGAACCTCACTGTAAGTGACATGTTCGTATTTTTAAAATATTATGTTACTTACTTTTTTCGAAAAAATAAATACATTATAAACCATTATCTGTTTGTACATACTGTTAGCCTTAAAATAAGTTATAACAAATGAGATTGACTCATTTTTTTAATGTACTAAAAAACCTGTGAGGCCTTCTCTAAAAACCTTAATTTTACGAATACGGAAACTTATTATATTTTGTTTTATTCTCAGAATTTTATTCTTTAACTCGGTATTTATTTTACAGTGAAAAACTTAGATTATAAACTTTTTTTCTTTTTAAAAACAAATCTACATTAATGTATGTATTGAATAACTATTTTCAACCATGTAATTGTATTTGCTTTTCTCAAATACGTAAAAAAATATTATTCTATACTCTTCCACCAAATATATAAATAAAATACAAATCCTTATCATTCGATATAAATTGTAAGCTTTAATAACATTTGGAACAGAAGAGATCGATCCATATTTTAATCTACTAAAAAATCCTACAAGATAACCTTCTCCGACAGAGCTTAATTTTACAAAGATGAAAGTTTATATGTATTTTGTTTTTATATCTATACTCAACGTTTTATTCCTTAACTAAGTATTTATTTTGCTGAGAAAAACTTAGAATTCTAAACTTACGTATTTTTCTATGTCATCTGATAAGATTAAATTGGTTTCTTTTATGGCTTTGGAATTTCCCCAGTTCCCAATTTTATGATCTGCAAAGATTCTTTTTAAGTGGCAGGAAGCGATACCGCCATCAACGATTCTGAGGATGTAAACACAATTTTATTAAGACTTATTTCACTTTGAGGAAAAAAAGGTAATAAAATGGTTATAAGGTGCGTTTAGTTTCTTATTTCAAGTGATAAATATGAGCCGATAAGAATATTCCTAAATATTTTTTACTGTAAAATTGTTCAGAGAAGAGAATATCTTTCGCCTTTCCGAAGAGCTGGATATATATTTTATGATAGTTTTTTCGTCTCCAGCAGATTTTTTTTTTTAAAGAAGTGATAAACTGAGAATTAATAAGCGAACATCCAAAAAGGTTTTCTTGGATCATCGTTGTTTTATTTTCTGAGGCATCATCAGATTATTTTATTCTATCAAATAATATTTCTGCGAATTTTATGGTTACTTGATCTTTATATTATTTGCATAGATTTTAAATTTCAATCAAAAGAAGAATAGCAACAAAACTGAGCTCAGAGTTTTAATACTTTTTATGTAAAAGTTTTGAATTTATTATAAAAGAAATATTATGATATGAAACCAGATAAAAAGTATTCTGTTAACATTTTTTTATATGTATGTTTCTATTGATTTTCATCTGTCACATTTTACGATTTTTAAATTGTAATTTTTGAAGAAAAATGTGAGTCATAACATTAATGCTTTATCAGTTTTTATTTATCATTCGTAATTATTTATCACTCTATAAATGTACTCATATCTTGTTATCCGTTCATATGGAATTTTTATGTTAAAACCAAAACCCTTTTATTTTATTTTTTAATTTTTAATCGCAGTTCTTTTAAGTGGAATATATCTACTCAGTCTCTCCCTCACACAATTCTAGATTCTATGACTAGAGTTCAACGTAAACATATAGTCAAAAATTGAAACTTACCTAACGCAATATTCCTACATTGCCCTATTCATACTTGACGCCTGGCCAATTTTTTTTTAGACAAAGCTTAAAATTCTTCGCAGAGCATTTTTCTAACTCCGGCAATTAACGTTTAGCTTTGTAAATATTTTGTCGAGCTTCACATGGTTTCAACAATATTTAGGGTTGGTTTGCAAGCTCTTTTCGCTGACTTTTTGCTAATAGAACTCAGCTAGTCGCTCTTTGTATTGTACTAGGTGTCTTTTCTTCTATTTTTCCAGCTTCATAACTGAGTTATTGCTTCTAGATTCTAAATGATGTATTCTAATAGCCTTACAAATCCATAAAAATTGTGTATTCATAGAAGACATAAGTAAAAAAAAAATATTTAGATGACAAAATTTTAACCTACAAACACTCACCGTTATGACATTCGCTACTCTGTTACAAGTACATACAGTACCTTTTCATAGTCGATCAGTATCTAATTTTTAAGCCATTAGTTTTAGAGATATATTTCCAATTGCAATAACGCTTAAAATTTTATTCATAATTGTATGGAAATGGTTTTATGTTAAAATATTTATTTTACGTTAGAAATTAAAATTTTCATACAGTCCCTGGGTACTATAAGTTATGCATAGAAAATCTTTTTTCCATGCTCTAAGAAGTAAAACTGTACAATTTACATTTTGCTTGGACCAATGCTTACTAACATACAAAAACAAATATCGCGATTTAACATAGTTAGGATACTTTGAATATTGTGAAATTTAGGCGTGTTCTGTGTCTAAAAACGCGTTTAACTTTTTAGTGGCATAACAAAGTGAAAAATTAATAAAATTGAAAAATATCATACCTCGGAAAGTTTTGGTCTTTCAAAAATGAATTTCTTTCTGTTTTATATGTTAGTGCATAGAAAATTTTTAAAAAAAAGAAAGAGTTTTGAGTGACAGAAGTTGTAATTGCATAATATTTAAAATATCTTAACTCGGTAAATTTTGGTCGTAGATTTTTTTTTTCCAAACGGCCGTATTGAATTTTTTTTCTGTGTTACTTATTAGAGTATTGGGGAAGTTTTTTTTTATAAATAACTTATATGAATCAGAGACCGTACAAAAATTTAAATTTTTTAACATTTAAAAAAAAAAAACTCTTTTGATCTAAAAGGCTTTTGATATAATTAATAACAATATTTGAAATATATTTGCAGTTGGACCTATGCTCTAAGGCACACCCTATATAATGTTTAAATATTTCAACGTTTTACCTTTTCAATCTTTGTATTTTATTCGATTAAATTAGTTCTGATTTTTAGAGGCGCAACTATTGTAAACAGGTTGGCCTAATTTATGTATGTCAAATTTTAGAAAGTTGTAGTGTTTTTATTTTCTTCCGTGGTTGCATAATCCTCATAAATCAGTATTTACATTTATTTAAGCATTTTGTGAAATAGCTTTCTTACGTTTAAAGAATTACTCTAAAAATGTATTCCCAAATATCTAATCGTGAAAAAATACAGTTATCTTCAGTTTCCGTCACATATAACTTAAGTCTAGTATCGCTAATGATCCAGAAAATTTCACTTAATTTAACTGCAATATGGGTTGTCCTGCATTATTAATTCAGTATTTCATAATTATAAATCTGTGTGTTTTGTTATAAACTTGTGTGTAATAGATTTTTTTCGTACATGTATGCATATTTTTAAGTATCAGTAATGACATTTATTTAAACATTTTTAACGTATTTTTCTTTTTATAAAATATTTTTTTTTCTTTTTATAATGTATTTTAAAATAATTCCATCTTTAAATATTTAATTGAGAGAAAAATCCCCAAACTGTCACATATAATCTAACAGTCTAAAATTGATAATGACCAACATAATTTCACTTAATTTAACTATGATATGTATCGCTAAATTAACCTCTGTATTATTAGTTAATTCTTTCATTATTATAAACGTGTACATGTTATTATAGACTTTTTCGTAAGGGAACATTTTTCCTACGCGTATGTACATTTTAAATTACCAATAACTACATTTATTTAAACATTTTGTATATTTTTTTCTAGCTATAAAATAGTTACTCTTTCTATAAAATATTTTTAAATGAACGCCATTCCTAAATTTTTAATCGAGAAAAATTTCCCTTTCTGTCAGATTTAATCTAAAAGTCTAGAATCGCTAATGACCCACAAAATTTCGCTTAATTTAACTACCATATTGCTTTACCCTGCATTATTAATTGATTCTTTCATTATTATAAAGCAGCAAAATTTGAAACTTGTTTTTTTTTTCTTTTCCATCCAGTGTTTCAACCCGATATTCTAATTAACTTGACTTTTGCTTCTGAACATTTATTTCGCCACTAATTCATTTTTCAAAAAAGAAACTTTCATTCAGAAAAATGTTCGAATGAATATTTTTTTTTTCTATTTATTTATTAATTTATTTGTTTCCGATAATTAAGAAATGAAGTATGGAGGAAGAGAATAGTTTAAGCGATATGCAGATTAATTACTTTAATTCATAAAAGAGGTTGAATTTAATTATTTTGTTCTCAGTGAAATATTCAATTCATAAAACTGTTTTCATTATTTCCGTTGTTTAAAAAAAATTATTGCATAATAAATGCACTATGGAAAAAAAATATTGAGATATGTAATGTTTTACGTCAAATGTTAAACAATACAGTATTTCCCGTATGCAACAATGGTCTATTATATTGCTAAAAAAAAGGTCATATATTAATTTTAATTAAGATGATCTTATTATTATAGTACAATAAATTATTTTCTGATAATTAAAATACCTATAAAAGAGTTTTGCGTTTGTATTTCTATTAATTATTTAACTTCAGAAATAATTTTTGGATGATAAGACATTATAACACATACTTTTAACAAAAACAAAAAGTTGAAAGAATAAAAGAATCAGAAATGTCTACACACATATGGTATAATGGGAACATTTCTTTTTCTTTTAATTAAAAAAAAAAAAGAAAGGAGCAGCAAACATATATTGAACTGGTGCAGAAATTCGTAGCATTTTCTGTTGTGTGACAACACTGCAATGTTAAAAGTTTTTTTTTCTTGTCTATCATTTATAATTGAGAGTGTTATATTTGTAAATTTTTCTTGATAGTTTAAGATCATATATATCATTTCTGGTGTCGACATCTCTTTTTCTTTGCACATACAGAACGCATAACGCGTAACGATAAATGGTGTATATGATTACACAAATTTTTAACACAGTGGACTCATATTTCGTTAAAGCACGTAATTTGATTAAAAAATTAAGTTATTTAAAATTTAATTTAAAAAAGCCTTATCATTAAATAATCTCATAGATTGCTGTGTGAATACCTCGCACGGTTTACTGATTATAAACATTTTTGAATTTTTCTTTTAATCACTAAGCACAGACCCCTAACCTAATTGTTTATAGAAGGTAAGGCTCCAACGTCAGGGGAGGGGGGTATTGTTACAACTGATGCAATTAACTAAATAAAATACAATTTCAATGCAGATAGAATACAATTACAATGCCATACAATATAATTACATCTCCCCCCCCCCAATAAGTTATAATTTCATCACATATTATTTTTGTAACAATGTTTTTGAATTTTTGAATTCTTCAAACTTAAATTATTTTACGACAAGTACAACCTGAAGGTTTTGATCTATAATGTTCCATATTACAAAGAAAAAATATAATAATTTATTCAAAACATAGCAATGCATTTTTATTCTAAACATTGCTAATGATAAAGGCATTGTTTTTCTTTTAAGTAAACATAGTTTTTTCAAAAATATTGTAAATAAATTGTTTATTTATTTTCCTTTTTTTTTCTTTTTGGTGCTTAACTAAATAGAAAGGTTGTTCATTGATAAAAATGAAGCAACGCTTAATTTAGCCACCATCTTGACTTGTCATGTTTTATTAATTGATTACTCCATTATAAAAAAGCAGCAAAATTAAGATTTTTCTCCCTACACTTGGAGAATTATCCCGGAGCTTAATTAAGCCGCTTTCACTTTTGAAACATTTTTTTTATCAATGCACTGTTTCTTAAGCAGAATCTTCAATGAAAAATTGTCAAAATGTTTGTTGTTTCATCAATTATCCGCGAAACAGTATACAAAAATATTATTTTAATTTATTGAAAAATGCAATTTTATATAAAGAAGAGTAGAGGTAAGACTTAAAATTTAATATCGGAAGCAAGAAAATTTTGATTTAATTGCCGAAAAATACCCTGTTGACTTATTTAAACTGACAAGGGAATAAAAGATTCAAAGCGTTTGTGCGCCGTCAGAGTGAAAACAAGTTGGAAATTGTACGTTAAACGTGACAAATGAGGTGCGTTCGTTTCGTGCTATAACTAGTTTTACAATGTAAAAATTTATCGTTATTATTTCAGTGAAATTAATTATATCGTCTGCTATAAACGATTTGAGGATGCCTTTCTTTTTTCTTATTACGTATGTCATGTGTACAGATGCGATTTTTTTTGTTCGACACCAGACAGAGCTGTAAATTCACCACAGAGGTCTTGCTTTGCAAATGATTCCCTTCATGTCTAATATTTCTATGACTCACGATGAATGAATATTTTGTTTATTTACTTTAACGGATTGAGATATTTGGCTGTTAACATAATTTTCGCTGAAGTTCTCAGAATCTATACATTTTTTAATGTAACTTATCTCTCAAGCAAACAATTTGTTTGAACGATCTTCTGATAATGTAACTTTTACGCAATTTTATTCGAAAAATTAATTTTGAATAAAAATGGCCGCTTGGCCATTTGTTTTCCTCAGTCACATGACTTGCGCTTTTATCATATAGATTACACATGATAAGATTTAATAGAATAAAGAAAACTTTTATGAATATCGTTTTAAGTTTTGATTGGAATTTCATAACATTTGAAAAGACTCGAAAAAATTATGCAACTGTTATATACATTAAATTTCAAACCATTCAGTTGAGTAGCTTTTGCGCTGTTATATGCGGACAGACGGACAGACAGACGGACGGACTAGAGGACGGCTATAGGGGCTACGTATTTATATAATTACGAACGCACCTAAAAAAGGCATAAAATGTGTCTGTGGTTCATAGAATGGTCCGTTTTTTAAATGGGAAATGTAAACATGAAAATAAAAACATTTTGTCAAACTTCCCGGTGTAAGATTTTTTTTTAAATATACGAACATAAAAAGCATTTCCCAAATTTAACAATTTAGAAATGTGAAATATTCAAAAGCATACTTCAACCAACATTTTTTTTTTCAAATGAAGAATTAAAACATACTTCTTTATCGTTTGGTTCTGCCTCTCTGAATTACTTGTTTAAGGTAAACTTTAAACGCAAAAATGTAATAGAAAAAATATAGAACTATAAATAAGATTCTACGGAGTGTTTAGTGCAGCAGGCCACCCCTTGATGAAAAATTCTTCATTCCTCTTTGTCTTAGTGTGTAATTACTTTAAGTTTCCAATTAGAACATTTTTTTTCAAAATCATCAGAGAAAGGAGAAAGTTTTATTAATTAAATTTTAACATCCAGGATTGGCAATAACCTTCCTTTGACATCCCCCCCCCCCTTTTAGCCCTTACCAGTGCTTATGGATTTATGCGAAAAATAGTACACGCAATAAGAAGCGGATTGTACATAGAATAATAAACGAAACAAAAAACTTCTTTATCGCACCAGAAATCCCATTAAAACCAATTATAAATGCATAAAATACAGTTCATGTTGATAATTCATCCTATTATGATCTTTGCGAAATTACTGCTAATCGTTTCCAAATACAGCTAAACAGTTTTGTTGTTGTTGTTAAACAAAATGGTGCCTTTCTCGCACCCTTATTTATATTGTTCAAGCAACAACAAAAATGCAGACAATAATAAGCAGATAGTACATAGACTAAGATAGTATATCTATAACTCAAAGCTTCTCTGTCGTAATAAAAGACCCTTTAAAATATTTAAAGGAAAAAAAATTAAATGAACGCTGTATATTGTGTTAATTTACCTTATACTAACATTTTGCAAGATTATTTCTATGGCCTGTATGGTTTGGAAGTATGGTTAATTATATTTTTCTCCGATGCTAAATCGCGATATAGTCAATTTTCCCGCAACCCCTTCTGCATTTCTTTTCTTTTCTTTTTTTCTTTTTTTTTTTTTTTTTTGTATTTTTTTCATGTAAATTAACTGATATGTTATAATACATTCCTTGTGGATCAAAATTTTATGGGGTGTCACTTTATTAAAAATTGCAGTAAATTTCAAATATCTGAATTTCTTTGCGACAAAATTTGAATCTCCCATAAATTTGCTTGTTATCCACTATATCCAATTGTTTAAAATTTACATGATATGGCCGAATTATTTATGAAATTCCTATGTGATTCTGTAGTTACTCACAATTCCGAAACCTTTTTTCATATACTCAGATATTATTTGGAGAATGACCAATCAGAAACAACAGAAAATAAAAGGTTTTGGAAGTGAGCAAGAAATTTTTTATAAAAGAATGGCACCGATTTCTGCCTATAAATTTCGAAAAAGACGTTTCTGTTAATTTCGGAAATTTATTTGTTTCAACAGTTTATAGTTTTTTTTTTCTCTATAGAATTCTCAATATAAGGATTTGGTTCCAGAAGTGTAGATAACAACGTACTAAAACTGAATTTTTGTGAATGTATCATCTATATCAAGAATTTTTTTATTTCTCTTTCTTTCTTTCTTTCTTTATTTTTTTGGAGGCTGTACTAATTTTATGCAAAATATAATGATATGCTTTTCCTAGAAAATGCTAAAAATAAACATATCCTATTTATCTCTTTTTTAGAAAAGAGATTCTTTTTTGGAGTTTGAAAACAATACATATATTATTATTATAAATTTATTATTACTGTTATTAATATTAACATCTACGTAAGGTGAACACCAAGTTTATTCATTGATAAAATGAAGCAACGTTTAATTTAACCACCATCTAGAATTGCCACGTTTTGTTAATATATTGCCTCATTATGAAAACGCATTAAAATTAAGACTTTTTCCTGGAACTCAGAGAATTACCCCGAGGCTTAATTAAGGTTCTTTGAATTTTTAGATATATTTTTATTAATATATTTTTTCTAAAACTCATATCGAACAAAAAAATTTGAAACTTTGTATTTCACGATTTATCTGTGAAATATTGTTGAAGGAGGAATTTTAATTAATTTTTATTACAAAATGTCTTAGCACACAGAATTAATAAATGTGGCAATAATTCTGTGCAAAGGAAAAAAACCTGAAAATCAAGTAATAAAAAGATTGTGCCTTTTATCCTTAACCCTTTAAGTTAAATGTTTATTCGTTCTATAAAACTGGTTGTTTTGCAAGCATTTTTGTGAATAAAATTTTGAAAATAATGAAAGAAAATTCCACTTGAGACTGAGTTTCGTCGCTTATTTTATGATAAGTATTAAGGTTATAAAGTAACTCGTTACAGAGTAAAAATCGTTTAAATTATTTTGATTTAAGTAAATTTTCTGAAAAATATAAACCGGAAAATATATAGAGTCAAAAACTTAATTATATATTAAAATTGTGATTATAAATGTAGTAAACAGTTGATCAATCAAGGCCATTAGCTGCGTCTTTAAAGTAGTTAGAATTGTGAAGTAAAAAGTTCATTTCTTGGAGCATATCTTATTATTTTTTATTTGAAAACACTATATATATAATAAATATATTTGCATTTTTATTTACTTTAGTTTTAGATTTTCACTGCCTCAGATAGTGATATTAATGTTTCAAAAATATTCGACATTCGACATTCGACATCTTTTTTAACTTTTTTAACTTTTTAACATTTTTAACTTTTATTGTTGACCATAATTAAATAAATGTTAAAATGGTGCAGTAGGATTTCTAGTTATTGTACATATTTTCCCTGCGCCATCCATTGTAATCATCCTTCAGTCTTCTCCCTTGCTTTAACTGTTTGTTTTTTTAATGTGTATTTATAATAAAGAAGAATAACTTAATCTCATCTCTGTGATTTAGAATTCTTTATTATTATTATTATTTAATGCAGTTTGATTTTATTTAATTGGTTCCTGAATTCCATAGGCTGGAAGAGCAATGGTACGTTATAAGTGGCTATTCAAAAATCGCTTGGTAACATTTGATGAATTTACCTTTTAATATTACACAGAAAATAGTACAAACACTGCCGGTTTTCTTCTTTGAAGGATCTGAATGCCAGAAATATTTATGCAGCAATACATTTTTCTCAAAGGCGCAGAGGATTGGTGCTGAATCTATGGAAACTTTTTTGAAAACATAGTATTTTTAAAAATATTAAAAGAAAGGTCTTTTAGTTTTGTTGGGGGCCTAAAAACACTCGTCTCGGGTGCATTGCACTTTCTCCATCTCCCTTAAGATGCGTTTACATTATGGCGTTATCGTCCTAGGTAAGACTCCTATAATAGGAGCTGACGCATATCCATTTTGTTTTGGATTATTGGTACGCAGTTCAGCATCAGTCTACCGCAGCCGGAGTTGGGGTTGCCTAAGACTCGGTTCTGATTGGCTGAACCGGTTCTGATTAGCTTGGTTTTTCGACTTGGCAGATTCGGGTGCCAAATCTGCGAGGATGCGTCATCTAGTCCTAGGTAGAACTCCTATAATAGAGGCCGACGCATCCTCGCAGATTTGGTACCCGAATTGCAACCCAGTCGAAAAACCAAGCTAATCAGAACCAGTTCAGCCAATCAGAACAGTGTCTTAGGCAAACCCAACTCCGGCTGCGGTAGATTGATGCTGAGCTACGTACCAATAATGCGAAACAAAAGCTCCTATTATAAGAGTCTTAGTCCTAGGTGTTCAAGTCTCTGACGTAAACATAAGGCCCAACCAATCAGCGTGCTTTGTTGGTTGTTTACACACAGCTGATTGGTTGTGTCTTATGATTTAACGACAGGAATGCCAACGCCTAGGGCAACAACGCCATAATGTAAATTTACCCTTATGATCGGCATTGGATACAAATGTGTTTCCTTAATTATTAATATAAATCATATGTCACCTTTCATTGCAATTATCTGATATTTTTCCACATTATTTGTTTATCCACTTTTTTGTCAATTGTTTACATAAAAGAATGTTAGCTTTTCATCGACCGAAAGAGTGTACATTATACATTGTTATTCATCCTACCTTATAAGCATCATTTCCAATATTTATATTTTATTCTTTATTAATGAAAGCTACAATGTCGTTTTAGAAACATGTTTTACTATACACCTTCCATGTAATCATGTTGTAGCCTTCCCGTTAAGAGTCCCCTTCACGCACTTGAAAACACTCGCTCGCTAATGTTAATCCTATGGAGCATTATTTTTCTAATACCTCGTTTGCATTTCAATATTTTTGAACGATTTCTTTTGCATTGGATAGTAGAGATCAATCTCTATGTCTGCCGTTGATTACTTTTTCAATTTTCTTTGCGGATTTTTTTCCTGACGATACTTTCACTTTCGAAACCGGTTTCCGATCTCTGCTATTCAATGCAAAAAAAATCGTTTAAAAATACTGAAATGCAAACGAGATATTAGAAAAATAATGCTCCATAGGATTAACATTAACGAGCGGGTGTTTTCAAGTGCGTGAAGAGGACCCTTAACTTTAACTGGATTATTTTTATTAAATGTGAAGTAGAGGATCTTACGGTTTCATGATTTAGAATCTGCATTTCAAACTCGATTTCAGATTTTTGCTTTTATCTATGACGGTTATATACATTGTTTATGTCTTTCTTTAATTATATTAAACGGAAATATTTTCCCTTTGTTTATACAATTCCACTGAACGAGACAGCAATATTACTTTACTATTCAAAATATCTCTCAGGCAATGCATGATTATATATTTTTTTTTCTTATAAACCATGGTACAGTCGTTGGGGAGAAATGTATATTCCCAACTCTACCCAAAACATCATTTAAAAATGGAAATGGTACCAATCAATTAGTAATAACGTCTACTTATTAATGATATACTTCAATTTTGTTTACAGGGTCGTCTACATACAGATTATATCAAACTCTAAAATTTTCAATACTAATACCTATGTTTGATAACATATTTAATTTCTTTGATTAGTTTTACCTTTGAATACCAAACGGAAAATAATGTGGGCAAGTAGTTTAGAAATTATGCACTATGCAGGTTTAAAGTTTGGAACTCTTATTCTTAAATTAATTTTTAATCATTGAAAAGAGATTGCAATGCTGGTAGTTTTTTAAGCATAACTCAAAAACTACTTGGCGGAATGAACTGTAACTCTGGATTTGTATATTAGAAGCTTCTAGAAATCATTTTCTGTTTAAAAAAAGAATGATTTTCAATTTCTGAAAATTTTTCGCAAATAATGAAAAATTGTTCACCTTTTGAATAGAGAATTTACTGAAGTTGTAAGAGTAGATTCTCAATTTTTTCTTGTTTTGAGACATGAAAAAGGACATGCATAAAAATTCTGTATCTAACACGAAAAAAAAAACAGACAGCAGAGTTACTGGAACACCCCTGTGATTTGAAGAAAATGCAACTTTAAATTGGCGAATTTTAGGTAATTTTTAAGTTAGATTGGTGAATTTACTATATTTTGTGAGAAAATAGACAAATCAAAGCGGAACTTTCCGAGTTTTAACGAAATATAATCAATGGAAAAATACGTATCAATTTAGAGAAAATGTTTTTTGAGAATGTAGATAATACCTTAAAACACCTTCCAGCATTTAAAAAATCCCTAGTATGTTACTTTAATAATTTATTTCCTCTATTATTTTATTCATTTTTCTCTGACAATTTTTTTAAAAAATGTTCGATTTACATTTACCGAAAGCATATACGTTAGACATTGATATTCTTGTTCTATCTCCAGCAAAATATCACGCAATAAAAGAAGCAATCATCTTTTATTCTTGCGCATTGAATGGTACTTTGTTGTTTTAGAATTCTTTGTTATTTTACATACTCTCGCGGCAGCATTCATTGTAATCCTCTTGTAGTCTTTCGCATTATTTTAACAGAACTTTCTATAACAAATATCAAGCAGAAAAAAATATATAACTTTACATTCCCCATTCAAGATTTAGAACCTGCACTTCAATTAACTGTATTTCTCATTTTTTTCTTTCCTAATTCATTTTCCGGAAGAAAACTTCTAAGCGAAAGAAGTTTTGAATATTTGTTTACTTCTGCTAATTAAGAAGTAAAGAGTGAAAGAAAAGACTACTTAAAATGATATATGCGTTAATTATTTAGAGTTCACGCAGATGAGATAAAATTTAATGATTACTTTCGCATCAAACGATTTTAATTACTAAAATAAAACTTATTACAGATACTTACTCAGAATTTATTTTTTATAATCGTTATCTCCAAGCAAATTTTCGATGCTTGACATTTATTTTAGAAAATACAAGAGAAGGAAATAAAATACAAATGTGTTGTTATTTGTTGAATTCATTAATTCAGCTTATTTGCTAAATGTATCTAGAGAAACATCTTGAAAATATCTATATGTTGTGCAATCTTGTTAATCAAAGTAGTTGATTTTGAATTTTTTCGTGATGTGCTGTATGTAGGATTTTTTTCTTTTCTGCTTGTAAATTTCAAAATAATACTTAACAACATGAAATTTTAAACTTCATTTATTAGACTGTTTCTGAAGATAGTGGTTTAAAAGGTGATTTAAAACTGTGGTTTAAAAAGGACTTATTTCCTGAAAATTTTCAAAATTTGATTAAAGAATATATATTATATATATATATATATATATATATATCTGTAGCAAAAATTATAAAAGTGTACTGAAAATTAAAAATGATCTCTGTAGCAAAAATTAGAAATGTGGCTGAAAATTAAAATTTGAAATATGGCCAACAGAACTCTGTTTTCTTGACATTGGGCATTGGGGCATATGTTCCGGTCAGGTGTTCAGCCTAACGCGGGACTCCCAATGTTTAGTTCCCAAGCAAGCTTTGTACACATTTTAATATTTGAGAAATACATTTCTGATTTTGTTATGGTAAAATATACACCCTAACACATATCAAAGCAAATTTTCAGGGTCCTTTTATCATTAAAAAAATAACTACAACTGCCATAATCATCTGCCACATCATTTTTACAATAGTGAACATGTTTTTAAACATATTTATTTTAGCCGGTGTTTTTACCTTCAACATTCCAATGCTTTTTCAAATACTTACGAAACTGTTTGCAGTTTTATCTAGCTGTATATTACATTAAATGAAATAAATTTAAGCATCGAATTTGAAATATTTAAAATGAATTATCAGAAAAATCAATAAAAAAAAATCATTCTATGAACTGGCATAATTAAAATGGTATTTTAGATTATTAGGAAATTCATAGCAATAAATGAGACCTGTATATTTAAGAGAAATTTCCCAAAAATAAAATTTTGATCGATTTTTAAATCACTGTTTTTCATCGTTTAAGTTAGAAGACTCAAATCAGATCCAAGTGGGCGATAGGATTAAATTATAATAAATATATATTTTTTTCTGAATTTATTTAAATCACCAAAAGATCCAAACTTGTGGTATAATATTGCCTAAACAGACTGAGTAAATTCCATAGCCTATCCTCAACGAAACACTTAGCAGATAAACCCATGTTATTAAATTAAATAGAATTTAAAAGTGCTTTAATTTTCATGCAAAGCGTCTGACTTTATATAAGCTTAATTTTAGCTATGGCTATTATTAATTTCACATCTGTTGGAAGCATTACGTGATTAGGAAATACACACCTAGAACACGTAATAGAGTATAGCAGAAACTGCTGAGCCAGTGTTTGAATGTGCCTTGATTTCCATCATTAAAACGTAATTTAATCGTATTCCTGGGATACGGATATAATTAACCGATAATTTGTCATCTGAGTCTAATGCATCCATCTATTTTGATTTCTTTCAAAATTTTTGTTTGTTTTATAAAACATCTGCAAACTGTATACAGTTTTTACAACATTACACACATTGCTGTCCATAATGCATATGCAACCTGAATATATAACTAATCAAAAAATATATACTTATAGTCAACAGTATTACTGACTTTACAATTAATAATTATCTTTTTTTTAATGATTAAAATACGTTATTTCATCTTATCTTGCTCAGTCGGGCGTGACTTTAATTATTTTTCAAGAATTTCTTTAAATCACCGAAACATCTAAACATGTGATAAAATATGGCTTAAATAGACTGTGTTAAATCTCACAGTTTACCTTCAACGGAACACTTAGCAGAAAAATCCACACTAGGGTGACCCCCCCCCCACCAGTTATTGACACCTAACCAGTAACTGACACTTGAGTAAAAATCTAACTCAAATAAGCATTTTGGTGTAAAATTCTACAAAGTAATGTCATCTAGTGGTAAATGAGACACATATTTTTATTTTGGAGTCAATTTTTTCATCACTAGAGGGCCAAGAATATATTCACTCAGGAAGAAACTTTTGAGATTACAAAAAGTGCCATTTTGAAACAACCACGTTATTTCTAAAATTAAGGCAGTGTTTTTCTAATCTATTTGTAATGCAACCATCCTAAAATTTTTCTTAAAGTTATACTTATAGAAATTAGTTTAACGATGCATATGATATATTAGAGCCCCATGATTTAGGGTTTATAGTTTTTAAATTTAACTTAATGGGGGGTGCCACTTAATGGTTCCTAAAATTTCATTTCACCGATCTCTGACACAGGTGTTAGTTATTGGTTATATTAAAGAAAGTTGAAATCTATTATTTGATCTGTTTAAAAATGCATAATAAAAAATTAAATTTATCTTGTAGTAAACACCATTTAAATTTAAGTTGTTTTACCTGTGTCTGACACCAGATGTCAGTTACTGGTTCATAAATGTCAGTTATTGGATATGTGCATTACTAATAATGCAGTACTAAATATTACTACTATATACTCTTACTATGCACTCTGCATTAATCCCATTTTTTTTATAATAAAGAATAAAGTTTTTTTAAAGCATTTTAATCTTTTAAAATAAAGTGTAAGTCACTGGTTCACTCTGTGTCAGTTACTGGTGTTTCAAAATAGGGATGGTATCAGTTACTGGAGTTTTTGACCATATTTATGAATGAAATTATTTTTTTATAATAAAATGTATAATTTTTCAAAATTTTGCCAACAATAATTTTTAAATATATCTGTACTAGCCTTTCATATAAGGCTTACCATCAATATTTTTTTTTATATATCTCTACTATCCTTTCTCATAAGTACAAAATAGATTTACATTTTTGTAATAGTGATTTGAAAATTAAAGAATCCTTAAAGTGTCAGTTACTTGGGGTTTCAACCTATTTAATTAAATACAATTTAAAAGTGTTTTAATTTTGATGCAAAGTGTCTGACTTTATGTAAACTTAATTTTAACTATGGCTGTTATTAATTTCACATCTGTTGGAAACATTATGTGATTAGGAAATACACTCTTAGAGCACTTAATAGCCTACAGTAGAAACTGCTGAGCCAGTATCTGATTCCGTGCCTGAATATCCCTTGATTTAAATCATTACACATAATTTAATCGTGTTTCTGGGATAGAGGGAGAATTACCCAATAATTTGTGATCTGCATATAATGCAGGGTTTCCCAAACTATGATATGCGTACCAATTATAAGTACGTAAACTTTCAGATTCTGGTATGCAAAGATTCTTATTATAGAACAGTAAATTTTTGTACAACTGAAAACTTATTTCAGATATAGAAACCTCTAACCAGTCCGACAAGTATGTCAATTTATATTAATAAATTAGCATAGCCCTTTCCAAAAATAAATAAATAAATAAATAATAAATCTTCATAAAATATTTTACGCATTTTTTTCTGTTTTCTGCCTTACTTAATTTTTTTATACAATGTTTTTTTATTTCTTATTGAATGAATCTTGTTTAAAATATAATCATGATGTTGCAATTTATTTGAATATCCATAAAAGAAGATAATAGGAGAATTAATGTAGCTATATAATAATTCCATTTTAAATGTTAACATTACCGTTATTATCGATGGTAAGCCGTAATTGTAATTTTCGATTAAGTGGTACGGCAGTCTAAAACTTTTGGAATCTCTGATTAATTGCATTCACCTATTTTGATTTTTTTCGGAATTTTTGTTTGTTTTATAAGACATCTACAAACTTTGTATAGTTTTACAACATTATCCAAAATACCTGAAATGAAATCTAAATATATAATTCATTAATATACCGGGTGTTTCACGAAGGTAAAAATCTGTTACAGAAACTTCGAAATTTTAGTAAAAAATTGAGCCGATAGATGGCGCTGAAGGTGGCATAACGATACGTAGGCTGTATCGCATCAAAAATGATTCAAAATGTGCACCTTTCACACAGCACACATGTCGCAAACGAAGAATGAAATTGTCAGTGACTCTCTGTAGTATGTCACCGGAAATCAGCAAACAAGCTTGACTTGACAAGTAACCCTCCAGCTCGTCGAGCTAAAATATTGTTGCGGTAAACAATGTCCTTCAGTGTCACTTCCGGAATTTCTTTCACTGTACGCTAATAGCGATCACGTTTCAACGGCGAAATCTTCAACGACTGATCGTTCTTAGCGTGAGAGCTCTCTTTATAGGAACCCGTAATGCTATTTTTAACGAAAATTGTGAGGTTTCTGTATCAGATTTTTACGGGTTTTTTTAATAAACATACCACTGATTTCATACTTCCATCTATCACCGTTTCCTAGTTATTAATTTCAATGTTAAGGGTTCTTCGTGTGCATATATATATATTTATTTATTTATTTATTTATTTATTTATTTCATCAAAAATATACATATACAACACATACATATACATATATAATTCATCAAAAAATACCGAATTTCTCACTTTAAAAGTAATAATTAGACTTTTTTTAATGATTAGAGAATGTGTTTTCATTTTATCCTGTTCAGTATAAATTTTCAGGATAATTCCAGCTAGCCGTCTTTAAACGTAACAAACAAAAATATATACGTTTCATACAACATGCACATATATAACATATACATTTACATATACATATACACATACATATATAATTCCTCAAAAAATATCTAATTTTAGTCAACCGCATTCCTAACTTTAAAAGCAATAATTAGATTTATTTTTAATGTTTAAAGTACGTTATTTCCTCTTATCTTGTTCAGTACGGCGTGTTTTCTTTTTCATTTTCAGGGTAATTCTAGATATCTTTAAACATAACAAGCAATATATATATATATATATATATATATATATATATATATATATATATATATATATATATATAAGATTTTTTCTTCCTCATACATTTGATACATTTTAATATACATTTGAGTAATTTTTAGACCAAACTCTGTGTCCTTGGGCAATTGTAGAAAATGAAATATATATATATATATATTAATTTTAGAAAATTCGTATTTATATGAACAAACATATCTCTTGTATACAAATGCACTGTCAAATTCGCCCATTTCATTACAAGTCTTTCTGCTAATTGAGTTTTAAACTTAGAATCCCAAAGAAAGATGTCAAAATGTCAAATCTGGTACTGTATAAATTTACTTTTATATGATATTTTCCTTCTTCATTCAACATACATTTGAATATACTTTTGACCAAACTCTGTGTCCCTGGGCAGTTGCAAAAAATTAATTGCAAAAAATATGTAATTTTTTATAATGGAGTTTCCATTATATATGCTTTTCTAAATAGTTAACCCTCTCTTCGTATTCAATATGCATTTAATTTAATTATTTTAAATTTATATTCTAAACTAGGGGGCCTACCCCCTGCGAGCTACCCTCGCCAACCTCCACTCAGACTTCGAGGCCTCTAAAAACATGACAGCGTGCTTTGTTTTAAAAATATTGATAAATCTGTAATTGGGTTGCCATGCTTTTAACGTTTTAATGGTGCATTTTTTGATTATCATGGGCCTCATACACAGCTGTTGCGACAACTGACGACTGTTTTCGGGATTGATAAGTAAAATCAATTACAACTTGAAACCAGCTTGAATAAAATGGTTAGGTTTAAATTGTAGCTACCTCTCAGATTTTTATAACAACGATCTGTATTCTATTCTTCCTTTGCGTTTAAGGATGAGAAAAATTCCATCTGCTTGTGAATAACATTAAGAACCACGGTATTGAAAAGTACTATGTTATAGACATTTCTAGTAACAGGTTTTAATTTTCTCTCTATTTTAGTGCACCATCATGCATATTTTCATGTTATTTCAAATATGTAAATTATTTTAATTAATATGTATAAAGGAATTTCTAATAATTATTTATCATACAAAATTAATTAAATATTTTGTATGATAAATGCATGCCTGCATTTATTCGGCATCAATTGATGAGATATTTAAAAAAAAAATTCTATCCGCGATGATTTTACACCATGTTATGTCACTGGAATATTGTCCATAAGAAAATTGGGTACTTTTCCAGTATAGGATCCTTTGTTTTTAGGTTTGGCGTAATTCGAGCTTCAAAAAGAGATAGATTCATTAATATACATAGATTTGTTGCCAAAAGTTATTAAAACAAACCCAATGAACTTTTGGTGCTTTTCTATTATAGGGGTCTTGATGCTTTTTTAAAAAGCTTGGCGCAATTCGGGCATCAGAAAGTGAGATTTGGTGCCAAATGACATAAACACCCATGGAAACAAATTCGACGATTTTTTTGTTTATATGCGTATTTTAATTATACGTATATTATTACTGTTTTTTCTATACAAATTACTTCTGATTATATATAAAATAGGATAAATTATATTTTACGCTAAACAAATTGTATAAATACTGAAAAAATGCTTCTGTATACGAAATGACAAAGCGAATAAGTTGACAGAAAGTATGTTGCCAAATTTCCTTTTCCGCCAAGGCTATTTTCTCAGTTTCGTCAAGGACCCATATACTGGAAAATCACCGAACTTTTATGCTTGTTTATACATGTATTTATATGTATATATACAATTTATTTATAATTGTATTTCAATTTACCTCTTTTTAATTTCAATTTGAAAATGACGAATAAAAATAAATCAATAATCCCTATCCGGATCCTTTTCAATTTTTTTCCCTTTTTTGTCACAAAAAAACTGAGAATTTAGTTGCCATCATTAAAGAAATGTCATTATAATTAGAAAAAAATTAATATCTCGAAAACTAATTCCAATTTCAAAATTATATTACCAGTTTTGACATCAGCGGATTTTTATGGACAATTGGTATTAATTTCACAATCAAGCGTTTAATATTTTATTAAAAATAGCCCTGAAACATAATCAGTCGTTTAATCAGTCGTTTCATAAAATCGTTTCATAAATTCGTTTCATAAAATCGTTTCACAAATGCGTTTCATTAGGATTTTATATATATAGGGTAGATTTAATTTGTCTGTGCATGCCATTCCCTGCATATAATATATCTCTTTTTATTATTAAAGATATCGCTTTCATTTCAAAATCATCCTCCCACACTCTATTTCGTGCAGATGTATTTTTGCTCAATTAAAAAAATAAAGAAGAAAGAATAATTCCTTCTCATGTCTGCACTTCTGCATTTACACTTAAAAATGTAGCCGTTAGATATGTCTATTATTAATTCATAGATTCTACAATCAGCGGATGTATTGTCTAAATCCTTGAGATAATTTTCTGTTCCCAGTAAGACTAACTTTTGCCCTATCGCAACCCTATGTTGGTATGCATTGAGGATGCAATTTTTCATAGATATCTCATTTGGTTATTTTTATATCATCACTGTCTTCTGTATCTCTCTGCATAGTATATTATCGCCAAATCGGTAATTTTTCAAAGGAATTTGGCGGAAACCGCAAGCCAAAATATGTAGCAGCTGACAAGGACTGTGAAGTAATTTATTGATAGTATTTTCTGTTCCTGATCGACTTGGAAAATGTAGCCTCTAAAGGCGCTCTGTGCTTGGTCGGGTCACTTCCGATGGGTAATGTAATCTCCCAGCATTAATTTGCCATTAAACATCTGCAAAAAAGCCACTTTCTGAATGATGCTTGTCTCGTCGCTTATCTGTGTTGTTGTGGTGTCACTTCGATTAGAAAATGTACTCCAGGTATACGACCGCAGTATCATATTTGATACAAAACTTGAATTCGTTATTCTTCCTACAATGTGTGCCGAAAACAACACTATATAGATTGGTGCCGTGACCTGATCGACTTGGAAAATGTAGCCTCTAAAGGCGCTCTGTGCTTGGTCGGGTCACTCCCGATGGGTAATGTAATCTCCCAGCATTAATTTGCCATTACACATCTGCAAAAAAAGCCACTTTCTGAATGATGCTTGTCTCGTCGCTTATCTGTGTTGTTGTGGTGTCACTTCGATTCGCAAATGTACTCCAGGTATGCGACCGCAGTATCATATTTGATACAAAACTTGAATTCGTTCTTCTTCTTACAATGTGTGCCGAAAACAACACTATATATATATATTTTTTTTTAAAGGAAATTCGTATTTATATGAACAAACATATCTTCTGTATACATTTGCACTACCAAATTCACCGTTTTCATTAAAAGTTTTTCTGCTAATTGAGTTTTAAAATTAGAAACCCAAAGAAAGATGTCAAACTGAGAAATCTGTTACTGAATAAATTTAGTTTTATATGATTGTTTCCTCCTCATTCAACATACATTTGAATATATTTTAAATCAAACTCTGTGTCTTTGGGCAATTTCAAACTGGGAAATGTGATCTGAATGTAACTTAAAATATTTAATTTTAAAATTTTTGTCAGGTCTTTTACATGTGGAATTATTAATTGTCATGCATACACTTCATTTACTGTAAATTGTTTCTAAAGTTTGTGTAGCAAGTAATTTTATTTAAATTATTTTTATATAATTGATATTTATTGTTTTTTCTTGAAATTTTTGATCATAAAATATTTAAAAAAACTAAAAATCTACATATGATAATGGACATGAACACGGGTAACGGATTTGTCATTAATCCGTTTTAAATGTGTTCATTTATACAGTTTTTCTTATTTATTTTTTGGTATTTAAAACATGTTTCCATAGATTTGTTTCGAAAACTATACGCTGCTTGATAAAAAAAAAAAGAAATTCAAAAGCAGTGTTTCTGCGGTAAATGTCCCTAAATTTGGAAATTATCCAATAAATCATACAAACTTTTTCGCAGCAAAGAAGTTTTAATTTTTGTCGTAATTTAATGATATAATCTTTAACAATTTCACGTTTGACTATACAATTGAATTTAATGAACTATTCTGAATCTGTTTTAATTTTCAAAACTGAAAAAAAGGGACAAGTGAGAAAATGTTATATTTAAAAATGTATTTTTAACCGTATGGTGATTATTGCATTTTTTATTCTGAAATAAATGCATATAAAATGCCGCCACTTTTACCATATGATAATTTATGTAAATTCATCAAGACACGGATGTAAATTTATTTTATACTTTTATTTTAAAAATCATACATATGCTTAAACGAACTACTCTTTTGGCAGCATTGTGTCAGAAACGCAGATCAAATGTCTAAATCACGCTTTCTCTGAATTTATTTGATGCAAAATGAATATATCTCATTAAATTTTAACATTATGGATTTTTTTGTTACAATTATAATCTTCTCGAATATAAAACAACTCGATATGTCTATTAAAGAAAGTAGAATATATTTTCATTTCATAATTTTATATTTTCGCGTAAACCCTGCTTTATTCGTCCGATTTGGATCACAAGTCTTTGTTATTTAAAAAAGAAATCAAATTATTTGATTACTCTTTCCATAATTTGAAATTAATTATAGAAACGACCTGCAAAATATATTTGTTTTCTTTCTTGAACAGAGCATTTAAATTCATTCGATACATCAAATTGGTTGCTTTAGTTTGACTTTAAAATTACGTCAATACTTTTAAAAGGATCTCATTAATATATCTCCAATAAACATCTATTTTTAAATATTTATTCAATTTGAATGTCTTTTATAATTAGTATGGAATCTTGAGCGTCTTCGCTTAAGCAGATAATCTGAATTTTTACGTGTTATTAACGAATAGTTTCTCTTCCAAAATTTGATTAAAACTCGCCCTTTCAATTTAATTTCTTAATAAACTTCAGAATTCGAGAAAATTTTACATGCAATGTTGAAAAGAATTTTCGTCGGTATATATATATATATATATATATATATATATATATATATATATATATTCACGTCTGTAAAACAGTTACATCTAACAAATCTACACGAATTGCGGAGCACTTTAAAAAGAAAAGGATTGCGTGTCCTCAATTACTTTTAGAGTTATTATTTTTTTAAACGTTTCTAATGTTTACAGACCCTCTATACATAACCATAAAATAAACAACAATCATACTATACTCATTGAAGCACATTATGCGAAATAACAGTATAAATGACGGAGAAACAAATTGAAAGACTAATTACATACTTTCATTTTACGGAGCACTTATCCAAGATTATACTAGAAGTATTAATCGGAAAAATCAAAATAATTGCAAAAAAGTGACAAATAGATTTAAAATAATAATAATAATAATAATAATAATAATAATATAAAGATGTTAAAATGGATCCCAACGTATTTGCTCACAACTGGTTTTGATGCCGTGCGATCAACCTACTTCGTTCAATAGAAAAACAAATATATCAAAAAAGCCCTAGGTCTTTCTAAAATAGTAAATATTGATGTTTCTTTAAATAGAAGGTACCGTCAGAACGATTAAGGTACTGTGCATCCGTAAGTGTAATTTTTAAAATTCTTCCTGGGCTACTTTGTCTCAATTTTAGGTTGCAGAAAAAACGAATAATTCCCTTTCTTTCTTTCTTTTCATTTGTTTTTCTTTTTCCTTTCTTTTCTTATCTTTTTTTGTTGCATGAAGTTCCCCGTTTTCCAGAACATGTGCGCAAGTGATCATGACGCCAGCGAATTGAAAACAATCGAAGCTGGTTCATTAGCACTCGATGAGGATTTTTAATTAATATCTCGGCTAATTATTTAAAAAAATCCTAATCCTATGTGAATTGGAGTCTATCTACGTTTATTCTTATCCAAAATGGCAGACTTCTAAGCGCGATAGATTTCTTTAGATATCGCCAAAAGGCATACACACAGCCAGATAAAAACTTCCTTTTATTAATATAGATGAAAAGTTTTGCATTTATTATTAATATTATTATTATTTGTATCGCGCTATATTCCTAATCAAAAGCAACTTATTTTAAACAACTGAAGGTCAATTTTTACCTACATGTTATACATTTATTTTCTGATTTAATGTACAATATAGGACAAATGCCCTTGGCAAAGTTTAAAAATAAACCAACTGGGGTACGAGGTTGCAGTTTCAATGTTTCTATATGGTCCATAGTTTATTTAAACTATCTGCCTCATTAGCGTGCATTTTAGGAATTTCTTCTCTTTTCAGGAATTCCGAATTCATACCAGAACTTCTGAATAGTAATTTTTGCTTTATGTAATGACAGACATTTCGTAATTACATAAATTAAATTTTTCCTCGGAATTTCTGAAAAACAATTAAATTTCTGAAATTGACGCATATATGGGCTAATGATACATCATTGGGTTAAATAAATAAAAATAATAGTTTCAAAATTTGTCTCTACATGGCACTGCACTTTTAATGCTGGAAGAAAACGTCAAAAACGCAAGATAAAGCAGTCACAAACCATTTGTTTTATTATAATATATTATTATATTCCAACGTGTGCTTATTTTGTAGTTCGAACCACATCCAAACAGTAATAAATTTAATTCTGCTGTGAAATATGGAAGTAGATAGCAGAAATAAAAAATTTAGTCTGTACGTTCTTATTTTGAGTTTTTGATGTTTTTTTGTTGTCGTTGTCGTGTCAGAGAAGTGTCATGGCACTTCTCTGAAAGAAGGGGTGCCAGAGCCTCAAGAGAGGTTGGACTTCTAGAGATGGTCTGCTAATTTTTGAACCAATTCCAGATGAGAGACCTGCACCTGGATTCACACCCCCAGAGGTATCGTTTACAAACTTGGAGGACATTGCAACCACGAACAGATTTTACGTGCACCATAGCTTCCATTAACGTAAACGGTTCCACTGGAGCCGCAGTCCAGAGAGGTTGTCACCCTCCCAAACATTGACCATGGTCGATGCTGCTTCACTTTCGGTGATCTTGTCGGGAACCGAGCTTAATCGTCTGCGCCAAAGCGGGACTTTTGATGTTTTTTCTCAACTTTAAACTATTTTTTTATTTGTTTGAACAAAACTTTCGTCCAAACTATACTCTCATACGCAAATTACTTGACTTTTCACTGAAATTTGCACTAATGATTTTTTAAGTTGATTATTTTGAATTTTGATTATTGTAATGCGTCTTTCCTTTTTAATGAAATCATGATTAATATAAATCTACTTTCACCTTCATTTGTTCAAAATTTATTTTTTGATTGGTTAAACTTAAATCTAATACTGAGAAAATTAAGTTGCATATTAACACTGTTGCATATTAAATACTAATTGCCAGATGAAATAATAATAATAATAATAAATTAACATAGTGTATATCTCGTCTGTATGAAAAAGTGTTAGTGTAAATAGCTTTAAAAATGCATCGAAATTTTCTTATTGAAGTACTTTTCAGCGTGAATGTGATTAATCAAGTGATCTTTGCAGCAAAATCTTTTAGCGGTGGAATTCCAAGTATGTACTTTTTTCTCCTACTTATCTTTCCTCTCCCATTTTTTTAAACGGAAGTTTAAAAGGAGAAATAATCAAAAACGTGAAATATCTTGATAATGTGTTTAAAGTTTTAAGTTACGGAAATTAAACGGACGTTTAAAAAGAGAAATAACCAAAAACGTGAAATATCTTGATAATGTGTGTGTTTAAAGTTTTATCATTTTAAATGCACCAATGACTTTTGACTCGCCCTGTATTTAGTATTTTCTTTTAATAAAATACAGATTACCATAAATCTAATTTCATCTTCATTTGTGCAAAAATTACTTTTTGATTGGTTAAATATAAACCTTCATCTGTGTATGGTGAAACGCAAACGAAGTAGTTACACTGTTGTACATTAAATAATGCCAGATAAGAATAAAAAAAATTACACAGTCTATATCTGGTTTGTATGAAGAAGATTTAGTTTAAAGAGCTCTAAAAATATTTCGAAACTCTCATTGAAATACTTCTCAGCGTGAATGTGATTAATCAAATGATCTTTTCTGCAAAATCTTTTAGCGATGAAATTTCAAGTATGTATTTTTTTCTTTCTCCTATTCATCTTTCCTCTTCATTTATTTTTAAACGGAAGTTTAAAAGGAAAAATAACCAGAAACGTGCAATATCTCGATAACGTTTTTAAATATCTATCATTTTAACAAGATATAAGGAAAGAAAGAAAGTACAACATAATATTCAGACATTATTTACCATACAAATATAAAACTATTAATAGTATTTGATGCTTGCCGTCGTCAGAACAAAATGTGTAGATTGTATGTGTAGTAGATTATTAAGGGTCGTTTTGGCAATGCCTTATTTTAAAGTAATAAATTCAGGGTGCATCAGAAAAATGTATACACTCATTGAACGATTATAACTCCAGTTTTTATTCACATATAATTAATATTTAAATAATCTACATAAAATGTATAACTTTTCCTCCTACCACAGATGTTCAAAATTATTAGCGTTCTGATCACTGCTTATAATGGTGGGCTATTGATTAACAAATTTCAACAAACATTTTATTTGGTGTTGTGGAGCATTCTTACTCAATTGCAGTTCCCGAACGTTGTCTATGAACATCTGTTCCTTTCAAATTGATCTTTTATCCGAAGAATTGTAAAAAGCATAGGTGGATCTGACTGAAACTCCTTGCGATATTGTTTTTGTACTTCTGCTAAATTTTTATGCTTACAATAGTAATTTAAAATAAATTTTCTGTTTTTAAAAGTTAATCGTGGTCCACTCATTATTTCCAATGAATTATACTTTGAAAAGAAAGAAAAATTAGAAAGTTATGACCCGTTAAACAGTGTATGCATATACATTTTTTCTGACGCACCCTATATTTCTTTTTGGATGAATTATAATTTTTTGTTGTGATGTTTATTTTTTGTTGTAATGTTTAATTTTTTTTAATATTTAGTTATTTTAAGTTATTTTAGGGGAAAAAACACACAATTTCTTCAAGATCATATTAGAAAGAATTTGAATAAAAATCAAGAAGTGGATACGTCAAGTTCAAATATGCTAATTGGTGATTGGTAGTGCTAAAATCCGACAAAGTGACTGCCGCCATATTAAAAGAGACATGATTTATGATTTTAGAAAGTAATACTTGATTCAGGATATTTTACAAAATATTTTATGTTTCTTTTGAATGCCAGACTTAACGGATCTGTCTATGGGTGGGCGGGGTCTGAGTATGTGTGGTAGAGAACCACAGGCTCCCCGGTAAAAGTTGTTCAAAACCAAACTATAAGCAATATGATTTACCTAACGAAATCGTAGCGGACCTACCTGACTATGTCGCTTTCAAATTTCGAATTTTTTCATCAAAAACTCTCTAAATACTCCATAATTATGGATTCCTAATAAACTGGAGTTCAACACGCCTGTAAATATTTTCTGTCATTTGCGTTTTTTGTCATATTATACACATAATACAAAAAAATATATTGTCCTGAAAAGTGCCTTTGTTTTTATTATGTGGTTTTCTCCACCTACTTTTACTTAAACTGCCCAACCAAGAGTTGTTTCGAATTGAACAATTGCTAAAAGTATTTTCCAACTTTAGTTTTCATCAATTTTCCTTTAATTTTTGTTGCATAACTAAACATTTTACATAACTAAAGCTATATTTTCTTAACTCTATCGTAATTTATCTAATTTATTATTGAATTGTCCAAGCAGAATCTTTATTTTCCCTTAAACATAACTTTTATAAATTTTCCCAAATTTTTACTATTTTCTACTTCAATTTTTATCAATTTTTTCAATTTTTACTTCATTTTTCAATTCTTATTTTAATATCCATAAAAAATATTTTAACTTCTATATGTAGCTTTAAAACAACAGCTATACTATTACTAATGACTCGTAAATAACAAGACAATTAATCCATAGATTGGGCTAAGTTGGATGCAACTAGGAAGCCCTTAATGCTGCTCCACTGTTCAGCACTAGAAACAATTCAATAATAATAATAATAATAATATAATAATAACCTAGTTTAAATTATGTTAAATTATGTCTGAAAAAACTGGATGTTACAGTTAAGTTTGTTAAAATGGAAGTTACAGTATTGTGGTCGTTATTAGAAACCATGCAGAAAAATCGCCATTATTAATAATTTAAAAACTACGCATGTGGTTGCTGTTTAATAAATAATACTTTGTCTTTAAAAACATATTGTTAAATTACATTTTGAAAGAACACATTCCGAATTAACAGATGGTATCGAGCACATTGCATATATATAACAAAGATGTTTTATAGATAATTCTTTATCTTTAAAAACACATTGCATTATTTTTTTATATCTTCATACAACAACTTTTGTGTTTCAGTACTAATTATACTGAAAAACCTGTAAAAGACTGAATCAGAAATACTGATAACTTTAAAGACTACATGCGTATTTTGCTGTTTCATAGATAATATTTTATCTTTAAAAACACATGATGAACGTCATGAAGTTTTCAGGTTTCTCTTATTCTGAAAAGAGTTTTTGAGAAAGAAGTTGACATTTACAAGCTTCTGTGTGGCATTTTCTTGGAAACCGCTTTTTTCTCCTTTTGACAGAAGCTAAAAATTATTCATTTTGACTTCATTAACTTTCTCGACAAGTAACTAAAGCATGCTGTTTTGCCAGAATAAAACAGGCGCACGTTATATCAATTCGTGTCGCTGCTGAGCCTTAGAATGTATTCTATTTAAATTCCTTTCACAAACTCGAAAAAGTAACGCAACGTTGGAAGTCATTAGAGAATTTTTCTCTTTGCTTTTAGTTATGCAGTTGGAATAAATATAAATAATTGTAAAAATAAAATGGTTTTTACTTCAGTTAAAACTAAGAGAATTGCAATAATGAAAACTAATTTCAGTGAAGTTAATGATGCTTTAAGCAGGTAATGTGAAAGGAGGTAAATACCTTAAAATTAAATATAAATTATTTTAGCCTTTTTTTTATCTTTTTGCATTAAAATTAGTTGATGTTCATAAAAAATGTTATGTTTATCATGCAAATTAATGGATATCATTTCGTTATCCAATAGGTTAAAATTAGTTAATGCTCATAAAAATATGTTATGTTTAGCATACAATTTAATGTGTATTATTTTGTTATCTAATAGATGTATTTATGAACTATCTATGTACAATTTAATAGGTGTCATTTCGTGATCTAATAGATTAAAATTAGTTGATTCTCATAAAAAATGTTATGTTTAGCATACAATTTAATGGATATCATTTCATTATCTAACAAATATTCCAAACACAACAAATATTCCTAAAGCACAATAAATATTTCTATTATTCATAATGCTGAATTACAATTATTACGCTTCCTAATAGACAAAGTAAAAAAAAAAAAAAAAATTATTAGTTGCTTTTTCTAAGCAGAAAATGTTTCAAATTCAAAATAACTTGCAAATTTTATTCACATGATATATAAAACAACAAACAGAAAAACCATGTTTCTGTTTCAACTATAATGCTTTTTCTGTTGAATAAATAGCAGTTAACTCACTAAACTTTAAATTTCATGTTTTATCCAATGTTTATTGGATTTCTTGCATATTTATGTTTGCACAAAGGTTAATGCAATTTTACATTCCGAAAAAAAAATGCAATCATTTTTCTAAAATAGAAATTTCGACTTGGTACAAGATATGTCTTTTTTTTTTTTTTTTTTTTTTTTTTTTTTTTTGTACAAACAATAATAATAAAAAAAGTTTGGTGTGTTTGATGGTTGGCGTTATGCCATGTTTTGAAAATCGAATAATTTTGAAGAAAAACATAAAAGTTGCACAAAACGTTAAAAAATCTTTCAAAACGAAACTTAAATAAATGCACAACTGTTCAAAAATGCAAAAGAAGAAAAATATCGCCTTTTTTAAAGGAAACATTCAATGTCGAGAAAATGCATTTGTGCGATAACATATTTAAAATTAGCGGATTATACGACTTTCTAGAGCAAAAGTTTAAATTTCTACACTTTAGGAAATGGTTGAAATGAAAGGATAGCGGTATGGCTCAACTAATGAGGGGGTTTGTTAGATGATGGAACGGAATGCATCCCACTTTTGCTTTTGAACTGAAACCTATTTCAAGATTGGCCGAATCAACCCAGTAATGTACACTTCCAGTGGAGGCTCGTAGGGAATTTCAATGGTTGTACTCCGTCCACCATAAAAAATGCGATTTTGTCGTATATTTCGTATATTTCGTGAAAAAAAAAAACAGTCTTACTTTTAAGTGTATAAAATTAATTATCTTTAAATAATCAGTATTAGTTATATGTTTATCTAATTAATTAAAATATTAAAAATATCATTAATTACCATTATTACCAAGTAACTTGCTTTAGTCAAACAGTATTTGATTGAAAAACTAAAGCATACAAATCAGCATATAAGTCGTACAGAAAAATAACTATCTAATCAGTTAATAGAAAGAAAAAAAAACGTTTATTGCTGAAAAACACATTCGTAAAAGACTATTGACAATAGTAATATCTTTAGCTCAAGTATTTTAAACTATGAAAAGTTTATGTCTAGCGAAAGTACGAGAAAGGTGAAAAGCTCCGTTCTGTTATTTAAAAATTAATCATTTCTCAGCAAAATAAAAATCACCAATTTTCCTTCAGAATCTAGGGTTAATGTATCCTAAAAAAAGCTGAGTTACGCTCCCTTATTCTTTGCATTATGGGCCAATCGCCAAGAGCCCATTTATTAGAAAAATTACAAAATTTTTAGCACCGGGAGAGCAGTTTTTTCGCCAAATTTGATACCCACATGACGTGTGAAAATACCATTCACTTGATGTGTATGAAATATTCTACTTGACACGCCAAATTGGACACTTACCTTTGTGACCAGCAGAAAGCAGCGGTCAGTCGATAAAATCATTTATGGCATCTGAAAGAAAAGCAGATGGTGTCAGTCGAAAAAGCGAGGATGAAAAAATTTAAAGGGTATTTCCATTACACTAAGTTTTCTCAGTAAATATATTTTTTAAAAATAGGTAGATTTTAAAATATATATTTATTATTCTTTTATGAACGAAAAATACTGGTGGAACCGTACACCAGTGGACGTAATAGGCCAGCTACCGATGTACACTTCAGTGATAAATACCATTTTTTCTTAGTAAGTGCCTCAACAAGTAGAACTGCAGATATTAATCCCAAAATGGAAATATAAAAAGCAGTTGCATAGTCCAAATGTCCAGCACATTTCTGAAACATATTTTACACTAATACGCAGTACCTTGTTGACTGGCCACGAGTATATACGTACTTAAATAGCCAATCATTATTGAAAGCGACATATTTTGAAACTTTGCACTGTCCAAAAGTGTTTAATATGTTGTGCAATATACGTTTCATGCATATTTCGCCTTTTAAAAACAAACATATTTTTGAAACATATTTTAGGCCAATACATAATATTTTGTTGACCGTTAACGACTATATTCGTAGTTAAGTAGACAATCGTCCTCGAAAAGGACGTATTTTGAATCATTGCGCAGTCCTATGTATTTGTAGGTCGTTCAATATCATTTTCAGGCATATTTGGACCTTTGAAAAACAAACATATTTTACACGAATACCTAATACCTTGATGACCGGTCACGAGTATATTCGTATTTAAATAGCCAATCTTCAATGAAAAGGACGTATTTTGAATCCTTGCACAGACCAAAAGGGATCGGTATGTTGTGGAATATCAGTTTCAAGAACATTTGGACCTTTAAAAAAATGTTTGTATATATATATATATATATATATATATATATATATATATATATATATATATATATATATATATATATATATATATATATAATTATAATATCTATGAATTTCAAAAAACATATCAAATTCTATTCTGCTTAAATCTCCAAAGAGATAATTAATGATATTGTGTATACAGAATACCACATAGCTAATAATTAACATGTGCAAACATAATATTACCATAGCTTGTGCTTCAATGGTAATTGGCCAAATTTTACTCATACCTAAAGAATATTGAAAAAAGAAATAGAGAGAAAGGGAAAAAAAATTATAAATTGGAGTTGCAATTAAGTAAATACAAATGGATTAATAAATTAAATATGAACCATATACATTGGAAAATTGGACCACATGAGAATTAAATATGAATTGGATATGGAAAAACACATGCACATGTGCTCATCAGCCTGGATGCACCCACATGTGTTTTAAATAATAATTCAGTGTTTCATAATTCTACTGGCATAATGCTAAGATCAGTAGAATCATCCAGGTACACTGAATTATTACCAGACAACAATTGGAAATATTAAAATTTGGAAATATTTAAATAGGAAATAAAAAACCAATTAAGAATATACAATATATTTCACTCACATCGATTATCCAAAAAACTGTAATTAACATCTCACGAAATTAACACGAGATAACAGTTTTGAAATAATAAAATTGGAAATATTAACGCGTAAAGTGTAGATAAAATATTTTACTCATAATAATTATACAGAATCCTTAAAATGTCACAACTTCTGCATAATATTCACATCCACATGGCAATGCATCATACATGTTGACTAAGTCGAGTTGAGAGAAATGATTTGAAAGACAAGTTGAGAGCACACTTTTTTTAAAACACAACCCCATCGATGACACCCAAACACAAAATGATTCAAAAACACTCAAAATAATTCTGGTTTTAATACACTTATAACAAAATTATATCCGTGAATATATATTACTCCATCCAATTTTAATTCCTGAAAGTAAAATTAATATACAATCAATAGCTCCCTCTATAGTTAAATTAAATATAATGTTATCAATATTATCTACAACTACCTGAAAGGTAAAGTGTCGCCATCTATTGGTATTATAATAATTCATAATTAATATTTAGTTAAATATCCACTTTATTAGTTACATACTCACTTCATTAGATTTAATTATATAAATAAACTTTAAAAAACAATACTAACTTGTAGTTTTACTTTAAATTCAAATAAAATATAATACTACTATATGAATAAATCTACACAGAATTAATTTAACTTGCACAGCATTTCAGATATTCTTAACCAGAATATATTATGTAAAAGAGATATTATTTTAATTCAAATTGTTTTTGCTGCCAGCTGTGTTAATCCACTGATATCATAGACATATTATTAAATAATTAATGTTTAATTTATACTACATTGTAAATATATTTTATATTTATAGATTAATTTAAATATCTAATTAAATAATTCATAAACAATTCAAAATATCTCAAAATTTATAATATTGATAATTAATAGTATTACTACTGTTTTTCAATCAAATTAATGCAATGCAGTAATTAAAATACTTGTTAAATTTAATTATTCATAGACAAAAATAAAAACTATATATATTTATATTTATATATATTGCAAATAGATATGTTTATGAGTTATAATCACCAATGTTATCATAGTATAATTTAATTTGTTATTGTATAAGTTAATTTATAAATGTATGAAAACTGCACATCAATAACACCTTAAACAGAGGTGATCGGCAACGCACAATCACAACTATACAAAGTATAAATAATGTTCAATCAAATATTAAATTTCCTAATATGTTATAATTGTAATTATGTATGTTATAATTGTAATTTTCTATATAAAGTGTATATAATGTTCAAACAAATATTAAATATTAAATTTCCTAATATGTTATAATTGTAATAATGTATGTTATAATTATTATTTTCTATATCTTTTGTTATATGTTATCGCACACTAAAACAATAATTTATTACATACCATGTTTATATTTAAATTATATAATAAGTGTTATTTAAAAGAGTTGATGATTGAATTTATCCTAAAAATTGGATATCCATATATTTTTGCTTGATCTCGAATATATCTAATATTTTTGTTTTTATTTATATCTGAGCATAAGTATTTTATACGATGTAGATAATTGATAATTATATTTTTATAAACAGATTTATGTAAACATGAAGCAAAATTGGTAAAAATATTTACTTTAAATGGGAAATCAAATCTCTTATCATAAATATCAAAAATTAATTTATAATTATTAGTAATATTAATTTTTAAATCAAGAAAGTTTATATTATTATTAATTAAATCATTTTCGCTTAATTTAAGCTGAGTAGGATAAAAATTGAGTGGTGATGTGCAATTTTTTTCATTGAAATAAAATATGATAATGTCATCAATATAGCGATAAAATACATAATCATTGTTCGGACTTATATTTCTTTCATAATAATATAAGTAAAGGTCAGAGAGAATACTAGATGCGGTTCCGCCCTGCGGAATTCCCTGGCATTGTTTATAGATAATATTGTCATATATAATGTAATTATTATGCAATGTAAAATTTAGTAAAGTTTTAAAAAAATTTACTGAAATATGTTCTTTTAATTTTAATTGAGATTTAAATTCTTTAAATAATATACACATTGTTTTATGTAAGTCTTTTATATCAATGTTATTAAATAAATCATTAAAATCCAATGTTTTTATGAATTTTACCGGATTGATATTATGTATTTTATTAATGAGTTGAAAACTATTTTTTAGGCAATGTTGGTTATTATGTTTTAACGTTATATCATATATCTGCTTTAAAATATTAAGTAGTAAATTGCTTGCATTTTTATTATATGTGTTACAACCGATGGTAACAGTGCGAAATTTAATAGGATTTTTATGAAATTTTGGAATTACAACAAGATAAGGGTAATTAAAATTATTACATTTGATTTTTAGTAATTTGTGATAATTTAATAATTTTCTGTTATTTATTTCAATATTTAATTTAGTTTTATTAAAAATATTACTTGTGTTGATTGCATTGTGAATTAACACTTTATAGTATTCTTTACAAATGATAGCATAATTATTTGGAGATTTATCTACATAAGTAATTATAAATTTGTTTTGTAATTCTGATAAATGTTTATATATGTTTTTAAAAACTGCATGTGTAATATGATGATAATTTTTTATAATTTCATTTTTTAATTTATCAATTACAGAAAATCTCCATTCACTGAAATATTCGATTGGTTTATTGTAATCAACAGCGATTTTATATATAAACAAATCAATATCTTGAATAAACTGCAATATTATGGATTTGATATTACACTTATATGGAAGACGAAATTTTGTGCCATTATGCATTAAGTTTTGTAAAATAGGTTGTTCTACAATATTAAGATCACCAGTAATGATATGACCATGTGTTGTATTTATATACTTTTGATATTTTGGGTCATTACAATAACATGGGTAATTCTTTGAAGAGACCAAATTTTTTGCAAAAGAATTGTAATTAAAAATTTTACGTCCAAGTGTGCGATTATATTTATATGTCTTGTGAATGGTAAAATTTTTTATTGGAAAATTATTATTAATGTTGTTTATTATATTGTGTAAATTTATATTATTAAATACATGATTGGAAAAATTTATAATTAATTGTGTATTATTAGTTTTATATTTAGGTTTATTAGAAAGACTTGTATTTAATAGGTTTGCTCTATAATGTAGAATATCATAAAAGATATCACAAAAATGTGGAGAATATTGATTCTTTTTAAATACCTTGAAATATTGGTTTATATATTTCTTTTTTATACTAAAAACATGTTTTCTTATAGCAAGCCAACAATAATCATTACAAAATTGTGCCTCAAGATTATCAAGCTCCTGTTGAATCACAATATCATCAGTGTATTTTTTGTTATTATGTTTACCTCTACCAGATGTTGAAGTTTTTTTTAAGTTTGAAAAATTTAATCCAGAATAAAGATTTTTATAATTTTCATATTTAGTTAAATCTGAAAATACAGGATGTGATTTTTTGTATACTAATTGATTTAATCCATAAGGATATGTAGTATTAAAATGTCGTATATATTTAGATTCTAGAAAAAGTCGTTCAGTAAAATTTTTTTGTATTTTAAGTATTTTAATAGTAATATTTTTAAAATCATGATTTTTGAAATGAGTATATTCAATATTATTTGAAATATTATATTTGAAATATTTATAGATATTTGAAGCATATTTTAAGCAAAAACATATTACTTTCATGACCTGTCACAAGTATATTCGTATATAAATAGCCATCGTCAATGAAATAGACGCATTTTAAATCCTTGGACATTCCAAAAGTGTTTGGTATGCTAGGCCATATATTTTTAAGGCATATTTCGTCCATTAAAAAAACATATTTTAGGGCACTACCCAATACCTTGTTAGCCGGTCATGAATATATTCATATTTAAATAGCCAGTCGCCAATGAGAATGAGTTATTTTGAATCCTTACACAATACAAATATGTTTGGCAGGTTGTGCAGTCTCTGTTTCAGGCATATTTGGGCCTTTAAAATAAAACAAATATACTTTGAAATATTTTTTAGACTATTACCTAATATTTTGTTGAACAGTCACTACTTTCTTGCCGATTTAAACACTATTTTAAATAGGTAAGCGTCAATGAAAAGTGCCTATATTGAATCCTTACTTCACCTACGTAATTTTTATAGAATAAAGTATTACTGCACTTTTATCAGAAATAATATGTGTATACATTTTATAATTAACCATATTTTGTTAATTTACAATAAGATTTATGTTAAATTTATACATTGTAAAATATTTTTTGATGTAACTTGAAAAATAATCTAAGTAAAGAAATGTTCGAAAGCTTTTCAGAAGAAAACGAGACTTATACTGTTCCAAAGCCGAATTTTATAGAAAATTGCCGGTCAATAACTAGTTTAAAACAATTGGAGACGATATTCTACCTATTTTACATTATTAAATCTATTGTCTTAATGCGTACATCATAATAAACAAATATTATATGGGCAGTGGGGACCGTGTAAAAAGTAGAACGATGCGAAGTATAGATATATATAAATATAAATCTAATATTTACGTCTCACATAAAAAAATTACCAAGTTTCATTGTTCTCAAAAAGCGAAAAATAATTAATTTTATGCACTATTCAAATAAAAATAACCTTTTAAGTAAGTCGAAATCTTTTGTCAACTATACAGAAATTTGTTAAATTTCATTTTCATGTGCAAAAGAATTTGTTTTTGAATACCACCTTATCCAGTTTTAGTATTTCGATTTAAGTCCTGTTTTTTTTCTTAATGAAAAAATATTTTCAATATTTCTGCCGTAAATAATCTACCAGCACACATTGTCGAAATTTCGGCAAACATACACTAAGAAAAGATTATGGAACACACTTGCATCACTCTGGGAAATATCTCCTTAATCCGATACCAATCAATTTCTATTAGTAAGAAAGAACTTTTCACGATGTATAAGAATTATACAAATATAGGGAACTGCCTCCAAATGAATAATAATAATAAAAAAAAAACGGAATAGCGTAATGGTGTATTATAAAGCAAAAACCAAATTACTAGAAAATATGACGATAATGCAAAACGATTTATATCATTAGATGTAACCTCAGAATGTGACATGAATATATAAAAAGTAAATCAACAGCAATTATTTTATTTGTTATTTAGTTATAATCGAAAGCAATTGTTTTCAGAAATTTTGTTAACATGTCAAAATTTATATCGGAAAAATTAATTAAAATGTTATTTTAGCAACATTGGCAGTGTTAAATCGGTTTAAATTGTAAATCAATTAGAATTTTCTTTCTTTTTCTGCCCGAAAAGGACTTCTAGGACTAGGAACCAAGTCTGTATAGCATAGATGTTCCATAAAACAACACGAAATCGTTGTACAACAATACAGAAAACTCATATATCTTAAATTGTAGCCTTCGTGTGCAAAGAACTCACTTTGTTCTATCTAGTGTTTTATTTCGTATCAAGTGCAATTTTTCTGAACTTAACGAAAAAAGAAAAAAACATTCTCAATATTTCTTCTATAAATAATCCACCAGCACACATTGGCGAAATTTCAGCAAACACGCACTAAGAAAAAATTATGGAGTGCACTTGCACCACTTTCAGAAATATCTTCTTAATCCGACATCAATCAGTTCCTATCAGTAAGAAAGTGCATATCTCGACGTATAAGAATTATACAAACAAATGTAACTGCCTCCAAACGAATTGATGAAAAAATAATAACTTAATGGTGTTTTATAATTAAAAAACAGAATTACTATAAAATATGACGATATTGAAAATGTTTTATATCATATGAGAACATCAGAATGTGACATCAATATATAAAAAGTTAATCAACAGCTTTTTTTTTATTTGCTATTTTGTTATAATTAAAAGCAATTGTTTTTAAAAATATATTAATTTGTTAAAATTTACACCGGAAAAATTAACCAAAATGCTATTTTAGCAACATTGGCAATATTAAAAAGGTTTAAAGCTGCAATTTTGACCCTAAATGTTGTAAATGTGCTGGCCCCCACCTCACCGAAAAATGCCCATCTCCTGGTAGGATTACCCCTACTTGCTCAAATTGCGGTTCTGTGCACCCGGCTTCATATAGCGGTTGTATTCTGGTAGCTGAGTTTTACAAACTAAGTATCCCATTGAACATATCACCTGTTCACCTGTTCAAAGTTTTAAAGTGTTAATCAATTACAATTATTTTATAAAACCACACGAAATCATTGTACAACAATACAGAAAACTCATAAATATCAAATTGTAGCCTACGTGTGCAAAGAATTCATTTCCGCATGTCTAGTTTTATTATTTCGAATCAAGTGCAGATTTTCTGAACTTAACGAAAAAACATTTTCAATATTTCTGCTATAAATAATCCAGCACCAGCACACATTGTCGAAATTTCCGCAAACACACACTAAAAAAAGATTATGGAGCGCACTTGCGCCACTTTCATAAATATCTTCTTAATCCGACATTAATCAATTCCTATCAGTAAGAAAGTGCATTTCTCGACGTATAAGAATTATACAAATAAATGGAACTGCCTCCAAACGAATTGAAAAAGGAAGTTTCTTGATGGTGTATTATAATACAAAAACAGAATTACTATAAGATATGAAGCTATTGAAAATGTTTTATATCATATGATGTAACCTGAGAATGGGACATCAATATACAAAAGTAAATCGAAAGTAATTTTTGTTGTTGTTGTTGTTGTTGTTAATCAAAAGCAATTCTTTTCAGAAATCTATTAATTTGTTAAAATTTATACCGGAAAATTTAATTAAAATGTTATTTTAGTAACATTGGCAGTATTAAATAGGTTTAAAGAATTAATAAATTACAATTATCTTATAAAACAATACGAAATCATTTTACAACAGTACAGTAAACTCGTAAATATTAAATTGTAGCCTTCATGTGAAAGAATTCATTTCGCTCTATCTAGTGCTTTATTTCGAATCAAGTGCAGCTTTTCTGAACTTAACGGAGAAAAAACATTTTCAATATTTCTGCTATAAATAATCCACCAGCACACATTGTCGAAATTTCAGCAAACACACACTAAGAAAAGATTATGGAACGCACTTGCGCCACTTTCAGAAATATCTTCTTAATCCGGCATCAATCAATTCCTATCACTAAGAAAGTGCATTTCTCGACGTATAAGAATTATACAAATAAATGGAACTGCCTCCAAACGAATTGAAAAAGGAAGTTTCTTGATGGTGTATTATAATACAAAAACAGAATTACTATAAGATATGAAGCTATTGAAAATGTTTTATATCATATGATGTAACCTGAGAATGGGACATCAATATACAAAAGTAAATCGAAAGTAATTTTTGTTGTTGTTGTTGTTGTTGTTAATCAAAAGCAATTCTTTTCAGAAATTTATTAATTTGTTAAAATTTATACCGGAAAATTTAATTAAAATGTTATTTTAGTAACATTGGCAGTATTAAATAGGTTTAAAGAATTAATCAATTACAATTATCTTATAAAACAATACGAAATCATTTTACAACAGTATAGTAAACTCGTAAATATTAAATTGTAGCCTTCATGTGAAAGAATTCATTTCGCTCTATCTAGTGCTTTATTTCGAATCAAGTGCAGCTTTTCTGAACTTAACGGAGAAAAAACATTTTCAACATTTCTGCTATAAATAATCCACCAGCACACGTTGTCGAAATTTCAGCAAACACACACTAAGAAAAGATTATGGAACGCACTTGCGCCACTTTCAGAAATATCTTCTTAATCCGGCATCAATCAATTCCTATCAGTAAGAAAGTGCATTTCTCGACGTATAAGAATTATACAAATAAATGGAACTGCCTCCAAACGAATTGAAAAAGGAAGTTTCTTGATGGTGTATTATAATACAAAAACAGAATTACTATAAGATATGAAGCTATTGAAAATGTTTTATATCATATGATGTAACCTGAGAATGGGACATCAATATACAAAAGTAAATCGAAAGTAATTTTTGTTGTTGTTGTTGTTGTTGTTAATCAAAAGCAATTCTTTTCAGAAATCTATTAATTTGTTAAAATTTATACCGGAAAATTTAATTAAAATGTTATTTTAGTAACATTGGCAGTATTAAATAGGTTTAAAGAATTAATCAATTACAATTATCTTATAAAACAATACGAAATCATTTTACAACAGTACAGTAAACTCGTAAATATTAAATTGTAGCCTTCATGTGAAAGAATTCATTTCGCTCTATCTAGTGCTTTATTTCGAATCAAGTGCAGCTTTTCTGAACTTAACGGAGAAAAAACATTTTCAATATTTCTGCTATAAATAATCCACCAGCACACATTGTCGAAATTTCAGCAAACACACACTAAGAAAAGATTATGGAGCGCACTTGCGCCACTTTCAGAAATATCTTCTTAATCCGACATCAATCACTTCCTATCAGTAAGAAAGTGCATTTCTCGACATATAAGAATTATACAAATAAATGGAACTGCCTCCAAACGAATTGAAAAAGGAAATAACTTGATGCTGTATGGAAATATGAAAAAATAAAATAAAAATAAAACAGCCAGCCGCTTTATTTTTGTGTCATGATTTGATGCAGTCATCTATTAAAGTTTCTCCATTTTTCCGTCTTATAACCCGAAAAAAGGCAATAGAATAGAACGGGGGAAAATGATCTGCAGCTTTTCATTTTCTGTGAGCCTTTCGATTTTTTTTATGTTGTTAATAACATGAAAAAAAACATATTCCTATTATTTTATGTTTACATCACAAATGGATATGGATACGATTGAATTAATAGAAAAAGAAACTGTCTTTTTGCTTGAATAGAATTCGAGAGAAATAATAAATAGCTATCTTTAAGTAAAAAAAGTATCCTTTACTTAAGGTCATTCTTTGTGAGGGTTTTTCAATATGGAAAAGAATTATTTGACTAAGATTGCAATACCGTTGTTCTTCAATTATAGAACTGTAAATAGTAAGTCTTAATAAGCATGATGAAAGAGCTTGTCTTTTTGAGACTATTGTAATATATTCACAAATTATATTTCTTTATATTCATAAAATATAATGAGCTGAACAATAGCCTTAAAAAATTGTAATAAGGAATACTTTATCAATGATAACACAAAACTGGTTTTATCATATAATTCCCATGCGGAATAAAACAAGAAATCGTGCAGCCAAAAATCCTATGGGAAATACCTTGAAAAATTTACAAATGACTTCTGATTATCAGAACGGTCAAAGAACTTTTAATCCGATAATAATTCTACTGAAAATAATTAAACTATGTGCATGAAATGTAGCAAAGAAAGTATTAAAAATATTACATATAGATTACAAGAATATTAATAAGAAGTATAAAAATTTATGAAATCTGTTAGTTATTTACAGTAAATTCAATAATTATTTATTAATATAGTTTTCACTTTACCTATATATTAAGAAAAAAAGCTTAACAAATTTTCGGAAGATCTTGCATAAAAATTCCGTCTTGAAAATAAAATAATGAAATTCCTTATGCATTAGTGAAATTTCAACGAAATGAAATTATCTTATTTCACAAAAATGATTCTGTGAATTATAAAACTGATAAAAAAAATATTAAATTGGTAGAAAACGACATTAATAGCTTGAAAACATTTTTATTATATTTGATTTTATTGATAAACAAATTATTAATACTAACGGATTTCAATTAATTTAGATTTAAATTAAAATAAATAGATTTTTCTTTTTTCTTATATAGTTAGAATATTGGCAAAAATGTATGGAAAACATATCAAAGCAAATTTACTTTGCAATTTATTTTGTCTTAAAAATTCTGAAACTGATGTATGGTTACTGGGCATGCATACATCAAATGATTATTAGAAAAACAAGGTAGGGAAGTCAAAATTCACAGTGTTCATACACTATCCTTTAGATAATCTAGTAACATGAAAAAAGTGATTAAAACATAAGTATACATAATATTTTACATAATAATGCATACATTATTTTACACCAATAACTTTACTGTTTGTTCATCTAAAACTAACATCGCCATATATATAAAACTTAAAATATATTGAAAATATAATAGTTAATAAGGCTATATATTTATCTAATGAGTCTTCCAGGTAATACATGTGTAATTTTTATCTAGTCTAATACATATGTAGTACAATATGGTAAAAGGGAAAACGATTATAACGGAATCCTGTGTTAAAAAGAAAATTTTCGATATTCCTATAGGTAGATTGCCAGACAATCATATCTCCTCAGAAGGAAACCTGTTTAAAACAAAACCTTTTTTCCGATCACTTGCGATTTCATCTTAACAGGTTCCACTGTGTAAACAAGATAATATTTCCTTCCTTTCAGCGATTATAACATTATCAATTAATTCAGACTTTGAAATTTAGAGCTTATCATAATTATTTCTACATTTTTCTCTAGAATTTATTTAATAGTCTATTTTAATACTTGGAATGTTTTCCATAGAAAATTTCACACGACTTTCATTCATAAGATTTCCAATTTTAATTGCTTAAAATGCGTATGTGAATACGCAGTGCATAGTGAAAAATATCCCAGCTGGGACTCGATCCCGGGTCATCAGTATAGATCACTATACTGATGACCCGGGTTCGAATCCCTGCTTGGATACTTTTTCACTATGTTGGCTTTATGCCTTTTAAGCAATTAAAATTTGAAATATTATTCGATAGTTTTCTAAATTTAAAATATGCAAATTATCCTGTTTTATTGTATTTTTAATTCCAATTACTTCTAAGTAAGTTATTTCAAATATTTTTTATATATTAGTATATATAGGATTTAAAACCTTCACAGTAGTATAATACTTAAAATCTTGCCGTATTTCATCTATTTAAGGTAAAACACACCTTGAAAACCTCCTTAATTAATTTCATTCTCCATGTCATACTTTCACAGTTCCTTTTTTGATAAATCACCTATTTCTTTAGGATATATGACATTTTGCATATAACTTCAATATTTATTTTTTCTCAATTGCTTCTAGAACTTTCTCCATTCCTTGCGTGTCTTATGTACATGGAGAAATCGGAATTGCCGTATAACCTGAAAGTACAGAACATTTTTTCTAATTGCAGAAATAGTAGACTTTTGATTATAAGATACCCATGTAACTATGGATAAGAGATTGGAAGATATTGGTTAACATAGTATATAGCACAGTTGAATGTTCGATACTCCAGAGTATATTGTATTTTAAATACCTTCTGGATACATTATACCATCATTCACAGTAGTATAATACTCAAGCTGTTCCCAAATCCAAACTGGCTATTTTATGACACATTCACGAAGTTATTCTTTTTTTTTTCGGAAATGCACGGCATTGTCATGTGTTCTTATGCAGAAACAAAGAAATCTAATAGTATGGAGAAGAATTTTGAATGCAGTAGTTGAAAATAAAATGGAATCCAGCATATATATTAGATTTCTGATAACAGAAGCATGAGGGACTGTGAAGAGTACAATAAGATGCATTGTCATAAGCAAGAACTCAGTATTCTCATCCTGAAGATGTTAAAATATACAGCATTGAAGAGAAGTAAAAAGTCCATGGAAATTCTTTTTATTGCAAAAGACATAACGATGAAAACGAGGGGTGGCCTCCGTAGCTTAAATTAATAATTAGATCCTTCTAGCTTGGAAGTCAGAGATGATCTGATCTTTTTCATTAAGTTACAATGCCAACATAAAAATGCCGAATCAAGCCAATGGCGAGGAGTTATTTACAACCATTTGAGAGTCTGCAATGCTAATTTCCAACAGTAGACATGCCAAGGGAACACATAATTGGCAGGCTAGCAAAAATAAGTGAAAAGGAACGGGAACCCAGTCACCATCTGAAAAATGCATGGGAACTGCGGTTTTGATAGGAGTAAACTGTATATACAATTATTATTAAGTCCGGAACCAGCAGATGGAAACTTAGATAGATATGCATTTGTTGTATTCTGAACAAAGCGTAAAGGATAATAGAAATATCTGCTTCCAGATCTTAAAAAAAAAAAAAAAAAAAAAAAAAAAAAAAAGAGATGATTGCAAGCTTATAAACAAAGTAAGATATCTTTAACGGGTATGAAATTAACATTATGATAAAAGGAAAGCTTTTTAAATAAAGTATTTAATGCGCAGACGAAGAATTAATTTAGAGAATAATTTAGCCCATAATATTTTAATATTTAAGAAGGGGAAAGTTAAATATTTAATAAAATAATCCTAAGCATATATGAGCAACGCTATAAATAGCATTTTCTGTTATTTGATAAAAGAAAAATTTGATAAAGGGTTTTTTTTTAAGTACTGCCAAAGTATAAAAAAAAATAATAAATAAACAAACAAACAAAAAACAACACTCGATTTCAAATCACTTCAATAGTCTTACCTGCTAATTTCATTATTTTATGTATTACGTTTTCACGAGGCTAACGAAAAAGAAAGGCTACCGCGGTGCTTTACGCGTATCTTTTTTACAGACCGCGGGAGCCACGTTATGCTCGAATGCACCAATGCAGGTGTACGAAAAGAGCATCACGTCACTCCAGCGGTCTGTAAAAAAAGGTAAGTGGAACGCACCGCGGTAGCCTGTCTTTTTCGTTAGCCTTGCGTTTTCACCATAAAAGCGTCAGAAAGTCTTGTCGTGTTGAGCGGGATAAAATATACGAGGTATATCCACAAAGTAAGTTCCGTTTCTATTTCTATCCGCAGCAGCGCTGTGATCGCAGTTCCTAGCATGCGCGGCAGTTACTCTAACTGAAGGAGAAGAAATGTATGCCATTCATTTTCAGATCGCTGCTGCCGACGTGTTATTCGTAGTGCTAATGTCAGCCTTAATTGAAAATACCGCCGCTTGTGAAATCAGATCTGTGATTCGTTTTCTCAATGCAAAGAAAGGTAAAGCAAGTGAAATTTATCGGCACATCTGCGAGGTTTACGGACAAAATGCTATGAGTGATTCAATGGTTAGAAGATGGGCCAGACAGTTTAATGAAGGACGTGATCAAGTGCACGATAAAGAGCGAAGTGGACGCTCGTCTTTGGTTACTGATGAACTGGTTCACGCAATTGAAGAGAAGGTTAAGCAAAACCGTAAGTTTACAATTAGTGCTCTTGCAGCACTTCACCGATTATGACGAGCTGAAAGAACATGTAACCACATGGTTGAAAACACAGGCGGCAACCTTCTATGAAGAAGGCATACAAAACCTTGTGGCACGCTAAGACAAGTGCCTGCAAAATTTCGAAAGCTATGTAGAATAGTAGTTTCACAGTTGTAGATTTTTGTACAATAAATATTTTTTTTTGTATCTGTACACGTTTTTTTTTTATATAACCAAACGGAACTTACTTTGTGGATATACCTTGTATTTTTGAGAACCGCTTCAAAATAAAATTTAAAGTTTGCTAGTGTTCACCTATTTAAAATAAAAATCATCGTTATAAGATGTAATAATACAATTTTCTAGAGTTGATCAATTTAAAGTAAAAACCACAGTATAACATTCTACATCACACTTTAAACTTTGGAATAGTTCATCTATTTAAGATAAAAACGACCTTGATTAGTCTTTCATTCGTAATTATTTTCCTTGGCAAATTACCTATTTCTTCAGGATATGTGACTAATTTAACTTTAATATTTATTTTTTTTCTCTAAATGATTCTATGTCTTTCTGAAATCCTTACGTGCCTTTTATCTTAATTTCCGAAGTTAATTTTTGCTGACCAAAGCGGCCTTTCTTTTCTTTTGCCTCTGGGTTAAAGGAACTACCGGGAAAAAATACAGAAATGATCAGGGTCGAAAATAAAGGGTTGCATTGGGAAAGTAAATCTCACGTACTATCTAGAGAAAACAGCAATTTTATATAAGTTGCAAGAAACAGCGCTTTCTTTCGTCCTTTGTTTGCACATTCTTAGATCAAGATAAATTTTTTATACAAACACACTACTGACGCAAATGAATAAAGGACAAAAGAACAGACATTCTTTTTTTTTTCTTTTCCCTAAAGAGATTCGAAACAAACGTTAAATCTATAAGAATGTATTCTTTTTTTTTTTTTTTTTTTTATGTTTCTAAATGTGTGAAGGTCATTTTCAAGTGAAAGTGAATATTTATGTGTTATCTGCATATCACTTAAATAGGTCATGCGATTTCTAAAATTGAAAAAGAATGAAAATTATAATTGTAATTTTTGACGCGTCATACTTTGGAAAGCACATACTTTATATCAACCTCTGCTTTTTTACCGTACTTAAAAATAAAGTGTTAGATATCTTTATTGACAATAAAAATAAAACAAATAGTGAAGAAGATGAAAAATATATTTGTTTGAGAGTTATAAATGATAATAATAATATGAAAGACGGAGTTTATAATAACCTCTGCTTTTTAACTCTAAAATAAAGTATGTTTTATAATTAGATATCTTTATTGACAGTGAAAGAAAATAAATAGTTTAGAAGATAAAAAATACTTTATTTGAGAATTATAAATGATTAGCAATACCATGTTGATTAATAATGATGTGAAAGCATTGAGCGTATGATAACTCAAAATATATTAAATTCAAGAGAAAAAATTTCTTTATCTATATATTTTAGACGCTCTAGCACAACATGTCGCTAAATTTGTATATATGTTAGCAATATTTATATTCTTAAAATAAAGTTGAATGAATTGACTATTTATTGAAAAACTTTGTCGAGTTTATCCATGTATAAAAATTTTTGTGGAGAAGCAACATAAAATTTGCTTTAGTCTTAAAAGTACTTAACCTGAAATCTTGTGTGTAATTTATAATATTGCAAAAGTATGAAGAAGTTGAATAAATATATCAATCAGAAAAAGTTTAAATAAAAGCACACTAGCACCCGTCAAGATTTGACAGAGAACAACTTAAAAGTTTCATTGAAAAAATGATTGAAATTTTATTTAGTTGATTTTAAATTAATTAAGTATTAAAAACTCGAAGAATTGTTATACAGTTCAAGCTATTCATATACATATAAGGCGATAGATGGCGCTGTCAGTCCAAGATACTCAATTAATGAAGTGGAAGAATTTGAAAGTAGGAGTTTAACTAAAAGTATTAATTGAATCAGCAGGGCATTTATTTTTACTTGCTACAATCTCTCTCTCGCTCTTTTTTTAAGTATCAATATTTAGTATTTGGTAATTTTTTTAAATTACGCGACGCTTAAAATTTTTCATTAAGTTTATTTTTATCAGCCGGACAAAAAACCATAAACTTAAAATTTGCTGTCGGCTGCTAACGATTTATAATATATATTTTTTAATTACTTGAATTTTATTTTACATTTTACTACATTATTTATATAGTAAACCGTGATATCAAGCTGATTTCTTTTATAGTTCTTATATTAATATTTTGTCTTTCTCTTCTCTCTTTTCTGTTTATTCTTTTTACGAAAAACAATCACACACTTTTCTTAGTATATAAATATAGCTTCTTGATATATTTATATACTATATTATAGTATATAATAGCCATAAAAAGTATAGATAAAAGTTTAGATCAATTTATTTTATCGATAACTACTTGAAAAAATCTTTTAATTTAAATATTTTTAATATAAAATTAGTAATTTAAAAATATATATTGTCGGCTGTTAAATTTTACTTAATTATAAAGCATTCACATTTAAAACAGAAAAAGAAATCATTCTATCCGGAGTGGTGATCGAACCGACAATCTCACTGTTGAAACACAACGTGTTAGACCACTCAGCCACGTCGACCTCGTTCTGAGTTACTCTAAAACTAAATACGTCCTAGATTTAATCTCACGCATGCGCATAAACGTCGAATTCGCACTGAAAATTAAGATATTTACTTGTGGCTTTAATATCTATGATTTTGAGATAACTCCCTTTAAATATAGCTTTTCCATGTCTATTTGTATTCAAAATATTGAATATTCTAAGTATTTAACAGTCGTGACCTTTTAATGTATGGGAAATAAGACATCTCGAATATTTTTGTAAAAAAATAAAAAGTTATAAAGTTCTTTAAAAAATCTATTCTATTTATGGCACATGCATAATTAACGAAATTCATTTATTATACATAAATAAAAAAATATATTTCGAAACCTATTTTTATTAAATAAAAATATCTTATAAAAAAAAAGATAATTAAGTTTTATCTTAAATGTCAATTTTACAGTATATTGAACAAGCTAAGTGAAAAACCAATGTGCCTCATAATAAGATAAAAGAAAGGGATAATTCAAGTTAAAATATAATTACGGGAAAAGTCTCTTATAACTTTTATGATACATTTCATTGCCTTCGTCTGTTAAATTTTCAATTTTTTTCTATTTATACGAAAAGAAAAGTCGAAAAAAAAAATTTAACATAAAAGAAGATAGTATCTAGCTTTTTTTTTTTTCCGAAGCAGAGATCTATTTTCCGTTAAAAAATGTAGGACTTTTCACCGATCCCCGTAAATTGATTTCGATACTATGCAAGAAGAAAAAAGTTTAAGAAAAGAAAAAGCAACTCGAATTTTTATACATTTTACTTAAAGTTGGAATAAAAATTACCATGTAATCATTTTAACACTATTAAAAGTTGTGTAATAAAAATATTGTACAGAAATGCGACTATCTATGTAGATTAATTATTTTTCCGAAAGTTTTCATTAAATAATTAAAATCATTTTTTTTTTCTGAAGTAAACAAAAACTAGGTACTTTTTCGTTTCTGTTTCATGAAATAAACTGGTCGGATATTTATTTTTTATATTTTCTCAGTACCCCTTTTCTTAAAAAAAAAATATTTTATTAATTTTTTTTTATGCATACAAAACATTGTAAAATAAAGTACAGATATTCAAAATAAATAAACAGATATACAGATAATTTTTGGTTTAAAAAGAGAGATAGTTCTTCTTCAGTGCAAAATCAAAATACTTCTTTACGTTTGTTAGCTTCATATTAGACTTTTACGTGTGTTGCATCATTTACATCATTATTTCTTTACTTTGGTGACTAAAAATTTTACTAATTATTTCCCCCATTCAAACTTTGATTCATTAGTGCGAACAAATATTGTGCAGTTTCATTTTGAACGATTTTAAATATATATATATATATTTATTTATTTATCCTTTCTTTCAGATTCACTAATTCAATGAACAAAGAAAAAAGTTTAGGAAATCTCCTCCCCCCTTCCGAAATCAGTGTTTTTTAATCTAGTCATGGCCGTGGTATGCTTATTTGCATGCCCCAACCAAGTCATCCCTCCCTAGTTACCACCGCCCAAAACGAAATCTTGACTACGCACAAAGAACCTAGATTTTCATTGAACAACCCTGGGTTTTCATTAATTGTTTTTTTTTTTTTTTTTTTTTTTTTTTTTTTTGCACTAATACGTTGTATCATATTAGTATCCAAGCCATAAAAGAACGAATAAAATTACCTATCTCCATAAATAGATAAAATTCTTTTATCACTCTTTTTTTTATTATTTTCAAGATAAATGTGTAAGGGATTTCAACAGGTTGCATTTTTGCTTCTGGTGTAACAAAAGTCCTTGTGAAATAAATGTAGTCAGTTATTTAATAAAAAAAAATAATAAAAATAAAAAAGAATAAAAACCTACTTGCCTTTTCTTCTTTGTTTTAGGAAACAAACATTATTAATATTATTATTATTGAAAATTATTTGATTTAATTTGTGACGCATACAAAACACTGTAAAATAAAACACAAATGTTCAAAATAAATATGGCACAGGGGTATTTTGTAGTTTAAAAATATATTTCTTGTTCAGCGAAAAATGAAACTAATTATTTTCGTTTAGTGCCTTGCTTCATATTAGCACTTTTACGTCATTTACATCATTTACATCTTTATTTCTTTACTTGGGTGACCAAGAATTTCATTATCATTATTTTTTTTTCATTCATCCAAACAGAGACAGTGTGAATTCGAACAAGCTTTCTGCAGTTTCATTTTGAATGATCTTAAATAATTATGTATTGCAACACTTCTTACGGATTCGTCAATTCAATGAACCTGGAAATGGGGTCTTAGGAAGCTCCCCTCTCCCAAAATCAGTCTTTCCTTTATTATTTATTTAATCATGGCCATAGTTTGTCTATTGCCATAGACCCACGTAAAGTCATCGCTACCCAGTCCCCTGCCGAAACGAAATACTAGCTACGCCATAGGACACAGATTTTTATTGAACAACCCTAGGCTTTCATTAAACATTATTCTTTGTCTCGCTAATACTTCATTCCATATTATCATCACAAACAAAGAAGAAAGAAAGAAAGAAAGGAAGGAAAAATGAAAGAAAGGAAGGAAAAAAAGAAAGAAAGGAAGGAAGAAAGAAAGATAGAAAAGCAAAAGAAACAAATTAGTTATTTACATAAACATAATTTATCACTTTCTAAAAATAATAATAATAATAATAATAAATATGCAAGGAAGTTGAACAGACTGAATTTTTCCTCCTGGTGCACCAATAATTCCTCCGTCCTTGAAACTTTTTCGCAGATGTTGTTCACCGAAATAATGTATAATTAAAAAAAAAAAAAAAAAAAAAAAAAAAATCTATTTTTTAAAATAATTTTAAATGGCTCATTTGACAAGTATAACATTTAACCTGATCTAAATCCGCGGTTGCTAATTTTTCGGGCATTACCGAACATTTTAGTTATAATTATAAATCCCTCTGGATAGTAACAAGACTTTTTAAAATATACAATATTTTTGTACATTATTAGGGAATTTCTATTTTATTTAGTAATATGAAATGCCCCTTTTTAAATATAACAAAATTATATTATAAGTGTCTTTTGAATTATAAGAAAATTGCAAATAAATAACGAATATCATCAAATGACATAATTATTAATGTCTACGATAATTTGAAATTTCGAAACTATGCATTTAAGAATTTCATAAATATAAAAAAAAATTTGTACGCCACCAAACTTTTCTTGTGGACCATACGATAGCGAGCGCTGGTCAATAGCATTTCATAAACATGATGACATAAGTCTGACGATTATGCACAATAATGTCATATATACTTATGAAAAATAAATCCAGATATAAATATCTTGATTTTTTGCCAGATATATAAAATGAAATAAAATGAGCCCTTGTACCATAACAAGAATTATGCTATATCTTCAATTATGAAAGTGTCATCAATATAAAGAAAACACTTTTTTTCAAGCATATTGTCAATATGATATATATTAATTACATTTTGTAAAAAAATACTCTTCTGGAAAAGTAATAATTACATAAATAAATGAAACTATCACAATATGAACGGAAAAGGAAAATAACTTCATGGCTTATAGTAAACGAGAAGAAAATAATGAGAAAAATCTAGCTTTATTTTTCTGTCATATTTTGATTCAGCCATCTATTAAGTTTTTTTTTTTCTTTTTTGCCGATCTTATTACAAAAAAGACAAAAGATTTGAAAGGTAGAAAAATCTGAAGAAAATTCCCTGGCTTTTCATTTTTTCTGAAAGTTTATATTTTCTTTTGTTAATAATATGAAGCAAAAAATACAGTTTTCCATTATTTTCATTATTACACGAAATGGATATGGATAGATTGGATTAAGAAACAGGAAATAATATTTTAGAATGAATATCCTTAGAATGAAATAAATGCAGTTAACTTGTTACATAAAAAGCGACTTTTTATTAAAGAAATTCTTGATGCTTATTTCAAGATACGGACATAGTCTGTTTCTCATTCCTTTTGGATTTATTTTTACTTAATATTGTTTATGAAAAAAAAGAAATCGATTTCTGTTGGAGACACAAACAGATTTCGAATATATATTTTTTATTTTATTGTCTTTGAAGATTTTATTTCAAGATAGTATTTAAATAAATATGAAAAGTAAAGCTTGTAGTTCTGAATATTGTACTGCGCAGTACAATACACACACACACACATATACAGCGTGTCCACGTATAACCTGACCGACCTTTATTTTCGCAACCGTTGGTACTAGATGCATACTTCCAATTACAAAAATGGTTTAAATAAGGTAAAGATTTACTTTTAAAGGGATTTGGGTCAAGAAAAATATTTATTAAAAAATTACAAAATTTAAATTTTTATACGGTCCTCCGGTCCTATAAGTGATATTTAGTAAAAATTTACCGTGACACTAACAAGTAAGACAAAAAAAGTCCCATTCATCTAACATTAAAACTGGCCGAGTAATAGCTGATTAAAGTTGGAGTATATTTTTTGCTGCGGAATAGGGGTCATTCACAAATGTAGTAGAAATATAAATAATCGTCCGATATATAAAAAAAACAGTTGAGACCAAAATTAACATTGCAATGTAATATAAATGTGAAAGCTATAATCATTCTGACATATTAATGCAAAATATACAATTTCTACTGAACATATAAGAGGATAAAAATAACAGAATTTTTGTTACATAAAAGAATGAAAAACAACAGCCTCAATTCTTTACAAAGTGATACAGATTTTAAAATGCTGTTATATTACACTGTCTTTCAAATTTTGGGTTGTGCCATGTTTTTTAGATTTTGAAAATTGATTATTATGTTCTTTTTTTATCGCTGAATCCGAAAATGACCTTCATTTTAAACAATCACATCATTTTCTCAGATCGCAAATTTGAACGTTAAAAACCTCAAAGTTAAAATTGATCCCCCCTCCCCTCCCAACCTCATCGGACCCCTGAGCTGTTTAGCTGTAAGAAACCCAGTATAAGCCAAAAAATTGAAAAAATTATTGAATTGAATAAAATTAAACTGAATAAAAAAGTCTTACATCTATTTTATAGTATCAGATTTTTCGCTATTTTTTAACCTTGAAATTTACGATTTGCGAAAAATCCTGACATGATGGTTAAAAGTGAAGGCAATTTGTTATTCAACGTTAAAAAATACATAAAACGTAATTATAAAAGTTAAAAAACATAACCTTCGCAGGTTTATGCTATCTAATCTAAAACATTTTCTTAAACTTGTTGACTGTAATCTATCCGATTTTTTTTGCGTTATCCTCCATATAAGTATGTATAAGATGGTAAGCGTCGAAAATCATAATAATATTACATTGTCATCGGATTTAAGTCAGTAACTTCAAAGTAAGTCAAATTTAACTTCGATCAAACATTTGAAAGTGATTTAAAGTTCAATTACAAATTTTAAACTGGAAAGACGATCGTTTCAGATTAAATAAAACCTTATGAAAATAACATAATTTTTGTTAAAAGAAATCATAGCCTCAAACCCTTACAAAATAAAACATATGTTAAAATACAATTATTTTAACTAATCTGAAACTTAACTAATAAAAGTTAACTCAATCGTAATAGTTGTACGATTTCTTTCAAAGCGCAGATATCTTGAAATAAGTTTGAGTACTTTATATACGACCCCTGAAAGCATGGCAGAAATCATCTGTTGTGAGATGCATAAAAGTGGTATAAGTCATGCATTTCAAAGTTTCATAACTCGGTCAATTTTAATGTTAGATGAATGGGACTTTTTTTGTCTTACTTGTTAGTGTCACAGTAAATTTTTACTAAATATCACTTATAGGACCGGGGGACCGTATAAAAATTTAAATTTCGTATTTTTTTAATAAATGATTTTCTTGACCCAAATTGCTTTAAAAGTAATTCTTTACCTTATTTGAACCACTTTTGTAATTGGAAGTATGCATCTTGGACCAACGGTTGCGAAAATAAAGGTCGGTCAGGTTATACGTGGACACGCTGTATATATATCTGTATTTTATATAGGGTAACAACGTATTTTTTAATCAAAGGAAAGAGACATTTTTAATAGATATGTTCCCTCTCTCTTTCTTTTCTTTTCTCTTTTTTTTGTGTGTGTGTGTGAAATTAGCAAACTTGTCTGCTTGTATCTTGATTCTATTGCCTGCTAATGGTAAGGCGTATATCCTAAAGTTTTTTTTTTTTTTTTTTTTTTTTTTTTTTTTTTTAGCGTATTACTGCTTATTTTACTGTTTATTACTGTTAATTTTACGGTACAATACTGTAAAATCAGCACTTTTTTTCCAGTGTAGAGTAAATTTTTGTCAACAAGCCTAATAGTTCGCACACCAGCTAAGCTAAATTACGGAATTATTCAAATAATAACTGTTAAAGAAGTCAGCTGTAAAAAGCTTCCTCTAAACTGATGATACTTAATAGTTCTTCAGTAAAGCATTAACTATCATAACTACTTTTAAAATCATCACCGTTAATTTTCTCTCAGCGAGAAAAAAAAATTATATCTTATTATATTATTTCAAATTGGCGCATTTTAGCTGATATGTATTCTTGAAATTAGGAGTGATCTTTTCTGGATAACATTCTATATTTTACTGAGTTATATTTCTGCTTATTTCATATGTATTTTTTTTTTCTTACAGTGCCGTATGCGATCGCATTCTTTCCTACATCCTTTATGTCAGTTGTCAAATCTTGACGTGAACCTCGATTACGTAAATTCATTTAAACACTTAATGAGGAAATTTCTTTGGTAACTTTGAAGAAATATACGAATTCTAAATAAATTGCGATTTTTTTCGTAATATTTTCTTATTTATATGATATTTTCCAAGTCTTCTATTTATTCGGAACAACTATTCTATATAGTAGGAAAAAATGTTTAACCAATTAACTATTAAATAATTTTTCACCCATAATCTTTCATGCGTTTTCACCTACTGTTTAATGAATAAAAAAATAAAAAATAAAATAAAATAACATCATCAAAAATCTACCAACCATAAATATAGAACATTCAGAAAAATCTGAAAAATATTTCTTTCTTTTTTTTTTCCTTTAAAATAGGATTTATTTTCAGTTCCCGCATAACAAATTGAAAAAAGATACAAACAACTCAATTTTCTAAAAAAAATCGTTTTTTTTTTTAAGAAACATTCTCTTAAACTCAATCGATAAAAACACACAAGAAAAAGCGTCTGAATTTCAAATTAAAGAAAAAAAATCGAAATATTTCAGCTAAAAATCAAAACTGTAGAAAAATATAATACTTGACTTCGAACTGAATTAGTAATTCTTTTTTCTTTTTTTTCCTTTGTCAGTTTTCAGGCAAAATCTTCGACAAACTTTTACTGTTTATACATTTTTCTTTTTAGATACTCAGTAAGATTCTTTTTTTTTTTTTTTTTTATGTTTTATTTTTACGTGTTTGCTTTTTTTTTCATTATTTTTTTCTATTGTTATTCCACAAACACAACATTTTTCCCCGATGGAAAGACAACGAACGTTGGAAAAAAGAATATTTAAAGATATATCTAAACAAAATCCCCCATTTTTAATATTTAGAAAATATATATATATGAAAAGAAATGAAATCAATAGATTTCGTGGAATTCAAAGTGGAAAAAATAAGAAATGAAATGGAAGGGAAAATAGGGAAATGTATTTTTTTAATGAATAAGACGACGAAAATTTAGAAGCTCCAAAAAAATTCCACGCGTCAGCGCTAATCTCGTGAAATGTGACGCACGTTTGGCGCAAAAACAATATATCTGTATTTTATTCAAGGGAAAAAATAAGTAAATTTTAACATTCTGTGTGTTTCTTTATAGCAAAAGTAAATAATTGGAGTACAATCGGTGGCTTTTTTTTTAGAATATGCATGCATAAAGTAATGTGCATGTATCTTCTCTCATTTTTTCTCTGTGTATGCTTTTGTGTGTTTGCTTATGTGCCTGGTGCCTGTGTGTGTATTTGATATATTTTTATAATTATTTTGAATCTTGCAATGCGATATGTATCTACGTACTTTATATGGATACACGTATGTGTGCGATGCGATATGTATCTACGTACTTTGATATGGATACACGTATATGTGCGATATGTATTGATCATAGACATATATTATAAATCCCATCAAAAAACTTTCTGTAAAAAAAAAAAAAAAGCGCCAAGTTCTCCTTAATGTTTCGGCCGTAAAAAGTACTGATATCTGATGTTCGCCCAAGTTAAAAGTCAAACATCCGAAATCTTTCATTCAAAATGGCTTCCTGCGACTTGGCCGTTAATGCATTCTAGGTTAAAAACATTAGAAGAATGTAATACTGAGAAAAATAAATTAGAATACATAATACACCCTGATTGATGTTAAACATGCCATATCTTTTATTTGAAATAAATAATTACGTCGATAAATCATTTCAAAATTAATGATTGGAAATTATGCATTTAAAAGTAATATCGGAATGCAAATAGGCAAATTCGTATGGTGACATTGTAATTAAAAGCTTTGTGATACATACCATTGAGTTTCAAGAAACATTAGTTTTGATTAACTATCATTTAGTTTTACCATGGTTTAATGACCATTTTGTACGGTCTATTGTCATTAACACGAATTCCAATGAATATTTTTTTCATCAAATTTCACATTGTGTTACATTATATGAGACGTTGAGAACCAGAGTGGACCATTCTCGACAGCTGTGATCTCGAAATTATGTTTTTAAAAATGTATATTATATTTTAGTACTTTGTTCAACAAAATGCGTAAAATGTTCAAAAAAATGTAGTAGACATGTAGATCATTATACATTCTTTAGAATTTGAAAAACCTTCTAAAATGCATTAACGACCAAGTCGCAGGAAGCCATTTTGAATGAAAGATTTCGGATGTTTGACTTTTAACTTGGGCGAACATCAGATATCAGTACTTTTTACGGCCAAAACATTAAGGAGAACTTGGCGCTTTTTTTTTTTTTTACAGAAAGTTTTTTGATGGGATATCACTGTTTTTTGTAGGTTTTATCAAATGTATAAAGGATATAAATATAATAAATGTATAAATGTCAAAGAATTTTAAAATTATTTTATTATGCTTTACAAATCTATATTTTTATTTGTAGTTTACATCAAAATACTAGCCGTCTCAGGCAAACAATATATTCTTTCTAATATGTAGGCTAAGCACTTCATCATATTACTTTTATTCATAACTAGCCGAAGTACTTGGTGCTGTTCGAGATTTTAAGAATGTTTGTGTAGAAAAATCAATTTCAAAATTAAACATGTTGTATAGATAACTTCAAAATGTTAAAATATGCCAATATTTCTATAATCATGTTTTTATCATGATTCAATACTTTCCTCAAACTCGTATGACGTTGTACTGACCTGCTGACATCTTACCTACTTGCTTTCACTATTACTCATATTTATACTTCCTTTGTATAATTCCCAAACATTTGAAAAAGTCCGTTAAACTTCCAATGTGACGTTATATTAGTTTTCTTTTTTAATTATCGAATGACGTCATATTAACCTGCTTTCTGTATTTACACATACTCATACTCCTTATATTATTGAGAAATGTTTGAAAATTTCCGTTATATTACCAATATGACGTCATATTAATCTTGTTTTCCATTGCTGAAACTTTTTATTTTTATTTTCATTTTTCACGTGGAAATCTTTCAATAGAAAATTAATTATTGTAGAAAGAATTTCATTGTGGATTTTTAATTGTTGGCAACTGCTATAACGAAAAATGTTCAAATTCAATAGGAAAAGGCGGGAAGAGTTCAATATCCTGTGCTGGTAGGTTTGGCGAGTTGCTTTTGGCGATAAATGTTTGATGTGGTTGTTGCGATATTCAGTCTTTGGAGTTTTAACTTAACAACTGGAATTTACCTTATCTACGTGACATCACACCTCTTTTGGCAGCAGTTTGGATTTTTTTGCCAATTTCGCGAACCAGCACAGGATATGGAACTCTTCCCGGAAAAGCTGATAGATTTTTGTTTTTTTATTATTTAACAAGAACGAAAAATCATGCGTCAAGCATAGATTATGTAGCACTTTCCAACGCTTCCAAAATAATTTTACAAAACATACCGTTTAATAAACTAAAAGATAACATCTAAGCAAACAATTTGGAAAACGCATAACATATTTAAAAACATAATTTCAGGAATTTCCAACAGATACAATATTCGGAAAAATATCCGAATACTTTTATTCAGCCCTGTATATGATCTATAGATTTGTATATGCTAGGATGCTAAATTTTAGTTTAGTTAGGAAACGCGTAGCACAGTTTAAAATTATCTTTCTGGAGTTTCTGTCAATAAACGGAAATGTGTTCGCGAACTTTTGTGCTGCCCTGTATAGGATCTACAGAATTTATACACACCACGTAATAGACAAAAAGCGAGTTAAAATTAAAATCGCGTTTAGTAACTTAAAACGCACTTCCAGGAATTAGTGTTAACAGACAGTAGAGAATTCTTTTGTGTGTCCCTGTAAATGAATGATAACTGCTATACACACACTATTCTGTAGTAAGCCTCTTGTAATGCACCTTAGATATATATATATATAAATTTCAATGCGTTTAAAATAGTGAAACATTATTTAAATAAACCGCAGACGATTTTTCTCCATAGACGTCATGTAACGGAATTCTTTTGACTGTCCCTGTAAACTTAACTATAAGTGCTATGCACACCCTATTCCATATTAAGCTTCTTCTAATGCACCTTAGTGATATATATAAATTTCAATGCGTTTAAAATACTGAAACATTATTTAAATAAATCGCAAATGATTTTTCCCCATAGACCGCAATGTAACGGAATTCTTTTGAGTGTTCCTGTAATAAAACTATAAGTGCTACACACTTCCGTTGAAATAGGGAACAGGCTATAGATAACGACAATAACATATAAAAATTGCAGAGCAATCCGAGCATATTTACGGGAGTTAGAGCACGGACAGACGGCCAGACGGCAGACGGCCATACGGCCAGACAAACCGAAGTCATAAGCACTTTCCAACCTAGTTGAAAAGTGCTAAAAATTAACTCTACATTATATTTCGATTCCGGATTACTTTATGCCTCGGCCGTGTTTTAATACACCTACACGTAGCATTTCACAATTCTGGCTTTGAAACTGTTGATTTGTATAGAAGTGCAGACAGACAAACAGATTTTCATTTTCATGTATTAGATTTACTTGCTCAATCCTTCGCCAAATCGGAAGTTTCTGTTAGAGAAATTCTCTTTGCGATCATTGGCAGCATATCTTATATTTTGTGTTGTTATCCATTTCATCTTTATTGACAATTACCGCTTAATTTACTTAGGAATTTACGCTTCATGTCCGTTTGCACCGTTACACCCTCTAATACGGAGATTTTTAATCCTGTTAAGTAATCTTCTGTAATTTACACTGAAGTGAAGTGGTTCTTGTTAAACGCCTGTTAAGCTATCCATATTTACATTTACAGTAAACCATATTGATGCTAATTTTTTTCCCCTTTCATTCTAACATTGGAACGATTCAGGAAGATTAGAAAATCTACGGACGCACTGCCGTTCTTCCATTAGAAAATCTACCATTATTCTCATCTAATCGTCTTAGATAATATGTCAATATGTCTTGGTTTTAAGATTTTAGCTAAATTTACTCGAAAACCTGAAGCTAAAATGCGAGGAACCCCATTATAGAAGATTCATTCTAACGTACATATTGATAAACTGGATGTATGTTATAAAATTATAATAATCTAGAACTGGCAGTTTCGATGCTTTAATTCTGAAAATTCTCTTTCTATAATAAACTTTTAAGAGAGTAAAGACTAACAATATAGTAAGAGTAAGTATAATAACAGTACAATATAATAGCAAGAGCAGAGGTCTTGTGTAGTGACGAAAGATTGAAACTTTATTAACATTCGTGCGTTATGCCATTTAATTAACCGCATAATATTAATAGATAATTACTCGCTCTAAAAATTCGCAATGAAAAATAGCCTCTTAGCGTCAAATTCTCTCCAAGCTTTGCGACACTTAACGAAATATCGCGAAATTTGGCGACAAAAATACCCTGTTTATGTGGACGTCATAATGATGCATATGTATTATATATGTGATGCATATGCATATATATATATATTTCAAATAAAATCCAGTGTGCATATATATAAAGTTTATTAACATCATTAAAATGCACTTAAAGAACTAACAACCCACTGGAATTTTGCCAGATTGACTGAGTGCTATTGCGATTAGAATACCGACATTTATAATAAAATTTATTTTAAGGAAGTAAAAAATAGAAAAACGGACAGATAAACTAAAAGATTTGCCTTCCCAACATTTTCGGAAAAGAATATAAAAAATTCATTCTGCTTGAAACCATGTAACACCTTTAAACTCAGGCTAATTTTCTGTAATCAGGCTTTGGCGAACAACTCTGGTGTCAAATATGAGCGAGGAAATGATTGTCTAGGCAACTATTATTACTTAAATGTTTATCGTACAACAAAAAACACAAATGGTTGCAACAATGCAATTAATTTAATTTGCCAATTGAATGTGTTACGAACTGTATATAGCCAAATCAGCACCCCCTATTTGAAGGGTTTAAAGGCAGAAATTCTATGTTTTCAGACTTTTCTGGTTAATTGTGTGACAAAACCTACTTACTTGTCAAATTTTATGATTCTACGACTGCTAGAAGTACCTTAGTTATTTGATGATCACCAACTTTTTAGTTATTTGATGATCCCCTGTGAGTCAGTTACAAAAAAGCCCTTTTTCGGAATGTCATATTTCGAAAAATATTAAATACAGAAATAAGAAATCTTGGAACCTAGTTCAGTTTCATTATATTAATGTGTGTTAAAAAGGAAAACTCTCTAGCTCTCACCAAAACGCAGTTATGAGGGGGTGAAAAGTAGGCTGAAATGGTCAGGGAAAAGGTAGCTTACGGCCTGTGCGAACTTGGCGGACGCACTGCCGTGCTCCCAGATTACAATGTTACGTTAAAAATATTATTTAAATAACGTTACGTTAAAAATATTATTAAATCGAATTAAATTTTCAGGGGATTATATTTGAAGAAATACAAAATTTAAATTTTTATACGGCCCCCGTATAAAAAAATTCCCAATGAGTAAAATATGTCCCATACACTAATAAGGTCATCTACAAAATTTCATCATTTTATCATAAAAAGTCACAGCAATACGATTAAACAAATTTGGTGAGGTCTTAATCATATTTTAAAATGTAAATGTTTACAGCTAGAGTGCAGATGACGCGAAGCAGAAATGCATCATAAGTAAATAAAATATAGATCTAATCTTTACTTTTATCGACACATTTACAAAACTATGCTTACTGAAAAATACCTTAAAATTTTACAAGATGAATTACAAGAATAAAGTTTAGAAATGGCACAGTTAATGAAAATTAAAACAGATCAGAATTATTTGACAGAAACGTAAACATAATGTAAACATTTTGAACAAGCTTTGTAATCTGATTATTTATACACAGTTTAGATACTTTTGTACCAATAAATAGCACAATTATTACTTATTTGTGCAATCATTGTTTTCTTTCGTAATTTGCGTACGATCCCTGAAACGCGATCATGCGACATGATTTTTCACCTTTGTGAATTCATATCCAGGCATCGAAAAGTGGTTTAAGTCTTCATTTATGTATTTTCATATCTCTGCGACTTTTTATGCTGAAATGCTGAAATTTTGTACGTGACCTTATTAGTGCATGAGAAATTAGATACAATTTACTCATTTAAAAAGTTTTTGTACGGGAGCCGTATAAAAATTTAAATTTTGTATTTCTTCAAATTTTATCCCCTAACAATTTAATTAGATTTAATAAAATTCTGTACCTTTTTTCACGTAACTTTGTAATTTATAATATATGTCTATGATCAATATTTAAGGAATAAAAGCCGAGTTCAACGTTTTGGGGACACCCTCTATATACATACCATTCATGTAGTAATGTACTTTTCTCACTCTTCTCTCTTTCTCTCTCTTTTGTTCTCTCTCCTCTTTCTCTATCATATCTCTTTCTTCTGTCTCGCTCTCTCTCTCTCTTTTGTTCTCTCTCCTCTTTCTCTATCATCTCATTCTTCTGTCTCGCTCTCTCTCTTTTGTTCTCTCTCCTCTTTCTCTATCATCTCTCTCTTCTGTGTCTCAATCTTCTCTCCTTCTCAGTTCTCTGTATCTCTCTTCTCTCTCCTATGTATCTCTCTTCTCTCTTCTCTGTGTCTCTTTTCTCTTCTGCGTGTCTCACTTCTCTGCCTCTCTCTTCTCTCTCTCTCTCTCTCCCTCTCTCTCTGTGTGCGTGGATTTTATGTATTTTCGTTATTATTATTAATCTTGATTTGCGATATGTATGTATATTTATTGTAAAACGTCTAAATACATAATATAGTATAATGTAACAAAAAAAAAGTTATACTTACGTACTAGATATAAGTCTATTTGTGTATTGTGAGAGCAACACGCAAGTATATAGATTTGAATGCAATTTTCATTAACGAAGCTTGATATGTAATTTATCAAGTGAGTGATTTTTGCTTTGCGATCTGTCGCAGAATTTGAGAAAATCGAATTAGATTTTTATTCATCAATATATATCATGTAAAACATTTTTTTTTTTTTTTTTTTTTTTTTTAATATTTAGCTGTATTTATTTTTAATATGCAGGAAATAATTTTAAAGAAATAGAATAAAAACTGCATCAAAACATCCCGCGTGAGTGAAGACAGATATCGTTATGAATATTCTATTAAAATCATGCATATACATAAATTGATAATTTTAATTTTTAGGTGCGTTCGTAATTATATAAATACGTAGCACCTATAGTCGTCGTTTGGTCCGTCCGTCTGTCCGTCCGTCTGTCTGTCTGTCCGTCCGTCTGTCTGTCTGTCCGCATATAACAACGCAAAAACTACCCAACCAAATGGTTTGCAATTTAAAATATATTATCTTTGCAGAATTTTGTCGAGACATTTCAAATTTTATTAAAATCGAATCAAAACTTTAGGAGATTTTAATAAAAATATTTATTAAGAAATTTGAATTTTTTTTTTTTAAATCGGTGCTTTCTTGTTAGAGAAGCTTCCGATGGATGTTAAATCGTCAAGCGACCGAGACACTTATTTTATGACAGAAATTAATCTGCAGACGATATAATTCATTTCACAGAATTAAAAATCATCAAGATCTGAATATTTATATAACTAGCTGATACATATATATCTGAATATTTATATAACTAGTTAAGATATTTGTATGAACAGTGTCATAAAATATATACTTAACTAGCTGTTTAACCCGTTCTACGCACGGGATATCATGAATTTAATTCTAAAACGTGCGTACGAACGCACCTCGTTTGTAACGTTTGACGTACAATTTCCAACTTGTTAAAACTAGTACTAGATTATTAAAAAAAAATCTTTTTCTTTTTTGTAGCTTCTTCTTATTTGTATCTTCCTGATAATTTTGATTTTTAATATGTAAGATTTCATACAAACTAAGTACAGAAATCTTTTTTTTTCTACTCTCATGTATTAAATATACGCATATTTATATATATTTAATTCTCTATAGTTAGAAATCTATATATATAAAAGAAAGTCCTTTCTGGCTAGATGATCAACGCACAGCCAAAACTACCTAACCTACAACGACGAAACTTGCAGGAAAAATACTTCTTAGTATGTAGAGGCGCACTAAGACGGGATTTTCAAAAACTCCACCCCTAAGGGGGGTAAAAAAAGGAACAAACTTTAAAAAAAAAATCCTTAAAAATCGAGTATTATAGTTACGTGACAAATTATAACATACTAGGGGGCTCAGCCCCCTAACTCGCTAACGCTCGTCAACCCCCCGTGAATTGCAAAGCAATTCACATTGAGACCGCTACGCGGTCACAGCTCGCTAGCCCCTTTTTATTTTTCTAGTAATTCTAGCCAGAATAAGTACTACAATAAATCATTTGAACATATAAAAATGACAATTTTTTTAATGTAAAAAAGTAATTGAAAACACAACTATAAATGCATTTAGTTGATGCTACTAATGGGCATATAAACCATTGAAATACTATGAAAAAAAGATCTTGAAAACATAATTAGTTTAAAACTTATTGCGACTATAATATTGAACAGCACGGCTTAAATTCATTTAAAAAAAAAAAAAAAAAAAAAAAAAAAAAAAAAAAAAAAAAAAAAACACCACGTGGTAGGAAGATAGTTTATCATCAATGATTTTTTAAATTTCGTTCGACATTTTATTATTTTAATTGATAATTGATTTCTGCAAAAGAAATTATTTGTACTTCAATAAAACAGCAACAGATGGCAGCAGGGGCATTCTAGAAAGTTTATATTTTATTATCTCCGATTTTTTGTGTGAGTGAAATTCGTAAATAAATTCTAAATAAGAGTTGAGAATTCATTTGAAATTAACAATATTACTCATAATTAAAATGAGGAATCATCTCAGACGCTTTGGATTACGTTCATATTATTTTATTTTTAAAAATTGTTAACTTGAGTTTCACTGCTCTGACACTGACCGCCATATTGGAGGAGGAGTTAACACAATCTTGCCTGTTCATTGGTCTGAGCTCTGGAAACTACGGTTGTTGCCAACGATAAGGTAGAAATTCAGCCCTATTTCTGCGCCACGTAAGACAAATATAGATATAGATAGTTCGTGAAATATCGCACATTTTTCTAATTTGGCGAAGTCTTTGACGTCAAAATCTAACAATTCTAACAATACAAGTGAGAATTTCTAAAAATACATCCGTTACTATAGCAATGGAAGAAATTCAAATTAAATCTTTTTGTTATTTAATTCTTTTGTTTATTTTTACAGATAGAAACATTAACTGTTCAATGGGCTTTATTGGCGTGACGTTATAAACCACCAATATGTTGCCTCCCTGCTGTGTTTATATTTGTTTGTCTATGTATCGCATTGGAAATTCCGATGGTAAGATACCACCAACACGTGATTTCTTACAATCTCGATCCCAGATTCTCAATAAAGCCCATTGGGAATGGAATATTATTCTTATGGATATTTATGTAATTGTGTATTATTATTAATTCTACAAACGCCACGATTTAAAATAAAACGTGATTGCTAAAATAAAGTTTCGAAGGTCTGTTTAGTATTATATATTGCTTCTTTATTTGTTTTCAGTCTTCAGCCATGTTTCCCCTTTTCTTTGGGAAGTTAGTTATTCATACGATTTCGGGCTAATTTTCCGCAATCAGATACCTCGCCAATTGGCGTTTTAGCTATCATGTTGGGTGCTTCTCTGTTATCTCGTCGACCACTTTTCATAACAAAAAACTATCGCCAAACTGTAATGCCAAATAAACGGGAGAACGTTGCCATTGGAATATTAAAATAAATAAATAAATAAAATGTAAGATTGTAAGGACACAATTGTTATTTTAATTAATGAAATAACTAATAAATCAGTAAAACATAATGAAAAATACACGCAAATGTCGAATTAAAAACCACTTGATGACGTAACAAACACGTATAATGTTTCTGACATCAAGTAAATGGGACTGCATTTTTAGTGTTTAATCTTACAATTTGGCGATAGTTTTTTGTTATGAAAAGTGGTCGATGGGATAATAGAGAAGTACCCAATGAGGAAAAGCATCGTTTATTTTTGAATCGAAACCTTCATGATGAATCCTATTACAGAAAATCATATCAACATCTACTATGAGTATAAACCTCATATTCATATTTTAATCTGATTATTCATGATATTTTGTTAGGTTTTTCACTGTTAGTTAAGTAATGTTTTTTGAAAGGTTTTAGAGTATAGCTATTCTACGTTACTCTGTTATAGAGATACAGAGGAAAGCTCTAAAATTAAGTGAACCCGATTATTAAAGATTACCTTTACAAAAAAATTCTACTGAACAAATTTTGATGGAAGTGACTTTTCAGGTATGGTTAATGACCATATAATATATCATTCTATGTTGCTTAGTGATAGAGCTAATGGGAAAGTGATTGGGAAAGGTGAGTGCAATTATGAAAGATATATCTACTATATATATATTCGAATTCGTATTTCATTCCGACCGTTTATAATTTGAAAACTGCTGGACGGACATTGGTGGGATTTACACAGTTAGTTACGCAATTTTGTGGAGATGGTTGGTAATTATCTGTAGAAAAGTTTTCCTCTGCATTTTTTTTTTTTTTTTTTTTTTTTTTTTTTTTTTTTTTTTTAAGCAAAAGCTTGGCAACGAATCTGATTACAGAAATCATATCATCATCATCTACTATATTTATAAAACGCAAATTCGTAATTCAATCAGATCGATTAAAACAGATCGAACAGATTTTTATAGGATTTCACTATTAGTTAGGTAATTTGTTCTAGAAAGGTTTAAAAAGAAAGCACATTGTTCTACATTGCTTATTTATAGAGCTACAGGGGGAAGTTTTAGATAAAATTAGGTGAACCCGTTTATGAAAGATTACCTTTTTTAAAGTTCTACTGAACGGATTTTGATGGAAGTTTCATAGTAAGTAAGGTAATATTTCAGGGATTGATTTTCTACATTGTTTAGTTATGGAACTATGGGAGAAAGTTGTCAGTGGTGTAGTCGTAAAAAACTGTGCATATACGCTATAGACAGAGGGTGTATACTAGAGAGAATATGTTACAGCTACGGAGGGTGTGCAGAGTTTCTTTTTGAAAATTCCAGAAGGTAGACCGCGTATACCAGCATATACTCTCTACAACATTCCTGGATGTTCTATCATCAGGTCAAAATGATTATGAAAGGTACATTCACCTATCTACTGTATGTATATATATATAATGCAAAGGGGAATTTCGATTCGCGGCCACTTATAACTGGAATTTTGTTGAATAAATTTTGATGGGACTTGCACTGTTAGTTAACTAAATTTTGAAGCAAGGATTTAATGCATAACATATCATTCTACGTTGCTTAGTTATAGAATTAGGGGGAATTTCTATAATCAATTGAACCCGATTATGAAGCATTATCCTTTTTAAAAGATTCTGCTAAATGGATTTCGATGCAACTTGCATTGTTAATTTTTCAGGGATAGTTTTGGTGTAGTGCATTATCTCTATATATATTTCTTTAGGAAATCCTACTGTAAATGATTAAATAAACGAATTGGTCTTTAACAGCCTAAATTTTGTGTAATACATTAGAAAATATAACAGCGCAATGGCGGTCGTATCGCTTTACAGCAATTCGGAAGGACATGCAAGGTAAAGGTTCATGTTGCTTTAAAACACAAGGTCAAATTCACCGATATATTTTGTTTCATTCAAGGTTCGTTTGTAGAAACTGACCAGCAGCGTAGTGGGCAAAGCCTGCTAGGTAAAAATAATGGTTAATTTATTCTGTACATAAATAAATTCTATATATAAAAAAGAAAGTCCTGAATGGGGAGATCATCAACGCACAGCCCAAACTATTGAACTTACAAACACGAAAATTGCGGGGAAAATACTTCTGAGGATGTAGAGGCGCAATAAGAAATGATGTTCTAAAATTCTACTACTAAGGGGGCAAAAATGGGAACTATGATATGAGAGTCTATGTTGTGACAACAATGTGGACCTCGCCCTAAATATTCCCTCCACAAATAAGGCAATAGTCCTAAACTTGCGCCATTACACTTGTCTTTTGACAAGATTTAGGGCAGGAATTTTTTTGGATCGTGCGTCACTTTCCCTATCCTGTCCTGTGCGAATGCACAAATTTTTACTATTTTAAACCCAAATTTTATTCATTTTTTTTATCTTCATCATTTTTGTATTTCATTTTTACACATGTGTAACTGTTAATGTAACTGTAACTGTATCTTATCTTATATATCCTGTATTTGCATTTATATATTTTATGTTTATTTTATGCAAGATTACTTATATTAGTATCTTGTATTCTGTTCGAACAAAGATAATTTATTATATTGTAGTTGCAACTTATCAAAGTTTATCTGTTCAGAAATATGAACATTTTAAATTCATTTAGCATGCTTACGACCAGTTATCAATAAAATAAATATTAGTTGATGATAATGCAACTTTTCTGGTCATATTTTGGTCATCACTATATATGTAGAGTAGTTCAACTGCCATATGTTCGGGAACAGCAAAAATAACAACAACAACTACTTCTACAAAAAAAAAACTCTTATGAAGCCATGGACTCAATGAATAAACTATTGTGTACACTATGATGACCAGTAGCAAAATTTTGGTATACCATTTGTATTTTCATTTTCATTTTTGATATTTATATGTGTTTATATTTTTTATCTTATATTGTGCATTGATTATATGTAAACTTTCAGACGGAGCATGCCTGCAATTTAAACCCCATCAAATTATTCTTTTATCTGAGCAAACGGGGGAAATATATGATATGAGAATCATATATTAATTTTAATCTATCCTATCCTTCATTTAAATTATATTTTCCCCTTCCTTTTTCAAAATTTAATTGAGTTATCTACAACTTCAAACAATAATCCCGCTGTAATTTATACCCTTTCCCTTTTTCATTTTCACTTGTGCTCGATCACTAATATCTCACGGCTTTTCGATTAAAAATAGAAAAAGAAAAGAATTAAATCAGCACAGATGCCTTTTTGTAATTTCACTTTCCGAAACCAAGCTTATAACACAATATGTGCATAACGCATTTTTGTGGCCACAATATCAGTTAAAAGTTATGCGAATCTTCCATTTGGCCCAAATGCATGCCCTTATTTGGTAGTGGTAATAACTCAATCACTCACACCCATGTCTAAAAATATATTCTGATTGTTAAAAGCACATACTGTTTTGTCTGTCGAAATTATATTCACATGAGAAGATATTTGTCGGTTATAATCGCCGTGGCGATGTTAATTTTTGAAACAAAATTCGTCCTTTTGAAAAAATCTAGCAACCCGGCTCGCTAAATACCATTAGTTATGCGGCAGCTTCATCTGAAAGTCCGCTCGCCTAGACAATTATTAGCAACCCTATTTGGCGAGATTCTTGTCAGTGCAATTTCAAGTTGTGTCGTGGAAACAACACTCATGCTCTGAGCTACTTGCTGTAAATGTGCTCATAATTGAGCTCCAGCGGTATCTTCCCCTCTTATCCGCAATCATCTTGCCATCGTCATAATGATCTTTTAATAAAATGTCTTGACGACTATTCTGGAGTTTTTTTATTATACAACGAACCTGACTCCTTTGGATTTTTATTCGATCACGAACATCAACAACCAAACCATTACCTGAAAAATTAACTTCTTTACAGGAACTAACTTTAAAAAAGTTCTTTAAAAATTGGGTATTATAGTTATGTGTCAAATGATAACATAATTCAATGTATTTTTGTATGCTGAATAGAATGTGAGATATTGTACATTTTGGAATTTGGCGATGTCTTTGGCGACAATAACTCAAAATTTATTGCAGTGATCAGAAACTGCTAATTTCTAAAACATATCCGTCATCTAAAACATATCCGTCATATATATAAAACACAAACGGAAATTTCATTCCGTTCCTTTATAACTCGAGTTCCACTGAATGGATTTTGATGAAACTTGCGCTGTTCGATAGTTAATTTTTCAGGGAAGGTTTTAGTATATAACACAACGTTCTACGTAGATTAGTTACAGAATTATGATGGAATGTTCTGTTATTTTGGACGAAAACGTTACCATTGCTAATATTTTGGCGACCATTATTGTTGCAGAAAGAATTGAAAAGGCTCGAAAAATAAAAGAAAAAAACTGTTACTAATTTTATTTAAAACAAAAGAAAGAAAGAGAAAGAAAAGAAAAAAAGAAAAACAGTTTGGATGAGAGATAATATTATAAAACAAAAATATTTAATTTAAACATGATTGAGAAAGTTCGAAATGCTTAAAAAAATATTCAATGTGCAAGATTGTTATTGAAACAATATTTGTCGATTTATCTTTTGTTTTTGGCGATTTTGATTTTATTTTTGTCGCGAAACATTTTGATTTTAAGCCAAAAGGTGTTTTTTCAAGTGTACGACAGCATTTTTGGAGGTTTTTTTTGGTACTTTTCGGTTAGCCGGACGCCAGTGATATATATACATGTATATATACACACACGTATATATATACAGATATACATACATACATATATATACACTTATATGTATGAATATATATATATATATATATATATATATGTATATACATATATATTTATATATGTACATATATCACTGGCGCCCGGCTAACCGAAAATCACCTTTTTTTTTTACTCAAATGTAAATTATGAATTTTTTTTACTCAAATGAAATTATATTAATAGCAATATACTTCTACTTACTTCTACCTTATACATGGAATTTCGTTCCGGTTGCTTATAACTCGAGTTCTGGTGAATGGATTTTCATAGAACTTAAACTGTAAGATAGATATTTTTTCAGGGTAGGTTTTACAGTGTAACATATCGTTCTACGTTGCTTAGTTATAGAGTTATGTGGAAAAGCTCTATAATCAGATGAAGCCAATTATCAAAGATTAGCCTATATAAAAACTTCTACTGGATGGATTTTGTTAGTTGATTTGTTTGCATTGTTAGTTCGATAATTTTTAGTGATGGTTTTAGTATCTTGCATATAGTTTTATCGTTTTTTACCAAACCCTAACTGTAAATGACCAAATTGGTCCTTAACATCTAAAATTTTGACTGCACATTAGAAAATATAACAGCGCAATGCCGTCATTTTTCTGTAATGTGGTAGGATATTCCAGGTAAATATACAGATTGCTTTCAAATACAAGGTCAAATAAAACGATATATTTCGTTTGTTTCAAGGTTCGTTTGTAGAAGCCGACCAGGGCAGCGGGCGTAGCTTACTAGTATTCTAATAAAGGTACTATAAAAAACTGCATCAAAGTAACCCACGCATGTGAACGCTAAATTTCGCCGTGAATATTTAGCTAAAATTGTTAAATAATATGAAAGATTTATTTTTAAAATCAATATCCTTCTACATTTAAAAAAAAGTAATCTGGAACTGAGCCAAAAACGATTTAGAAATGGACCAATCAAATTCTGCGTAGATATTCCGGGTTATTCTCATCGCTTTTTAACTAGGGACTTTTTTGAGGAGCTATTACTTTTTTTCTAGCCATCCTACGGATTCGAAAATCATACCACCAGCCGCGAAATATAACAAACTTTCAGAAATTAAAAAAAAAAAATTATCACGGTCGGACAATAAAAACTCAAAAAATCCTTAAAAATCGAGTAAAAAATCTTTTATTGAAAAAGTCATTTTTTTATATTGTTGCCAATTTCTAAATAAGCGCAAAGGATTGTGTTTTATCTCAAATAAAAAATGTATTTGCGCGAGACTATTAAAAACAATAATGAAAGTTTAAAATAATAATTAAATGATCACGTGTTGAAAGCAGGAAATAAAGAAAATTACGTCATAAAAATTGTGTTTACACATGAATATTAAAATAAAAAAGATGAATTAATTGAAAAAGCATTATAACCAGTTAAATGTAAAAGCATTATAACCTGATTACAGAAGAAAGTCGCCGTTCGTGATATCATCATCATCATCTTTTTTAAAACAGGATACATTACCAGGTTTTAAGAGGCTGTGAAATCAGAACGGGGGTTGGTGAGCGTAGCGAGCAGGGTGCAGAGCCCCCTAGTTTAATAATAACAAAAATATACCCTTAGCATTTCTTAGTATTTACCATTTACGTTAAATCGTGTATGCAAACAATCGATTTTGGGGCACCCTGTATACAGCAGCATATTTCTTGTGATAGCAAGGAATAATCAAGAAAAATTTTATAACGAGGCAGGCTAGGGTGCGAGAGGAAAACTTAAAGATTTTGGGGCTTTAAGTTTAGCTTAATATTGTGCCTAAGCTATAATCAGGCCCTAAGCTATCAGGCCTAATAGGCTATTAAATTAAAGTAATATAACACTGCTTCGAAATATTCTATGCAAATGAGGGATCGATAATATAAAAATTTTCTAATATGTAAATGTTATAATTTGTATAATGATTTTTTTAGTTATTAAAAAAAGTGGAACAATTTTTTTTTTTTTACATTTAAGTATTTTCTTTTTTTGTTCCTAAGAATTGTTTGTAAAACAATAACTTCCTGCCGCATAAAATATTTAGACAAAAGTCTCTTAAATAAAACATTTATCAGAACTAGAAATATAAAAGCTTTCTGAAATATATGTATACATAAAAACTTTATGCAGATGTATATACACTTAAATTTCTACACTTAGAAATAGGCTAATAAATTAAAGGAATATATATATATATATATTTAAAAAAAACAGCACTGAGGTATCCTATGTAGGTGAGGGCTCGATTTCGGCGTGAAATTTCAAACCTTGCATAATGGGACGTCTTCAGCAGGCGGATCGTTTAACAAATGCTCCAGGGTAAACGGGGGGTAAGCGATCATGTGGCCATTCAGCTGCACTGGCGGGCACAGCTGCACGCGTCATTACAATGCACCCACCCCCTGCTGCAGGACTGATTACCCGGATATAAATGAAGGGGGTTGTGAGCAATGAAAGGTTCTGAGAAACATTCAAGGGCAGTTTATTCTGAATTTTGTCATAGGAAAGAATTTGCGGGTTAAAGGAATGGCATGTGAAAAGATAGTGAAATTCAGAAAATCTCGATTTATCAAAGTGAACCATTTAGAGATGATGTATGTACTTAATGTAGTGGTTTAATGTTACTAAAGAGAATATATATATTTTTTTTCTTGGCATTCCTTTATTTCTTCTTTAATAAATCTTTTGTGAAAAAAAAGTCAGGATAGTTTTAGAGAGTTTTAAAAATAAAAAGTAACTTTATAGGTTTTGAGAGAAGAAAACAGTTTAGCATATATTGTTAAAGTATATATCCGTTTAAAATATATGTAGATGAAATTAACAGTTACTTTAAAGTATTACTCTCATATTTTAAAATTTTAAAATAATGTAATTTGATTAAATTATATTTTAAATGGGTCCGGAGGGACTCAAAAATTTTCAAATTTTTGAAATAATATTTTATTGTATTAAAACAGTCTCCGTTTTTTTACGCTTAAAATGACGTTGAAATCATGTTTCTATCTTAATGAGAGCAGGCAGGATATAGTAATTTTTTTGTTTTCAAAATCTAGGTTTCAAGTAGTGATCGTAATGGAAACATTTTTGGATTTTTTTGCATGACGGTTTTTTTTCACTTCTTCTCGTCTTTAAATTGTTATAAGTCAAGAACCGTTAAAGATAAATGGTTCAAACTTATAACATGTCTTTTTCAGTTACTTATTTTAATTTTGATTCAGTAAATTAATAATAATAATAATAATAATATATTTACTTTTGAAAATAGGATTTATTATAAATAAGTTTGATATATATTTTTTAATTTTTACTTTAATTCTTTTTTTAAATTAATATTTAAAAAATGCTGAATCATAATTCAAGCTTGTATCTTTCTTTTTAATTGAACGATTTTTTTTTTTTTTTTTTTTATTTAACGAATAATATTTCGAGTTATAACGATTTTAAACTACCCCACTTTTTTAAAATTTCTAAATTTATTTTTCATTTATTTATTTATTTTTAATTTAATCAGAAGTTTTATTATTTGTTTTTGCTGACAAATTATATGGTTAACTATCACAAAATACTCAAAATTCTAATTCAATAAATAAAAATGTGTCCCGGACACCCTTAATCATGTTTCGTAATAACATTTTTGGTTTTATTTATTTGGGCTGCAGAACTGATTCCTTTGATATAAATGAAAGTTGTTGTTAGCAATGGAAGAACCTGAGAAACATTAAAAAGAAGTTTGTTCTGAATTTTATCATAGGAGATTAAGGATTGCCATTGAAAATAATAGTAAAATTCAGAAAATTTCAGTTTATAAAAGCAAAATATCTAGATTTCAAGTATATACTTAATGCGATGGTCTTAATGTTACTAAACAGAATATTTATTTTTCTTGCCGTTATTTTTATTCATTTTTTTAATAAATATTTCATTAAAAAAAAATGTTTTTTAGGAAGCTTTTAGTTTTTGAGAGCTTTAAAAATAAAAGTAACTTTGTAGATTTTCAAAGAAGAGGAAAAAAAGATTTGCTTGTGTTGTCAAAGTATTTTTATTTATTTATTTATTTATTTTTTGTTTAAAGTGTTTAGGTTCAACAAAATTAACAGGTTTTTTAATTTTTTGTTATTTTAAGAATTTTTATCAAAAATGACTCTTTTTATAGTTGTAAATTTTAAAATAATGGAATTATATCATTTTAAAACATATTTCGTATTAACTTACTTTTATTTATTTATTTATACATTATAGCGAATTATTTGGTGCTGAATAAATGCGGGCAATGAAAGTTTCTTGGGGATTATATCATCAGAAAGAATTTTCGGGTTAAAGGAACGACATCTGAAAATATAGTGAAATTGAGATAATTTCGATTTATAAAAGAGAAACATTTACGGATTATGTATGCATTTAATGTTATCAAAGAACGGATTTTTTTCTTATTCTATTATTTTTCTTCTATAACTCTTACAAAAAAAAAAAAAAAAGAAAAAAACAATACTGTTTTTTTAAGAGCAGGATGCTTTAAATGTTAGAGAGCTTCAAAAATTAAAATAAATGTACATAATGAAAGAAAGAGCAGTTGAGAGTGTGTTGTAAAAATGTCTTCCTTTTTAAAATATATATTAGAACTTCAAAATTAATAACTTTTTAAAAGCATTTTTATTTTAAAGGATTTATTTCATAATTAAAAAATAATAATAAAGATATTAAATTATAGTGAACAGAAGCTAGATTTAGATTATATGAAACTTATACAAACGGAAGATTTAGAGATGGTGTATATACTTAATGCAACGGTCTAAATGTTACTAAAGCGAAAAATTTCTTCAAATTTTTTTTTCTTCAATAAACCTCTCTATTTTTTGCAAGTTTATTTATTTATTTATTTATTTTTCTGTGGAAGCTATAAGTCTTTAGACAACATTAAAATGAAAGTGACTTTGGAAATTTTGAAAGTAGAAAAATCGTTTTGCGTTCGTTATAAAAGGTATTTTCTGCTTATTAAGCTAAGAAAATAAGAAATGAATGTTTTTTTCTTCTTTCTGTTTTGTTTAAAGAAAAAAGTTAATTGAAGTTGATTCTATATCTTTAAAATAAATACTTATTTACATTCCAAAATAATATATAAGCCACTGGAAAAGGGGGAAAGACATTTCAGTTTTAAAAGAATCATTTAATGATATTATAGTTAAAAACCATGAAAGTATTAATTTTTTTAAAAACCCTTTCTACAATCTCTGTTTTAAAAGATGGTTAAGTAGAATATCAAATTTTTTTCAGCTTTTTATGAAAATCACACAGTAAGAAAATAGATGAATGTTGAAATAGATACTTAAAAATATTTTTTCATACTACTCATATAGAATTATATTCTCTGTGTTTTACTGACTTTTGTCGTATTTTCCAAATCCAGGAAAAAATGGTTCATGAGACACAAAGTTAAAGAAACAAAAAGTAGAATTGAGAACATTTTTTGCAACTTATTTACTGAATCATATATTCTAATACGAGCAAATCTTGTGTGTGGTTATATATATATATATATATATATATATATATATGCAAATTTTATCTTAAAAACGGCTCTAACGATTTTGACGAAAATTTGTGTCCTACCGTTTTGGGGCACCAGAAAACCATTGGGATGGGTCACATGTTCGAGAAAATTTGATTAGTGGGTCATTTTGGGTCATTTTGGGTCATGGTGAAGCTAATTGTATCTAAAAAACGGTTCAAACAATTTTGACGAAATTTTGTATCCGACCATTTTCGGGCACGAGAAGACTATTGGGCTGGGTCACATGTTCGAGAACTTTCGATTAGTGGGTCATTTTAGGGTCAACAAGGTTCAAATTAATTTTATCTAAAAAACGGCTCTAACGATTTTGATTAAATTTTGTGTCCTACGAGTTTCGAGCATGATAAAATCATTGGGCTAGGTCACATGTCCGAGAAAATTCGATTAGCGGGTCATTTCTGGGTCATTGTGGGTCAAGATCTTAAAAGCGGCTCAATTTACACTAAAATTTGCATCCAACGGTTTTCGGGCACGAGAAGACTGTTGTGCTAGGTCACATGTTCGAGAAAATTCAATTAGTGGGTCATTTTGGGTCATTTTGGGTCATGGTCAAGCTAATTGTATCTAAAAAACGGTTCAAACGATTTTGACGAAATTTTGTATCCGACTATTTTCGGGCACGAGAAGACTATTGGGATGGGACACATGTTCAAGAACTTTCGATTAGTGGGTCATTTTTGGGTCAAAGCGGGTCAAATTAATTTTATCTAAAAAACGGCTCTAACGATTTTGATTAAATTTTGTATCCTACGAGTTTCGGGCACGCGAAAATCATTGGGCTAGGTCACATGTTCGAGAAAATTCGGTTAGTGGGTCCTTTCTGGGTCATAGTGGGTCAAGATCTAAAAAGCGGCTCAATTTACACTAAATTTTGCATTCAATGGTTTTCGAGCACGAGAAGACTCTTGGGCTAGCTTACATGTTCGATAAAATTCAATTAGTGGGTCCTTTTGGTCATGGGTCATGATGTATCAAGCTATTTTATCTTAAAAACGGTTCAGACGATTTGAAATAAATTTAGCACCCTACAGGTTTAGGGAACAAGAAGACGATTAGGCTAGGTCACATGTTCGAGAAATTTTGATTAGTGGGTCATTTTTGTCATGGGAAATTATGGGTCAAGCTATTTTATCTTAAAAACGGCTCAGACTATTTACACTAAATTTTGCATCCTATGGTTTTCGGGCACGAGAAGACTGTTGGGCTAAGTCACATATTCGAGAAAATTCAATTAGTGGGTCATTTTGGTCATGAGTCATGATATTTGAACTCAAATTTAATTTTGACCGTGCATAGCTCGGTCTTCCCTGCTCGTATAAAATATATTTAGCAATTAGTATATATATTTAGCAATAATAATTAAAACCTGCTTCTGATAGCATGTATTTGCAGTGTCAATTACTAAAAAATCCCATGTTTAGAACTAAAATAATAAGAAATGACTAGTTTTTAGGTGCGTTCGTAATTATACAGGGTGTCCCAGGATTATTGGGACAAAATTTAAGGGTAGGTAGGAGACATCACAAGGATTCCAATCTGCATAGAAACCCATAGTCGGAAACGTCATGGGAAAGTAGTACGTCTGATACAAGAAACGAAGAGACACAAGACTGAGATCATCTGAAATAATTTATTGGTCAAAAATATTACATGTGCTGTGGTAGATGATATGTGAAAATGTTCAAAGTTTCCACCCTTGCTAGCTATGCATGCATTACATCGTCGGACCATGGATAGGCGGACTCGCTCAAATACACCTGGATTCTGCTGTATATCCGCAGCAATACAGACGGGTCTTGCAACCAGATCCATATCGAAATTTCCAGGCTTGCGTACACAGCACTTTCAGTGCACCCGAAAGAAAGAAATTTACGCTTCTTAAATCAGCAGAGCGTGGTGGCCAGGGAATCGGTCCACGACGGCCAAACCATCGGTGAACAAATACCTGATTTAAATGTTCACGAACACATCTGCCACATTGGGGAGTTGCCCTATCATGTTGAAACCGCATACGGCGTCTGACATGTTCTGGCATTGTGTCAGGTAAACTTGGAAGCACCTCTTGCAAAAAGATGCGATAATCTGTAGATGTTAGAGGTGCTGGCAACAAGTAAAGGTCCAATTAAGAGGTCGCCGACCACACTAGCACAAACATTTACTGAAAAGCGATGTTGGGCAGAATGTGGTCTCACGCCATGGGGATTCTCGCCAGTCGATAAATGCGCATTGTGGTGGTTGAACACACCATCTCGCGTGAAGTACTCCTCATCCGTAAATAAAACATAGGACGGGAAATGTGCGTCTTGGTGACATTGGTCGAGATACCACCGTACAAAACGCACACACGCAGGATGATCTGCGAGGAGCAGTGACTGTACTCTTTGCAGATGGTATGGGTGTAAGCCTTCACGTTGCAAAACACGATGAACACTACTCGGAGATCCTCCTGCGGTAGCAGCGACTGCTCGTGCGCTGGTCCTCGGATTCTTTCGAACATTCCATCTCTGTAGTATCATTGGTTATTTTAATCATTGTATTCATAATTTATTTTTAAATAGATTAAAAGACGTATTTTACATATAAAATAGATTTAAAATATATTATTAAGAACGAATAATGTTATATATATATATTACATTTATTACAAAATTCAAAATGATCGTGATTGACGTTTACAAGCAATTAAAATTATTATTAAGAGATATTATATAGATTTTTGGGAGCTTTTAAATTAACCTGGCGTAGGTGATAAATCGCCAAATATTGTTCTCTTTGTTATCATTCGTATTGCTCTCATTTCATTTAAAATATAAAAATTTTACTCATTTCATTGAAATTACTAATACAAATAATAATAATAATAATAATAATAATAATAAGAAATAACACTATGAACCAAAACATTTTATTTCATTATCAAAGCGTTGTTTTAATTTACACACGCGATAAATAAAAGCTGCTACTGGCGTGGAAAAAAAAAAAATAAAACAAAAAATGTAATTGACGAGATTTTCACCCGGCTTTCATAAAAGTAATGTTTTTTGTAATAAATTTGGAGAACATAGCCAGAAAATAAAAAGTAAACAAAATATTTTTATTATATGTTTTTGTTTAGATCCAAGAGCAGAAAATCTTTGAGAAGATCTTCTCTCGAGGATTAAATAAAAAAAAATAATTTTTCATTTGAGTATTTGAAAAGGTTGACTCTGCTATCCATTGCTGTATTTAACGAGCATTATTGAACTTCATATTATATTTATATGTGTTACAGGAATAAAAATAAAAGCGTGTTATTATTATTATTACTATTATTATTATTATTATTATTATTATTATTGCACTCTTTATTTTTTATTTATATTTTACTTTCTAATTTTAGTGTTAAGAATATTCCATTGTTGCAGCTTCACAGCCATTTGGCACATTTTAGAGAACGAAAAGCTTGGCGCATCATTACTGCATTGTTGTTGTAACTCGGATGCAGTTATAACCATAAAGAATATTTGGCGATTTACCATCTGCGTCCTACTAACTGAAAAAACAACCTTTAAGTTAAGGTATTAACTTATAATTATGTTTTAAAACTATTAAAATGTTGTATTGTCATCGGGAACCCTATGTGTACATAATTTTTATAATTCTAGCACACCAGGAGGTGAGTGAAAAATCGATTTTTATAATTCCCCCTCATATATATGAAACAAGTTAAGTTAAATAAAAGAGCATAATAAAATATATATCAAGTTCTAGAGATTGTTTTTTAGTGCCATTTTATATGAGATTTTCATACACGAGACAATCAATTAAAAGACTGTTCTCGGAAGAATGTGTCTGCGAAGCTAATTCTGTTGTTGTCGTTGACGTAATTTTAATCATTGTTCAATTTATAAATTGGAACAAATCGCGTTCATTGAAACGATTTATTAATGTGAAAATTCAATTAAAAGTGAGAAACTATGCTTCTTTTTACGAAAACATTTAATCTCCACATGATTTGCATTAGATAAGCCGTTATCTCTGATAATTATTAAAGATTACATAAACTATGGCACATGAATATTTAACTAGAAGGGCTGACAATAATCCTGCTTATGATTAAAAATGACTAAATATCACGTGTCTGATATCCATCAAGTAGATTATCATTCTAGATCTTTATCAGCCTAGCAGAAGATCTGAAAGCGATACTGCTGTCCAATCGGTCTCTGTTAGTGATCGCTGAGCTGCCATTGTTAGTGGCTAATGTTTTCACTTTTTCCTTTATGAATGTTTGTAAAATAAATTGTGATTATTTTTAGTTAGAAACATATCTGAAAATAATATTACTGTTTTGTAAAAGCTTTATCCCTGAATTATAAGACGTTTATAATCTCAGTTTTTCGATCTGCTTTTCAGATCATTTCGAACTATTGGAAAAGCACCCATGTATAAAAACGTCTTTGTTGCATAAAACACTATAGTTTTTGCAAATTTTCTTCGAGGAATATTTTTTTGGTGAAAGTCAGGGCCCAATGAAGCCAAAAAAGAAAACCACGACCTGGTATTCATCCGAGGAATCCTTCTTATACCACCATGTTTTATGCCATAGAGAGCAGATAGGATAATATACACTGTTGTCCAAAAATTAAGGGACAGTGACAGGACGCTTTCGCTTTTAATATGGTTTGTTGAATATCTACTGAAATTCTTGACAAATTGTCCTTGAACTTCGAGGATGTAAAGCACATGTTTGACTTCAAGAAAATTAGAAACAGTATATTGCAATTAAAATATTAATATATAGAATATTTGATGATATATGGTCATTTGTATGAAATAATTTTTAAGTGCGCTTGCGCGAACTATACGAAATATTTTTTTTCATGATTTGGTAGTCAATTCTATTATAGCGTGACTCATATAAAAAGAACAATCAAATATCCTGAAATCTTAGAAAGATATCGGCAATACAGTGAGCTAATTGACAAATTGGGATCCCCGCGCCCAATTTGGCAATTAGCTCACTGTATTGCTGCTATATCTCTGCGTTTTCACGATATTTCACTCAATACATCTTCGGTCAACCTGTATATATATATTACTAATATTGCCATGAAATATTGGCTCATTATTGGGGTGTTTACATTTTGTGGATATTTAACCAATTTAACAAATATTGGCGCACTATTGGTGTGTTTACATTTTGCACTTATTTAGTCAATATTTATAGCCAATATTACGCCAATGTGTGTAGGAAACATTGCACCAATATTGGGATCTTTCATTTTTGCTTTATTTAGCTATTTGAAGCAATAATTCCTACCAAATTTGGTGCAATATTGGCTACAAATATTGGCTAAATAACGGCAAAATGTAAACACTCCGATATTGGGGCATTACTGTATACCAATATTGCACCAAGGAATAGCCAATATTTTCCAATATTCGTTGGCTATTGGGAATATATATGCATGATAAATCTTTTTGAGAAAAATAAATGTTAAATCATGATAAAATCAACGCAGAAAAACATATGATCAAATTTTAATTTATGTTCGGAAAATAACTTAATCTAAAAGTGCTCTGTATCAAAAAAAAAAAAAAAAAAAAAAAAACCTTAGACAAAAGGAAATAACATTACAATAAGAAATAAGGGGCCTCATATTGTGGCCTCATATTTTTAAGGGCAATATTCCACAATATAAGGAAGTAGAATTTCTGTGACAGCTTAATTGTTTTTAAGCAAAGGAGGTATTCATCTAACATTGCAAGATCGAATGTGACAATTCAGAACAAAATAACAGAAATGCAGTTCTGAAAAAGGCATCAACACCATATAAGAAGTAATTGTAAATGCATTACTAATATGGAAACATTCATATGGGAAATATATTTTCTCATCATTGAAGAAAAAACAAAATAAAATCTTCACATAACCACACGTGCACTGCAATCGAACTAGAACAATGAGTGTTGCAAACCCATGGAAAATTTAGTATTTAACAGTTAATAGGTTACAATTAAAACACTTAAACAATGAAATAAATATAAAGATAAATAAATTACTAAAGTTAAATTAATAAGAAATTTGCAATGAGTAAGATAAACAGAATAATTATTAAATAATTATATATACATTGTTTTTTATCGTATCCTACTCTACTATCACTACAAGGTCCAAATAGAACATAAATATCAGTTTTACAAAATTTGCATATCAAATATGCCACAGCCCAGGCTCATATGCCACAGCCCAGTTGGTCCATGCATTAATGAGGTCCGGGTGACAGAGTGTAATAATGTGTTTGATATATTGGCGGTAGCAGAATGAAAATCCAGAATGGGAGAAGGAAATTTTTTTTCTTTTTTTTTCTTTTCTTTTTTTTTTTTTTTAGAAGAGGGATTTTCGCGCTAAGGTGAGCACTTATTAATCCGCAACGCCCAACAAAATCCCTTTTAAGCTCATTTCTCATTTGTATATATTTTCTCTCTTAATATATATACATATACTTAATGTAAAATTAAACCATTGAAACATAAGAAATTGACCATGCATAATGAAATCACAATACCAGATAGCAGAGTCAAATTGCAAATTAAATTATGTAGTCCTAAGAAATAAAATATTAATTCAAATGAAAAAACAAGAGAATAAACACAAATGAAAGCTTATAATGTAAATCTCTTTTTCAAGGGCAGGGAATTTACAATTATAAGCAAAGAACAATCGTTTTCTGCAGAAAACACCAGCTTTATGCCAAAAATCACGTTTTCTTGCTGCCCGAACGATTGTTAAAACAAGATTGGAAAACAAGAAAAGTTTTTAAATGGAATATAATAAAGCAAACAAACAATTTAAATAAGAGAGAAAAAAAAGTTTTATACTACTTACATTAAATATTTACTTATATATTATTTCTAATCCTATTTGCACATGTTCAAATATTGTATCTAACGAACAAGGTTAATTTAACCGTTAAGAGACATATCTTTTAATATATATATATATATATATATATATATATAGATTATTTGTATTAGTTTGTTTCCAAATATATTTACCAATGTAAAATTTAAATTATTTTTTTTATTTAACATCACAAAAATGAATAAACACATAAAATATTTTTAAATAAAAGAAAAAAAATTGCTATTTTACATGTTTTTCTGCACTCGAACGCACTTTTACATAATTACATTTAGTTCATTTCAGCAATTTTGGTTATATAATTAAATTTTTGGTTCTAAAGAGAAAATAGAAATAAACATCTTCCAACTCCCTAGTGTTAGAAAGCTAATAATTTTTTTTTTTAAATCCTTGAATTTTCAAAGATTAGAAATTTGGAGAAGGGTTGGCTAAAGGAAGGATAATGATGTTGTTAATTTTTTTTTTTTTTTTCTGCTGTGGTTAATAAAATAAGACTGAATATTTCAATTAATCTGTTTACAAAAACTGTCCAATGACACTCTTAAATCGATTTTTTATGTAACATGCAGAAATAATAAATTAATAAAAATATTTCAAAATGAACAACAAAGAAAATAGTATTTTATATGGTTTTCTGCACGCGAGCGTACTTTTACATAATTACATTTTGTTCATTTCAGCTTTTTTTTTTTTTTTTACAATTAAATTTTTGGTATTAAGAATAAAATAGAAACAAAGATCTTTTTACTTCCAAATGTTAGAATGCTAATATAGTTTTTTTAATCCTTGAAAATTCAAGGGATAAAAATTTGGAGGGGGTGTTTTCTAAGGGAGGGATAATGATGTTGGTAAAAAAATCAATTTCTGTTGTACTTAATAAAATAAAGCTGAATATTTCATTTAATCTCATTACAAAAACTTTTCAATGACACTGTTAATTCTAATTTTTATGTAACACTGCAGAAATAATAAATTCATAAAAATATTTCAAAATTAATAACAAAGAAAATAGTATTTTATACGTATTTCTGCGCGTGAACACACATTTGGATAATTACATGTTCTTAATTTGAGTAATTTTTTTTTTTTTTTTTTTTTTTTTTTACAATTAACTTTTTGGTTCGAGGAGAAAATACAAATAAAGATATTTCTACATTTCTATATTCTATTTACAAACACACTTTTATATACTTTGCAACAACAGAAATTTATCTTGTACGATAAAAAATAATCTTGAGAAATTGCTTTACAAAAGACAATTGTTTATATGCCAGTGAACAGTGAATTTCTTCATTTGATAAAGAAAAGTATGTTTACGCTGCTGAAACAATGAAAGATCTTTCTGTTTCGATATTTTAAATGTAAACAAAGCTCTTATAAGAATATAAGTGATTTTCTATTTACATTAAATTTTCCAGTTATCGAATAAAGCTTATTCAAATACAAAAGAAAAAGCATTAAAAAACAAAGAATTTCTTCAAACAAAAGAGTAGAGCTTGCCAAAGAAAAAAAAAAAAAACTACACCTTCTATCAGGGAAATTTATTGGGATAAACGATTTCCTCCCAAACACTTGCAAGAAACATTCGTGGGAAATCCAGGATAACCTAACTATACTTTCTTTCCAGAAGAATAAAACACTCCTTGCGGAGAGAACATTAAAATTCAAGAATGAAAGAAGAAAAAAAAATCAGAGAAGAAAATGCATCCATCAGATCCCAACTCGAGCAAAAACTCATTTCAAGCGATGGAGGCCTGCGGTCTGAAAAGCATAGTTTCAATCCGGCGAATGGCATCATCTCTACACGCATGACGTCACACTTTTTACATCAGCCATATTGTTTTTGTCCCGTTTCTTTGGAGAACGTGAGAAAAAGAACAGGTGCGATAATAGCGCCGCAATGCCGCGCCGCCTTCGTAACGAACTGTTTCTGAAGAAAGAAATCGCGTGTTAGGGTACGCATGAAAGCTGGTATAGAAAATAAGACTATTTTGGTGAGAGCCTTAGTTGTAACTATTAAGCAACAATGATAGAAAAGGTACATATATATTAATATTTACATTAGAGAAAAAGACGTAAATATATATTGAAAAAATCTTTGGATATAAAGAGCGTCATTCAGGGTGGGCAGGACGGAGCAATTTCCTTTCTCGGAGTTTTAGACTATTTTTTTAAAATAATATCTGTTCATTTTCTTATAATTAGTTGAATATTTTCATTTGTTACCTACCAATATATTATACCAATATACCTTCGCGCAAAATAAATAATAACAGTACAAATATTTATTTGAAAATACGTATGAAAAAAGAAATAAAGAGAAAAAAAAAAATACTTGAATTAGTTCATTTCAAGTGGATATAAAATCTGAATTTAACTAGTTCTATGAACGAATTGTTCTCCCTATCCGCTTAAAACAATGTCTCCGATAACTCTTTTGTTAGGATAAGATGTTTGTGTTTACTATTGAAAATTTCGTGATTCAATATAGATGATAATCTATCTCTGATAATTTTAAAGAAATGAAACAGGAACAAATATATATATATATATATATATTTATGAAAACTTTTTTTCAAAATATGTTTGGTCTCTAAAGAAGTTGTTTGCATTTTCATTGCGTGTTTTGTGTAATAAAAAAATATTTTCAAAAGTAAGCTGAGCTACACCATTATAATTTATATAATGGTTATGATATTTATATAATGGTTATAATATATATATATATATATATATATAATGTTTTGCAAACTCACACAGAAAGGAAATATATTGAACTCAAATTCACGTTCAGAAAAAGGGACTTCATTTCACTTTCAAATTTAAAATTTATCATACGAATCCACTCAACTTAAACTCATTTTTTTTAAAAAAAGATAGAAACTCACAAATAATAATAATAATAATAATAATAATAATAATAATAATAATAATAATAAGACGTGAGAGAAAACGAAAAAAAATTGCCTAATTTCATGAATTTACCACAGGGATGTCAAAATATCTTTTATTATTTAGTATCCGAATAAATTTAAATACTCGAGTGCAAATGGAATTTTGTAATTAATGAAATTAATTAATTCATTAATGCAATTAATAATGTAATCACGTGATTAATTGCGTAACTTAATCCCGTAATTAATGTAATTAATTATGTGTTAAAGAAAATTTCTACTCAAGAATGATTTAAAAGCCATTTCGGAACTCAGGAGGATTTTGCTAAGAAAGGAAGAAAATGATGCCTGTCTTTCATTAGTGCTATCAATTACAGTGAACGCGCCTTTTAACACCGGGTGCACCATAAATTAGTTAAAACTTTAAAAATTCATTAAAAAATAACGATTGATGGTAAAAAAAAATGCATTTTGAACATTTGAAGTTAGAAGGAGATCGGATTATTTTTTAATAGCCAAAAAAGTTGTGGTTCAAAAAATGACCGATAGAAGGCGCTGACAGGCATTATATCAATCAGATTTACGCAAATCAGGCTGTAAATAAAACACCTCGATGCATTCAATGCTAGCACTATGGTATCGTTACCAGATAAACTGTTGTTGGTTAAGCTATTTTACGATGTGCTAGAAGTCATTTTGAACACTTGCTGCATAAATAAATCTATAGAATTCAGAGTTTTGTTGTTATTGTCATCACGTTCACTCATATTTTTTTGTTACAGTAAACGACGAAGAACAAATTATTATGTAACAACATTATTTGTAATATTAGATTTCGAGTCTAATTTCTTAGGTTTGCATTTTGTAATGTAGTGCAAATAAAATTATTTTTTTTAATTACCAATTATATTAATAATTTCTGAAAAATCAATATTTCCGTAGTTAAAAAAAAAAAAAAAAAAAAAAAAAAAGACGCACATTTTTCATTTTGTACTCATTTTGTACTCATTTTCTTTTATTTGTAATTATAATCTTTTTGTTGTTGTTGTTTGGGGGGGGGGGGGATATTTACGTTTCAAAATTACTTCACTAGACACATTGAACCAGTGCTTAAAAAACTTTCTTTTGCCAATAATCTAGATTCAATTACTATACCATTGTTCGAAAATTAGTAATGCCCTAAATATAAATCCTATCCAATATTTTATCTAACATTGTCTAGCTACAAAGAATTTACTTCTCGTTAAATATAATTCTTGGCACAAACTTAAGCATTAATAAAAGAATTTTATATACACGATGTCAGTATCTAACATTAGTCATATATAAACAGTTAATACTAACAATACCTGACTCTTTGAGAAAAATATATATAGATATATATAAATATCAACGAAACGATGAGGAACGTGACCGACAGTTCTTATGTATTTTTTATTTGTCAATGACAATGATAAATGTGCCAGAATCAGTCATCAAATAAAACATCTCTGAAAAGGAGAGAACGAAGGAACAAAATAGAAAATGCGGGGACTTAGTTAACTCAATCATATCGGAGCTTCCGGTCACGTTGTCTATCGAGTTCTAGTTGCAAACACAAGTCAAAAACTTTTTTTTTCCATCGAACTGGTGAAAGATTTGAGACGAAGAAAAATTATACATTGGAAAAATTAGACCGTTAATATTTGTTCGGAAATGGGGCATGTTTGATATAAAATAATGTTTGAGTATTTTTGAATGTTTGAAAATTTTCGGAGGAAATGGTTTGTAAGTTTTGTGATGTAAATACACACACACACAAATCACACACACATATCCATATGCATACGAATAAACATCCATACTTGTTAAATACTGAGAATATAAGAGAATATAAAAAACATTATGTTTTCGAAAGTTTATGGATTTTCCTTTAACAAATCTAAGTTAAATTGATTCTTTTTGTAGATTTATACAAAACCCAATGTTCCTGTATCAAAATCGGGTTGTAAAATAAAATGCTGTACAACATGAAGCTGTTAGAAGTGGCATGATCTGTACGGGCTTGTACATCTATTCTTAGTATGGAAAAATTAATTTTGCAGATAAAAAGATTTTAGAAATGTTAAGATTGCATTCTAGTCGAAAAAATTAATATCTTATGTGACAGCTGATGAAGTCAATGACATATCTAATAGTGATTGTGTACATGACAGAGCATGTAAGTTCTAACGCAATTTTCAGGTAGCATAAATCTACGTATTACGAGAAAATAAGACAAAAAATACTTTTGCTGAAAACTTAAGAAAATAAAAAAAAAAAGTATTTAAATGGCAAGATAGCATGTATAAATTTTCTAGTTCCTTTTTTTTTTTTTTTTTTTTTTTTTTCTGTAGTGGACACAGACAGCACAAATACATCGAAAAGACGTCGGATTAAGGACAAGCCGATATCCTGTGAACTGATAAAATGGTCTTGTCGACAGCTACAGTACATCCCCTGGGTTTCGAAATGTCACACATGTCAACGTCCTATGGATGTCATTTCAGGACACTTTTTGGACGGTTATAAGACATCTGCTTTATAATGGTCCTAATGACATCCTAAAAACATCCAAATAATGCCATGTAAATAACATAAAAATGTCTAGAATAAACTCCGTTTAGAAATCACCTTAACCATTCTAAGTTTCTTTCATGGAATGAAATGGCAAATCTGGCAAATATCGTTTAGTGATAGCGGAGTGTGTAAACGTTATTGATGTAAAGAAACCACATTTTCATATTTTAAAGCAGTTATCACAAAAAAATTTCAAATCATTTTTTGAAAAAAAAAAAAACGATAAAACTTTTTTTTTTAAATTTTAGTGCGGCGCCGGCGTTCAAAATCTTTTGCGAACAAACTGGTCACTTAATTTAAAATTCATGGAATACATATGTATTGGCTACTTTTGTTTTTGCTGATGCGCCACTCTTATAAATACTTATTTCTCAAGGAAATCTTTTTCAAAGCTTGCGGAACGAATGAATCAAAACTCCAATTTATAACACAAAAGAATTCTTTGTTTCCACGACCAATCTAATTAAGTCATCTAGATGAGTTCTAGTTGATTATGTATGAGGGATTTGATTAATTAATAATACAACAGTTTATACATAGGAAATTTGCGTTTCGTTGTTCAATCTATTACACTAAAATATACAGGGTGCGTCAGAAAAATGTATACATACACTGTTTAACTGGTCGTGATTTTCTAACTTTTCTTTCTTTTTAAAGTGTAATTAATTGGAAATAATGAGTGGACCAAGATTAACTTTTGAAAAAAGAAAATTGATTTTAAAATACTATTATAAGTACGGAAACATGGCAGAAGTACAAAAACAATTATCACAGAGAGTTTCAGATCCAAAACTCCAATTCATAACACAAAAGAATTCTTTGTTTCCACGACCAATCTAATTAAGTCATCTAGATGAGTTCTAGTTGATTATGTATGAGGGATTTGATTAATTAATAATACAACAGTTTATACATAGGAAATTTGCGTTTCGTTGTTCAATCTATTTCACTAAAATATACAGGGTGCGTCAGAAAAATGTATACAGACACTGTTTAACTGGTCGTGATTTTCTAACTTTTCTTTCTTTTTAAAGTGTAATTAATTGGAAATAATGAGTGGACCAAGATTAACTTTTGAAAAAAGAAAATTGATTTTAAAATACCATTATAAGTACGGAAACATGGCAGAAGTACAAAAACAATATCGCAGAGAGTTTCAGATCCACTAAGCGAATTACAATTCATCAGATAAATGATAAGTTTGAAACAAGTGGATGTTCATAGACAACGTTCCGGAACCGCAATTGAGCAAGAATGCGCCACAACGCCAAATGAAATGTTTGTTGAAGTTTGTGAATCAATAGCCCACCTTTATAAGCAGTGTATTGGCCAGAACGGTAATAATTTTGAACACCTGAGGTAGGAAGAAAGGTTATACATTTTATGTAGGTTATTTTGCAATTTAAATATTAAATATATGCGAATAAAAACTGGAGTTATAATCATTGAAAGTGTGTATACTTTTTTCTGACGCACACCGTATATTTTTAAATAATTATTTTGTGTAAATTATTTCGTGTGAATATATTGTAATATATCGTGTATATATCGGATTATATCGTGTGAATGTATTGTAATATATCGTGTATATATCGTAATATATCGTGTATATATCGGAATATATCGTGTATATATCGGAATATATCGTGTATATATAGGAATATATCGTGTGAATATATTGTATTTCATGTAAAATATTTTGTGTGACTTCTTTGGTGAATAAACCTTGTAAATCAATATTTTTTACAGGGAAAACTAATTAGCATTCCTAGTATTTATTCTTTTTAAGTATATACATTTTTGAAAGATCAAGTATATCTTTATATAAACGATCAAATGAGGAACAATACTTCAAAAACAACAACACGAAATTTACTTTTCTCGTACGCCGATGCATTCATTATTCGTTCAAAGTTACCAACTTCACTAAAAAAAGCTTAAATATTCATATTCGTGCTAATAATTTATCTTGCATATATTTTGAAAGTTCTGTTTAAACTGAATAAATATTACTTTGAAACTGATCTTTGAATAAGAAATTTGCTCTTTACTTCAAGTCTTCAGAAAAAGATATTTTTCATATTTACTTTATAAATTTTTCAGTTAAATAGATGCTCATAAATTTTACATAGAATTTTAACTTTTCATATTCAAACTGCAATTTATATATCAAGAACTGCCAAAAGAAATTTAATACTGATTTCTGAAATACATCAGAATTCTGCGTGGCCTTCCGAGGAAAAATATGATAATTTTGGGGAAGATATTTCACTTTATTTAATTATCGAAAATGGTTATGAAGATGAGCATTTTTTACCGCAAAAAATTAGAATAAGAAGAAACTTAGACTAGCTTGATATTTATGGGAATTATGTTGATTTAGTATTGATATTATATACAGAAAAGAAAGTTCAGCTTCTATTTAGGGATATTTAAAGAACATTTCCTGTAATAATGTGTGGTAATCATGTCTATTATTATTTTTTTTGAGATTATAATTTTTGAAAAATGTTATTAATTAGATATTCTTAGTCATTCTCTTTATTTGCCAATTTACATACCATAATAGTAAATTAATAAAATCGAATAATTTTTTGCTTTGTTTTACGCAGTGTTTTGGAAGTAAATTATCAGTTGAAATATCTGAGTGGCACAGAATTTAGAAGAAATATGTTAATTTCAATTCATCTTAAATTACAAACTTTTATTTAATTTTCGTTTATAAAATCAAATTCAAAACACTATTTATCCTGTCATCTGTCACCTAACAACATTGAAAATCTAGCATGATTTCTTATTCGATATAGCTAGAGCTTTCCGAGTTATATATCTGCGTTAATTAAGAACAGACATTTTCTATCAAGCAAAGTGATAACAAATAGTAAGTATGAAAGCAAAAGTATTAAGCAAAAGTATTAACAAATATATCTCAAAGATTGCAGTGCGAAATCCTCGCGCGGGTCTACTAGTATTAGATAAACTAGGCAGGAAACTGATAGATCTCACAACGTGGTTTATAGAAAATTAATTAACAAATTTCTATACTGAATATACAAATATTTATTTAAACATTTAAAAATAATTTTCTCCCTTTCTTGCTTTTTATATTTTTAATATAATTTACAAATATAAATTCAAAATAACAATTATCCTGTTGTTGTTGTCCTAAATATTCTATCAAATAAACTGCAAATAAAATTGTAAAATAAATGCAATATTTTTATAAGGTTTCTAAAATATTCATCTACTTTCGTCACAGATACTTTGCTTCCAAAACACTAGCCAAAAAGAGTTATACTCGCTTTTCATTAAGATTTAGAATCTACGATAGCTATATTTTGAACGTTATTGTTATTTAATGTGTTCTATTTTTTTTTTATATTGCTTCTCATATCTCATAAATTTTTACCTCTTATTCGAAGATAGAAGCCGTGCTTTTAATATGGTGGTACTATTAAAAATCTCAGCTAGCAAAATTTATGATATAACTTATTTTGCTCCAGCGTTTGCTTTTTCCCTGCCGTTACATGAAAATGTAATTTGCCAGTCCTGTTTAATGCTGTTCAGAGCAAAAAGGATTACTAAAGATATTAGTGCGATTTCATAAGCTGTTAGGGTCGTAAATTTCAAGGCCATAATCCACAGCTCCTAACGTTAATGAGAAATCTTCGACTTTTGCAGATGTGTAAAAAAAACTCATTTAGAATCCCGAATGTTCATTACCAGACTTCTGTGGAGAATTTTTAATTATCATTATCTTCGCGTGTCACAAACAGTACTTAGAAGGGATTAAACTTTGAGGGTAAAGACGTGGTTGTTTTTTTAATTGAAAGAAATTAGTCACGGTATTCAAGAACATAAATATTCCACAAATATTGATTTCCAGAAAAGTAGATCATGTATGTATATATATATATATATATGTATATATATATATATATATATATATATATATATATATATTTAAATATAGAATTGTGACTGCTTAAAATATATTATTTTGGAAAATATTTCGAAATAACAACCCTGGAAAATTTTCTGATGGAAATCAATTTTCATACAAGAAATAATAGTATGAGGCAGTGGATTAAGAGCCTACATCAGTCATGGGAAAAACGTGCAAGCTAATGTTAAGTCTATGGGAAGGCTCTTGGCAGATTTCTCGCTCGCATTTAAATATTTTAAATGATGCTTTTTGCATAGGATAGCTGATTTCGATCTCTAACGTTGTTAGTTTGTACTTTTTCGATTTTGGTTCCCGATATTTTATATAAGGGTACTTTCACTTCCAGAACCGGTTCCAACCGGCCACAAAATTGAAAATGTCCGCTTATAAAAAAACTGTAACCAAAATCAAAAAAGTAAAAACTAACAACGTTAGAGATCAACCTCATATATCCTATGCAAAATAATAATAATAATAATAATAATAATAATAATTAAATGCGAGCGAGAAATCTGCCAAGAAAATTCCCATAGACTTAACTTTAGCTTGAGCGTTTTTTGCGTGACTGTCATAGGCTCTTAAAAAGATAAAGTTAGTATGTATTTTTTAAAAAAAGCTAACTTGTGACAATATGATAATGAAACATACATATAATTTTTCTCAGAGGTTAAATGCTTAAAATCTTATTTACAACAGTTAAAAATGTTCAGTTCGCCGTAAGCTGTTTTCACTCTAGTTTAATAATTGTATCAGTACATTTTACCATTTGTCTCCTCATCGTTACCCAATCTAACTACTCAGTGCATTTTTATGGGAAGCTGTGAGTACTGTATATTTCAAGACCCTAATCCACAGTTCCTAACGTTAATAAGAGATTTTTAACTTTTGCAGGTGTGTAAAAAGAACCATTGAGATTCTGGAAGGTTCATTACGAGACGTCTGTAGAGAATTTTTAATTATCATTATCTTTACATGTCAGAAACATTGCTTAGAAGGGATTAGACTTTGAAGGAAAAGCCGTGGTTGATTTTTTTTTAAAATAAAAGACAGAGAACTAAGTAAAATAAATAAGTTAAATAGTTTTAAATATAAGTTCTTGTGTATTTTTTTATTTTTTTTTATCAAGGTTGAATAAAATTTCAACAGGGTACAAAAGTTAAGAAGTTAACTTATGATAATACACTTATAAAAATTTGCAGCAAAATTCATAGTCATTCGATCGCTTTTAAAAAAAATGGTTACATAACCGTAATTAAATCCTGAATTTGGACAATAATATGGTCAAATACACTTCATAATAAGTCTAAGTCATCATTATCTTCAAAGACTGTCAAAAGTCTAGACAGTTTATTGCAGAATTTTAACAGTGTATAATAATCAATCAATATAATATTGCTAAGTTGTTCATTCTTAAAATCTTACTCACAACTGTTAGAAATGTTCAGTATGCCGTAAGCGGTAATTGTTGTCACTGCAATTTAATATTTGTATTAGTGCAGTTTACTATTGGTCTGCTCATCATTACCCAATCTCACTGTCAGTACATTTTTGTAAGCTGTGAGAACCATCAATTCCAAGACCATAATCCACACTTCCTAACGTTAAGGAGAGATGTTCGGCTTTTGGAGCAGTGTAAAAAGAACTTGCAGAAATTTTTGAAGGTTTATTATGAGACTTCTGAGGAAAATTTTTAATTATAATTGTCTTCACAAACAGCTTAAAATGTAAACTTTGAAGAGAAAAGCGTCACTCTCGTTTTTTATATATTGAAAGAAATTAATCACGATAATCAAAAACATTAATATTTCAAAAATATTAATTTCTAGACAAAATAAAAATTTTATTATAAAAACAGAAAAGCAATTTTATAATGCTGTTAATGCTGAAAATGCTGTTAGTATTATACCTTTCAAGGCCATAATCAACAATTTCTATACTGTCACAATTTCTTTTCAAAACTGAACCATGGAAGTAGCAAACATCACTTAATCTACTTTTCAAAATACCTAATAATGGTAAAACTTCAACAATGGTTGCATTGTTTATTACATAACAAATAACTTTATGTACGCTCAATATGTTGTTTTTGAGCACGTAAATATTCCCTTGCTTCTGAAGTGGTTAAAACACACGCTACAATTAAGATGAGTCAGTTTCGTATATCAATCCAGGATAAGATGCCCGTAATGTATCGGATTACTTTTTAAATAGAAATTCTGATCAGTTCAGTTCTTGTTTGCAAAGAATAACAATAGCCTCTTTAAGGTTGAATATTTTACCAGTTTATTGAGCAATATTTTACCACGTAATTTCAGTATTTTATCATTTTATGGTTCATATAAAACATGAATAATAATAAAACGTTTCCCCGCTTTTGGTTGAAGTCAAGGCAACAACAAAATTTAGTTCAACCAAGCGCCAGTGCAACATTTAATGATAATTCTTCGACTTTTACAGAAATGCAAAAAATAACTCATTTAGATTCTCGAATGATCATTATCTCTAAGTGTCCTAAACAGTGCTTAGAAGGGATTACATTAAAGTTTGAAAGAGAAATCGTGGTTGGTGTTTTTTATTTTAAGAAATAGTCATGGTATTAAAAAATGTGAATATTTTATAAATATTGATTTCTAGACAAGAAAGGAAATTCGGTAATAAAATATATTATCATTTGGGAATACACATACATAGGTGCAACTTACATGATATAGTATAATTGATTTCAAAAGGCTATACTTTTTTAACAAAACGCTACATTGTGATTAAGAAACATTCAGACATATAATAAGGGTTGAGTTACTAAGTCTGTCATGGAACACAAATACGTATAATATACATAAATCTATCAGATGTTGAGATCAAGTATAGTTGCATAAAAATTTAGAAAATAATTTCTGAAAAAGAGTAATATTTCTCTTAATTAAATAAAAGTCATTTTATATCCAAAATGCAAGACACATTATACGAAGAAACAAAATTATGTTTATGAGTGATTCTGATTAAAATAAAAGCTGTTTATGCTTTCGTGAATGCCCTTTTTTGAAAGGAGGACAAAATAAAATTAAAACTTGACTTACACATAAAATTACTTTTATTTTGTGAAAACAAACCATAGACAGCAACAATAAGGAGTTTAAAATAACGTTTTAATATAAAGTGCTTAACACTCCTTGTTAATTTCAGTACTTTATTTAATGAACATGTTTTAATTAAAATAAAATGTAAAGTCACGCGTAAGTACTTTCAAAGTAATTATAATTTTTCAGAAGTGTTTGTAGAAAAAAAAAAATATTTTTTAAGGCAAATTTCTTAGGAGGAGATTACATATACATACAACTTACTCTAAATACCTCTTAACAAAACAGAATATGACGGAATGCATTTAAAATTTTGACTAATGTTATGTTGCTTACGTAACATTATTTCATCATTTCGTTAAGGAGGGAAATAAAAATATTATAGAAAATAAACTTTTGCAATGTTCATTTGTAATGCATAACAGAAATATACCTTCAATGCATTCTTCGCTTTCTATCTCCCTTTCGTACGGAAATATTTTTGATTATTGTGATGATATTATATAAACAAAACGACAGTTTAAAAGTCTCAGTGATCACTAGATAACTATTATACAGATATTTTTATTCAGAATTTAAAAAGTTCATTTGCTCAATTGTTATACAAGTAAAAAAAAAAAAAAACCCTTCTTTCTGCACTATTTTAGTCTATCAAACTGCAAAAATCAAAACATTCACTTTCGTTGTAAATGCTTATTTTAGTTTAAGCATGGAATAAAACAATCTTTATGCTGTTCATTTGTCGCGTGAACAGAAAAAATACTGCAGCAACTACTTCATTCAGTTTGTATCTCGTTTTGATTCCCATGGCTCCCAATACTCTATTACCACGGTATCGTCTCAAGATTTAGGTAATATTGTGCAATTCGGAATGAAACTATTGGGTTGTTTGGAAAGTTCTTTCTGTTTGGGAAAACCAATTCGTACCGGAAAATTCTGCCCGTCAATTATTAGACATTAGAAATCGGAATTTATTTCTAATAATTGATAGAATTTCCCGGTACTAACCAACTCTCCCAAACGGAAAGAACTTTCAGAACAACCCAACAGTATGCAGAAAATTTAAATTAAGGTATTAAAAATTCATAACCACATCAGGAGAGAAGCCTTAGCATATAGAACCACAGAGTGCAAAAAATATAATTTTTAAAATGTGCAAAATATTTGTGATTTTTCATAAAAACGTATTTGGAAAAAAAAAATGCATAATAATTAAATCAAACATTTCTAACCATTTCTTTATAGTACTGAAACGTTATAACTAAAATGTAATTTAAAAGATTCAATTACAAAAAGCTGAAAAAAAATATATGTGCTTAAAATTGGTCATATTGCTTAATATATCTCCCATAATATTATTTATTTAATGTTTTTTGTCATATTTTGTACTTTCATTGGTATATTCTTTTATTAATTACAAAATAGTCATGTCAGATTAATCAGAATTTCACACTCTGAAAAGCCATTGGAAGTATTGGTGCACATCGCATTTAATTAAATTCATTTAAATTAAATTAGTCTTAAATTAACCAGTTAATCTTGATAGAATGAGAAAAGAAAAGAGTACAATTGTACTAAAACGGCATTCTTTAGAACAACAAAATGGCCCGTACATTTAAAAATGTGTGTTAATGAAGACCAAAATTTTCTTGAAAAATATAGTACATTACAGGAAAATCGTGGGTTAGATGGTGAAAAATATTATCTTAAATATATCATTACCAAAAATATATGTTTACTGGAAGACAAAACAAAAACTAATTAAAGTACACGAGATAGCCGAAAATATTATTTATAGTGCATGATGCGACACTGCGTTTGCACGAAGCAACAACAACAAAAAGTATTATGCAGGAAGCCCAAGCATGGAGAATATCTCATTCTCTCAGCTACACATTATTGATTCCGCGTCACTTTGCCGAGATATGCATTTAGGGAAGCTAGTATAATTTAATTTATCATTATTTTTATTATCAAGCGATTTTTTTGTTGTTGCTGTTGTTCTTGAAGAAAATACGAAAAATACGAACTTTTCTTAAAATATCATGAAATAGTAACATTTTGCCCCTCTTAGAAAAATAACCCCATTACCACCGTCATCCATCCCCTCCCGCCCCCCATACGCACAAAAAAAAAAAAAATTCTGATGATTAAAGCAAGAAGAGCACCGAAAATTTTAAAACACTAGGGGACACATTCTCATGCGTTTTTTCTACTTTTAATTTCAATGATTTTTTTGGAGCTATGTTTATTCAGTTGTGTATGTACTTCAGTTAATCACGGATATATAAATCATATAATTCAAAAAATTAAAATACTTAAGGATTTTTTTCTAAGAAAAAATTCTAGGAATTGATGATGGCGAAAACAAACAATAAAAAAAAATCTTAACTTAAAATAAATAAATAAATAAATAAATAAATAAATTAAGGAAAAATTCCCAGTGCAGTAGAAGAATTTTTATAATTACAGTTTACCAATTTAAATATGTTGAGTAGAGGAACATAGAATGTTTCTTTTCGATATCAACAATTTTAGACTTTGTGTATCATATTAAGGGACGCACAAAATAAACTAAATGCATTGTACAAATTATAGTTGGTTATTGTTTAAAAAGTACATTTCAGTAAAGAAACTCAGAGACTTATTCTTACGCTATTTGGAAAGCGCGTATGGGTTTATTTTTTCACTTTATTTGTTTTTTGCCAGTCTTTTAGCTTATTACTCATAAAAACATTAAGTTTGTTTTAAAACAATATATCATTTGGACATAAAAATGTACGTATAATACTCAAGTAAATTACAACATTTTCAATACAAACAGTGCTAAATGCTACATTTATATGTCTTTTACGTAATTTTGAAGGAGTATTAGAATAAAGTACAAGTTATAAGAGGTTATATTTTGCAATAATGTAATTCAATGACTTCGTACATTTAAATATTTTGGTAGCAAATTTATGCAGCCTTTATATAATATCAATCATTAGATTGATTGATCACATTCCAACTTTCATAAAAAAAGCTCAAATAGACACGAAATTTAGATAATTATTGAAGTAGAATTATATGCCACAAAAAAAAAATGGTCATTACATAATTTTTATTCGTCTATTTGCTAAATCAAAAAGATTTATCATTTGTCGAATTTTCTTAGATATTGCAATGTGTCTTTGAAATTATGCTTTAATTTTCGTACCATTTAGTTTTTTCTCTACGTTAAACGATTTTAAACGAGTTTTCGTTGTTTACTTTGCGGAAATTGCATAACATAACTTAATTAATGATTAAGCCGATATTATTGGAAAGTTCACTTAACATCCATGCGTCCTCTATTATATATCATTCTATTTTATGAGAGAATTTATTTAAGTTTATTCTGAAATATATGTCCCAACAATATATAATAATACTGTCAACTGAAATCGAATAACATCTTCTTTAATGCAATTTATTACCTAGAAATATAATAAATAAATTTCATATATAGCAATTTAATATAATTAGACTAACTTTTATGATTAAACTTGATAATAGATTAATATTAAACCATTACTATAAATTGGACTAAAACTAATTATTGTAGTTCTAGAATAAGTTACTAGAAATTATCAAGAATAATGAATGCAATATGTATCATTAATTATGATTAGCAAACTAAATAATCGGATACTATAATTTATGTAGTTCACAGAGAAAGCTAGCTTTCTATTTAGTAAAGAATAGTTTGGTATTTAATATTAATTTTACACCATTTGCTTGTCCAGCTATATTGAATTTCTCCCTCGCTAATGTTGTCATAAATAATTATTAATGACTCTTTACGTTAAATCGTATTATGCAGAGACTTGCCGTCCGTTGCTAGCAAGAAACGTAAAATACCAGTTGCTGTTTATACAATGTGCACATCATAAATTATAAATGAAGGCCTCTTTTAAACTTTATCAATTTATATAAATTACCTTCAAAAGTAAAATGAAAGACAATGGTTTCTTACTTTTTTTTTAATATTAAACAATTGATGTATTTATTTTTCTAAATTGTTTTCATTTTAGTTGCGTGTTTAACTACTTTGGTTCGATCTTTTCATTTGTTTTTTCATGTCAAAACTTTAATGCAAATGTTTGGAGTATTTACTATTGTTGAATAAAATGTTGGAATCAATTTCAACACATTCTCTGTAAAAATGAATTTTTATAGGAATTATTTTTTTAATGCAAAACTTTTCAGCATAACTGAGGTATGACCGTTAAAAAAAAGTTTATTTTCTTCTGAAAATAATAAAATAATAGTACAAATAATGAGATATATAAACTATGATTAATTTAAACACTATGTATGCTGCAGGAAGGTAGTATAACTTGTGCAAAAATTTATGCACTTTATAACTGAAAAAAAAAAAAAAAACGTAAAGATGTAAACATAATAAATTAAATGAGGAATTACTAATATAGAGACGTAAATATTTCGTAAAGTGTGAAAATATCTCATTCCTTGTAATTATCTTTAATTGAATTGATATCTCATTCCTTGTAATTATCTTTAATTGAATTGATATATCATTCCTTGTAATTATCTTTAATTGAATTGATTACTAAAAATCAACGTTGATCATTATTAAGTAATTTTTACTTTAAAGTTTTAACATTCAATTTATTCAGTAAATTTATTTTTCGCATAGATACCTTTCCTGTGTAATTGCTGCAGATATTTATTACAGTAAAGTGATTATTTAACGGTATAGAACAAAGATTCTAAGCATCAGGTTGCCGCTAATATTTCACATAATTTCTTGCTCCAAACCAATTTAACATTTTTTTTTTCCAGATTTAAATACAGTAAAATAAAATAATTTTACGAAATACACTAGATTTGCGAAAGCATCAAGTGATAACGATTTACATTTTAAGATTTCAGCTATTTGTTGTTTGGCTACAGTTTGTTTAACAGACGAGGTTCGAAAATTAATGAATGCGTAATATATGCAAATAAAGCATGCTATTCCACTAAGCTTTTCTAACTTTGCAGTTTTCCTTGGAAGCATATGACGCATAAATAAGCGAACAGAGCCTTAAATGAGTTTTCTCGCCTCCTCAACAATAAAGAAGAATTTCTACGTTTTCTTATTATGTTTATCTTTTATTTTCTTATGTACAGCTGTGGAACTGTTTTTCATTTCCGAGATCAGCGGCGACTATAAATTAAAGAGAGGAAAGAATATGTGAAGGGAGTTTATGTTCTCTCTTTGCTTTGTGGTTGGAAATACTTGAAGCACGACAATAAATTTAGGAATTTTTATTATGTGCCTTATTATTATGCTTAGAAAATGCGTAGTAAATGATTTTATTTTAAACGTAAATCTTTTTCTTATGATACGTTTCTGTATCGTAAAACAGCATGAATTGTATTTTTTTTTTTTTTTACAAGAAAATGTGATGGAGAAAGCATTTTAAATGAATGTTATTCCCGTGTTTATTTATTTCAAAGGATATTAAAATTCTTTTAATGAATCTTAGACACTGTTAGACCGCATTCATCGTTATGTTTTATGACCAAAAAGGGAAGTTTATGGAAAAAAAAAGGAACATTCGTTCACCCATTTAGTAAAATAATAAGTTGATTTTGACGTTAATTTTGATAGAGGTGCTTAATTTTGATGTTTCAATTAGTCTTCCTACATTTTAAAATAAGTAATTAAAATATTGTTTTCCTAGTCAAATTTTAATGAAGGTGAGGGTCTCGTCACCTGATCAAGGTTCTAAATTACGAGACCTTTAAATCTGTCAATACAACAAAGTTAAACAGAAACCTTGAACCGGCAAACAAAGATAACTGTTGCAAACCACAAGAGAGCAAGCACTGCAGCGATGTCCACAAATCTATAGTCAGGTGGATCACAGCCATGTTGTGATCAGGAGAATTCCGCCCCGCTCCCAGATACTAACACGTCTAGCTAGGCATTCATGCCGGGCAGGTAGGGGCCTGGTTAACGGTATAAAACAAATGAACGAAGAAATAATTTCGTTTTTTTAATTACTTTCATAACATGTGCAATATAATCTGTATACTTAATTAGAAAACTGTAACACTATACTTCTATTTCCAGGTATTATATGAGCTATGAAAATTATAAGAACAATTTTGCACATAAAACCTTCCGAAGAAGAATCTTTCTATAAATTAAGCAGTTAAAGCTGTTCCATCAATAATTTTAACTGCTGCATCTACTTATCAGCAATCCCAAAAGGAATTCTATATGTCTGCTTATAATAATATCTTCATTACTAACATGCAAAAACATTTAGTTATGTTTAATTTATTGTTTCTACATATTTTCTCATGGTTAAAAGCATATTTTTTATGCGAATATTTTAGTCTTTTATGTGATTTACTTAAATGCAAGGTCGCTAGACGAAAGTCCAGAAACGTGAAACCATATTCCTAATTTTCACTTACGTGATCAAAGAGGAAAAAGTAATGTATATTTTAAAGATAGATTGAAAATGTTTTCAACTCTTTTCTCTTGAATGTATTTTTGTTTGGGAATATAAACCACAAGGGAGGATTTCAAATTTTAATATAATGTATAATTAGTGAATTATTTGTGCTACTAATTTCTTATTTTAACCACTTAAAAGGCGACGGTGTGATGTATTTCATATAACTCAATTTTTTTCACGATTTGTACCAGAATTTTTTAACAAAATATTACTTCTGAAATTTTGCTTAGCAGAATTGCCAGACTATGAGGTCTCCGACCCCAATAACCGTAAACGCAGTACATATGCCTTATTAATGATGACTAGCTGGCTTCGCCCGCCAGCGGGCCCCTAATTTACATCGGTGCCTCGAATTGTAGAAAATCTCGAATCTTGTAAAACCTCGAACCGGACGAACCTCCGACCCGGGTCCCCGCTGCCTTCGGCACCGTATACCGGTCGTGCTACGCACGCACCGGATAATCCCTTAATTTGCACATTGAGTAGTATAAACCTCTAACCGAACGAACTTCCAACCCGGGTCCCCGCTGCCTTCGGCACCGGATAACCCCTTAATTTGCACATCGAATAGTATAAACCTCTAACTGAACGAATCTCCGACCCTGCCCCGCTGCCTTCGGCACCGGAAACCGGTCGTGCTACGCACGCACCGGATAATCCCTTAAATTGCACATAGAATAGTATAAACCTCTAACCGAACGAACCTCCAAACCGGGTCCCCGCTGCCTTCGGCACCGGATAATCCCTTAATTTGCACATCGAATAGTATAAACCTCTAACTGAACGAATCTCCGACCCTGTCCCGCTGCCTTCGGCACCGGAGAATCCCTTAAATTGCACATAGAATAGTATAAACCTCTAACTGAACGAACCTCCGGCTCGGGTCCCCGCTGCCTGCGGCACCGTATAGCAGTCGTGCTGCGCACGCACTGCAGTATACGCTAGTTCCACCTTCCACCACCAGGTGGCGCAATCTGTTTATACGATCATAACTGAAATCGTTAAGGCTTTCGATGCCGAGTCGAATGAGCCATACCCCGTCGTTTTCATGCCCGTAGAACCGGAGATAGGAAAGCGCACCCTGGTGGTGAGACTTGGAGCAAAATTCGATAAGCTGTAGTATCCTCTATCGACGTCGAGTCGATTGAGCCAAATCGCGTCGTGATGTGACCCATAGAACCCGAGTTTGCTGAAAAATCCTTTAATTACACCTTCCACCACCAGGGGGTGCAATGTGTTCTATACGAACATGACCGAAATCTGTAAAGCTGTCGAAATCCAGTCGAAAGAGCCAAACCCCGTCGTAATCCGGGCCATAGAAACAGAGATAATAAAACGCCCCCTGGTGGTGAAAAACGAACTAAAACCGATAAGCTCTAGTATCCTCTATCGATATCGAGTCGAATGAGCCAAACCGCGTTCCGATTGGACTCGTAGAACTCGAGATAATGTGAAATCAAAGTATAAAATCTGATATTATTATTCGAAAAGAGTGGTATAAACTCAGAAATGTTTAAAAATGTTATAGAGGGTCCTTATTACTTTAATTATGATGTTTGGAATCAGTTTGGTGGTGTAATATACAACTGTATATATTGTATTTATAATATAACCGTAACTGTATATGTTTTGTACTACTAATCTAACTTAACTATAACCGGGTAACTGTTGATATCCTAAGATGATGTAGCGTGAGCGTGTGTGTGGTAGCATGACTACCTCTTGAATAAAGCTTGATGTTGAAGTTACTATGTCTCATTAACTGAGTTTAATATTATTTAATAATGATGCTATTTAATATACTAAATAGAGAACTTAAGATCTACTAAATAATGATCTTTTATATGGTGTCAGAGAAGACGATGTTCAAAGATTGAACCTGCATGCTCGACCGTGATGGAATTATTCAAAGCTCCGGGAGAGTTCAATTTCACCTGCGGTAACGTCGCCGAAAATTGGAAAAAATGGAGGCAAAAGTTTGAAAACTTCATGATCGCCACTGAAAGAAGTGAGAAACCTGATAAAAATAAAATTGCGATTCTTCTCAACTTGCTGGGTGATGAAGGCGTCAACATATTCAACACCTTTAAGTTTGAAGCAGCGGAAAAAGATTCCTATGAGGCTGTTATTACTAAGTTTGAGCAATACTGCACGCCAAGAAGAAGTGTCGTATTCGAGCGATACAAGTTCTTTTCGGCTTTTCAACAAGAAGGTCAATCGATAGACAATTACATCACCTTGTTGAAAACTTTAGCTACACCTTGTGAATTTGGTGATCAAGAAGAAAGCTTAATACGAGATCGAGTCGTCCTAGGTATCCGTGATGGGGGTTTACAGGAGAGACTTCTGAGAGAAACAGATCTGACTCTTCAAAAAGCTGCTGAGTTTGTGAGAACGACAGAAATCAGTAAACAGCATCTAAAGTCAATAAATAGACCTAACGTTTCCAGTGCGACTGTGGACATTGTTCAAAAGAAACAACATGGACAAAATAGTGCCAAACCAAAAAACTTTAAAACTGTAAAGAAAATAACCAGTCAAAATGAAATATATGACTGTTTAAAATGTGATAGGAAACACAAAAGGTTAGAATGTCCTGCATATGGAAAAACTTGCAGAATATGCAAAAAAACAAATCATTTTGAAGTAGGTTGTAAATTTAATAGAGAGAAAAAAATATATGAAATTACAAATGAAAATGATCAGCTGTTTGTTGAAGCAGTTGAAATTAACAGTGTGGTAAGTACATCAAATTCTTGGTTAAAAGTTATTGATATTAATAATGTTAATGTTAACTTTAAATTAGATACAGGGGCAGAGACAAATGTCCTACCCTTATCCATTTTTAAAAGGTTAAATTTAGATATGAAAGTAGAATTAACTCATACTGTGCTTTTGTCATTTGGTAATTTTAAGATTAAACCTGTTGGTAAAGTGATATTAATGTGTACTGTTAATAATCATGTTGATATACCTATTGAATTTATTATTGTTGATAAAATGTGTAAACCTATTTTAGGATTAAAAACATGTAGTGAGTTAGGATTAATTCAAAGGGTTGATTGTGTAAAAGCTGAAAAGCAAAATATATTAGATTCATATAAGGATGTATTTAACGGCTTAGGTACATTTCCTGGTGAGCCATATAAAATTGCATTAAAAGAAAATGCTAGCCCTGTGGTGCATCCACCTTGGAGAATTCCCCAATCAATCAATCTAAAATTGAAACATACTCTTAAAATATTAGAAAAGAGGGGAATAATTTCAAGGGTAAACAAACCGACTGATTGGGTACAGAGCCTGGTTGTGGTTGAAAAACCAAATGGCGATCTGAGAATATGTTTAGATCCTCGAGATCTAAATAAGGTACTTAAAAGAGAACATCATGTAATTCCCTCACCTGAGGATATTATTAGTCGGTTAGAAGGGAAACAGATATTTTCAGTTTTAGATCTCAAGGATGGATTTTGGCAAATACCTCTTGATGAAAATAGTTCAGATATTTGCACATTTAATTCACCCTTTGGGAGATTTAAGTTTAATAGAATGCCATTCGGAGTCGCCTCAGCTCCAGAGGTCTTTATGAAAAGAAATCAGCAATTATTTGGTGACATAGAAGGGGTAGAAATTTATGTAGATGATATCATTGTCTCAGGTAAAGATGAAAAAGAGCATGATGAAATATTAATTAAGATATTAGATAGTGCTCGAAAAAACAATGTTAAGCTAAACAAAGATAAATTTCAATTTAAAACAACTGAGGTCAAATACTTAGGGTATATTATTTCCAATCAAGGGATCAGAGCTGACCCATCCCTTGTTAAAGCGATAGTAGAAATGCCCACTCCCCAAAACAAAAAGGATGTTAGGAGATTTTTAGGGATGATAAATTATGTCTCAAAATTTATGCCTAAAGCTTCTGAATTAACGGCTTCCCTAAGAGAATTATTAAAAAACAATACTGATTTTTTATGGTCAGATCAGCAGGAAAATGCCTTCATAAAAATAAAAGAAATTTTGAGTAAAAGCCCTGTCCTGAAAGTTTTTAACCCTAGAGAGGAAATAATATTGCAATGTGATAGCTCTAAAGATGGATTGGGAGTATGTTTGGTTCAGAAAGAACAACCAGTTTCTTTTTCATCCAGAAGTTTGACTGAGAATGAGAAAAACTATGCTCAAATTGAAAAAGAGTTATTAGCTATCACATATGCCTTTGAAAAATATCATAACTTTGTCTATGGTCATAAGGTAACTAACTGTACAGACAGATCATAAACCATTAATCTCTATCGTACACAAACCTTTAGCTAAAATTACTGCTAGAATGCAAAAAATGGTGTTAAAATTGGTAAAATATGATTTTAAAATTGAGTATGTTCCTGGTAGTCAATTATATTTGACTGACACACTTTCTAGAGCATTTTTGAAAAATAATAACAAAGATGATCCAGAAATGTTAAATGTGATCCATAGCATTACAAAGGCACTGCCTTTAAGTGAAAAAAGACTTAAACAGTTTCAAACTGAAACTAAGAATGATGAGGATCTTGCTCGAGTAATGGAATTCTGTAAAACTTCTTGGCCTAAGAATAAAAAAATGTTATCTGATAATCTTAAACAATACTATAAAGTCAAAGATTTCATATATGTGAATGATGGTTTAGTATTTAATAATAACAAATTAATTGATTCAAAAAGTTTAAGACAGAATATGTTAGGTTTAATACATAAAGCCCATTTTGGAATTGAGAAATGTAAAAATAGAGCACGTGAAATCTTTTATTGGCCAGGTATCTCTGCTGATATTGAAGAATTAGTTTCAAAATGCCAAATATGCGAAAAATTTAGAAAGAAAAATTCAAAGGAACCACTAATGCCCCATGAAATACCAAATAAGCCTTTCGAAAAGATTGCAACTGATGTATTTCAGTTTGCTAATCAAATTTATCTAGTTATAGTTGATTATTATTCTAAATGGATAGAATGTGCTACTATAAAAGATAAGACTGCTAATGAAATAATCCCAAAATTAAAATGTGTCTTTGCTAGGTATGGTATAGCGAATGAAATGGTGTGTGATAACAATCCCTTTAACAGTTATTTGTTTAAGAAATTTGCAGATGACTGGGATTTTGAACTAAACTTTAGTAGTCCCAGATTTCCTCAGAGCAATGGAATGGCTGAAAGAGCAGTAGGAATAGTTAAAAATATTCTACGAAAAGTACAGGATGTAAATATAGGCCTAATGGAATATCGTAATACACCCATTAGTGGATTGGATCTATCTCCAGCGCAACTTTTATTTAATAGAAGGTTAAGAACAAAATTGCCTATTAGTAATAAATTGCTAAAACCTGAAATAAACAACCCTGACTCTAAACTTCGTGCACGGCAGATTAAGCAAAAATTCTATTATGACAGGACAGCACAGTCATTAAAGGAGTTAAAACCTAGTGATAACATAGTATTATTTAATTTTAAGACTGGGCAATGGGATAAAGGACAAATTATTTCAAAACATAAATCTCCTAGATCCTATATTGTAAGGAATGGAAATGGGGAAATACTTCGAAGAAATAGAAGGCATATCAGGGTATCAAAAACTCCTTTTGAGTATCATCCTGTGTATGATGATGTATTTATTGAGGATAAGACTGAAAGGTCAGAAAATTATGCAATGCCTGTTGTAAACAATGATTATCAACAAAATATGCATAATACTAAAATTACAAGAAGGGGGCGAGTAATTAAACCACCTTCTAGGTTCAGAGACTTTTGTATGCAATAAACCATCTTATATACTGTATATTTAGTGTCATGTTTCTTATTTGTTATAATTATAAAATATGGTCATTTGTTGTATTAATATAAATTTACTTGCATTTAAAATTATATAAGTGTACTTATTTCTTTAACTGGAGGAAAGGATGTAATATACAACTGTATATATTGTATTTATAATATAACCGTAACTGTATATGTTTTGTACTACTAATCTAACTTAACTATAACCGGGTAACTGTTGATATCCTAAGATGATGTAGCGTGAGCGTGTGTGTGGTAGCATGACTACCTCTTGAATAAAGCTTGATGTTGAAGTTACTATGTCTCATTAACTGAGTTTAATATTATTTAATAATGATGCTATTTAATATACTAAATAGAGAACTTAAGATCTACTAAATAATGATCTTTTATAGGTGGAAATCCGTAACATAGTTTCTTAGTTATAGAAACGGACCACAGTTAAAAGAAAAAAACGGGGGGCGGGGGGTAGGGAAGTTGGCGATGACACTGCTTTTCCTCAAACAACTTATGTAGACTACCTGAGTTCTAGTTCAAAGATAGTGAGCTGTAGAAAAACTTAAAACTAAAAAAAAAAAAATCGATAACCCGCTTTTCCCTATCATAATATCTGGTTGCCACTCTAAAACAAAAACTTAAAATACTAAAACTTAAAATAATAATGCAGTTTTTAGATGCGGCCTACTTCTTAAAATCCTAATATCTAGCCGGCACTGTCATAGAAATCTTTCTTTTGCTTTAATTATACAAATAACGATGATTAATTATACAATAAAATAATATATCGGCTCCTAATGAAGATATGAGAATAATTTTTAGATATTCTGAAACCAGAAAAAATTTTGAGTCGTCCTGTGAAAGTTTGGAATTACTGCGCCCCTTAGATTCGGAGATGCCCCCCCCCTCTGAAAAAACGCAGTTGAAAGTCATGTGTCTATTTTATCTCTTTCAGAAATGACTTATTCAGAGACTGGGTTGAATGTTGAAATAAAAAAGCAGCTATCTCTTTGGAATAGAAATAAATTCATTTGCCGTGTCATTAATGAGTTTTAATTGATATCTTTAAAAATTACTGGTCGATTTTTACGAATTTTTTTTTGTTGAATTCGCGATTTTTTTATACACGTGTTAGCAAATTTTCGTGAATGTAGAGTCATTATTTCCACTTGTTTCAAAAAGGAATGGAGCGATTTGATCTCGGATGTGTCGACCCGGCATTCTTTACGGCAACCTTTTTCCCGTCTGGGGTCGATGTTGGATGTCTGGTCAGTTTTTGGCAGAAATAAAGAAAAGTTACGGTCCGAATTTCAAAAAATTTGACATTTTGGAACGACAAAAATCGGCCGCGTGTGTACCCCGATTTTCGGATCGATACCTCCGGTAGATTTTTTTTTATTCGATGATGCGTTAAAAAGCGACAATTTGGATGTCTGCGATTATCAAAACGGAAATTTTTTTCGATTCTTTTTCCAGTTCGGTTTCGGTCCGTAATTAAAACAGTTTCGTCGATTAATAACTCCCCGGGTCCGGGTCGGACTCCCGACCCGGCCCAAACGTGACATCCGCGCCTTTTTTCCCAATTTTTCGGTCCGCGTCCGCCTTCAGTGCGTCGATTCGTCCCGGAGCCTTTGCGTGTACAGACCGGGAATGCACAGACACACACACTCACTCACACACTCACACACACACAGACGTTCACGGACATTAATAATTATCCGATGAGTTTTCCTCTCTCTCCAATTAAACTTAAATTTTCCTTGTCTTTTGTGTTAGTATTTAAAAAATAATAATAATAATAATAATTTTTAATCTGCCTGTTGGCTTTTAATTAATAAAGTTTAATATTTTGTAACTGTTAAACTAAATGTATGGTCTCTGTATAGAGTCTTTTTTTTTTTTTTTTTTTTTTTTTTTTTTTTTTTTTTTTTTGTTGTTGAGCCATCGGTAGGATTCGTCTGTCATCTTCTTGGATCTAATGGAATTTTTTTTTTTACTTTTTTACTGTTAAACTTCTATTTTATTATTATATTTTTTAATATTTTTATTTAATTTTTAACTTCTTAAATTTCAAACGGCTCCCTATTTTCCTCGCAAGTCGATTACCTATAACCTGGAAGTTCAGTTGGTACGCAACTAGGTATTTCATCCTGCTAACTACATTGTTCCATTGTTCCTGTAAAAATGAATTTCCTTATTTTCAAGTTAATTTTTAGAAAGTTCTTGCGTGAATTCAACATTACAGAAACACAATTATTTGTCCCTGAAAGAGCTAATTAAGCATGTACGTGTAACAAACGTAACACAACATTGGTTTTTTCAATGGAAACTAAAATTTTTGAATTAGTCTGTATATTCTCAAAATACTTTCACGCCAATTAGCTGAACATTGTTGTATTTTTTTTATAATCATCTAGAATTTTGAACAGTATAGATATTTATACAATATTTTATTATGTTTATGCTTGTATATATGCTTGTAAACCCATTCGCAGGCACTCTAATTAGACTATGTAGATATAGGGAAAAAAATGAAGTCACACAGATGTTTTGGTCCATACCTCCTCCCTAAATGAAAGATTGTTTTTGTAAAATAAACACTGAAGCACTAATGATTCCGAAATACCGAATCTTGTTAAAGAAAAATATTTCAGCATCAGAAACATTGATTTTCTGTACTCAGTGAGTAAACAAGATTATTTTGTACTTTCCGAGGCATTAAATTCTGTATTTCCGAATAATTAGTGCTTCAATTTTTGTTTTTCATAAACCATCTTTCTTTTTGGGAGGACTTAAAACAACTATGTGATTTCATTATTTTTATTATTATTTTATATATCTTGAGACTATTTTTCTAATATTATGCTTTAAAAGTATGTTATTTTGACAGTTTAAAACCACCTTAGGTTGAAAAAGTTAAGCTTTTTTAGCATCACTAGTATTTGAATAACCTATTTTTTCAATGATATGAGACTCGATGTTTGTATATTGAAAAGAAACATATATAAAGTAGAGTAATATTATTAGAGGCTTATTAGGGTTTATTATTAAGAGGTTAGAGTTATCTTAATTTTATAATTTTTTACATACCCTATAATAATAACAGAATTTCAGAAAATAGTTGGTTTTATTTATTAACAAAACTTGGATCTGGAAAATTCTTTCGCAGTCACAAAGCTGTATTAAGTACGCTTACTGCATTTGGCCAGTAATTGTTTACGGATAGTACGCACGTAGAACAATGTAAATATAACCAATGTAATTATAACCAATAAAGGGTATTTTATTCTATACTTAGTTATATCAAAATTTAACCCTTCTTTGTATTGTGGTGGAAATTCCCACCACTGTTTATTTATCTTTTAATAAATAAATCAACTTCTTCGCCACCACTATATTTATATAGAAATATTAATTTAGTAAATTTCCCGTTAACTATGGTGCTGAACAAAGTTAAAAATCTATCTTAAAATTTCTGGTGTCTAATATTTAATATATGTATAAAAAAAACAATTGTAAAAGAAAAACTCATGCAAAGAAGGATTAAACATTCATCTCTGATGAGAAAATCTCTCTTTCACCCACTAAATAGGACAATATTGGTTCGAACTTTCAAAATTCGGCATGAAGTTTTTATGGGCGTGCAGCAATGGCCCACGCTGAACATCGTTATATATTTTTTTTTAATCATATATAATTTGAAACAGTATAGGTATTTTAGACAGTATTTTATTATGTTTATGCTTGTATATATGCTTGTATACCCATTTGCAGCCACTCTAATTAGACTACGTTCGTACGAACTCTCAAAATTTGTCATGCAGTTACGGAAATTTGTCGTAATCTCGCACGCGAAATTTTGGGTTTAGTGAAACTTCTAACTTTAGTGATGAATGTTCAAAACTAAATTAAACGTTAGTGATATTATGTAATTGAAGACAAATAGTTTTGTGATCAGTACGTGCGCTGCCAGGCTACAGGTCCACAGTTCGACTCCCGGCTTGGGCAGGGCACCGTTCATCCCTTTGGGGCCGATAAAATGAGTACCAAACTTATTGGGAACTAAATAATGAGGGATCCGTGTCCGTTTGACCACCTGACTAAGATATATGCCGTAGGTAGAGTTGGACGCTGTAGGTCAGCACAATGGAGTATTCGAGGCAAAATACCGTCCAAAATTACTTTTAATGTGTTTTAAAGTTAAAACAATTGCTGTTGACTTACTAGTAGTAAATACACTTAATTAATGTTATACATACATAAATATATACGTTTATTTTAAAAAATAAATATATAATACACCGTTTAGTTAATTGTTTACTCTTTATAAAATGGAAGTAATTGTTGATTAAAGTAGTAATAAGAAGTAATTGTTGATTGTAAAGGTTTGCTTTATTTACAAGTAATGTTTAATTACGTGTGGTTAATTTTAGTATACATAAATGTTTAATTATTTATATAAACCAAGGTATATAGTATATATATTATTTGTATTTAGTATTTAGCAAAGTTGAGTCTCTATAGTATAGAGTTGCTGTTTTTTTTAGTGTTTTTAATAGATTTGCACTCCTCCCCAAAAATATTGACATCTAAAAATGGCAACAATATGCGGAACATTTAAAAAAAAAAAAAAAGCCTTCAAAACTATAACTAATACGATTATAATTCAAAAAGGGTTCGAAAAATCCCGACACAGCTTTAAAAAGCTTTGAATATATTAGATAATATATTTCAATAAATATATTTCAATAAATTAGATCTAAAATAGCTTAGAAATAACCAATTTTCAATTTTAATTATTTTTTATTGTATGAAAAGTAAAATTATTTAAATGAACATGTCAAAGTATACATTAAAACACAATAACAAAGCTGAAACATAACAAAAATTCGCGCCTTATCACAAAGAAACTTTCACTTCAACTGAGCCTAGGAGCCGTCGGATATCACTCATACTCCTGAAATATACATAGATTGACACACCAGTTTGTCAGCTATTATAAAATTTGCTTTTTACAATTGTTGAGAAAATTTTAATTTCTGCCTTTTTGGCTAGAATTTTGCATCAAATACTCCATTGTGCGCCGCAGAGTTTTTGAATTTAGATATTATGTAATGAATTCATAAATAAACATACTTAGAATAATTCAATCATAATACAATTTAATTCAAAATTTTTAGGTTACACTCATAAAAACTACCATCGTTGCATTTATTTAGTCTTTAAACTTTTTGTTCGGTTCAAAACTACTTTTTTAACTATTTTCCAATTAAAATATTTTTCTTACGTTATTGTTTATGTTAATCCACATCCTACTCTTTGAATTCCAAACACTAGCTATTGCAAAACGTCTTTTTTCCAAACATCGTACTTTCTTTTAATGAGATTTCAAAGTATTATCTCCAAATCTTATGTTTTATATCAGTTGGATAAAGCCGTTTGTTATTTGCAAGGGAATAATTCCAACTCATTTTGTGTGGAAAGTTCTCCTTAATTACGTTTTCTCTCAACAACAAAGGAATTTCGGAAGATACTTTGTGGTAGTTATGTTCGGTTATATATCTTCATCTTCTTTGTTTTTGTTGTTGTTGTTGTTGATAAGATGGTGAAGTATTTCCGTCTTATTGCGTAGAAGTAATTTGCTGATTTCTAAAAATATTTCAATTACATTAAATTATCATACTTTAAAAAGCGAAATATTAGAAAAAATATATTAAAACAATATTTAGCTTGTTATCTAGAAGAAAAAATAAATAAACTAACACGTTTCATTTACTTCATTTACTTTCATTCACTTTCATTACAAAAAGCTACCTATTGCAGCCGTTCGGAGGAAAGCAATGCCAAAAAATTTTGGTATATTTTCACCGTTCGTAACCCCCAGACCCCCAAACCACCCTCCGTTCAAATGTTCATTTATATATATATATATATATATATCTGACATATGTCATGCTCTAACTCTCTTATTTATGAATAGATTTGGATGTGACTGAGTATGTGTATAGGACATACCAAGATCTCGACCGAGTTCGTTGGCCAGCTTCATCCGCCATCTTGTTTCAAAATGGCGGCCAGTTAAAAAATTTAAATTTTTTAAAAATTCAAAAAGATGTACAAAAATTTATACATCGGAAAATTGTTTTTTTAAGTGTTAGAACATGATACAAGGATTCTGAAAGATTTTTTGTTTTTGCTATATCTTAAAAAATGGCTGTGATATGGCAGTTTGAAATTCTAGGGTGGCTGAGATCTTGAAAAAATGTGATATTTGTTATGCTGTAACTCTCGTCTTTATGAACCGATATGAATATGACTGATCATGGGTACAGAATATACCAACGTCTCGACCGAGTTCCTGGGCTAACTTCATGCGCCATCTTGTTTCAAAATGGCGGCAAGTTAAATTTTTAAAATTTTCCTAAAAATTTAAAAATGTATAAAAAATTATAAATTGAAAAAGTTGTTTCCGTTAAATGTTAGATCGGGATGCAAGGATTCCGTAACATTTTTCGTTTTCGCTTTATCTTAAAAAATGGCAGAGATATGGCAGTTTGAAATTCTAGGTTGGCTGACATTTTGAAACAATCTGATTTTTGTTGTGCTGTAATTCTCATGCTGAAATTCGCATTCAAATTCAGTATTACCGAAACCAGGATTGAATCTTTTATAATCGGGTTCCAAGCAATTTAGCTTCGGGTGTTTGAGTAAAATAAGTTGAATTTTTAAAAACATGGACTATGAAAGCTACCTTTTCCTCCCGGTACAGTCCGGAAGGACTTTTAGATAAAATGTTTGTTTGTTACACATACTATTAATGCTCTTTCTTGAATTTAAATAACAGTTTTTATTAAGTAATATACTAATAGAAAGATTGAATGTTGATATGTTGAAAGATTACTCTCAATGTTTGCGTTTTCTAATAGTTAGATAAAGCAATATATATTTAAATATTTTGTTTGTATGATACACGCATGTTTTTATTTTTCTTACATTAAATTAAATTTAAATAAAAGTTACTGAGAAATATTATGCTGTTAGATTTGCTGAATGATTAAGCTTTTGCGATTCATAACAGTTCATTTTGTATTTGCAAATAAATCGTCCCAACTTATTTTATCAAGAAATATATTCTTTATTTCATTTGTTCTGTACAACAAATGAATTTTAGACTATATTTTATTGTAGTTATTTTTAGTCATGCAACGCATTTTATGCAAAACTGCCAACTATTGCGACTGTTTGTCACCACAAAATCTGTATAGTAATCATGGTCTTATTTAATCGAAGAAATATGTGATTAAATAAGGAGAATATTACTTTTAGAAAATAGAGGTGATATAAAACCGTAGTAGTTGCCAGCTATGATTTTATCATAGAATTACATTTCTAACTTATTTTTATCGTCTATAAAGAATCAGTAGAATTTTATTGGATATTTAAACTATATTCAACTCTCATACGCTTGATAATTAAATTTTTATATTTTTAAAACTAAAATATATTTTTTGAAAGATTTTTAGAACATTGATTGTTTAAATTTAAATTATTTATTTAAATTATTTTTTAATTCCATATAGGTGGTGTAATTACATAATGTCTTTTTTTCCCCAGTAACTGTTATGTTTTATATCATTTGGATAAAGCCATTTGTTATTTGTAAAGAATTAATTCCAACTCATTTTGACTTGAAATTTTTGCTTAATTACATATTTTCTTTCCAACGAAGGAATCTCTGTCGATACTTTGTTGTAGTTATGCTCAGTTAATAAGTATCTCCAAATAAAAAAACTATAATGTTTTTTTTCTTTTTTCTTTTTTTTTCTTTTGAAAAGTTTCCATTTTATAGAAGTGTGTTGAAAATAAATGGTTTTTAAAACTGTATTAAGGAATTTTAGTGAATAGTTATGTAGAATAAAATCTAATTTAACCTTATTTAAATGCATTCTTTGTATGTTATACGCAAATGTTTTTTCTTGCATCAATTTAAATAACGTACCGATAGGTATAGTCAAAGGTTATTTTACACTTATACGTTTTATAAAAATTAGATAAAACCGCTAAAAATTTGGAAGAAAATCATTATAACTTATTTTGTTTATAAAATTCTATAAATAGCGAATGAATTTCAAACGATAATTTGTTGTAGTTTTTTTTGGTTATAATAATGCTTTTTTATGATAACAGAACATTTCCAAATTATCATATCGTGCATAAATCGTTAGTGAATTTGTATTGGAAATTTCAACTATATTTAATTCTTGTGTGTTTGTTATTTTATTTTTATGCTTCTAGAACTGGAATATGTTTAACTAATTTTTTAAATCATTGTTTATTTTCGTACATATTCCACTTCTTGAATGCTGAATTCCAAAAATGTAGACACTTCATAACGTCTTTTTTTCAATTGTTGTATTTTGTTTTAATGAGACTTTCAAGTATTACCTACAACTCTTATGTTTTTATATCGGTTGAATAAAACTGATTGTTATTTCCAAGAGAATAATTCCAACTCATTTTGTCTGGAAAGTTCACCTTAATTACGTTTTCTCTCAACAACAGTGGAATTGTGGGTGATACTTTGATGCAGTTATGTTCAAATATATAACATATACCCACATAGTGTTTTTTATTATGCTGAAATAGTTAAATTTATTGTATTCTATAGATATAATTTGTATATATTTTTAAAATATTTGAATCACATTAAATTCTCCCAAGTTTGATTACACGATTTCTTTTTATAATAATATATGATTTCCAGTGAACAGCTCATACAGAAAAAAATGTAAATTAAGTAAGTATGTTGTTTTATGTTACATTCTCGTTTTAGTTTCTTACTTGAATTTTAATAACGCTTACTATAAAATAATAATATACCTGTCGATATGGTGGAGAATTATCTTCAACGTTTGTGTTTTGTCCCAATTAGATAAGGCAGTTTATTATCTACATGGGAGTAATTCATTTTTCTAATGTATATATATAAATATATATATTTCTTTACAACAGATAATTTTAGGTAATATTTTATTGTACTTATTTTTAGTCATATAATGCACTTTTTTTCAATAGCGATGCATTTCTAATTTATTGTATAGTGTCTACTATATGTAAATCTTTTGATTACGGGGTTGGGACACCGCACATCCCGGTGACTAATTTTGTTTCTATTCGTACCACTTTTTTGAAAATAATTTCTGCCCTACACTTACACTAGGATATTAACAAAAGATATACCGGGGGTGCACCAAAAATTCCTTAAAAATTTATAAAAAATCATTAAAAGGAACAAATGATGCTAAAAATTGCGTTTTGCAGGAATGGGATCATCTATCGCCATCTATCGGCAATTTTTAACAACAACTTTTTTTTGTTATGAAAATAATCTGATCTCCCTCTAATCCAGACATGTCAAACTGTGGCCCACCTGATACGCGCGGCACTAAATTTTAAAAGAAATAGTCGACTTCTTGAATCACAGAAATTCGATGATTAGATAAGGCAATGATTACTATAAAATGTTAGTGGTATCTGGCAGGCCACAGTTTGACACCCCTGGATTAGAGGGAGATCGGATTATTTTTCATAGCAAAAAAAGTTGTTGTTAAAATTGCCGATAGATGGCGATGGCATGCATAATATGAAGCAGATGCATTCAGATCAGTTTTATAGTAAAAGACACGTTTCTTCAAAGCGTCTTTCGCGTTCAGTATCCTAGCACATGAAACGTGCCTTTTCCTCGTCTTGAATCCTTTTGCCATGCGTAACTTTTGCAATGCGACGATTTTTGATTCTGCATTCTTATACAAGAGCTTAACAAACAACGCTTGATCTGTTAACGATAGCATTCTGCTGGCATCGAATGAAAAATCTATCTGCAGGTGTTTCACTGACAGCCTGATTTGCATAAATATGCTTCATATTATGCATGCCAGCGCCATCGACCGGTAATTTTTTTTAATCACAATCTTTTTTGTTATTAGAAAAATCCGATATCACTCTAATTCCTTTCGTGGAAGCAGCATTTTTTTAGCACCATTTGTTGCTTTTTGATGAATTTTTAAAATTTTAACAAATTTATGGCTTACACGGTACATCACATTTTTTTTTGGTAAATTGTGGTACGATTGAATATCTAAATAGCCGTTAAGACTGTTTTTTAATTCCAAAATTTAAAAACATAAAACTTCACCTTTTCCAAATCATATACACAAATTAAAAACATCTGTTACTTAAGCAAAGTGTCAAATACATGTAAAATAAAAATTCCAAACTTGACATGTTTCGGTTTCAAAGTATAAAACCATAATCATAAGCAAACAAACATCGTTAAAAACCAAACCCGAATGACACTGGACGATACAATATATACAAATTATAACACAACAAACACGCCGTCTGTAGTCAAACACAAAAAGTAAAAGAACAGAAAACAGTAAACCTCAAATCATGACATGAGGTTTACTGTTTTCATGTCATCAACATCATGACAATGATTTGAGGTTTACTGTTTTCTGTTCTTTTACTTTTTGTGTTTGACTATCCCTCTGAGCGTTTTGAAAAAGGGTAAAATTGTAATGTTGTTTTCTCAGCATTGTGTTGTAAATGCTAAAAAAATATGATTCTTTCAGCATTATAAATAAAACTTAATTACAAATATGAATGTAACCCTTGAGAGTATTAATCATTCTACAATGTTTTGAAAATTCATTAAATCTATAGAATTATACCATCTTAAACATTGCATATATTGCTGTGAAACCTGGAGCTTAGTGAACGGAATATTACGTTCCACACGCTTAGAGGGCTATAGACGGCGGTTTGTTGTGTTATATTTTGTATATATTGTATCGTCCAGTGTCATTCGGGTTTGGTTTTTAACGATGTTTGTTTGCTTATGATTATGGTTTTATACTTTGAAACCGAAACATGTCAAGTTTGGAATTTTTATTTTACATGTATTTGACACCTTGCTTAAGTAAAAGATGTTTTTAATTTGTGTATATATCTAAATAGCCACCAATATGGCTCGGAATCAAAAGGTTAACACATCGCCGACCGTGAGCAACAATTCTATTATTTTTAAACTATACATTATTGACGAAGGGCGTGGTTTCTACCTTACAGGAAATCATTTACACTATGATGTCCATATTTGTTTAGACTAGAAGCTATTTTATATTAGATACGTACGTTGAAAGATAATTACTGATGCATAAACCTGAGAAACCCATCTAACAATCCAATTTACGAAAGACTTTTAGAACAGGGGGGAGCTTTTAATGTTTTAAAACCCAAATTTAGTAAAAATTGCCTATCGGCAATGTGTTAACAACTGTTAGTAGATTTTTATTGAATATTTCGACTATATTTAATTCTCATACATTTCTTATTTTAATTTTTATATTTCTAAATCAAGGAAGTTTTTAAACTTTCGTTGTTTATTTAATTCCATATTCAATTTTTTAAATAAAAAAAATATATATGTTTCAAAATGTCTTTTTCAAACATCGTATTATGTTTAATGAGATTCGCAAAGGTTACCTGCAACTTTTATGTTTTATATGAGTTAAATAAAGCCGTTTGTTATTCGCAAAGGTATAATTCCAACTCATTTTGTCTGGAAAGTTCTCCTTAATTATGTTTTCTTCCAACAACAAAGGAATTTAGGGCAATACTTTGTTGTAGTTATGCTCAGTAATAATGCTCCATAATGTTTTTTTTATGATGATGGAAAACTTATTTTTTATTGTATTATGCAAGAATAGTTGAAGGTTTTTTTTTTTTTCAATTACATTAAATTCTGGTATATTTGATTATACGAAATGCTTTTTAAATGGTATTGCAGAATGTTTTTCCGCTATTAGCTCGTTATGTTCGAAAAAGAAATTTAAAATTACCTTCTTTAAATATACTGTTTGTATATTAAAAGCACAGATTTTTTAACACTTTCTAACAAAGTTGAAAAGTGTTTATGAATTCAGTTTGTTTGCCTGTTCGTCTGCCGAGCTCTAACTCACGAAAATATAGTAGGATTTTCAGATAATTGATCTATGTTATTGAGATTTACCATGGCATGTTTGGAATTGAAAATGAAGTGAGTAGCATTTATAGTTCGTTCACAAGGCACTAAAATAGTGCTGTTATAATGTGGTCTATGAGAAAAATTGTTTAAAGTGTATTTTAATTACCGCCTGCGTCATAAATTCGTGCAAACTTTAAAAATTCATAAAAAAAAGAAGTCGTGCTAGAAAAAATTTTTGATTTGAGCGAGTATGATCAGGAGGATTTTGGATTTTTTTCCATGTATAATAAAAAAATATTCCAAAAGTAACCTATAGAGGACGCTGACACGTCATACTGAGGCGTTTTATACAAATTAGGCAAACACAAACATACAATGAAACAAATCACAATAACAAGACACTGTGCATTTATTTTAAGGTAAAAGATGCTCAACATGACCACCGCCCCCAGGTATTAGACAAGTGAGGCGCGTCAATACGCCTGTTACAGCTAAGTGTAGAAAGTCGACATCGATGCCACCGGCTGTCCGTTGAATGGCATCATCAGTTCCACCAAAGTGGCTGGGGAGTCCCGGTGTACACGAGACTTTAAGTATTCCCACAACCAAAAATCTGGCGGGGTCAAGTTTGGAGATCGTGCGGGCCACTCAAACTTACAACCTCTACTTATCACTCGGTCTTCAGTGAAAGTGTCCAACAGGAACGTCTTGACTTCACGTACAAGTGGGGCGGGGCACCATCCTGCAAGAAGGTGACGACAAGTAACGCATGTCTTTCCTGCAATGCAAGCACAACTTGGTTACGCAAAAGCGTAAGATACCGTTCTGCAGTGACTGTACAGGTTTTCCAGCCGGATTCATTACAAGGTTCTTCAAAAAAGAAAGGACCCAGAATAAAAGACGCGGTGAAACCACACCAAACAGTCACATGAGGAGCATGCAGTGTTTGGTCAGGTACTCACGAGGGTTTGACGTCGCCCAGATACGACTGTTTTGTGTATTGACGTCACCATGCAGTGAAAAGTGTGCTTCATCCGTCCACATGACGTTCATCAACCATTGTGAGTCACGCTACATTTGTGCCAGCCCACATGTAGCAAACTTTAGTCTTTTATCTGTATCGGCCGGTAATAACTGGTGAAGTGCCTGTATCTTGTACGGATACAGATCCAAGATTCCGTGCAGAATACGTCGAATCTACGATTACGGAATTCCCGTTATTCTCCCAGCTTCATGAGCACTGCTACTCCCCGTTGATATCTCGGCTGCCAATTCTTCCATGACACTTTTTACAACATGTACGCGATCCGCGCTCGAGAATGGTCTGCCACTACGTGGACGATCCTCCAAACTCCCCGTTTCCTCAAAACGTCGTACTAAATTGAGTATCCCATTCAATGAAATAGGGCTATTTTGTGCCTGAAGTCCTTTTTCCGTGCGAAACTTTCGCAATGCAATAGTTGTGGATTTACCATTCTTGTAGAAAAGTTTAACCACCAACGCTCGATCTGGTAACGATAGCATACTGCCGAGATCGAATGACGAATCCATTTCCAGCCAAGTGTTTTATTGCGAGCCTGATTTGCATAAAACGCCTCAGTATGACGTGTGAGCGCGCCCTCTATCGGTTACTTTTTAATAATTTTTTGTTAAACATGGAAAAAAAATCCAAAATCCGTCTGATCATACTAGCGTAGACCAAAAAATTTTTCGAGCATTACTGTTTTTATTATGAATTTTTAAAGTTTGCACGAATTTATGACGCATCCGATATTTTACACTATTTCAAACATATTGAAATTTATATACATCACTAATGTGCAATGAAATATGCTTACTACAGAATACGATGTGCATGGCATTTATCGTTCATTAACACGGACACACAAATTAATTCGATTACATGTTCGATTTTTATGAGAAATAATTGCTGGAAGTGCGATTTCAGTTGTGGCAAGCATTTTTAAATTTTACATTTTTTTTCCATATTACTTGGTATGTATGAATTCTATAGATCATATACAGAGCTACATGAAATATATGAAGTGCATTTCCGCTTATTGAAGGAAATTGCTGAAGGTGAATATTCAACATGTTATGAGCTTCCTAACTGAACTAAATTTTGGCGTACTATGTAGTATAGATACAAATTTATCGATCACATACAGGGCTGCACAAAATAATTCTGATATTTTTTCGACTATAGAAGGTAATTTCTGAAATTGGGTTTTTAAATGTGTTATGCGTTTTATACAGTCTTTCACCTTTGTAAGTTGAGAAGTTTTTCGAATATTTTGAATGGGTTGGAAAGTGTTTCATAATCTATGCATGACGAATGTTTTTTCTTCCTTGTTTTAAAAATATAAATTTAAATAAAAGTTACCGTTAAATATTATACTGGTAGCTATATTAACGGATTAAATTCATTTTCATGTGTCATAACAGTTGAATTAGAATAACAGTTGATTTATGTTAATCGCAGAAATCTCCAATTAAATAGCAAAGATTGCTTTTTGGAAACATTGATGAATATTGAAGGGTTACATTCCACTTTCATGTTTCATAACAGTTGAATTAGAATAATAGTTGATTTATGTTAATCGCAGAAATCTCCGATTAAATAGCGAAAGATTGCTTTTTGGAAACATTGATGAATATTGAAGGGTTACATTCCACTTTCATGTTTCATAACAGTTAAATTAAAAAAATAGTTGATTTATGTTAATCGCAGAAATCTCCGATTAAATAGCGAAGATTGCTTTTTGGAAACATTGATGAATATTGAAGGGTTACATTCCACTTTCATGTTTGATAACAGTTGAATTAGAATAATAGTTGATTTATGTTAATCGCAGAAATCTCCGATTAAATAGCGAAGATTGCTTTTTGGAAACATTGATGAATAGTGAAGGGTTACATTTCACTTTCATGTTTCATAACAGCTGAATTAGAATAATAGCTGATTTATCTTAATTGCAGAAATCTCCGAGTTAAAGCGAAGATTGCTTTTCGGAAATACAGGTGAAAAAAATCGTACTAGTCTGTAGCGATGACTTTTTTAAGAGATGCATTTCTATCTGCTTGTGTCACACATAAATCAGCCGTCGATTTTTATTGGATATTTATCCTATATTTAATTCTCAAAAATATTTTTTTCATTTTAATTATTATAAAACTAAAATACTTTTATTATTTTTTTACAACATTGTTTATTTTAATTCAAATTATTTATTTACATTCTTTTTGAATTCCAAATAGCGGTGTTTCAATATACCTTTTTTTCTTCAATATGTTATGCTTTGTTTTTACGAAACTCTCAACGATTTCCAGCAACAATTATGTTTTATATCAATTGAGTAAATTCGTTGGATAAAGCCGTTTGTTATTTGGAAGGGAATAGTTCCAACACATCTTGCCTGGAAAATTGTCCTTAATTATGTTTTCTTTCAACAAAAAAAGGGATTTCGGTCGATACTTTGTTGTAGTTATGTTCGCTTATATATCTTCGTAATGGTTTTTATGACGAGGCAATATTCCCGTTTTATTACATTGTATAGAAATAGAATTATATATATATATATTTTTTTTTTCAATTACATCAAAATTTGATATATTATATATTTTTCTTCATATATAATAATATATGAAGAATATTTTTAGTGAATAGGTCTTTATCTAGAAAATAATATAAAATTTAAACCTATTTAAATGTTTTGTTTAGGTAACTTTGTTTATTGTAGTTACTATTCTTCATAAAAACTATTTTTGGTGTAACAATACGCTTCCAATTTATTGCATTGTGCATAAATCATTAGAATTTGTTTAATGGATATTTCAACTATGTTTCATTCTGAGACATTTGATAAATTTGTATTTTGTTTCAAAAAATAAATATTTTTAACTTGCTTTTTATATATTTTTTTATTTTTATTCAAATTTAACTTTTTAAATTCCAAACAGGTGATGTTTCGTATTGTCTTTTTTGCAAATTTTATCTTTCATTGAGACCTTCAAATATTATCTGCAACTGTTATGCTTCATATCAGCTTGCAAATGAATTTGCAAGCTGACAACAACCAACCATATGTGATTCCTACACATATTGTCTGGAAGGTTCTCCTTAATTACGTTTACGCTCAACAACAAAGGGATTTTGTTGATAGACTCTTGTAGATTTAATTAGTTATATCTCTATTTATATAGAAAAAACATGGCCGTCTATAAAGCCAAAACATATCCGTGAGTAACGGTGACGTCATATTCATGGTGGTAACACATTACCAATAAATTTCGCTTTCACTGCAATATATTTAACTTCTAAACATCGTCCAATTTAATTTTTACACCATCAAATAGCGACAAAAGTTCTTTCAGATGCAATTGGTTTGAAAACAGTGACTTAATTCACTGTTCGGCATAAATAAATAAAATTTAAATTAACAAATTTCGAACGTAGGGTTTGTGTTTTACACGCATTTCTTCTTCTTCAGTCTTTATAACAGTCATTATTGAATAATATATTGTTAGATATGTTGCATGATATACTGCAACTTTTATGTTTATAACAGATGAAGTTTTTTATTTGCCCAACTCATTTTGGCGAGAAAACTCTCCTTCTTGTTTTCGTTTTTCTTCTACACCAAATGGATTGTGGATGATAATTTGTTGTAGTTATTTTCTGTCATGTAATGGATTTTATTTTTATGATAGCGAGGCATTTCATGTTTACTTTATTAATCATTAGTGGATATTTTTTATAGTATACTAAAAGTTCGTTTTATTCTAATACCTTTTATTGGGACCTTGGGTGAAAATGATTTTAAAATATTGGTTATGGATTTTGAAGGTTTTTTTGGTAATATATGTTTATTATATGTTTTATATAGTCTATGCTTGATACTTTTGTTTCATTCTAATTTTTCATTTTAAATAACAGTTATTATTGAAAGACACATGGTTAGATAAAATCAAAATTACCAGGAACTCTTAAGTTTTGTGTGAATTAAATGATGCCGTTTGTTATATGCAAAGTTATAAGTGCAGCTCATTTTAGCTGAAATTTCTCAATTTGTATGTACCCACTCGAGAAGAAAATAATTTCAGATGATATTTTTTTTATAGTTACGCTCAGACATGTATATGAACAATGCTTTTTCTTTTCAGATAGTAATGGATTTCCCTTTCATTTGTTTTGCACGTAATTTTTTATTAAATATTCCTATTTCCGTAAAACCTTATATATCTTTTCATTTGAAATATTAAAAAAAAAAAAAGATATTCGGAAAAGATTTTGAAAAAAAAAACAAGGTATTTTATAAATGGTGCTTAAATAAAATGATCAATATCCGAAATGGTGAAATGACTGTCACCTATATAAATATCCTCCGTACAAGTATAAATAAAATGAAATTATGATAAGATAACATTGAAGTCAGAACCCTAGCTTTGAGTAATTGCAAACATCATGTAAACTTGTTGCAAAAGTAAGTCATCTGGGTGAAAATGATTAATATCACAGTTTTTTATTTTTTTCACTGTATTTATAACAGTACTGTAAGAATGGTGGTTACATAATACACGTATAACAAGCTAAATATATACATATGTAAAAGTAGATCTAATAAAACTACGTTGTCTTTGATGAAATTGATATTCACCTTTTAATAGTTAAATATTTCGTTTATCGTAGGATTGCTGTTTTATAAGGATTTTTTTTAATGGTATTTTGTTTTGTTTTCGTTTCTTTACTTTTCTACTGCAAGCCGACTGACTGTCACTATTACAGCATGGGTAAAAGAAAAAAAAACATAGACAGTGATAATATGGCGGCTCTTGCTCCAGAAGACTGGAGGACCACGATATAGAATCACTAGATTCCTTCTGCCATAGAAAGCGGCCACTATTACTTCCATCTTTCCCTATATGCTATAAATTTGGTGCATTATAGCATGGTATTTGTTTATTTACTTTAATTTACTTAATTTCAAACAACAATTATATTTGCAGAACGAATTTTTAGAATGCACAAGTAACACATACTGAAATTAAAATAAATATTTTGTCATTGAACTTTAAGAAAAAGGTACGGCTAAAATTTAATATTATAAAACACCGTAACAAACAGAAAGCCTGCTTTCTTCAGCATTTATACTTAACTGATAGACATTGTTATTATATTATCCAGAACAACTTCACTTGCATTTTAAGAGAATAGGGAATATAGTCTGCAAAGTTGCTATCGGACCCTACAACGTTTCGTGCAACCAACTTTTGAGTCAATTTTAAATTAAATTTCTCCAAGTACGAACCAAAATAAAATTTATAATTAACGTTGCAAAAGGTGCGTGAAACTGAAAATTCGGCAATTAGCTAATATTTATCTCTCTTTAATAGGCACAAAATATCGATAGCATTACTGCAGCGATCACTGAAAAGTATTCTTATTACGTAAAAGTATTCTTATTACGTATACAAACTGTATTTTATCTAGATAAATATAACTAATGGTGTTTTTTATCCCATAGATGCCTTGTTATTTTACTTATTCAATTAATATGCGTTTCTTGGTTGTGGTTCCATTTAAGCATTTTCCCGCTAGATTTAGTTGTGTTGGTCATCTTTTGAAATGACGTTGCAAAACGCCCATCTGTGATTGGAATGTGGGAAGAGAAATTGATTACACGAACACGTTTTTGTGAGGTGTAGGTAAAACACTACGCATATTCTTAATCACTAGAACACTCGATGATTAGACTATTTCTCCTATAAAATTGGCTCAAATGAAAAACTGACTTAAAAATTGCTCGAAAAGTTGTTGAAATGACATTTGACTAATTAAGTCGTTTGTTGATTAGGAAAGAAAATAAAAAATAGCAGTAGTAAATTCGCTTCATAGCTTTAATTTAGTCTAAAGCTTAATAGCTTTAAACTTTTTGCTGATAAGGTAGGGTATGATTGGTTAGTATACGAAAAGTGCATAGTGTGTATGGCTGTGACTAAAATGTGCAGCTCGTTGTACTGTTACTTGATTTAATGAATGATATTAATGAAGTTTGTTTAGTTTATTATATACCATGTCAAAGAAATATCGTAAATCGTTTTATTGAAATTATATTAGTAGATCATTAGCAAGCCGGTGTATGTCATTTCGGTAATATTTTCTCTGTTTATTGTAGATTATCTTATAAACCAAAAGCTTGCCAATTATAATGTCACATGACGAGTAAGATCGCTACATTTTATTTAGTGCATTGAACTGCTCTTAACGTATTACATAAAATTATTAAACTTATGATTCTTTGTTATATTTTGCAACTTAAAATAGGAATAAAATCTATTGAGAAATAACATACTTTTATTTGCAATACTACTTTTAATCTTAATTGCACAGTTCCATCACTACACATGAACTTTGAATAAACAAACTTATATTTTGCTTAGTCTTTCTTGGAAATCCTCGGTAAATTATCGTTTCGAAAATCCTCTAAAAACATTTTATTTAATTAACATTGATTGATCAATAGCAAGTTTCTGTATGCAATTTTGATAGGCTACTTAAGTGAAAGTTGCTCTTATAAGAAGAAATATTTGCAACTATCGTTTCATGATGACTAATGAAATTACTTCATTCACCTTCATTCATCGTCAAGTGCATCTGTGGTATCATATAATATTATTGTTTTATTAGATTTTATTATATTTTAATCTTAAAAGAATAATATTTAATTATTTAGAATACATTTGCGCTTATTTCGATGTTTTGGTTACTAAATATAATTTTTGAATATATAAACATACACTGTGATGCATCCTTCTGGGAAATCTTAAATTCTTTATACCGTTTAAAAATCCCTTAACAGCATTTTATTTAAGTAACATTGATTGATCATTAGCAAGTTTGGGGATGTGATTTTGACATACTTCCAGACGCTTAGGTATAAATTAATCTAATAAAGGAAATCCTCACAATTATATTGTCATGATAACTGATGGCATTAATAGATATTTACATTGGTATTATCATAGTCACGTACGGTATTATGCATTTTTTTGATTTTTAGAAATATACAAAAATCGAATCTATTAAAATATGGTCGTGCTTCATTGCATATTTCAGTCATAAAATGGAAACCTTATATTATTTAATGAAAGTTTAGATGACTTTTTTTTTTTTTGGGGGGGGGGGGGGGAATCCGTTCTTAAATTTATTGCTTAAAAGTTCCCGAAACATTTCTTCAAAAGTTCCGCAATTACCATGTCATGATGAATAATGACGTTCCCCTATGTTTCATGTGACTATATTTTCAAGTGCATCTAATGTATTATACAAAATTATTGATTTTATAATATTTAGATATATTTTCCAAATAATAAAATAATAATATTTATTGCGAAAACAAACATATTTATCTACACTTCTTATACGCTTAGATGCACGTTGAGAAATAAAATATCTTTATTTGCAATACTATTTCAGCTTTTAATTGCCTGGTTCAATCACTAAACATGAACTTTGAATAAACAAACTTGCATTTTGCTTAGTCTTTCTTGGAAATCCTCAGTAAATTAGCGTTTCAAAAACCTCCTAAAATCATTTTATTTAAGTAACATTGATTGATCAATAGCAAGTTTCTGTATGCGATTTTGATAAACTTCCACTTACTTAAGTGAAGGTTTCTCTTATAAGCAGAAAGCTTGCCAAATATGGTGTCACGATGACTAATGAAATTACTTCATTCATCTTTATTCATCTTCATTCATCCTTCAAGTGCATCTGTGGTATTATATAAAATTATTGTTTTATAATATTTCATTGCATTTTAATCATAACAAAAGAAATAATATTTTATTATTTAGAATACTTCTGCGGTTATTTCCATGTTTCGGTTACTAAATATAATTTTGAGACTAAATAAACATGCACTGAGATTCGTCCTTCTGGGAAATACTTAATTTATTATACCATTTAAAAATCCCTTAACAGCATTTTATACAAGTAACAATGATTGATCACTAGCAAGTTTTATGTGATTTTGACATAGTTCCAGAAGCTTAGGTATAAATTCACATAATAAAGAAAATCCTCACAATTATATTTTCGTGGTAACTAATGACACTAATAGGTAGTTTCATTAGTATTATCATAGTCCCCTATTGTATGATGCAAATGTTTTGATTGTATAAATTAAAAATATACAAACATCGAATCTATTGAGATATGAATGTGGTTCCTTGCATAATTTCAGTCATAAAATGAAAACCTTATATGAAAGTTTAAGTCCTTTAATGAAAGTTTAGACGGCATTTTTTGGAAAATCCCTTCTCAAATTTATCGCTTAAAAGTTCCCTCAAACATTTCTTCAAAAGTTCGGCAATTACGATGACATGATGACTAATGACGTTCCCTTATGTTTTATGTGCCTATATTTTCAAGTGAATCTGGTGTATTCTTCAAAATTATTGATTTTCTTATATTTGGTTAAATTTTCGAAACTGAAAAAAATATATATATTGAGAAAACAAATATCCTTATCTACACACATTACACGCTTTGATGCATCTTTTGATCAGTAAAAAAATCTGTAGTGACTGCACTCGATGGATTCCACTGGATTAGAACACCAGATGTCCCGTTTTTAAACTGGAGACTTTACTTCTGAGTTACTGATGCTTGATTACATAGCTGTAATATTTATCACATATACGAGGGAAAGTCATTAAGTAAGTCACAAAAGATAATTAAATAATAACTTACAATGATATTCACTTCAAAACTATTTTTATTTCTCAACATATTCTACACCAATATTTATGCACTTATATCGCCGTTTTATGAGTGCCCCAAAGCCAGCTGCATAACATTCTTTGGATTGCTGTCTCAGCCCCATTAGGATTTCAAGTTGAAACTTTTCATCATCTGTGAACATCATATTGTTTCGAAGATTGGGTTTTAGTGGACTAAACTGATAACAATCGCTTGGGGCTAAGTCGAAGCTGTATGGTGGATGTTGAAGAAGTTGCCAACCAAACTTTTGAATTGTCTCCTGTGTTCAACTCGAAGTCCTAATGTGGCTGAGATAGCAACCCAAAGAATGTTATGCAGCTGGTGTTGGGGCACTCATAAAACGGTGATATAAGTGCATAAATATTGGTGTAGAATAGGTTGAGAAATTAAAATAGTTTTGAAGTGAATATCATTGTAAGTTATTATTTAATTATCTTTTGTGACTTACTTAATGACTTTCCCTCGTAATTTGTCACAGTTCCTTGTTTATTTTCTCTATAGAATTGGTTGCAAAATGGTTTGTAAATGGAATAAGTATCTAATCCGTCGGTCCACTTTGGCAAAAATCTATACAATTCTTGTGGTGTATAACATATTCACCAAATGGTAGCTCAATCAGAAGTACCGTTTGGGAGTTATCGTATTCACTCACACAGAAATCATAATTACAATACTGTCCTTACACTATGTGTTCGGAAAGTATTGGGTTGTTCGGAAAGTTTTTTCCGTTTGGGAAAGTTGGTTTGTACCGGAAAATTCTGTCATTTAATTATTAGACATTAATTCCGATATCTAATGTCTAATAATTGACGGGCAGAATTTTCCTGTACGAATTGGTTTTCTCAGACGGAAGGAACTTTCCGAACAAACCAATAATTAAACTTTGAATATATTATGTTTTTGCAAAATTTATGTCGTATTTTAATACTTAATTTTAATACCTGATAATTTTATTATACCTGCTTTCTTTTAAATAATAGGTAAAATTATATAAACATATAAAGGAAAAAATATATATATATGGTTCTGGCGTCTTTTTACCCTTCCTTACCCTCAAGTTGCTTGGCTGTTTATCATATTCCAGTGCAACGGATCTTGCTGGACAAGACCCATACCATGCTAAATTCCTCTATGCACCAAGATCAATCCGACTTATCACCATATATGGTAGGTAATCGATGGCTTGAAGACCATCGTAGGAACTACATGGATTGGTTCCTTGTGTCAGGTAAAATTATCAGGTATTAAAATTTTACTGGTATTAAAGGTATTAAAATACGACAGAACTTTTGTAACAACCTACTATAAACATGCATTGAGATGAGTCTTTCACGGAAATCCACAAGAAATTATAGTATTTCAGAAATGGCTTGTCAACATTTTACAAATGTAACATTAATTATTCTTTAATAAGTTTCTGTATTTGATTTTGACAAGCTTCAATATAGTTAGCGTAAACTTCTCTGACAAACCAAAATTCTTATGAATTATAATATGACGACTAATAACTTTACTCTGTATTTTCGTTAGTTTCTTCAAGTTCATCTGTGGAAGTATATGAGATTAATTTTTATGATATTGCATTATATTTTACACTTAAAAAATATATTTACAATACTTCTGAGCTTAGTTACATGTTTCGATTTTTAAATAGCACTTTGAATAAATAAACATGGAATTAGTTGAGCCTTTCTAGGAAATCCTTAATTAATTGTACCATTTCAAAAATCCTCTAACAACATTTTATGTAAGTAATATTGATTGATCATTAGCAATTTTCTGCGTGTAATTATGATAAGCGTCCAAGATTTTGGGTATAAAATCACCTAATTAGAGAAATTCTCACAATTATATTGTGAAGATGCCTATTGTCGTTTATCATATTTTATTTAGTATTATGATATTCACATATTGCATTATGCAACATCTTTTCTTGTGAAAATTACAAAATACTTAAAAAATGAATTTATTGCAAAGTTTTTGTGCTTAACTGCATATTTCAGTTATAAATATAACCGTTATATTATTTAACGAGTGTTTAGATGATCATTTTTGGGTAACCATTCATTAAGTATATTGCTCCAAATATTCCCTAAAATAATTTATTTTTAAAATCGCGACAATTATGATGTCCTAAGGAGTAATGGCTGTACGCTAAACTTTTTTGGTGCATAAAAGTGCCCTTCAGATATTATATTTGTTGTAATAATATTTTATATATTTTGCATGTAAAGAAATAATTAAAATCTATTGAGAAATAAAATACTTTAATTTACAATACTTCTCTGATCTTACCTGCGTGTTTCTATCACTAAATATAAATTTTAAATAAATAATCAGGCATTTAGCCGGGCTTTTCTGGAAATTCTTTATTAAATTATACTGTTTCAAAAATCCCCTAACAGCATTTTATTTAAGTAACATTGATTGATCACTAGCGAGTTTCAGTATGTAATTTTGATAAGCTTCCATGAGATTATGTGTAAATTCATCTAATAAAACAAAATCCTAACAATTACATTGTCAACATGACTAATGATGTAAATCAGTATTTTCTTTAGTACTTATCAGATTTACCTGTGGTATTATGTAGTATTCTAACATGTATAAATTTGAAATATATAAAACATTTCTTCATAGATAATTGCATAAATATTTATTCTTTTTTATTATTCAAAACTTTTGGAAATTGTTTTGTTGGTTCATAAGTAATTAAAATTTTCGTTATTTAAGCTATTTAAAGTATAAAAAAAGCGATACTTAAAAATTTCTATACGTTTAGAGGGAGTTTTTTCTAGTAAATTAAAAGTCTTACAATTATAATGTTATGTTGAATACCGGTGTCGCTCATATATTTCCTATTATGTATTCGAGCTTTTTTATATTGTTTCATAAAAAGTGTTGCTTTTATTGTATAAAAAAAATTCAGGAAATACTGTTATTATATATATATATATATATATATATATATATATATATATATATATATATATATATATATATATATATATATATATATGTGTGTGTGTGTGTGTGTGTGTGTGTGTGTGTGTGTGTGTGTGTTTCAAAACATTGCAAATGCAGTAAAATCATTGAAAACGAAAACAGTCTACAACGAAATATTGGCTTTTATGGCTTATGGAAATATTTTATGGTCTAACGAAGAAAATACCGTACAATTATATTTGCCAACATGGAAACCTGTCTAAAATGGATTTTTTACCCGCTCAACATCAATTTAATTCTAGTAAGTGTTACCATAGCTGCAAAGTTTATGATGGATTATTTTTAATTATAAAAACTTATGACAATGTATTATTTTTTTATGATTTTAATCGTAACATTTAAAGTAAAACCAAATCTTCTATTTTTAAAAGAAAATGTGTTAAAATATTTTGTTTATTGACATAACAAAAATTACAGGATATTAACCCATTAATAACGAAATTATTTTTCTCTTTAAAATGCAAAAATTGCATTTCGTACCAATTTTTTTAGAATAGCAACTTTGGTCCCTTTTTATTGCGGAATTTCTGTCATCCAATAAAGCGAATATTTCTCTTAAAAAATACTGGTACTTAAACAGGAACATGATTGACAGCAATTATGTTACAATGTGGTCCCGCCAATCCTTAATGGTTAAGGAGAAGTTGAAGAAAAGTATAATGGTATTTAGGAAGAGTGTGGAATACTTTGTGTAGTAGCAAAGTATTCCATAATGTTTTAGTAGTACACCATACATGCTTTGTCAGTGAATTTAGGAGCGATATTGGTTAAATATTGATGTAAAATTATGTTTTGCAATTTCAAAATATATAGTCTATATTTTATTTTTTAATATTAACCAAATAGTGTTTGCAGCTACGCAAAAATAAATAAATAAATAAATAAATAAATATTCAATGAAACACTATTACTTGAAATAGATTTGGTTTAAATTGGAAATATTTCCAATAAAGTGCGGATACATTATAAAGACTGGTTATCAATAGTGACTGTATAATTTAGAAGCTACTACTAACACTGTATTCAGTTTGTCTTTTAAATGTTTTAATTAATATTCATAATAATTTATAACACATTATATAACATAAACAAGGTACTTTGATAACATGAAGATAAAGTGTGAGAGGGTTTTTATTGTGTAAAAAATACAGAGAGACTAACTCCAAGCGAATCCTGGATCTTTTTTTTTATCATAACTTTAACAATAAATGGTAAACAGCATTTCAATAGACTTATTTTACTGTTATAACTAACTGTTATATACCGTTATACTCAATTTTTTAATGTTATTCTACCTACAATATAATAAAATCACTTGTTAACTTTAAATTAAAGTCTAATTATTGCTTAAAGTGATAAAAACATAACACGAAATGTTTAAAAATACCTTTTAATATAGATCTGATATTATTCTATCTATAATCTATATTAATCTATTATTTATCTATAATCTATATTAAAAAATGTATTTTTAAACATTTCGTGTTATGTTTTCATCACTTTAAGCAATAATTAGACTTTAATTTAAAGTTATTCTACTGGTTTAGCGTATGTTAGTGGACACCATTCATATACAAAGTTCACTGAATATCCTATATATTATATTATTTATTGAATTTTAAATATTCAAGATAATAAATGTAATGTTGACCAACATTTGGGCATGCTTGCGTAACGTCTAATGTAACGTCGCATAGGGTAATATGTTATCAAAAACTATGTGTTCAGATAAGATAATTATATATAAATAAACATGTTGCTCTAATAATTATATTTTTCATAGATTCTTTAAGTAATAAAATATTTTATTTTTATTTTTATTTTTTTTCTGACGATGTGGAAATAGACATTTAAAAAGTACAATCATACTAACTTACATTGTATACATAAATAATGATTTTGGGTATATTTTCAAACTTTTCAAAATGTTACCTAGTCCGAACATTAATAAATTAATTTTATAATGCATGTAAAAAATAACAAACAATAATAATTAAATCTGTCTTTATAACCCCTAAACATCTTTAGAAGAATTGTGTTTTAAATAGTGAAAATGAATAACAATAGGTCGAAATGATTTAAATTCTGTTAAATAGCCGAATAATCAGTAAGATTTTACATATATAAAAAGTTCGATTATGAGCTTTTAATAATCACGTGGATTATTTCTTATCTTTAATTATTTCTATCTAATTTAATGATTTTCGAAACCTTTTTTATTGCAAAAAAATATGTATGGTATTAATATTAAAAAAAAAAACTCAAGATATTAATGATTATTTTTTATTATTTTCCATTAATAAATAAAGAAAAAAGGAGGAAAGAAAATAGCTTACAGCTATTTGTGCCTCAACCTAGAAAAAGAGATCTCTTTTTATTAATTCACTGCTTCTAAGCTTTTAATGTAGCTATTATGTGTATATATTTTTTTTCAATTTTAGCAAATGCAGTACTTTAAATCGTTATTTTCAAGTATTATGCTTTAATTAATTAAAAGTGCCCTACGGCAATTCTATATTGATCAACACAATTTTTTGTTGCGCTTGAACTGAGAAAAAGTTAAAATTTTTGTAGTTCATTATACTGAATAATATACCTTTTAATATATTATTTTTTAATTTAAAAAGGGGAAGTTATTTTCTACATTATGTGGCATGTAGCCAAGAGCTCATTTTTAATAATCACCTACTATAAGTGAAGTAAAAACTTTTATTTTAAGATATTATGTGAGAATAAATTCATTATGGCTAAAAAAATGGGGGGGGGGAATGAAAAAAACTGCCTTATTCGTATATTTTATTGAGGTATCTTCGTGGGTATCTTATAGTAATACAAGAGAGATATTTCTGTGTCTGTCTGCGATGTCTAGGAAAATCTACCGCGCGTAGAGGTCTGAAAATTTGCATGATGACAGTCTAAGGCAGGTCCTGATGCACCTGGAGTTCAGATTTTTCATTTTTTAACTAACCGAAATATTAATTAAAAACCATAATGAATATTGCAATATGGCGCGAAAACTCCCAGAGTGGCGGTCAAAATGCTGTTCCGGAGAATACAAAGTAAGGAAGATTTGAAAGTGTGAAGCGGCTTTTTTTTCACCCTCTTTCTAAACGCGCATCGGACGGACCGTTCGAAATACGGACAAACTAAAAGCATGTTTTAAACTTCGTATTTTTTAGTTTCGAATTCCGCAAACCGCATAAAAGAAAAAAAATTTAACCCTTTGAAAAATATTTTGAGATAAGTTCTATTCTTGCCATTAAAGGATGAATGCTGTGTTTCCTACAACCACTAACCAAAACATCAATTACAAAAATTTAACTGGAGTTTTTCCGTTTTCTCTCAATTGAAAAAGAACACTTCCGTTTGTCTGTCTTGGAAAGGGCATTTTAGTTTTAACTTTTAACGAGTATGGATAAAAAGGAAATTTGCCGTTTATTCAGGGAAAATTTACGATTTCTACTCAAAATGGAAAGTTTTCGTAAACAGACAGAAATTTCGCATCAAGTCATCTGTATATATACGGATTTTTGGTTTTTTTTACAGTGTACTTAAAAATAACCTTTCCTTACCTTCTATGTTTACATACATACGTACATTTTACATAAGTAAATACCGTATATTCCGGTGTATACTGCGAACCTAATATTTAAGACTATATATATTTTTATTTTTCTCTGTATTCGCCGTAGTAATATGCGCACCTCCTTCTTTTCACGGAAGCCTTTATGAGATATGTAATTTGAAAATACAATAAAAAACATTGAAAAGTTTAATAACTAACTCGAACACACACAAAAGAGGAAATGAACTGCCTGCACGATAGTACGATACATAAAATGTTTTTTTTAATGTAGAAATCTCAATATTTATTCTGATATATACTTATTTTTTAATATTTTATTTTTATATCCCGCGTATAACGTAAATTTTGATAAATTTTTCTGTATCAAAAGTGTGCGTTATGTACGCCGGAATATATGGTATTTATAATATATTATTCATAGATATTATATAATTAATCTAAATAAATGTAAGATATAACATTTTTTATTCAAGAAAATAAAGTAATATTGACTAATAAGAATGTCCTATAGTAAAATAAATCAGGTTATTTTCAATGATGGCACTGCTTTTATGATAAATGAAATTACTTTTTCCCTGTGAATGAAATAATACACAAATCTATCACAATTAATATTAAATCATAATATTTTATTTAAATGCAAAATTGCATTATATTACACCAATATAAAACTAACTATTAAATATCATTAAAATTAATAAATGCCTTTAAATAACTTTATAGTCAAAGATTTAGATTAATCAAAAGGCACAGATTACACTGCACGCATGAATTATCAACGACAATCACTACAAAGAACTTTTTTCCGCTAAACCTATTACCATTCCGCCTTTTCAGTAATTACAGATATGGAATATAATTAACTCTTTTAGAATTGCGAAGATTAAAGTGCCTACTAAAGCTATTTTCTGTTTGAAGTCTAACAAGATTTGAAATCACTGGTATTACTAGATATGAGAAAAGAGTTATTTATAAATTGAATTTAATATAAATTAATGCAGAAATTCAATTTAAGAGAATTTTCTGACAGCAAACTTCGGAGAGATATATGAAATGAACTTATTATCCTTTGTATTCCCTTGAATCTTGGCCATCAGCAGAAATTACGAGAGAAATACAGCTGCTGTAAGTAGCAAAACGCTTTCTCATCGCTTTCAAATTTCATTTCAATACTAATCACGCTGTATGATATATTGACTCAGTTGATACAACATGCTTGTGTGTTTGAGAAAGTTATTAAGGTGAAACGATTCATCAAGCAGCAAATATGTAAGCGTTTGATGAGATTCCTATCTTTTAATATCGTACATCGGAAATTAATGAGAATTTACGTTAGTGTAACATTAATTCTATAAATAGAAATTATGTGTATAATTTCCACTTTCACACCAGAAAAAAAAATATGTTTAAAAAAATTCTGCATTAATAATACACTACAGATTATTACATAAAATGATTAGATATTATTTTCCATTCTCTGAAACGCTCTTTTGTAGTACACTTCTAACACACGTAATATGTAATGAAAATAATATTGTGCCTCCAATATTTTATTTTTTTAAATATATCAGGCTAATCTATAAATAGAAATGATAAAAAAAATTGAGGATTGTTTAATGACAGAATCACTTATACGTTTTAGTCTATCTGAACCTGAGAAAATATTTTCCTTTGAAACGCATGACTAACAATGCTGATTTGAAACAAGAACAAAATTCCCTATGATGGTTTATGTAAATTTTACCAGTTGTTCGCACTTTTACCGGTTGTTCACAGTGTAAATATATATCTGTAATAAAAATCATAAGAAGATTCCTGGAAAAAAAAAATTAAACGTCCTCATGTCTTGCCCGTGCTCAATTAAAACAAAGTCTCAATTGAATCAAAGTCATATGATCCGAATATTCATTCTACACTAAATATAAAACACCTTTGCACTTTATTGCAAGGTATAATAACTAATATAGTGCAAAGGTGTTTAATAAGGGAATCCATAGAAATCTTAAAGAGGTGGGGGAAGGGGGTGTGCAATGATAACGTGTCATTTAATATTTCCAGAATTTGGTTAGATTTGGTAAAGATATAAGTAGCGGCTTTTTAGTTTAAAAATGAAGAGGGGCAATTTTTACCATTTCAAAATTTTTGTTTTTCCAGTTTTTATAACCACTTGGATTTTTAGGATTATTCTTTCAATTTTGGCAGGTAGTAAAAATGTATAGGTTAATAAATGACATAGCTATCTTACATCGCTTAATTAAATCGAAGCTGATTGGTCAAGTGTTCGAGTCTTAGTTTCTTAATCCAGTCCAGTCAAAGTATCTAATCTAGTCCAGTCCAGTCATAAGCAACTTATGATCAACTTTATAGACTGATGAAGGACTCAGATGTAGGTCGAAACTGTACATGTGTTTTAAATGTAATTTTATAACTTTTAACGTAATCCATCATTTAGCAATGTCTGTGTATTTTACCATAGTTTCATTTATTAAAGTCGTATTTGGTGTAAGAGTCCAAGACTATTTAATATGCTATAACTTTGTTTATTTATATAGTTTATAGTACTATTTAGCTATATATAATGCAAATCTTCTCATCGCGATAACATCCGAAATACGGAAGCAATTCGAATCTAATTGGGACAGTGTATTGATCTTACCAGCATCTTCTATGCGTTCGTTAATCAAGTATGTAGCCTTCATATATCGTTTACAGGGATATACAAAAGCAAAAATACATGCAAATTTTGCCATATATATAATGTCCGAAATTCTGAACCGAATGAGAACAGTGCATTGATAATGCAAGTTTCTTGGAAGAGCTCATGAATAAAGTATGTGGCTCTTACAAATCGATTACAGGGTCACACAAAAGTTTGCGATGGTATTCATTGAACGGTATGGGTCCGAAACTCCTTTCCGTATCAGAAATATATTACAGCCAATGTTTTAAACTATGGTTTCAGCAAATATTAAATATTTTTATATGTAATTGTCTCATATCCATTCAATTACATTTAATAAGCCTAATTTAAAAATTCCCTGCAAAATAGCGGACATAGAAAGAATGATACCAATTTGTTTAATTTGTAATAAATATGATGTATGTACTTTAAAATAATAATAAAAAACACCCACAGAAATTAACTTATTCTTCCAATTGAGAAGGAAGGACTTGTTTTTCTTTTCTTTTCGATTATAAATATGTTATATAACTTTGTACATGAAGCAGAAATATATCTAAAAATATTCATGCTGTACGTGATTTATTTCATTTTTTTTTCTTTAGTTCTAAGTTAATATTTTGCAGAAAAGCAAACTCTATGAACTAAAGTATCCCGGATAATAAATCAAATTTTATCATTACTTTTAATTTATTAATTTACAGTATTTTTAAATTACTCATTATTTAAAAATATTTTATATTATAAATAGTTAAATTTTGAAATTGGATGTAACTTTGGACGTATATTGCAATCGGAACATTTAAAAAAATGTATTTCACCTGCGTTTGGATTATTTTTCAATGTGTGTTTTTTTTTTCGATAATAAATTCAGTTTCATATTTCCTGGAATATTTAAATGACTTTTAAATGTTTTAGAAAAATTATTTATTTCACAGAAAATTGAAACAGGCCTTGTTATTTTTCTGTCGTGATAATTTTACGGAGAAAATTTATAAAAATGAAATGGCATTTGAAATTTTAATAAAAGTAAGTGATTAATTTTCTTTTTAGTAATTTCATCAGCGCATCTTATATTATTTTAAAATTTTGTGATGAACGTTACCAAAAGAAAAAATTATTTATGCTAAATTTAAAGCAATTAAATTGCCGCTATCAATTTTTATTTCATTAAGTTGTAATAAAATACATGTGCAATGTTTCTGAAAGAAATTTAATAAAACGTATCGTGTAATATGTATCAAACATATACAAAAAAGAGAAAATAAATATCCCAAAAATCTTGTATAAATGTCAAAATTATATACATCTAAAGTAAATTTGAAAGGATTAAGTTCCGATTTGTGCTCATTAGATGCACTCAAATCATATAATTTTTTTCACGAGATATGTTTTTAAATGTTAGTTCTGCTATTTGGAATAAATAAATAAAAAAAAAAAAACCTTTCTGCATTATGATATCTGTATGTACGCTGTCAACTTTTAGAGTAAATGTTTAGGAAAATTTTGTGAGGAATTGAAGTTAACCACGATCCTGAAAAAAATTTACTTTCTTTCAGAAATCTTTAGGCAAAGACGTAAGTATAAATCTCAGAAATAAATTTTAAAAAAAGTCTTCAAAATATTTATGGGTAACAAAAACATTTTTGTTTTCAGAAATATCTTCACATAACTTTCGGAAAGTTCACTTTTCTAACTTTTCTCTTTGTTATATTGCCAAATAGTTTATGAAAATAAAGGAAAGGTTTACAGAATCAGGGATATATATGAAATTACGCTTATAAGCAAAGATACCAGCATCTTTGGCGATGAATTTATATTTGTATAGCTCATTTGGCTGTTGTGATGGTTGAATTCCCCATCACGAGTGAAACATGCTTCATCAGTGCACAATATATATGCAATGAAACCATTATCTGTGTTATGTTGCTGCAACAGCCATTCGAAAGAGTCAATGCGTTTCTGAAAGTCATCTGGTTTTAGAACTTGCACGGTTTGGTACCAAAATGGGTATAGCTCCTCTGACAGGAAGCGCCTGTTCACAGTACTTTTACTCGAATTCAGTTCACTGGCTAGTGCGCGCGTGCTTACCTCGGGTGCTTCTTCCAACCACCACAGTATTGCATCCGCCTGTCTTAGGCAGGCCGCACACTGACAAGACAGAGCGATATGAAGCTTAAGTCATGAGACATTTTCACCCTTTTAACAAAGAAAAACCGGTTTGAATATCAGAATTTGTCTCCTGTCTTGCGCTACATGTCGCTCTGTCGTGTCAGTGTGCGGCCTGCCTTACCGTCAGGGCATTCTGCGGTCTTCAGGCATCGTGGCGACTGTCCCTCGGGCAGACGCTTCCTGTATTTCGCAGTCTGTTGTCAGCCTGCGGATGACTTTGGCGTCGGGAGGACGGCGTGGCGGATATTGACGGGCATACTCCCCATCAGTTCGTAAGGCATTTCCATTACATTACATTGGCCGTACATCAAATACATGTCGCAATATTCCCGAACTTTACATGATAACCATGCGAAGAATACCGGTAGCCGCAAGATGCAGTTTTTTTAATACGAGTTCAACGGTGGCTTAACGTCATTCCACGTCACGCGCATGCATAACGCGATATGCGCACGCGCAGTGAACATTTTAAACGTTATCATCTGGAACTATATGAAAATACTGCTGTTGATGTGTCCAGTACGGTGTTTTTTTTTCTTGCACCGGCTGTGACGTCATACTTTGTTTTTCGTATTTTTCTCGTAAACTATGTATGTACTCCCAACGAGGAATCTGGCTGAGCAAAGTTTGGGCCCTATTTATGGGACACCCTATATATATATATATATATATATATATTGTACATTGTATAAGTGAAGCGTTTAATTGAAAATAGGTTTTTTTTTCATTTATTGAAAGTTTCTCCTATGGACGATTATGGACTTTTCACTATTACAAAACTATCGACAAAAGTTGAATTACATATTATGCTACAGTTTTAAGAAATAATAATAAAGAAACACATATAAAAAGTAAATGTATACTTTATATGTATTGAACAGTTATCCAATAGTTTTATTTACTTCAGAACTAAATTAACAATTAAAAGAAAACGTAAAAAAACAAAAGTAGAAATAAATATCGTATATTAACATTGAACATTAAAAGAAAATATTTGTACGCTAGTTATAAAAAAAAGAGTACATTGCAAACAATCACCTTAATGTATATTTAAATATATTTTGCTTGTGTGGCTGAAAAAACAGTATTTACTTTCATTTAGCAATATTAAAAGAAATAAAGAAATATTTCAAAAATGATTTTACATGTTCTTATAAAAAAAACTTCTGTCCATATTATTAGAAAATCATTTTGCACAAGACGTAACTAATATGACAATAATATTCATCTGAAAGAATTCGGAAATGTCCTTAACAAAATCGATTCTACCGTATTTATATATTATAACATATTTGCAATGGGACAGAAAACATGTTATAATTAATGTAATTTGTGGCTTTAAACGTATTTCGAAGCAAACTAATTATAATGAATTGTATTGTACACGAACTCCTAATTATCTTTTCTTTATCAGTGTCAACAGAAACGAATATAAAGAACGACGTAATGTTTTCCCCATCAATTTATGTGTATTTGCTTAACCTCTTTCCCTGCAATAGCATTGGATTAAAGAAAGTGTTTCAGGCTGAAAGTGATTTATCATAATGTACCTGGTAATTTTCTCATTCGTTTATTATAAACGGGGTATTTCACTGATTATTTACACAGCCGTCCTTGATTACTGATATAACTTTTTCCGAATAGTAATATTAGCCTTAATTAAACGTAGAATTTTGTTATTAAATGGGAGCAGTGTTATTATTCGAAATAAAAAGTGACACTCAAATTCAAGAAGCGTACGAATTTTGTGTATCATCCTTTGAGACACAGTGGTACATAAAAATTTAGTATTTCTTCTTCTATATATGTAGGAAATTCCATATTGTCACAAAATATTTTCAGCTTTTGTTTAAAAATAAATATTTCAACGTCTAAATTAAATTTGTATAAGGTACTTGTACTTAATAATTCTATGCTCTTTATAAGTGAAAGGATTCAGGCTGACACATGTCAGCACATGCCTGGTAATTTATTTTTTCTTGACACGTGTGACTACTTTCAACCTCAACAGATACCGGCTTCGTCGTCATTTTTGGACTACTGAATATTTCAATACGTCGTTGTTAAAAACGGTATGTAAACTTTCATATGAAATCACCCTAAATTATTAACGGAATTTTGCAATTTTTGCATGATGTACGCGATAAATTAACGATCTTTAGAATGTATATTGAAATATTCTCTATTTTTAATACTGTTTGAAAGTGAAATGTGTTAAAAACAGAAGGCTCCTAATAAGGCAATGCTTCATTTCCCAAAAAGATTGGCGTCTTAGACACGAGTCTTTGTTCAAAGTGCAAGGCGTATGTCCATGAATAATATGTAGGACAAGAGTTGCAAAGACTAGAATAAACCCGGTTTAAACCTGGGAATAAACCGGGTTTTTTGGAAATAAACCGGGTTTTTTGGGAATAAACCAAGTCTTTTTGGAATAAACCTGGGAATAAACCGGGTCTTTTGGAAATAAACCTGGGAATAAACCCGTTCTTTGCAACTCTATGAAGGACTGACTTGAATGGACACATGTTCCTTTTTCTGCTCCAAATGTGAATAACTTCATTTGGATTTCTTCATAAAATCATAATGACTTTATTTTGACTTTTTTTATTCCTACATATTTCATTGTGAACACTTAAAATGTGCAATTTAAAAATAATTTCTTTATTTTGTTCTATTTTTGCGTAATGTCTGTAAAATATCTGTTAATTAAAGTTAAACCATGTACGGCCTTATTTGCTTAATTAATAGAACACATACGCCTAATAAGGTCACTTAAAGTGTCTTTTGTTTTGAACACTCATCGCCAAAATTCAAGAACGACAAGAGTATGCATGATTAAATATTATAAAAAAATATATAACTATTACATGCAACAACATTTAAAATATTAATGCTGATAGAATACATTTTATTCTGATCTGAATCCTTAACGTGTTTTTATTTTGGTACAAGTACCTTCTTCTTAAAGAAAAAAAATCTTTCCCTGTTATTGGAAAATTATCGTGCATTAAGCTTAACAAATCTGACTATAACATTTACGTGAAAAAAATCTAAAAGTTTCCTTTTCCAAATAATATCTATAATATTTGTACATCGCAGCATAATTACAATGAGGCAGAAAAGATGTAAAACATGTTATAATTACTAGAATCTGTGAGTTTAAATATATTTCTAAGTAAAATATTTATTATAAATTGTATTGTACTTTTAATCAGTGTCAAGAGAAACGAATATAAAGAACGGAGTAAGGGTCTCCCCATCAATTTATGTGTATTTGTTTAACATCTTTCATTGAAATGACATTAAAAAAATAGTTTCAGACTGAAAGCGGCTAATCATGATATATCAGTTAGTTTTTTATGCTTTTATTAAATAACGGATATTTTAATGGGTATTTACACAGGCTTTGTTTTGTCTTTGAATATAAATACTATTTTTGCCGAATAGTAATATTCGCTTTATTTAAACGCACAATTTCTCTCGTCAAAAAAGGCAAATGTAATTGTTCGGAAGAAGTGGTATTCAAATTCAAGAATCATATGAATCCTGTGAAACACCCGGTAGAGAAGGATATAAGTAGATGTTTTTATATTTATGTAACAAATTACAAATATATTTAATATTTGCTTAAAATATAAATATTTAAAAATCTTAAATTATTTTATATCTTCTTCCATTTCTTCTTTAAAAAATCTTCTGCCCTATTATTTGAAAATCAACATGCATAAGGCTTAACAAATCGGACAACAACATTTACCTGAATGAATTCTAAAATTCCCTTAATCAAACCTATTCTAGCATATTAAGCACCATAACATATTTGAAATGAGGCAGAGAACATGTTATAATTAATAGAATATGTGCCTTTAAAAATATTTCTAAACAAGCTAACTAAAATGAATTGAATTATGCGCGAACTTTTAATTATCATTACTGTGTCAGTGTCAATAGAAGCGAATATAAAGAACGACGTAAGGGTCTCTCCATCAATTTATGTGTATTTATTCAACCTCTTTCATTGTAATAACATTGGACTAAGGAAAGTGTTTCAGACTGAAAGTGATTTATTATAATGCAGCAGGTATTTTTCTCATTTGTTTAATAAAAAGTTGGTGTTTAACTGAGTTAGTTACACTGGCTTCGTGCTGTCCCCGAATATAAATACCACTTTTTCAGAATAGTAATATTCGTTTATTTAAAAACACTATTTATGGCTTTAAATAAGGCCAATATTACTGTTCAGAAGAAATGGTATTCAAATTCAAAACTCGTACGAATCATGGGAAACACCCGTTAGATAAGGATATGAGTATGTAGGGGTATGAATTGTAATTCGTTTAATTCACATTGCAAATAATTATAGACCTTTTAACTGAAATATATTAGAACTTACATATTAAAAATAAGAAAAAAAAACATTCTTTTTAAATTTACCAAACGACATCTTTATTTTGTACAATTCAGGAATATTATATTTTGTTGCCATAACAACTAGTTAAATTAAATTTCAATAAAAAATAAAAACGAGCTTCTCATGACCATGGAGGCTACAAGTAGCTGTTCATATATTTATGTAAGAAATTTCAAACATACTCAACAATTGCTTAAAAAAAAACATTTAAAAATCTTAAATTATTTTATATCTTCTTCATTATCTTCTTAAAAAAACTTCTGGCCCTGGTATTTGAAAATTAACATGCATAAAGCTTAACAAATCTGACAACAGCATTTACCTGAATGAATTCTAAAATTCCCTTAATCAAATCTATTTTAACATATTTATACACCAAAACATATTTGAAATGAGGCAGAAAACATGTTATAATTAATAGAAATTTTGCCTTTAAACATATTCCTAAACAAATTAAAATGAATTGAATTATGCGCGAACTTTTAATTACCCTTACTTTGTCAGTGTCAATAGAAACGAATATAAAGAACGACGTAAGAGTCTCTCCATCAATTTATGTGTATTTATTCAACCTCTTTCATTGTAATAGCATTGGATTAAAGAAAGTGTTTCAGACCGAAAGTTATTTATTATAATGCAGCAGGTATTTTTCTAATTCGTTTATTAAAAACTGGATTCTTAACTGGGTCAGTTACACAGGCTTCGAGCTATCCTTGAATATAAATATAATTTTTTCCGAATAACAATATTCGCCTTAGTTAAATGCAGAATTTTTATTATTAAATAGGAGCATTATTATTATTCGAAAAAAAAGTGACACGCCAATTTAAGAAGAGTACGAATTCTGTGTAATTATGCTTTGAGATACAGTGGTATATAAAAATATAGTAGTTCTTATTCTATATATGTAGGAAATTCCGTATTGTCACAAAATATTTTCAATATTTAATTAAAAATAAATATTTCTATATAAAAATAAATATAATTTAAGTCATTAAATAAGGCCAATATTACTGTTAGGAAGAAATGGATTAACCGTACGACCTCTGCGAAACTACCCTCTGAAACACATTAGTAGATAAAGATATAGTCTTTACGCTTTTATTTATGAACGAAATTTCGTTTTAAGACAAAATGTCCTGAATACTTGCTTCAAAAATAAATATTTTAAATTCTGAAATTAATTTATATCTTCTTCTTTATGATCTTCAAAAGAAAAAAAATGTGCACCTGTTATTAGAAAACCAGTATGCATTAAGCTTAAGAAATCTGACAGTAACATTTACCTGGGAAAATTTGAAATTATCCTTAACAAAATAAAGTCTGTCATATTTATAAATCATAACATAATTACTATGAGGTAGAAAACATGTATAATTAATGGAATATGCGACGACTTTAAACATATTTTCTAAATAAAGTAACTAGATTGAATTGGAATAAACACTGTGTGTTTAACTGGGTTAGTTACACAGGCTTCATACTGTCCTTGAATATAAATACCATTTTTTTCGAATAGTAATATTTGTTTTATTTAAAAAAATAATTTGTCATTATCTAAGGCCAATGGGTTTTAACTGGGTTAGTTACACTGGCTTCTTCCTGTCCTTTAATATAAATACCATTTGTTTTTCGAATAGTAGTATTCGCTTTATTTAAAAACATAATTTATGTAATTATATAAGGCTAATATTAGTCTTCAGAAGAAGTGAATGAACCTTACGACCTCTTCCTAATTGCGCTTTGAAACACATTGGTAGATAAGGATATAGGCTTTACGCTTTTATTTATGAACGAAATTTCGTTTTAAGGCAAAATGTTCTAAATACGTGCTTCAAAAATAAACATTTTAAATTCTGAAATTAATTTATATCGTCTTCTTTATGATCTTCAAAAGAAAAAAAATGTGCACCTGTTATTAGAAAACCAGTATGCATTAAGCTTAAGAAATCTGACAGTAACATTTACCTGGGAAAATTTGAAATTATCCTTAACAAAATAAAGTCTGTCATATTTATAAATCATAACATATTTACTATGAGGTAGAAAACATGTATAATTAATGGAATATGCGACGACTTTAAACATATTTTCTAAATAAAGTAACTAGATTGAATTGGATTAAACACTGTGTGTTTAACTGGGTTAGTTACACAGGCTTCATACTGTCCTTGAATATAAATACCATTTTTTTCGAATAGTAATATTTGTTTTACTTAAAAAAATAATTTGTCATTATCTAAGGCCAATGGGTTTTAACTGGGTTAGTTACACTGGCTTCTTGCTGTCCTTTAATATAAATACCATTTGTTTTTCGAATAGTAGTATTCGCTTTATTTAAAAACATAATTTATGTAATTATATAAGGCTAATATTAGTCTTCAGAAGAAGTGAATGAACCTTACGACCTCTTCCTAATTGCGCTTTGAAACACATTGGTAGATAAGGATATAGGCTTTACGCTTTTATTTATGAACGAAATTTCGTTTTAAGGCAAAATGTTCAAATACGTGCTTCAAAAATAAACATTTTAAATTCTGAAATTAATTTATATCGTCTTCTTTATGATCTTCAAAAGAAAAAAAATGTGCACCTGTTATTAGAAAACCAGTATGCATTAAGCTTAAGAAATCTGACAGTAACATTTACCTGGGAAAATTTGAAATTATCCTTAACAAAATAAAGTCTGTCATATTTATAAATCATAACATAATTACTATGAGGTAGAAAACATGTATAATTAATGGAATATGCGACGACTTTAAACATATTTTCTAAATAAAGTAACTAGATTGAATTGGATTAAACACTGCGTGTTTAACTGGGTTAGTTACACAGGCTTCATGCTGTCCTTGAATATAAATACCATTTTTTTCGAATAGTAATATTTGTTTTATTTAAAAAAATAATTTGTCATTATCTAAGGCCAATGGGTTTTAACTGGGTTAGTTACACTGGCTTCTTGCTGTCCTTTAATATAAATACCATTTGTTTTTCGAATAGTAGTATTCGCTTTATTTAAAAACATAATTTATGTAATTATATAAGGCTAATATTAGTCTTCAGAAGAAGTGAATGAACCTTACGACCTCTTCCTAATTGCGCTTTGAAACACATTGGTAGATAAGGATATAGGCTTTACGCTTTTATTTATGAACGAAATTTCGTTTTAAGGCAAAATGTTCTAAATACGTGCTTCAAAAATAAACATTTTAAATTCTGAAATTAATTTATATCGTCTTCTTTATGATCTTCAAAAGAAAAAAAATGTGCACCTGTTATTAGAAAACCAGTATGCATTAAGCTTAAGAAATCTGACAGTAACATTTACCTGGGAAAATTTGAAATTATCCTTAACAAAATAAAGTCTGTCATATTTATAAATCATAACATAATTACTATGAGGTAGAAAACATGTATAATTAATGGAATATGCGACGACTTTAAACATATTTTCTAAATAAAGTAACTAGATTGAATTGGATTAAACACTGTGTGTTTAACTGGGTTAGTTACACAGGCTTCATACTGTCCTTGAATATAAATACCATTTTTTTCGAATAGTAATATTTGTTTTATTTAAAAAAATAATTTGTCATTATCTAAGGCCAATGGGTTTTAACTGGGTTAGTTACACTGGCTTCTTGCTGTCCTTTAATATAAATACCATTTGTTTTTCGAATAGTAGTATTCGCTTTATTTAAAAACATAATTTATGTAATTATATAAGGCTAATATTAGTCTTCAGATGAAGTGAATGAACCTTACGACCTCTTCCTAATTGCGCTTTGAAACACATTGGTAGATAAGGATATAGGCTTTACGCTTTTATTTATGAACGAAATTTCGTTTTAAGGCAAAATGTTCTAAATACGTGCTTCAAAAATAAACATTTTAAATTCTGAAATTAATTTATATCGTCTTCTTTATGATCTTCAAAAGAAAAAAAATGTGCACCTGTTATTAGAAAACCAGTATGCATTAAGCTTAAGAAATCTGACAGTAACATTTACCTGGGAAAATTTGAAATTATCCTTAACAAAATAAAGTCTATCATATTTATAAATCATAACATAATTACTATGAGGTAGAAAACATGTATAATTAATGGAATATGCGATGACTTTAAACATATTTTCTAAATAAAGTAACTAGATTGAATTGGATTAAACACTGTGTGTTTAACTGGGTTAGTTACACAGGCTTCATATTGTCCTTGAATATAAATACCATTTTTTTCGAATAGTAATATTTGTTTTATTTAAAAAAATAATTTGTCATTATCTAAGGCCAATGGGTTTTAACTGGGTTAGTTACACTGGCTTCTTGCTGTCCTTTAATATAAATACCATTTGTTTTTCGAATAGTAGTATTCGCTTTATTTAAAAACATAATTTATGTAATTATATAAGGCTAATATTAGTCTTCAGAAGAAGTGAATGAACCTTACGACCTCTTCCTAATTGCGCTTTGAAACACATTGGTAGATAAGGATATAGGCTTTACGCTTTTATTTATGAACGAAATTTCGTTTTAAGGCAAAATGTTCTAAATACGTGCTTCAAAAATAAACATTTTAAATTCTGAAATTAATTTATATCGTCTTCTTTATGATCTTCAAAAGAAAAAAAATGTGCACCTGTTATTAGAAAACCAGTATGCATTAAGCTTAAGAAATCTGACAGTAACATTTACCTGGGAAAATTTGAAATTATCCTTAACAAAATAAAGTCTGTCATATTTATAAATCATAACATAATTACTATGAGGTAGAAAACATGTATAATTAATGGAATATGCGACGACTTTAAACATATTTTCTAAATAAAGTAACTAGATTGAATTGGATTAAACACTGTGTGTTTAACTGGGTTAGTTACACAGGCTTCATACTGTCCTTGAATATAAATACCATTTTTTTCGAATAGTAATATTTGTTTTATTTAAAAAAATAATTTGTCATTATCTAAGGCCAATGGGTTTTAACTGGGTTAGTTACACTGGCTTCTTGCTGTCCTTTAATATAAATACCATTTGTTTTTCGAATAGTAGTATTCGCTTTATTTAAAAACATAATTTATGTAATTATATAAGGCTAATATTAGTCTTCAGAAGAAGTGAATGAACCTTACGACCTCTTCCTAATTTCGCTTTGAAACACATTGGTAGATAAGGATATAGGCTTTACGATTTTATTTATGAACGAAATTTCGTTTTAAGGCAAAATATTCTAAATACTTGCTTCAAAAATAAACATTTTAAAATCTGAAATTAATTTATATCGTCTGCTTTATCATCTTCAAAAGAAAAAAAAAGTGTCCCTATTATCAGAAAATCCGTATGCATTAAGCTTAACAAATCTGAGAGTAACATTTACCTGGGAGAATTCGAAAATATCCTTAACAAAATAAAGGCCGTCATATTTATAAATCATAACATAATTGCTATGAGATAGAAAACATGTTATAATTAATGGAATATGCGACTTTAAACATATTTTCTAAATAAACTAACTAGAATGAATTGGATTGTACACGAGCTTTTAATTATCTTTTCATTATCAGTGTCAACAGAAACTAACATGAAGAACGACGTAAGGGTTTTCTGCATTAATTTATGTGTATTTGTCTAACCCCTTTCATTGGAATAACATTGGATTAAAGAAAATGTTTCCGGCTGAAAGTAATTTATCATAATGTATCAGGTAATATTCTCTTTAATATATAAAATACATAAGGGTATAACATTTGTTTTTATATTTAAATGTATAAAATTACGTTACGTAAAATAAATATTTTTTAACATTAAATAGCGATTTAGTAACGTTTTTAAGCAAAATGGTTTAGTTTAGAATACCTGAATAATAAAAAAATAGTGCATAGATATCTGAATTTACTGATACAGTGAAAATCTGGGTATCCGGATTAATATGGTATGGACGCTGTACAGTGCCGAAAACTGGATATATGTGGCTCTCACAATCATATATTTATATATATGTATATTTACACATTCTTATGGTTTCTGAAATTTTTTTCAAATATAATATATATAGTAGTAGTGATTATAGGCGAAATTGAAGTTTCTGGCTCCTTTCCCTACAGATATTTTTGAGATAGGCCCCTCGCAGAAAAATCTATAATTCAAAATTTATTACGATGTCATGGCTTAGTGACCAACAACTTGATTGTTTCTGATGGGATTAAAATAATTCTAGAATAATGTGAATAGTTCTTGATTGGCACCTATTGAAAGAGGATTATTCCGGAGAAAGGAAATTCTTAGTTCATTTCAAGTAAAAATGAAAAGCTTTCATGCCTTGAATAGCCTTTCTAAATGTGTGTGAACTTTATCTATAACGAGATCATCTGAAGGAGTTTAAAATATGTCAGGAAGGTATTTGTATGAATAGCAAGAACAAAGAAATGAATTTCGATGTACTCTGAGAGAAGAATTGGAAATCGGAGGAGGAAGAAGGGTGTTTCAATCAAAGAAGATCAAGAGATTATGCAGTGAGGAGGAGCAGGAGGTTTTTTTGCCGTGCGGGCAATCTGTTTTTTCTGTTCAAGAGAGAGAGACCTGGTCTTATGGGGTTCCTGAGATTGTAAAAAAAATGGTCTTTAAATATCATCTAAATTTTCACCATCATGTCATCTTTACAATTGTTGTTTTCAAATAAAACTTTTTCGTGTAACACCAGATGATACGATTAATTATATGTATGCGACCACGATACCACAACGATTTATACATTTGTGATTTTTTTTTACATGGAATTCCTGAACTATATTCCTGATGCGTGTGTATCGCAACTGCGAGATTATTTTCTTGCATATTTTAGGCCATGTTAAGAATGGAGCCCCTCATTTCTTTCAAAGAGTTAAAAGTGCGCCCCTGCTTACTGAAAGGTTGGACAGGCCTTGTCAACAAGATATATAGGATATACGAGAAAATAAGAATAAAATAAGTTTTTTCTTTTTTAGGGATGTGAAAATAATTAATACCTAAAAAGTTTCTCGCAAATGAATGAAAATGATCTGTGAATCTATCTGAAAGATACGCGTTGTTGAGCGTCTCACATCCACTTTTAGAGTTTAGTTTATTCATTAAATCCCACACAGCGTTGCCAGCAGGATGACTTAAGTTAGGGAGTCTTCTACATATAGACCGTATCAAACATTAAAATCTTCAATACTAACATCTAGTTTTGACATCATATTTAGATGTTCGTAAATTTTATCTCAGGGTAACAAACAGGAAGACATTCGGTCATATATTTTAACAATTATATTAGTTTAAAATTTGTAACTTCTAATGTTAAAAGTTTTTTTTATACAGATTGCATGATTGCTACAACTTTTTTTGAAATAGTAACCTTCACTTTATTTCATCTGTCATTAAATAGGGCGATATTTACAATTTCAAAAAGATAGTAGCAATCAAGTAACTTGAATAATAATTTTAAAAACCCGCCCAACTGACAATATTGACGCTATGATAATTCATTGTATAAACATCTTATTATGGAGCAATTTTAACCCAACCGTTTTATTAATAGAGTTTAGATATACAGTGAGAGAAAAATAAAAGCATAAGTTATAACTCTCCTCATATTTCCTGCGAGCTGATTGTAACAAAGTTCCTTGTTTATAATTTTCTATACTTCTGCGGTAGTTAAATTTTCATAAGGGACCACCTACATATTTCGCTATATTGTTGATTTGTTAGTATATAATATATTTGAAATGACAGGAAAAATATTTTTTATTTCAATTATAGTACAAATATGAACCTTAAAAATGCCTGTTTTTGCATAATTGTCTATAACTTACAATCACACATCATAAGCTAATGGAAATTTACTTCGGAAGAATTTTACACGCATGATATAAAACAAAAAGTATTAAAATACATAAATTATTATTTAAGGGATATCTAAATTAATTAACTTTTTCTACAACATTGATTGGTTCATTTTTCAATAATTTATATCTCAGTAAGTAATCATACAATTTTACACCGAAAATCTGTATTTTAAAGTTTTTGGTATATTGAATATAAATGTGGGATAAAATTATATTATTAGTCTTCAACTTTTTTAATTTGGATGCAATTTTCACATGTAGACTATCCCTTACGACAAAATAAACTACATATAAACAAGAAAATATATTTTACAATTTAATTTCTTCTGTTCTTTAAGAAATTAGAAATGAAGTCATAGTTGGTTTTCAGATTCTTTTTTTTTTTGACTGGAGATGTATAAATCCATATCCTGCTGTAGCGAACATGTGTTATCCTCCACATAACGAACGCAATTTTTGTCCAGTTTAGTTTCATACGAAGATTTTACATATTTTATATAACAGACAAAAAGGATATAGCGAACCAAAAATTCTGTGCGTTAAATGTTCGTCATGGCAAGATTTGACTGCATATATGATTATCAGTTCATGAAATAATCAGGAAATTACGATTAATAAAAGCCCATATGCACAGAGGTACAATCTTAAAAAAAAAAGAAAGCGTCTCATACAAACTATGCTGAAAATCATCGTATAAAAATGTGAATGATACAAATCGATTTAAAATCATATCTACTATATAATGACATAGTTAAACTTTGTTTATGTTAAGGGTCCTCTATGTATAGAGACCGTACCAAATATTAAAATATTTAATATTAACACCTAATTTCCCCATCATATTTAGATTTTCCGATAAATTTTATATTAGGTACCTAACAGGGAGTTATTCGGTCATATAGTTTAGGAATTATGTAAGTTTAACTCCTAATGCTAAATGAATTTTAATCGTTGTAAAACCGATTGGAATGCGGATAGACTTTTGAGCATAACACAAAAACTACTTGGCTGTTAGTTACGAAAGTTTGGTACAATTTTTATAAGTAGACGACCACGTAAGAAACATTTACGTAACTCATTAATTAGTAGACATTATACTAATCGAATGGTAACAGTCACATTTTTGGGCGATAATTTGCGGCAGAGTTAGTATAGGGTGTTTTCCCCCCTTTTTTTACGATTGTACCTTTATATGTGAATAGAACAACAACTAATTTATGTACAAATTGTAAAAAATGTTTTGGAAAATCTAAAAAAAAAAATCGTTATATAATAACAATAAAATTTCATATAGACCGTATAAGAAATCCTTTATATTTAGTTATGTTTATATCCATCTTAATACAAAATGCATTTATATCACTACCGTTGCTAAGCGCATATCTCAATGAAAGCATTCCCTTATCGAAATTCATAATTTCTTTGTTTTTATCGATTTTTAAGCTTCTTCAAGAATGCATAGGAATATCAATAAGTACTTCTGAATGTCATGGGATATAATGAGATATCCGGTCGAAATCATTTGTAACTTATTATGCAAGATGCACTGACAGTATGGGGAAGAAATTGAAGTTAAGAAAAGATATAATTGTATCTAGTAAAAGATAGTGGATGAAGACAAGCGGAGAATAACAGTTAAATTCAGGTTTTTGAAATATTTATCAGGTTTAGAGACTTCTGTTCCAAAGACAAAACAAACTATCTGTGCCAAATTGCTGCAGTGTTCTGAAGGATATATTGATCATATGGACATCATCTACGGATAAGACTATTTTTCTTATTAACTTTTATACACTGATTGTATTAATAAATCTTTGAATGGAAATTCTGATAATTTTAGGTATTAATAAAGAAAAATGTATTATATTATAAATTTTGGTCATTTCTCGTCGCTAAGTGCTGAATTGTGAAAGAAGTGTGAAACACTAATTAATGTATGAAATGTTAAAAAGTACTCTTGTATCCGAAGGACATTTTAAACAGAAAGGTAATATAGCACAGATATCGCGGACGTAAGGGTGTTTCTTTTTTGCTCCAAAATAGCGATTTTTTGCCTGGTGTGGAAACCCTGCGGTAATGAGGAGATTTTGCTTTGTATGACAACCCGGTAGAACAGATTGTGCGTGTTTAAATTAAACATGATGTTTTAAAACTGTTTAAAAACTGTATGTTTTTTATAATAAATTACCGATTGTGTATATAATAAAATATTTTGTGTGTGTTTATAATAAAATTGTGTGTTTTTATAATTAATTGTGTGTTTTTCATTATAAAATTGTGTGTGTTTTATAAGAAATTGTGTGTTTTTCACTATAGAATTATGTGTGTTTTTCACTATAAAATTATGCGTTTTAGGTAGATTTCGTAAGAAATACTACCTGTTACATTCTCACCTAAGTTGTAATTTTTGAAAAATTTTTGCAGATCTACGCCGATCATGACTCCCAGAACCCAAAACCACCCCCAGTTCAAAACTTTATCTATCTATCTATCTATCTATCTATCTATCTATCTATGTCACTTTTTTCTGACCACGATAACTGGAAAAATTCTGCATAAATCTCTTCAAAACTGATACATAAAATCAAGGGTCATAAAATCGCGGTCAAGTTCGTTAATGGGCAAAATCGAACCAAGGGGGGGGGGGGGGAATTGGGAGGGGGGGGGCTTTTTGTGAAAACAGAAAAACCCTCATAATTTCTTTATTATTATACGTATCGAATCCGTTTAAAGTTATTATTACTTCTAGGAAAAGCGCCGAAAATTTATGTATGACAGATTTTTGATATAATTAATATTCATAGCTTCTTCGTCAATTCACAAGATATCAAATCCGCGTAAATTTATTATGAATCCTCTTAGTATTATCTAAAACTTTTATATTGACAAGTTTTTTATAGGACCAACCGTCATAGCAAAAAAAAATTTAAAAAAAAAAAATCCCTGCCGGCTCCGCCTGCAAACAAGATATTTTTCGAAGTAGGCGGTTCCAACTCCCGCATCTTTTCGAAACTGATACATAAAATCAAGGGGCATAAAATCTCGGTCAAGTTCGTTAATGGGCAAAATCGAACCAAGGAGGGGGAAATGGGGGGGCTTTTTGTGAAAACAGAAAAAAAACATTATGTCTTAATTATGATACGTATTGAATCCGTTTAAAGTTATTATTACTTCTAGGAACAGGGTCAAAAACTTATGTATGACAGATTTTTGATATAATTAAAAATTGCCTTAAGGGGGGGGGAAGGGGGGTTTTAGAAGAAAAAAAATCATAATTTCGTCAATTCCCAAGATTTCAAATCCGCTTAAATTTATTATAAATCCTCTTAATATTATCTAAAACTTTTATATTGACAAGTTTTTTATAGGACCAACCGTTATAGCGAAAAAAAATTAAAAACAAAAAAATCCCTGCCGGCTCCGCCTGCAAACAAGTTATTTTTCGAAGTAGGCGGTTCCAACTCCCGCATCTTTTCGAAACTGATACATAAAATCAAGGGGCATAAAATCTCGGTCAAGTTCGTTAATGGGCAAAATCGAATCAAGGGGGGGGGAATGGGGGGGACTTTTTGTGAAAACAGAAAAACCCCCATAATTTCTTAATTATGATACATATCGAATCCGTTTGAAGTTATTATTACTTCTAGGAGAAGGGCCGAAAATGTATGTATGACAGATTCTTGATATAATTAAAAATTGTCTTAAGGGGGAGGGGGAGGGGGGTTTTAGAAGAAAAAAATTCATAACTTCGTCAATTCCCAAAACTTCAAATCCGCTTAAATTTATTATAAATCCCCTTTATATTATCTAAAACTTTTATATTGACGTTTTTTATAGGACCAACTCTTATAGCCAAAAAAAAAAAAAAAAAAAATTCTTGCTGGCTCCGCCTGCAAACAAGTTTGGTTTCGAAATATGCGGTTCCAACTGCAGCATCATCGCAAAAAGGTCATTTCTTCCGCAATTCCCGACAAACAGGTGCCCCACGGTCTGCGTCTTCGAAATCTACCTGTGCTTGTAGGCCGAGCCGTCAGGGATTTTTTTTATAATAAATTGTGTGTTTTTCATTATAAAATTATGTGTATTTTACTATAAAATTGTGTGTGCTTTTATAATAAAATAAACTGTTTCTTAATAAAATAAAACTAATATGCTGTTTAGCACGCTAGACCTAACAGATGTTCGAAAACATGTGTTTGCGCCAAAATTGTGCAAAAACAAAAATTGCGCCAACCCCCGTGTGTCTGCGACATTTTTCCCAATAATATTTTCACCACATTTGCAGTATTTTTTCGATTGTATATATTTAATATGATTTAGAAAAGAGTTTTAGAATTCTATAGAGGAAAAAGACAACCTACATATGCATGTATTCGTGGTATGGGAAATTCAAAAATAAAAATGTCTGACTTCTGTGCATTTTTTTTTTAATTAAAAAGATTATAAAAGAGCGGTTCCCCCGATATGGGCAATAAAATTCCATACATGGCTTATAAGTGATCATTTATCTTTAATTTTTTTAAAGTTTTTGTATCTTAATATAAAACACGCTTATATCACAATTGTTGCAAGCGCATACCTAAACGAAAGCGTGCCGTTATCGAAATTGATAATTTCTTTGCTTTTATCGATATTTAAATATCGCTTCGTGGTTGCATAGGAATATCGATAAATATATTTGAATGTGACGGGACCCAGCTAAAAATGAACTGCAGTGAAACTACAAAAAAAATGCAGTTGGAAAACTGCGGTGATTTGGCACAAATCCCTGCAGTTTTTTTGAAGTCGGCATAACTACAAATTTACTGCAGTAAATTTGTAGTTATGTCGACTTCAAAAAAACTGCAGAGATTTGTGCCAAATCACCGCAGTTTTCCAACTGCATTTTAACTGCACACTTACTGCAGTAAATTTGTAGTTATGTCGACTTCAAAAAAACTGTAGGGATTTGTGCCAAATCACCGCAGACTTCCAACTGCATTTTAACTACACACTAACTGCAGTAAATGTGTAGTTATGTCGACTTAAAAAAAACTGCAATGATTTGTGACAAATCACTGCGGTCTTTCAACTGCATTTTTTTGCAGTTTCACTGCAGCCTTTTAGAAATTTATTACAAAATATGTATATATATAAAATAATATTAATTTTTCTGTATGAAAAAATCAGCACTAAAATCTAATTAAATATTTTTTTTTCATATCTCAATTTATATGCAATCTGTGCATAAAATATATCATGCATACAACGATTAATCATCACTGAAAAATATTTTTTGATCATGGCTGACTTATTCAATTATTATGGTTACCTTTTGAAAAATGAAAGAATTCAAGAAATTGTATGAACGACTTTACTCAAAATAATAATATTGAAAGATGAGTGAAGTATTCATAATAATCATAGTACTTCAATCTTCAAGCAATGATTTTTTTATGGTATTGAATTGTTTTTATTTTTCCAATAGTTTCATTACTGGGCAATTTCTTTGAAATCAAGGACACATGGTTATTGGCTAAAAATTAAAATCTTACTTTTAAAATTTTGTAATAAAAAGTGCAATTTTATAAATAAATTCAATGTGAAGAAGAAAATTGATAATGTGTATTTAGTAATTCCATTGCAACAATAAAAATTGCAATTAAAAATAATTGTATATGAATTTAAAAAAATTAAATTATAATTCTTTATATAATGGCATATCTTTTCAATCCTCTACAGAAATTTCAAATTGATAAAGCAAATAGATGCACAAGAATTTAAATCAGAGTGGACATAACTTTTTCTTTGTCCATTGTAATTTTGTTACCCAAGCATTTAAACATTTTTATAAAATATCCTTGTTTTTTTAATTGCTGTAACTGTTTGATTATTCAATATGTACTTACTGCCTCCCCCCCCCCTCCACAAAAAAAAAATGATTTTCTTTGTAGCTTGTGAGAATATATATTACGAAGCTTGTGAGAATATATATATTGTGCAAAAGGGATTACAACTTTTTAATCTCATAAGCAATTCATAATGAAGTCTATTGTGGCAGATTTAGATGATAATTTTAAATATTAAATGTAGGGGAGACTGGTACACAGTGGACCACTTTTTCAGTTAAACTTTTTTTTTCTCTTTAATGGACAAACCGATCTGCATAAAAAATATTTTTGAATATTCCTTAAACCTTTATACATTTATCATAACATAGTTTTCAATATATTTTTCAAAAGAAATTTTTTTATATGCATCCGTAAAGTGGACCGCTATTAGGTATTATCTGAAATATACAATATAAGTCTATTTTTCATTAATCTAAGTCTTTTTTATTTTCCCTTTACCCACGAAATAACATAGTAATATAAATTTACGAGTAACATTTTGAAACAAAAACAAAATGAATTATATTTTGAAAATAACAACAGATTAATACAGGAACAATTGCAATTTAGTTGAAGTTATTAGTACTTAAGTACGAAACAATCAGCGCACATTACAATTTGCAAGTGAAATTCCAAAATACTTATGAGTATGATTGAGCCTGGAACTTTCCTGAAATACTTTTGGGTCTGAGAGCAATATTATGAAATCATTGACATCAACAATAGATTCATCTACAGTTTCGGGAAAAATAAACTGATTTCCATTCAATTTGCATCTCACGAATCTTACTTGAATAGAATAATCACCAATTTAGACTACAGTTATATTTATCAAAGGCAGTAAATACAAAACAAAATATTTCTTACTATATTAAATAAATTGTCATTTTTCTTTGTTTACTTTATTTTACAGTTAAATAACTACTTTTAAACAATATTTCTTTATAGTAAATAAGCAATTATTAAATATTTTGAACATTCTGCATTACAGGAGCAGAGTGGATTGTGGACCACTGTGCCCAGGAGTGGGTGGTCCACTGTGACCCATGTTGAAGTTCAATAAATAATCGTATTAATATTGTTTATAGCTTCCTTTTAAACATATTAACTTTAAAGTTAAATAAAAACAAGTATCTTAGCTTTACAAAAAAGCTGTTTTATCTTATTTATCTACAACCTTTAATTACTAAAAAAATTCAAATATGATGAAAAATTTTACTTTTAGAAGCTCAAAACAACCAATCAAGATAAAATAGTTCAATCTGAGCTAAACATATTTTCTGAAGGCTATAAATAATCAGTGCAGTGCTGTTGTCTATTAGGATATAAGAGAAGCTTTTAAAAAGTTTAAATAAATAAAATATTAGGGGGTGGTCCACTGTGCCCATAGGTCCAGTGTGTACCGGTCTCCCCTACACGAAATTTAAATGCAAAAATTAATTTTAATTGCAACTAATTTTTCCACAATGTAAATTTCAAATTTGAATATTTTTGCATCTCTTAAAGAAATTATCTATATGTGCATTGAATATTTATATAATTTTGAATATATAAAATAAATTATATGAAAGGATACATACATATATGTAAATTTCTAAATTATATACCATTTACTATGAAATAAAATGTATTACATATATTACAGCTAATAAAAAATAACTGTATAAAATTCATATTAAAAGCAAAACAAATATATGATTTTCTGTTTTTCTAAAAAAATGCTAAAATTTACAAAAATTACTCTTACCTGCGTCCTGATTTGTCCTTCCAATTATATCTTGTATACAATTATGGTGCAAATAAGGTTTAAATTAAAAAAAAAACATTTTATTAACATTTGATGTTTATGCTTTATAATTTACATTGTACTTAAATACCAAATGTATTTACAAATTCTTCTCACATTTCACAGCCTTTGCTGCCGAATTTAGCTTGTTTCGAATAGTGGCACGTACAAGTGATACATTTACAACAAACTTGCAGGCAACATGGCCCTGAATATCCATTATCCTGGATCCCATTACCAGAGTAGACCGCGAAAACACTTATATAAATGCAAATATATGCAATTATCCGTTACCGGATTAAGCAGGTACATTAACCGAACATTAACTCCGCATACATTAACTGAAAAAAAAACCCTGGATGCATGAAACTCACCATGCAGCAATCTCTAGAATGCATAAAATTCATTCAAACAGCAGTTAGCAACATATATATGTATGCTTCGCATACATTAACTGAAAAGCCCCACCAGTGGCTGAGAGGTTCTGCTCTCAAAGCTGATAGACGGGAGGTGCTGGGTTCGATCCCAATCGTGCCCGTCGGCCTAATCGTTCGGAGTTTTCATGGTTTTCTTCGAGCCGTGGATTTATCCATGCGTAAATACGGGTTAGGTTCCCTTAGAAAGACCCCCACGAAGGGCACTCCCCCCGGGACTATATCCCTAGTGTGGATAACTGGCCGGCAATAATCAACCCAACCCATTAACTGGAAAAAAAAAAAAAACGTGGATGTATGAAACTCACCATGCAGCAATCTTGAGAATGCATGAAATTCATTCAAACAGCAGTTAGTAACATATATATATATATATATGTACGCTTCGCCTACAATAACTCCCCCCCCCCCCAAAAAAAAAAACACTCCTGGATGCACGAAACTCACAATGCAGCAATCTCTAGAATGCATGAAATTCCTTCAAACAGCGGTTAGTAACTTATATATATATGTGCACTTCACACACATTAACCGAAAAAAAAAAAAAAACACAAATTGAATTTTGGAAGAAAAATTACAAATTTCACCATTCAAGAGTGCAAAAATCCTGAATTTCATCCATAGTGTGTGTAAAATCATGAATTTTCTCAATCGTGTGCGTAAAAATAATGAAGTTTGTCGATCATGCTCAGAAAAAGTAATGAATTTTGTCGATCGGCTACGTAAAAAAACTTCGCCATTCGGGAGTGTAAAAATCCTGAATTTCATCGATCAAATGCATAAAAATCACGAATCTCGTCGATCGGGCATGTAAAAATCATGATTTTTAGCGACCGAGTGCATAAAAATCATGAATTTTATCGATCGGCGTGTAAAAATCATGTATTTTGTCGATTGGCTACGTAAAAATCAAATTTCGTCATTCGGCAGTGTAAAAATCTTGAATTTTGTCGATCGTGTGCATAAAAATAATGAATTTCTTCGATCGGCCGGAGAGAAATAATGAATTTTGTCGATTGGCTACGTAAAAATCAAATTTCGTCATTCGGCAGTGTAAAAATTCTGAATTTCGTCGATCAAACGCATAAAAATCATGAATTTTATGGATCGCCACGTAAAAGTCATGAATTTCTTCGATTATGCACGGAAAATCGTAAATTTCTTCAAACGGGCACGTAAAAACCATGAATTTCTTCGAACGGACGCATAAAAATTATGAATTTCGTCGAATGGACGCTGAAAAATCTTGAAATTTAGGAGAAAATGGTAATTGGGAAATCCTGCATTTGGCTTGTGCTTTCCACATTTTTAATCGCCAGTTTTTAAAGTTTAATCAACAACTGGCGACTGCTTATTTTCACCTTTAGGGGGGGGGGGGGAATCGCAAAATTAGTCGCTCAAGGATTGCCATGGAATGTGTTACCTGAAAGCAGAGGTGGTAAACAATGACAATGTTTTAATTGCCGTTTTACAAATTTAATCGCTATGTGGTGAATAGCTACTGCTAATTTTCACCTATAGCTAAATTCTAAACCTGTTTACATTTTACATGCGACTCTCGGCATTGAGCAATAAGTGACAGCGTTCGTCCATTATTTTCTGTAATTCGCTAACTTTGTTAATATAATAATTAACACCTTAATTCATTTTTTAAATGTTTATACATAGCCATAAGATAGCTAAAAATATGTACCGACAGACACTTCTTCAAAACTGGTTTCTCTTTAAAAAAAAATTAGATAGATTCAACGTATTTATAAAAGCCTTACTAGAAAAAATATTTCATAGGATATTTGTATTTTCAAAGTTTTGTTCATATTATCTTATTTTAAACTTTTCTTTAATAGTGATGGAGTTAATTTAGAGTTTGTTATTGTGAATTCAAATAACTCATATTTATTACAAAATTAAATTAAATATTTGAGCCTTTTATCGTTACAATGAAATTTATAATATTGTTTGGGTTGTTCTTGACTGTACTTAGCCTGTGTGTCAATACAATTAATGGTTTCTCAAGGTTTTTACATATATTTTCAATTGCTTTTAATCAAAGTTTACAAATAATATACCAGGAGGAAAATAACTTTATAAAAATTATAATTTAATTTAAAGTAATGCTATTTTAAATATTGTCCTCCTGAATGATGATATGTTACATGAAATGTGATTAAAAGCTTTTTCTTCTTTTTCCAAGATAGTTTGCCAAATTGGTATGTTACAGGTGTCAGTTAACATTTTTCAATTAATAACAAAATATTTGTTGCTATATTTTTATACTTGATAGCAGGGGTGTAAAAATCTAGTCGCCAATGGGTAGATTACTACCACTAAATTTTTAATATTCTTCGACTAATAAGAATACTGATAAAATTTAGGTGAAGTATAATAATAAAATTTAGCTGAAGAATACTAATAAAATTTAGTGGTGAGAATTGGCCCATTGACTCCTAGATTTTTACACCCCAGCTTGATAGCTTATTTTAAATTTTGGATGCTGTTACTTGTTTGTAATAATAAAAACTTTGGATTTAAAGAAAATAATTTTTTTTTAGCTTATTTATCCATTGAACACCATAAAACACGTTTCAGGATTCATTTTTTGCATTTTTTATTACAAAATAATGTAAAATTAATATAAGAAAAAACATCTAGTGACCAAAATTTATCAAATTATAAAGCATATATGACATTATAATAATACTATATGTGTTCAACATTTCGTGATTTATGTGGCCGAAAGTTATAGTCATATGATGCAAATAATATATATATAATGACGTATTAATTACGCATAATATGAGTGTTTGGTGTGTAATATATATATATTCATATATACGATGCATATGTAAGCTTGGCGATGATTTTGATAAAATCATAGCTGCAACCTTGGCATAATCGTAATTGTAGGGGCAACAAACTTTAAATTAACTCCATCGCTATTACAGTATTTAAAAAAAAAGTCTAAAATAAGACAATATGGACGACACATTGACAATACAAATCTCCTCCGAAATAATTTTTTTTGGCAAGACAACGTGGTACTTTATAAATACGTTGAATGTATCTAATTTTTTAATCTATCTAGATTTGTAGAGGTGTCTGTCGGTACATATTTTTAGCCATCTTATGGCTATATATAAACATTTAAAAAATTACGGCATTAATTATTATATTAAGAATGCTAGCGAATAAGAAAAATAATATACAAACGCTTGCACTTACCGCTTACCGCCGTGCCGTCGCCGTCAAAATGTAAACAGAACGATCAGAATCTGAGTTGAGTTGAGATGTAGCGTTTCTTCACATAGTCAGTTACGAAAAAAAAAATCAAATGTTCAAAAGGAGATTTACATTTTTCACTTGTTTTTTGAAGTAAAATTTTCTTAAAAACTGGAAGTCATCATGCCTGTAGTTAATAAGTGGAAAGGCAATTTCCCCCTCCCTCGATTTTGAAATTTAAATAACTAAATAATTAAAATAACTAAAATAAATAATAATAATAATAATAAAAAACTTAAAATAAAAGAACTAAGAATTTTTCGTTGTGTGTAGGGTGTATATATGTGTGTGTGTGTGTGTGGGGGGGGTGTTCAATTACTACTTTCTTCCTGAATTTTAAAGTTTAAGTAACTAAAATTACGTTTTCTCCGTTTTTGAACAGCATAATAAAATTGGTTCTTTTGAGTAAATTAAAAGAGGAACTAAAAATTTTCCGTTGGAGGGGGGGGGGGGGCGTCATTAACCCTCCCTGGATTTTGAAATTTTATTTAATTTTTTATTTTGACCGATTTTGTAAAACAGTAAATTTATTCTTTTTTCGAGTAATTTAAAGTACAGAGACTAAGACTTTTAAACACTAAGAGAAAGTACAAATTTCCCGTTGGGGGGGGGGGGAGAAGGGCGGACTTTCCCCCCTTAAATTCCCCATGAAAGTTATTTATTTGTTATTTTTTATATTTATGTGTTAAAAATTTATCTCAAAAGGGGTGGTTCAAAGCAGTGTCCGCTGCTTAACTCGCTGTTCCTCGCTTAACTTAAAAGAGGAACTAAGAATTTTCCGTTGGAGGCGGGGGGGGGGGGGGGGGGTTGCGTCATTAACCCTCCCTGGATTTTAAAATTTTATTTAATTTTTTATTTTGACCGATTTTGTAAAACAGTAAATTTATTTTTTTTCCGAGTAATTTAAAGTAATTAAACACTAAGAGAAAGTACAAATTTCCCGTTGGGCGGAAGGGCGGACTTTCCCCCTTAAATTCCCCATGAAAGTTATTTTTATTATATATATATTTATGTGTTAAAAATTTATCTCAAAATGGGTGGTTCAAAGCAGTGTCCGCTGCTTAACTCGCTGTTCCTCGCTTAACTTAAAAGAGGAACTAAGAATTTTCCGTTGGAGGCGGGGGGGGGGGGGGGGGGGTTGCGTCATTAACCCTCCCTGGATTTTAAAATTTTATTTAATTTTTTATTTTGACCGATTTTGTAAAACAGTAAATTTATTCTTTTTCCGAGTAATTTAAAGTAATTAAACACTAAGAGAAAGTACAAATTTCCCGTTGGGCGGAAGGGCGGACTTTCCCCCTTAAATTCCCCATGAAAGTTATTTTTATTATATATATATTTATGTGTTAAAAATTTATCTCAAAATGGGTGGTTCAAAGCAGTGTTCCCCCCCCCCCCACCCCGCCTGAGGATTTTGATTTTTGTTCAATTTAGTCCCATTAAACTAAAAGTCTTGAAAACAGTGTTAATTATTAATAACAGAGTAAATACGCAATATTGTCAAAAACTGAAAGACTTTAATATTGCTTAGCTTTTAAAACTGCAGATAAATTGCAGAAAATATCTCACAAACTTACTAAAATTAAGTTCTGTAAAATTACCTTAAAGTAACTGCAGTTATACTGCAGATACATCAGAAAATATAATACTGAAATAATGACTGTAAAAATACTTCAAATTTACTACAGTTTTACTACAGATGTAAAGTCTCATTATTTTTTTAATTTATGAATATAACATAAATTCACGTAAACTGCAGTATTTTTGCAGATAAAAGCTCACAGTATTTTTGAAATAAATTACTGCAAAATTACTTCACATTAACTGCAAAATAACTGAAGTATTTTTACAGTCAAGATTGCACTACAGAAAATCTACAGTTGCCTGTAGAAAAACTTTAAAAATACTTCACTTCTGTAGAAAAACTGCAGTTCATTTTTAGCTGGGGATATAACGAGAAATACGGTCGAAATCATTTGAAACTTATTATCTACAATGCACCAAGAGTGTCTGTCATAGAAATTTAAACTGAAGAAAAATATTAATGCAACTCAGAAGAGATAGCGTATGAAAACAAATTGAGAAAAGAAGATTCCTTCCTAGCAAAACACCATTTCTATTCCATACACATTTTTTTAAGCATCAGATTTAATGAAAATCAGGAATAAGGATGTAGTATAACAAAAAATTCAGTTCTTTGAAGTTTTGCTATAGTTGCATTTGATAGTTTATTTCACGAATAATATAGAAAAAAACCCATTAAATTGTGATAAAAGGGAAAAAACTTGCATATGCTTTCATGCATACAAGAATTAATATTTTAATTGAACAATAACTTCATTTTGCACAATTTGTAAATCCGTTATTGAATATTCAATAAAAATCTGTTCCATATAAGCAATAAATTGCATATAGTACATATACATAATTATTTATCTTTTATTATGTTTCTGTTAAAGATATCCATCTTAATAAAAAACACATTTATGTCGCTATCGGTGCAAGCATCAAAACAAAAGAGTTTCCTTATGGAAATTCATATTTTCTTCGCTTTTATCGATTTTTAGGAGCGTTCGTAATTATATAAATACGTAGCACCTATAATCGTCGCTTGGTCCGTCCGTCCGCATATAACAACGCAAAAACTACCCAACCGAATGGTTTGAAATTTAAGATATATTATCTTTGCAGAATTTTGTCGAAACATTTCAAATTTTATTAAAATCGAATCAAAACTTTAGGAGATATTAATAAAAATATTTATTAAGAAATTTGAAATTTTTTTTTAAAATCGGTGCTTTCTTGTTATAGGAGCTTCCGAAGTTTAATCGTCAAGCGACCGAGATACTTATTATTCTATTACAGAAATTAATCTGCAGACGATATCATTCATTTCACAGAATTAAAAATCATCAAGATCTAAATATTTATATAGCTAACTACAGTACGAACGCACCTCATTTGTCACGTTTGACGTACAATTTCCAGCTTGTTAGGCTTCTTAATGGTTGCATAGGAATTTTGATAAGTACTCCTGAATGTCATGTGATGTAACGATATATACTACATTAGAACACGTTTAGAACATATTATCTAATATGCAACTGAGAGTATGTGGCACAGAACTTCAAGAACAGTTGAATAAAACTCTGAATATATATCGGATGGAGACAATTTGAGAAAAGCAGTTAAATCCAGACTTTTGAGATCTTTATCAAGATAACAGAATCCTATCACAGGACAAAGCAAGTTTGCTGTGTTAGAACGTTCAAGAACGTATTGATGGAGGGGGAATGTAAATAAATATGAGATGGAAATGAAATTTTTTTGATTAAAATGTTTATTCTAATTATATTCTGCGATTGATAAATGCTACTTCTTGCTGCTTTAAGTCTTGATAAAGAAAAATTCATTAAATTACAAATGTTATCTGTCACTATTCTCAGTCTGGAATGTGATGGCAGTTTGAAACACAAATCAGTTTATTAAACTTCTTTCACAAAATATAACTAATGGACACAAAAGATAGTATAAATATTTTGCCCTTCTACTTTTGAAACTTTTTTTTATTAAAACATTTATTCTAATTATACTCTGTGATTGATAAATGTTAATTAGGGATGCATTAAGTCTTGATAAAGAAATGTTCATTAAATTACAAACGTTATCCGTCGCCATTCTCAGTCTGAATTTTGTTTGCACTGTGAAACACATATCAGTTAATGAAACTTAACTCACAAAAAAAAAAACTTTTTGTGAAACTTATTTCACAAAATATGACTAATGGACTCAAAAGATGGTATAAATATTTCTAGCTTGTGCTTTTAACAAATATGTACACTTTAAATGCAATGGTTTAAGCTATACACAAATTTTAAGGTATTACTGCGATTGGAGATGTGTCCAGTCACAGTGCGTAATAATAGCAAAGAAAACCAGTAGGTATGGTTATGAAACTTTTTCAAAAAATACAACTAATGGACCAAAAGATGGTATAAATAATTTCAACTAGTGCTTTTAACAAGCATGTACACTTTAAATGAAATGGCTTAAACTATACACTAATTTTAATGTATTATTGCAATTGAAGATGTGTCCATTCACAGCGTGTTATTACAGCAAATCTGAGTATAAGAAAACCACTAGATAAGACTAACGAACATTTTGACCCGTTCTATTCCATATATAATTTCCTAAGCATCGGATTTAATGAACATATGGCTGTAGTGGAATGAAAAATCAGTTCTTTGAAGACTTGATATATATTGTTTGATAGTTTATTTGAAGAATAATATAGAAAAAAGCCATTAAATTACGATAAAAGAGGGAAAAAACGTGCATATGCATCCATGCATACATGAATGAATATTTGAACTGAACAATAAGTGTATTTTGCACACTTTGTAAATTTTTTATTGAATATCCAATAAAAATCAGTTCCATATGAGAGATAAATTCCATATTAGGACGCATACGAAATTATTTACCGTTAGTTATGTTTCTTTTAAAGATATCCATCTTAATATAAAACACATTTGCGTCACTATCGCTGCAAGTATCTAAACAAAAGAGTTTCCTTATGGACATTCATAATTCCTTTGCTTTTATCGATTTTTAAGCATCTTAACGGTTGCGTAGGACTTTTGATAAGTACTCCTGAATGTCATGGAATGTAACAAGATATACGCTTGGAATCATTTTGAACTTATTATCTCAGATGCAACTGAGAGTATGTGACACAGAACTTGAGAAAAAGAACCTAATGCAACTCTGGATATATATCGGATGGAGACAATTTGAGAAAAGAACTTAAATTCAGATTTTTGAGATATTTTTCAAGATTACAGAATCCTATCATAAAGACAAGTTTTCTGTCATACTCAAGAACATATTGATTAGGTGAATGTAAAAATGAGACGGATAGGTAACTTTTTGTGATTAAAACGTTTTTTCTTATAATATTCTGTGATTGATAAATGGCAATTGTGGCTAATTTTAATCTTGATAAAAAAATGTTCATTAAATTATAAACATTGTCCTTGTTACACTGCTGGATTGTGAAGAAATAGCAAAACATAAATTAGTTTATAAAGATTTCTATGTAAAATAAATTTACAAACATTGAAGTTCGTGTAAATATTTAGAATTTTCGTTTTTATCGAAATGTACATTTAAATGAACACGCACTTAAAGCAATTATCCCTAATACCTAGTACTTATATACCCATTAGCAGGATTTTCTGTGTTAATCTGCAGCAAACCAAAATTTATCTTGCGACCCAAGAATGTTAAACCAAGCTTACTGTCATAAGAAATTACAGTAGCTCATAAAGTAAGCAAAATTTATGTATACAAAGAAAATGTAAGAAGAAAATACAATAGATCTAGATACAAAAACGAAACTTTAGCAATTTTTCATAGCCCAGAATTTTATTTTAAGCTGTTAGATTGATCTGCAAAGTCTAAAATAATCTGCAGCGTCGCTTCCGTGCTGCACAGTTTCTGCTACTGGGCTTATATATCTAATGCACGTAGTAGGGAGAAACTAGTAAAATTTAAAATCTCATACCCTAACTGAAAACGTACGTCCAACAATTATCGCTAATAGACAATATTCCGGATACAGTATTGTATCCGAAATCTTCTGTGTGTCCCTGTAAATGAACGATAAATACTATTCACACCATATTCTATTGCAAGCATTTTGTAGTAAACCTCCGTAAAGTATATCACTTTCATCGTTTGAAATAGTGTAACATAATCAACATACGCTGCAAACTGTTTTTCCCCGTAGACCACTATATAACCGAATACTTTTGTGTGACTATGTAAATGATTGATAAATTCTTTGCATTCTATATTCCACAGAAAGCATTTATTAGTGCACTTTAAAAATCCCTGTCAATTATATTACATTTGTAATAATGTAACATCTTTAAAATACACTACAAACGATTTTCCCTTCATAGACCATAATATAACAAAATTCGTTTGAATGCCCCTGTAAAGGAAATATAAGTACAGCACATAACATATTCTATAGTAAGCTTCTTGTAGTGCACTTCAGTGATGTATATCAATTTCAATATGTTGGTAATATTGTAACATCATAGAAAAAGGGCAAAAGATTTTCCCCATAGACCATAATGTAACGAAATTCTTGTAAACGAACTATAAATACTACACACTTAATTTCAATATCGAACATGCCTGGTGAACCGTAATAACGTATATAAATTATATGGCAATCCGAGTATATTTACGTGAGTTAGAGTACGGACAGACAAACCTAATTCATAAACACTTTTCAACTATGTTGGAAAGTGTTAAAAATGGGCCAAAAAATGTCTGGGAGACTTTCGCGTTTTTTCGCGGGGGAAAAATAATTTTTTGAGAACCACCTTGGATGCTTTTTGGATTTAGACATTTAAACACATGTTACAAGGGTTCTCTATTCAATATCGATAAGAAATTTGCACTCCGTTAAACTATACAGGGGTTTTCGAACACACACTACACGTGATAATAGGAACATGAGGATTTTCTTTCTGATTTAGGTGAACGATTTTTTTATGAACATATTAGCAGAACATTTTTGGTATACATTTATGTCGAACATAATTTTAGTTTCTTACTTTTCCATACGCTTATCCAATGTATTGAATATAAGGAAAGTTTAAATATTGTCAAACAAACATCCAGTTCATACAAGTTTTGTTACAGCGGTTTCGAATAATTTTGGAAATAATAATTGGATTACGATAAATGAAGAAAACTTGCTTATGCGTGTCTGCAAATTTGAATGATTTTTTTAAATTTAAAATAATAATTCTATTATGCGCAATTTGAGTTTCATAAATTTCTATTAAATATCCGATAAAAAGTCAGTTACATATAAGCAATGATACTTCATATTGGACGTATAAGAAATCCTTTATCATTAATTATGTTTCTTTTAAAGATGTCCATATTAATACAAATCACATTTGTGTGACTGACTATCATTGCAAGTATCTAAACGAAATAATTTCCTTAAATAAATTTATATATATATATATATATATATATATATATATTTAACTTTTTCATTGATGCATAGGAATATCAATAAGTATTTGTGAATGTCATGGGATGTAACAAGATATACGATTGAAATCATTTGAAATTTATTATCTGAAATGAAGTGAGCGTATGTGACAGAGTAATTGAAGTTAAAGAAAGAGCATGTTTGAGAAGATAACATGTAAAGATAATAACAAAAGCAGTTACAGAATTCAGTTTATGAAATGTTTATCAGAGTTACAGCAACCAATCGCGAAGTGAAATAGTTTATTATCTGTTTCAGACTAAAGCCGGAGTCTGAAGATTGAATTGATTAGAGGACTATAAATATGGGATGGAAATAAATTATTTTTTTCAAAACTTATAAGTAACTATCAACCATCTCCAGCTTCGCATGGGTCACAGGGTGTTTTAAAGATACCTCTAAATACATTTATCAGTAAAATTCAAACTCAACATTATTTAAAATTTGTACAGATAAAAAAAAATTAGATTATATTTGAATTTTTTTTTAAAATTCTATCAAGTAAAAACACTGTCGATGTCATGCATAAAAATTTAACTGGAAATGCAAAAATAGTCTATAAATGAGAGATAAAATTTACAATACATATAAAAAATATATTTTTTAAAAATCGTCTGCTGCGACTTTTACGGTAATCATAGCCCTGAAAGTACATCACCCCCTCCTTTATCCAGACGCCAAATATAGACAACAAAAATGATAAATTGCCAAATATTGTTTTAATGGCCACCTTTGACATTGAATACTTCTTTTAAGCCGTACAAAGTAGAGATGAGACGGGCTCAGCCCGGGCCCGAAAGCCCGAGTCCGACCCCGGGTCCGACACAGGTTCGGGCTTGATTTTTAAAACAGTCTTCGGGCTCGGGCTCACTTTCTCAAACTAACAATACTATTTATTCTCGTATGTATAAAATATAACATTTATTTTTTTTTCTTTAAAAATTACTTATTGCAGTTGCAGTCATTTTAATGCTATTTTGATCAGAATGAAGGGAAACAGACATCTTTTTTTTTTTTTTTTCTAGCATTAAGATGCTATTTCAAAAGAAAATTTTTCATATTGTTTGGCATTGACGACGACTATTGATATGGCGCCAATCCGAAGAGCGGGAATAATTTGAATTTCGATTTTCGTTTGTAACAGTAGGAAATGTTTTTTATTGAGACGTTTATTTATTTATTTATTTTTGTTTTAGAGATCTATTGCAAAATGAATATGTTATTTCGTCTTTAGTCAGCCAGCATTAGTAAGGTTTGCAATTTTTTTAGTCTTTTATAGTGGGCGAGTCATAATCGCTCTTCATATGAAAATAACTTTAGTGATTTTTATATCGATTTTTCATGATGAACTCTGCTTATGCTGCGGCTCTGCTATGCACATTGTCGAAGTCACTTTCATTCGTAAGTAGATATAGTTATTAGCATGTATTGTTATTCCGATAGAAAGCAATCGAGCAGTGTTTCCTATTTTCCTATAAAAGCATCGGATCATTCAGATAACGTGTCAATTACAGTGTTAATATTTAATCTGATTTTCGGAGGCACTAGAATCACAAAAGATTGTTTTGAAGAAGGAATCTATTATAATTTAAGAACTACACATTTTATAGAAAATAGAAAAACACTGTTCGATTCTTCTGCATATAAATGGTAATTTCTACAAATATAATGCATTTATTCATAAAATGCACTTTGTTAATGAGTCCTTCAGATTTGTTTGTTGGGGGGGGGGTGAACAATATGAGAATCCTTTTACGGAAGTAAAATTTCATTTTGTACCAAACTTCTCTTTTTATAAGATTGAATGTAAATTTCCAAAAAAGTAATTATGTTCCTGGGATTAACAGTTATTTTCCTGTAAGAAGATGTTTAAAAATGCGATACTATTACTTTAAAACAAATTTTAAATATTATGCAGTTTTTTCTATTTTATATTTTCAGTATCGGGCTCGGGCTCTAGGGACACAAAATATTTCGGGCTCGGGCGGGCTCGGATTAAAAATCGTCGGGCTCGGGCGGGCCCGGACTCCGAAAAGAGTGCCCGAACTCATCTCTAGTACAAATATATATTTCATATTTAAATTAAATATCTTCGTTTTATAATATTATTTCATATTAAAACTATTTTCTTTGTATTTTAAATAAAATCAGTAATAGTGTTTTTATTTATTTTATTTATTTTGTTTATTTTATTTATTTTATTTATTATTATTTTTTAAATCTCTAACTGATATATCCATTTTCCAAAGACCGTTAACCAAACTACAGCATAATATCCCGTCGCAAAGATGAAAAACATATACCAATGCAACCTTTTCGTCCAAAATGAGGATAAAATACCAAACTTAAAATTACCAAATTTTATCATAAAAAATCATGGTTATATTGATATATTATACATCGTAATGACCGCTGGATTTTTTACTATCCGATTGAGCAAACCGCAATAAAAATCCCTCCTTTAGTTTTTGAAATTACTCCGGGCATACACTTTTAGGCTTTTTGCTTTATAATATATATGATATATCATATTCTGATTATATTCTGAAATTTTGCATGGATAAAAAATTGACAGTTTTCAGTATTATTAAATAAAAGTTTATTACAAGAGGAAAAGTTAAATTTTGATTCAATTTCGCACTTAAAATGCATTTAAATTTTACGTTTATAAAATAACGGAAATTGCTGTTAAAGGAAAAAAAAAAACAGAAAGAAAAAGAAAGAAAGAAAAGAATAAAAGAAAAGGAAATGTAATATAGAAAAATAAAACTTTCATTCCTAAATTATGATAAGTTCTTTTAAAAGGCAAGGTATAAATAATTAATTTTTAAAACAAATCCAGTTGATGTAATGCATGCAAATAATAAAAAAAAAAACAATAATAATAACGCTGATTTGTTAAAAAAATGCTATTAATTGTTTGTGTTATATATATAGTATCTTATTTTTAAAAAATAAAACAATTTTCTGTGTTTAATAATAATAACAACAGAAATAAAAGTTTCACCTCATATGTAAAATATAGCATCTAATATTTATGCCTCATGAAATCGTTAAATGTAATCAGAAGCAAAATTGAATATTTTCAAATCAAATTTTAAATGCAGACAGTATTTTTCTCTGTCTGAAAAATACATAGTTGACTGCTAAAGCTTAAATTTTACGTTGCATCATTTTGGCAAATATATTTCGTGATGAAAAAGAAAAAATCTTGAAACATGGAACATGTTTATGCGAAAGTTCTAAACTTCGTATTTAAAATTCATGTCATAACTTGGCCATTTTTTCTTTTGAACTTTATTGCGAAAGTCACTTCATTTAGATAAGTAGAAAGCTGAAAATGGCACGTTTAAATTTCTATTTTCTTTTTATTATTTTATAAGTAAAAAATATTTTGTATTTAATCTCTATTTTATTCAATTAAATATGGAATCGATGTATTGATTTTTGTTTATGCTAATGAATTTATCAATTTCAAATAAATAACGCAATTATCACTTTTCAATAGTTTGTGAACTCAGAAAATCCTTTTCTCTATAATCTCGAACTATTTATCTCACTTTTTAATTAATTATTTTCAATGTAATTCATCTTATTTTCATAACGATTTAATTATTCAAAACAAAATATTGAACCCATTAGAAAGATATTACAAAACATAGATCAAAATATTGTTTATTAATCTTGTTTTCGTAATAAGAAATTAATAGATATTTTATATTAATTTGTAATTTATAATTTTTTTATACATAAATTACTAGGGGGTTCTGCCCCTTGCTCGCTACGCTCACCAACCCCCGTTCTGATTTCACAGCCTCTTAAAACCTGGTAATGCATCCTGTTTTAAAAAGATGATCATGATGATATCACGAATGGCGACTATCTTCTGTAATCAGGTTATAATGCTTTTTCATTTAACTGGTTATAATGCTTTTTCATTTAATTCATCTTTTTTATTTTTAATATTCATGTTAAACACAATTTTTATGACGTAATTTTCTTTATTTCCTGCTTTCAACACGTGATCGTTTAATTATTATTTTAAACTTTCATTATTGTTTTTAATAGTCTCGCGCAAATACATTTTTTATTTGAGATAAAACATAATCCTTTGCGCTTATTTAGAAATTGGCAGCAATATAAAAAAAATGACTTTTCCAATAAAATATTTATTACTCGATTTTTATGGATTTTTTGAGTTTTTATTGTGCGACCGTGATAATTTTTTTAATTTCTGAAAGCTTGTTATATTTCGCGTCTGGTGGTAGGATTTTCGAATCCGTAGGATGGCTAGAAAAAAAGTAATAGCTCCTCAAAAAAGTCCGTATAAAAAAGCGATGAGAATAACCCGGAATATCTACGCAGAATTTGATTGGTCCATTTCTAAATCGTTTTTGGCTCAGTTCCAGATTACTTTTTTTAATATAGAAGGACAAATTATTACACTCATGCGATATGGTTATGTGCTCTGGATGACAGTTTCCATCTTGTGTTGCGTTTGTAGCCTTTCCGACATATATAAGAGAGAGAGATGCTGTTGGGATGTCGTTTCTTGTAGCTCAGTGGTAGAACCTCAGAGTGCTATTTTGGGGTCCCGGGTTCGAATCTCAGTTTGGGACATTTTTCACTCTGTCGGTTTAAACGCTTAGTTTAGCAATGAAAAATCCACTTGTAGTAATATTAACTTTGTTAATTTTACATATGACGACACTGATCAGGGCTGCCACAGATGACTATTTTTTTTAACATTTATTCCCGTACTATTTCCAAATGATAATTATTGTGTTAGATTTTAGCTCATTCTCGAGGTATTTTATTTTTGTTCAAAAACAGTGGTTAAAAAAATTGTCAGTGGCAGCTTAGCAATGCATCTATTCAGAATGCACACACAACGTTCTTAACCCCTTTATTGCCAACGAAATCTGACTGGATCGCCAGTACCTTATTTTATCAGAGAATTCTGCGAATAAATAAGGGAAAGATAACTTTTCTGGCATAGCGATAACAAAATACAGATGTTATCGTGTACAAAATACGGAACTGGTAAGGCAATATGGCCTCTCGTCACTCAGGTTTACCGAACCTGTAAAAGAGGAATATGTTTTCTGAAGGCGTATATATACGCCCGTGCCAGTGAAGGAGTTAAAAATGCAAGCAGGTCCCGACTAACCTCGGAATGTCGGGGAAGCATGGTATCATTTTGAGGTCCCCCTTTCATTTGGCAAAAGTTTTCTTATTCCTCATTCATTAATACTTCTAATATTATTCCCGGCAGTAGATTAGCCAAGGTCACATATATTTCATTAAACAGCATTTTTATGTTCCCTGTTTATATTTAAGATATATTTAGTATATATGCTCAATTGCCCGGGTGATTTCTAACATGCACATCAGAATGCTATATGATTAATTAGCATCCTATTGATGACATTCATATTTCCCTGTTAAATTAGTTTCGTGAAGTAGTGCGTGGATTTCATCTTGGATTAACGAAACTTTCTTTTCCAAAAAAAATTAAAAAACACAATTAAAAAAATTAAAATGGGAATTAGCGGGCCCTCTTCACCGTCAGTTTGGGGGCCCTTTTATATTTTATATGTGCTTCACGAGTCTTTTGGATAATGAGACCCTGGATGCAGGTATTTCACTCATTTTGATAACAACTTCTATATTTGCACAATTTTATCTCGAAATTTACGTGTTGTATGCAGTAATCTAATGAAAATATTCCGCATAGCTCAAACGTTTTGAAAAAATATGCACATTATGCACAAATAATAATATTTACTGTATTTTAGAACTATTTTTATTTCTTATAAAATGACATGTGACGAACAATTAAGGTCATAAAATATATATCTGCTTATAAGTTCTTCGCCCTTTTACACACGAAAAAATATCTATAAATGGTATTTAATGTTTGAGTCGATATTTTTAAACGTGTTTCTTTTTTTAAGAATAAAGTAACATTTTCATTATTAAATAGTAACAAAAAAAAATTATATGAAAAAATATATCATCTGATTATTATGCCTCATTAAATACCATTAAAAAAGAAATCAATATTATCTATCTAAATTTGAGAGCACATTAGTAATATTTTTCTTTTTCTTAAAAAAAAAAAATCCATATAAGGCTGCTTAGGAATGAATTTTATGATGCAGCATTTCAGTAAATAGTTTTCACTTATAAAGAAAAAAAAAACCTTGAACAGCATTTTGTGAAAGTTCTGAACGTCGTATTTGAAATTCATGTCGTAACTTGGGCAATTTTTCTGTGAAACTTTACTGCGAAAGTCACTTCATTTAGCTAAGTAGAATGTTTAAAATGGCAAGTATATATTTTATTTTCTTCTTGGATTTTATATGAAAAAAAAAAAATATTTTGAAGGTTTTAATGTGCATTGAAAGATTATAAATCTCTTTGATGAATTGATTTCCATTTTCCAGGAATTACTTATAAATTTGCGAGAGATATTATAATAAAATATTTTCAATGTATTACTGAATAAAAAAATATATATTTGAATAAAATAATTCTAGCTTTGAATCCAATTATAATCTAGTTTATTTAAACATAGTTCATTTGTTTCGGCTTATTGTTAAGCTTTTTTCACTTTACACGTATCTGATTAAAAAGATATTAAAAATAAAGGTCATTTGTTTACATGAATTATGTTTTCTTACAGAATTAAGAGAGGATCCCAACTTATTTTTATTCAACAAAGAATATTTTTAATCCTCAAAATTTATGAAGTATAATTTCTTTATACTAATAGCATAAGCACTTCTGCTTAATTTTAAACGAAGAACATTTTTTGTAAAATGAGTTCGTGCTTGGAATTTCATCAAAATATTACTTTAAATGTTTTAAAATAGTTCTTACATAGATGAAGTGTTTAGAAATTAGATTTGCCTGTCTAGAGTTAGAGAGTTTGCTAATCAATTTTGTTTTTATGAGAAATTATACAGTTTTATTATATTCTTTAATAATTCCAATCTTTATGTTCAGTATTTCTGTAAATCGTATTTTGACCAAAAGTGTAAAGAGATTATCTTTATTAATATACAAAACACTCTTTAAAAAATATATATATATATATTACTCTCTAGTCGTTCCGTCAATAGATAAATATTTAAAACTTTTAAACAGTTTTTTGGAATAAAAATGAGACGTTTTTAAATATATATTGTCTGTCTGTAAGAGTGTCCGTCTGATTGGTAATCTCGGAATTTGCCCGTCCACAGAAGGTTATAAAAACTTGGGCCAATAGGCCCACAATCATTGACTTCCACATTTTAAGGTTAACCAATTCTGTTATGGAGTAATTTTAAAACTGAATTTTTTAACTGTTTTCGATCTTGTAGTTATTATAATTAAAACAAAATTTAAATTTTGAATAGGATGGAATTCAGGTCCATAAATATATTTATCCAAATATGTATTTATACATAAATATATGTATTTTAAGACATCATAAATGATTAATTTTATGGGCCACTATAGGAAGAGGGGTGGGGTTGGGCGAATGAACGCTATGTCCTAACCATGGATTTGACTCAGCCTGTTTTTTCTGGTCCTGCCTGCCCAATCTGGAACTTTTACAAAAATCCTTTAATTAATGATGGAATTTACATGTGAATAGTAAAACGGAGATTACAGCATGTTAGCATATTTTTTAAAGAGTCTCATTAAAGAAATATTGAGCATATTTGTCACCCATGTTTTAATATCTAAAGTAAGTTTCAATGAAGTGAAATCTGTTTCAATTTCAACGAAGTTTTGTCATGTGATTAATGTATTGAAGTTATCAAATAGCATTAAACTCGATTTAAAAATCCTAAAAATATTTGAAATGCATTGCAGATTCACAGGTGGTATGTTTTGTAATAAAATAAAAATATATAATGCGGCACATCTATGACTTCCACAATTCCTTATGTATGGTCAGTATTTTATATTATATAATGTAGTTTGGGTCCTGATGGGATATCTAAATTTCACCAATGTTTGTAAGAGCCTTATATCTATAAGTTAATTTAGAATTGCATAGCATTAAAAAGACATTTTTCGAAATATAACAGAGATCCATTACAGAAAAATACAAATCTTTATGTAAAAGCAGAATAAAGATAATAATAGTAACAATAATATGAGGCGAGTGTAGTTATAAAAACATGCTAATTATTCTATTGCATTTGTTCTTGCATATGTCATACATTTTATCTTTTTTAATCATAAACATCATAATTGAAATCCTGTAATATGTGCACACCAGAAAAAAAGAAATAAAACAATTAATTTATATTTTGCTGTTGTTTGGTGCATATTTTAATTAATCATAATTATTCTGTTTTTACTTTACAAAGGAAAACGAGTATCTGAAGGACAAAAACTACTGTTTAAAAATAAATCTGCCATCAGAAAAGAAAACAAGAATAATTATTATTTTATAAATGTGGATATTTATAGATTTCTCTCAGGGAGCAAGATTTTTCTGTCGTGTTTCTTGAAGCAAAGAATAACATACTGTAATATTTGCCCTTATCCCCTTCGGTCTTTTATTCTACTTTAAAACCTTCATCTCTACTCACAACTGGGGCCAATCTATCGTCTTTCCCCTGCTTATAAGACCTGTCTTCTTACGTATTCAGTGTTAGAAGATTAACTGGAAAGCTGCTTGCATGCAGCCAAAAGCGCCAGTTTCCCCGAAACTTTATAAACTAAAGGACTGTACTTACTTTTGCCTCTTGAACACGTAGCAATCAAGGGTTGGTGAAGGCTTGAAGAGTATATGCTTTTGTCTTATTGCTTCAGTGAGGAATAGTCTGAAATAACATTTTTTAAGGGACTGTGTCCACATTTATTGGAAGATTTTCTGATTATTTTGTAATCTTTTCTTTAACCCCTTCACCCCCAGATGAAATAACTCTACGGAGTGTGTATACACTAGTAGATTAAAATCAAACATATTTTTTTTTTTTTAGAAGATTGGTAAAATATAGGAATAATGTATTCAGCTTATGTATTTTGAAGAAATAAAAATATTACAGTGAAATAAAAATAATTCCTTATTTTGTTAATAAATCTGGTTAAATAGATTTTTAATTAACAAACAAAGAATAAAAGTTTATTTATAATAGGTTACATTAATGCGAATATAGTTATATTCGTCAATGTTTTAGTGAGAGGCATTGTTAAGAGATTATATCCATATTTCTTTAACGAATTTCTATATATTTTGTTATTTCTTTGCGTTTAAAAGAAACATATAAATACGGAAAAAGTGAAATAATATATTGAGTTCGTCTACTCAAAGGAAAAAATTATTTGTGTAAAACAAAATAAATAAATCTTTAACACTTTCCGGTAAGGTTTAATCATTAAAAAATGTGCATGAAACAAGCATTTTGTTCATTAAAGAAATTAACATTTCAGTTTATAATATGTACATTTTGTTAAATTTAAAAATATGCTGATTTAGGTAAAATTACATCTATATTTTGCAATTAGAAACTGCACAATATTTGTGGTAGTAAATCATGACAATAATTTCATAATGTTTTTAATAATGGCGGGTTAAGGTCTGCAACATATATGTATTTGTCTTGTTGCTTCAGTGAGGCAAATAAGTAAATAAGTAAAGTAGCCTGCCGGGCCTATAAAAAAATTAAACGTGCTGATTGCCCCGATATAAGGAATTTAAAAGGGCCAAACAAAGCCGAAAATTTTTGAAATGTTTAATTACCCGCCATTTAAGCAAAAACTGGTTAGCTTATCGCAGTGGTGGGCGGCGAGTGACAGTGAGAGGGACTGCAAACCCCTGCTCTGGTTGTAAACTAATGCTGAGCTGGGTTACAATATGGCGGTTGTCTTGGGTAACAAGATATGCATCAGTTCCTCTTGTAGGAGCCTTAGTCCAACCTAGAGACCCTACATAAGAGAGAAATCGGACATTGACGAAATATCCGCTATATTTATTCAAGAACACATAGATCACCGTAGAACGCAATATACTTTTAGCATTATCTAATACTTTTTACTCTCTTAAAATCTTGGAAAATGTATTTTATATGCCTTCAGGGAGTCATGCAGAACATAAATATAAGTGCATTTTGACTTTAGTAATTAAGAATTCTTAGAAAATGCATTTTCTAAGAAGTATTCATTGGCTTACTATTTATCAAAAAATATATATATATTAATCTAATAAAATATTTAGCAAAATTGAGAATGCAAGAATACAAAAAAATATATTTTAACAATTAATTTAAAAAAAGAAATTGTGATGGATAAACGAGTATTAATTGTATATGTTTACAATTCGTTTCCCAATGACATTCGTTTCTTGTAAGTTTTGTATATGACTTTTGTAAATAGTATTTTGTAAATAAAATTTGTTAATTGCAAATTTTATATTTTGTCTATCTTTTCTTTAATTTTGCATCACGTTTTTATTATTATTTGTCTATTTTGTTTATAGGCTATTTTACTGCTAAATGTTATTTAAAAATGTTAAACTTCTCTCTTAACTTATTCAGTTCTCATAAGTTAAGGTGGTCACCGAAAAAAATACACAACGCAATTTATAATTATGTAAATTTTTTATCTTGACTAGAGGATCTGTACGATCACCATTGCAGTAATCAAGTGTGATTGAGAAATTGTTTGTTTTGGAAAATTATATTATAGATGTAACTAGCTGCACAGAGGAGTAAGTTTCCAGTTCACATATACAATAATAGAAACCTATTTATTATCAGTAAATTCAAAATTATGAGAAACACTCATTGATAAATTTCCTTATTATATAAAAAAAAAAATCTTAAACTTACAACGATTTTCATTAATATAAACGAGATGATTAACTTATAGCAAAATTCATGTATTCATTCTGTAGAATTTAAAAAATACGTTATAGAGCAGAATTCTGGGGAAAAGAGTCCTGCTTGGTTCATGTTATGCCCGGCCCGAGTTCGAAAATTTTATTTCAAGTCAGCCTGAAACTCGACACGAACCTAAAAGAAAATAAATCCTTAGAATCCGACAAAAAAAAAAAAAAAAAAAGAATTCACCGAACTTCAATCCAAAACTTATCCGAGACCGAAATAAAGAAAAATCCAATTTTAATGCAGTTAAAAAAATAGTCAAGAATAATATCTATTAGGTATAAAAGGTACACTTTGTGTGGTTATCAATACGAAAAAGCTAAAAACAACGTTGAAACACACAAATTATAAAACTTTAAAACACATTTTTTTTCTTCACCTTACACTGATGAAGAGGATCAATGTATCCTTGAAACGGCAGTATGTGTTTTAAAGTTTTATAATTTGTGTGTTTCAACGTTGTTTTTAGCTTTTTCGTAATAATATCTATAATATCAATTTGATCTTTTGTATATAAAATTGAACATGTGTATATTCATTCATATTCAAATGCATTGTTTTTATTGTATCTGAAAAATTATTCCGTGTGGCTTTGCTATGAAAAATCGGGTGATCTCCAACCCGACCGTCAAAAATCAAAACCCAACGCTTAGACGATACAATTAAAGTCAACTTGATACAACCCGCGGTTTGGGTACGAATAAATTTGGATTACACGACCCGATAAATCATTAACTATGCAGGTGGTATATTAAACGAACTAATATAAATTTAGCTAGTAAAATATGTTAAATGGTAATGTAGATTTTTATTAGTCTTTATTTAAAGAAAATATTTTCACATTTCAGTTGTGTAATAATCTTATTAATTACAACATTCATCAAAGCTCACGGGATTAAACTTTAGAGTCAAATAAGCAGCATTTAGTGACACATTAATGGCAAATATACAAAAAGGTCAAAAAACATATTTGACCATCTCAATGAACACTTCCAAATCAAATCAACATATCACATCTCACTTCACTGTTAATTACTGCTTCGAAAGGAGCATGTTTAACTTTATACACAAAATCAGTATAGTGATTTTTTTTAATTTATATTATAGATTATTAAATTAAGTGCATCAAAAAATATTTCAATTTGTTGTTGACTGTATGTTTAAAGTATCCAATAGAAATGGACTGGGGAAACAAAATAGCGGAAAGGGACACAAAAGTTGTTCACGAATAGATTGCAAGTGGATTAAAAGTGGAGTGGAATGAAATGTTTACCACAGTTTTATAACCGATGGTTTTCTGGATTTCAACAAATTATATCTATACGTATTTACAATTTAAAGCTGTTCAACTAGAACAGCTTTGACATGAACGAACAAATTGCATTTTCCTGAATACACTCAACAGGTGCCGAACAGGTGATGTCAGCTAAGGGGCTTCCTAGTTGCGATCAACTTTACGCCCAGACGAATGAGAATAGACTGTCTTGTAAAATGAGCCAGTGGGAAAAGTTCAAAAACTGCAAACAGCAATTAATAAAAAGGATAAAAAATTAAAAAAATAAATTGGAAAAAGATTAAGGAAAAAGGCAAAAATTAAGAATTAATGGTATAGCTGCAGTAGATTAACTACTGATAAAATAATTTAATAAAAATAGGGTTCGGACAAGTTCGAAAAAACAGCACAAAAATGCCAGGCTGGAAAAGGAGGCAAAACTTCACAAGAAAAAAAAAGACACTTTTCAGTGACCACACAATATATATATATATATATATATATATATATATATATATATATATACAGGGGGTGGACAAAATAATACGAACACTCATGAAAAATGCTGAAAAGAGCAATATCTAGAAAAATACATGAGGAATTAACCTGAAACTGCAGGTGTGTAAACAGTATAGTATAAGTTATATATTTCCGTAAAGATGTTTTCCCGAAAGCCCATAGGGGACTGTCAACAAATTGAAAAAGGACGAATATCTTTTGGATAACCCTGTAAAAACTAATGCAGCAAAAGCGTTCAAACTCGAGATTATTAATAAGTTGCTTATTTTAATATACTGTGTTCATTTTTATGAGGATAGCATGTATACTCTTAGAGAAATTAAGGTTTTTATAGAAACAGTCCCAAATTTCGATTAGTTTTTTGCTTATAATTTGCAAAGTTTTTAATATAAAAAAAAGTTCTTTTCAAAAAGTATGAAAAACAACATTGTACTTAATACTCTGCAATCAGAATTAAAAAATAATCAAAATTGGATGAAATATGAGCAGGTTTACTAAAAGATGTTTCACTGCGCATGCACGAATGCAATCAAAAAATATGCATAATGTATTATCTAAGTATATAGAGCAACTTTTGTGAAAGTCTCAAAATCATAGCTTGAAAATTCTGTAAATTATCGTCGATAGAATAAGCTCGAAATACGTTGTTCCCAAAAAGAAGCAAAAAGATGAGGGGTTGTATCAAATATCTATTGATTAGTGCCAAGATAGCGTACACAATATTGCACGTACTACTATATTTGGATACAACCCCTCATATTTTTGCTTCCTTTTGGGAACAACGGATTTCGAGCTTATTGTATCGACGATAATTTACAGAATTTTCAAGCTATGATTTTGAGACTTTCACAAAAATTGCTCTATATACTTAGCTAATACATTATGCATATTATATTTTGATTGCATTCACGCATGCGCAGTGAAACATTTTTTTAGTAAATCTGCTCATTTTTCATCCAATTTTTATATATTTTTTAATTCTTATTGCAGAGTATTAAGTACAATGTTGTTTGTCATATTTTCTGAAAAGAACATTTTTTTTGTTTATATTAAAGCAACTCTGCAAATTATAAGCAAAAAACTTGGCGAAATTTGGGACTGTTTTTATAAAAACCTTAATTTCTCTACGAGTATACATGCTATCCTCATAAAAATGCACACAGTATATTAAAATAAGCAACTTATTAATAATCTCGAGTTTGAACGCTTTTGCTACATTAGTTTTTACAGGGTTATCCAAAAGATATTCGTCCTTTTTCAATTTGTTGACAGTCCCCTATGGGCTTTCCGGAAACATCTTCACGGAAATATATAACTTATACTATACTGTTTACACACCTGCAGTTTCAGGTTAATTCCTCATGTATTTTTCTAGATATTGCTCTTTTCACCATTTTTCATGAGTGTTCGTATTATTTTGTCCACCCCCTGTATATATATATTTATTTTTCAAAAAGAGATAGAAAAATTTTGAATTTTCAAGTATAACAGCCCAGAGGGCACCGACTATTCGGTGAGATTAAACTCGTTATTGAATATTTCAAGCTCATTGATGATAACAAACATCTTTTCAAATGGGTTTTTGCATTTTTTGACATCTTGGGCGATTTTTTTAATACTTTTGAGAAGTTTGGATAGTTTAAGGACTTCTTTCAAGTCGTTGAAAGTTTGGAATATTTAGTTTAGGGGGTTCGGGTTAGAGAGAGGGGGATTTTGAAAAATACCGTCAGGGTTAGTAGAGCCAGAAGGTTCCTGTATAGCGTCATCAGTGACATTTTGGGAATTGCTATCTTTTGCCGTAGCGGTATAGTTGAAACTTTTAAGAATTTCTACAAAGTCGTAGTTTTCATTGGGAGTTTTATTTCTAAGAGTAGGAATTTTAGCTTTATTTCTGGTGTTTTGGGGATTTTTCGGGCGGCCCCTGTACAAGAAAGGGTGCATACCGCTGCAGTTAGCGCATTTAGGAGTAATATTGCCCTGGTGAGGGCACTTAGTAGAGAGATGTTTGTCAGAACATTTTATGCATTTAGGAGTAAAATTACACGTTTCGGATGCGTGACCGTAACGTTGGCAACGGTAACACTGTTTAATGTTGTTGGAGTTGCGAAATTGTTCAATTGTGACGCTAATGTCACATAATTCCTTGATTTGATAAATTAAACTGAAGTCTTTGCGGGGGAGAACGTTGACCATATAGAGGGGCATTGCTAAGCCCGATTTTCTGCTTTTCATCATAGTGGCACGAGTAGCTTGGAAGCCATGGTTTTTCAGATCTTTGATGATATGTTGGGGGTCAGTATTGGGGGGGAAGCCACGAACACAAATTTTTTTGGGTCGCATATCCTTAGAAGAAATAGTTGTATATTTTAGGTTTTTGCCAGAAAGGAATCGCTGTATTTCTCTAAACTGGTTTTCAGATTTAGGTTGGACTTTTAGAAGATCGTTGTTAAGACTCACTTTCGGAGCATTGGCAGCGTCGATATTTTTTAATTCCTGAGCGATATTATGCCACCCGTAGTCTAAAAATTCGATGTATATGGGATGGACGATTTCCTTTTGTCACTCAGTATCGTCACCTTAAATTTTGGAATTTTGACTATCTTTTTGGGTTTTAAAATTTTGAGAGCTATCAATATTCACTTACAAGGGTAAATCGGAGTATTTATTTTTAAGAGGAATGGAATTTTCCGTTTCAGAAATTTTCCTTTTGCGGAAAGTTTTTGGGGGAGAAAAATTGGGAAAAGTTTTTGGAGTAATACTCTTAAGCTTATTGAGTTTAGCCGACAACTCGTCCGGTTGTCATAATTTAGAAATTTACAATAGCCTGTGATGATAGGTAGAAAAACATCTGGCTCACTTAACATAGTCGTAGCGCTTGACAAACTCTCGTTACCTCTTCCTTTAAACAACAGTATGATAGTCAGGCGTTTGTAGAGTTTGTCTGATGTAGGTATCTATATTGTGAAGCAATTCACGTAATACTTCGTTAGCAGGCTCATCAATCGTGGGGAATTCGTTATTCAATAAACATAGTTTTTTTATTATACAAAATAACCATTACATTTTTTTGGTATTAGTATTATTAATATTATATTGTATTAGTAAACGAAAATTTGAATACGACTTCATTCTACACCGGCGAGAAAAATTAAAGGAACAACCATAAAAAGGTGGTTTATGTGAATTCTGTTGCGGGAACTTCAATGAAAGGTGATTGTTTGGTAACTCAATGTTAAAGTCATGACGTAGTTCAATGGGATTAACCTTTGCTACAGAAAAATATGCAAAATTTTGAGTCCGTTTTTACGGCACGTTTGAAAAGGGGTACACGTGGGTGATTTGAAGTCTAATATCAAGGTTTTTACGTGTAGTAACATAAAATTTTTGCTTGTAGTAGGTGAAATATGTCATTCAGAAGACATTTGACCGATTGTGAGAAATGGAGTGCGATAGCGAGAATGGAAGCAGGACAGACAAACACAGGGGTCTGTAAAAACTTAAAAATAGCCAAAAGCGCCATGTCAAGAATCTGGAAACGGTTTAAAAACACTAATAATGTGCTTAGACAACCATGTCAAGGTCAAAAACGTGCCACAACAGACTGTCAGGACCGGTATTTGGCAACGATTGCTAAAAGAAACAGGCAACTGACGTCAGTTCAGATTGCAAGGGAGTTAACTCCAGCAAGAGGAACTCGACTATCCAGATTTACTGTGAGTGATATGCTGCATAAAAGAGGGCTCTATGCAAGGAAACCCATGTTTTCTATTCCACGAACTCCGGCAGCGAAATGCGCCAGATTAAATTGGTGCAGAGATCATCGTCATTGGAGTACTACGGACTGGAGCCGAGTTCTCTGTACTGATGAATCCCGATTTTGTTTGGAGAGTGATTTCAGACGTGTTACCGTATGGAGGGAGAAAAGCACACGCAATAAGGCTGCAAACATACGTGAAAGGCATTGATACAAAGGACCTGGAATCATGGTATGCGCGGGCATTATTTTGAATGGCATTGATACAAAGGACCTGGAATCATGGTATGTGCGGGCATTATTTTGAATGGTCGCACTGACCTACACATTTTTACCAGTGCAACTGTAAATGCTGAAATATACAGAAATGAGGTTCTTGACTGTCATGTCAAGTTGTTTAGGGTTGCAATCGGTAAAAACTGACATAATGGATGATAATGCTCGACCTCATCGTGCTGCACTAGTAACTGACTACCTTGAGGGCGAAGGAATCCAGCGAATTTAAAGTCCTGCGTATTCTTCGGGTTTAAATCCGATAAAACATGTGTGGGATGCACCAGTACGCCGACTTGCATGTCGATAACCCCAACTAGCACTCTCCAGGAGCCTTCGAGCACTATTCATCTTGAATACACATCGTTACCATAAGCACTTCTGATTTTTGCATCGGCCCAAAACTTCCATTTTTCTCATAGAAATAACGTTACGATTAATCGAAAAAATAGCTCCATTGTTGTGACATTCATCTATTTTAACCACATTGTTTCGTCATTTGTTGACGTCAGCATTGAGCAAAACACACATTTGTGATGTTTAATTTGACTTTTTAAAAATTTTTAATTAAAACATTTTTTTTTTACATTTAATTTATTAAGCTATGAAACGCACATTATAGAATATATATAAATTAATTTAAAAATAGTGAAATCAGAAATTTTATTGAAATACATATACTGAAATACAAATGCTACGTCGCGTCGTCGGCTATTTAGAAATGTACATTACAATAATCCCTTACAATAATAAGAAATCTATGGATGAAATGTCATAGATATTTTAATTTCACATTTATTTATATCTCGATATTTTTTGAAGACTTTTATTTTTGAAGGTTTTAATTCGAATAATAATTAAAGTAAACAGGTTAAAAATTAAGAAAATACACTAATAATATGTTTATTATTTTTTACCTATTAAAATAGTGTTTTAATGTGTGGACAGTTCAATTGTACACTTTATGAATGATTTTGTCTTTAATTCAAAGAAAAACCTTGCATATTTTAGGTTAATTTTGTCTTTTATCGTAGCATCGAAAACTCACTAATTTATTCACTCGTGTGATAATTGTGTTCCTGTTTTCAAAGCATTGTGTGAAAAATATATTAAATATTTTTATACAATGTACTTTACTATAATATTTTTTATACAATTGTATATACAAAATCTCTTCCCAACATTCATTAAAAAAAAAATTACTCTTTTGTTCTACCTTTTTCAAAGAATAGAATTGTAAATATTTGGAATTTCACACAAATACAGTTAGCAAACTATGCGAACAATAGCAGATTAAAAATTAGTAAAAAGAAAAGAAATAGGGTTTGTTTAATCATGCGTTTATAAAAAAGTACTTAATAAAAAAAATATAAAAAAGTACAATTTTGTGGATTCTGTCGATAAAAAGTTATTATCACATAGAAAAAAAAAAGAAAAAGAGAAATAGTTACACAAGTGGAAAAGTAATTACGCCTTTAGCGAAAATATATTTGAAAGTGTTAAAGTTAAACCAGAAAAAGAAAAAAAAATAAAGATGCAAAGATTTTTTTCAATTCCGTATATATATATATATATATAAATCAAGCATACATTCGTTTTATATTGTATTTTAATTATTTTGAAATTCTGCTCATGCGATACAATAAAAAAGAGAAATCGTTAAGTTTATAAGAACAGAACAGAAAAAAAAATCAGAAACTGAATGCTATGGGAGAAACTACATTTACTAAGGGATTTCTTTTTTTTCTGTGGAAAAAAAATCTGTTTGCAGAATTTGTGTTATTTTTTAATTAGTTAATTGCATAATTAATGGATCGAAAGTAATAATAGTATGTTTGTACTCTGCTGAAAATAAGTATTTAGATATATATTTAAACACTGAGCATAAAGCATGAGATAACCTTTGGAATTTTTAATGGTTATAAATATAAAAGTTTTACAGCCCGTGTAAAAATTACGTCATAAATATTGTTATCCGGTTGTAAAATAAATATGCTTTCTTCACCAGAAAACGACCCTATTTCAAATTCTATAGAAAGGGATAACCCCCCCTCCCATTTCTCTTTCCAGTACTTAAATTAAAGATATTCAAATATAAATACACAGGTAAATGCGCAAATGCAGCAATGAAACTATGTATTTCAAATTTCCTTAACTTATATTAATTTGCCAAAACTGGGCAAGATGTAGATGATAAAAAAATGTTATATATAGCATTTACATCAAATTTTGCAATTCATAAATATATCTGAAATAAATGCGTTTACAATTTTCTAAAATAACTAATTTTGTAAATTATAAAAAATGTATTCACATGGCAGCATTTATAAATCTTTTGTATAGACTTAATGAAAACTATATTCTATCTTTATTAACTACTATTAAAAAAAACTACTTAATACTAAATTTTACATTCAGATTATTCAAGTAATTCAGACAATTTCTTTATAGTGGATGAAAAAGAAGATATATGTTATTATAGAATTTAGAATATTTCATTTATATATCTCTAAAAAGCGGACTTTAAAAAGGTAAAAGGTGACATTAATTATGACATTAAATTTGGACTTTATAAAATGATGCATGATTTTAATAATTTCAACAATTTATATAATTCAACGGATTTTAAGAGTAAAATTCATGAGAAAAGAAAATTTATAATTGGTTTAATTCACAACTAAAGATTCTATTTTTTTTACAAAAACAACAGTTATAAATAATCAAACTTAATAGAAACTCTTTCAAAATATTGCAGTTTTCTTACCAGGTACATTGTAGTAACTGATTTGTAAATCAAAAAGCTCATAGAAATGGTTAAAAAAAATAAAATAAAAAGTAAAGCTATTGTGACTAAAATCACTTTTAACAGAAATGTTCACTCTCGCTTTAAAAGTTATTTTTTTATAGAAAAACAAAAACAAAAACGAATTTTAATTTAAAAAGCACTTTCATTTGTTATTTAGATGCAAAAATTGCGTGATCCTTTCTAGTCTAACAAGATATATTACTTTAGATATGTTAAATATTTTATATTTTACAAGTTAAGTATCCCTGCGTACAAATGTCAAACCTTTCGTTTGATTCATAAAAACAAGTTATTGATGAAACGACTGGAAGTTTTGTAATCTGTTCGAATAAAAAATCATTCCTTTATTTAAAATAATAATAATAATAATAATAATAATTCATGGTAGAATTTTATAGAAAACATGGATATGTATTTTTAAACATGTAACAATACCAAAATAATAACTAAGGAAATGTATTTTCAAAGCAGACTATTTTTGAAATTAAGTCAAAACTTCTCCAGTGTGCATAGCGGTGCTTATTTTGAGTACCACTATTTCCGAATATTCCATTTATCTAATTTTTGTCTTATCTAACTGCAGACTATGCGTTTAGATAAGCCGAAGATTACCTTTCGGAAATAGTGCCTACGATTCTACTAAATTGTTATTCGGAAATAGTGCTGCTCGAAAGTAAGGACAGTATGTAAGGACAGTATCACACTATGTTGTCACACAGTAATGATACAATTCAACATTTTAAAACTAAACTCGAAAAAAAAAATAGTTTCTCGTATTGTAGGTGAAAAATTACTTTTAATATTGTATATCTCCATAAACTTTTCGGCCAAATCAATTAATTTATGCATCAAAAATGGCCTTAACATATTCTTCAGGTAGATAGATTGCTTTATTTAAAAAATCATATTTTTAAAATTACAGATGAGAATGAAACGTAAAATCAAGATAGCTTCCAATGTAATATTTAAATATAGAGATTAATATCATTTTCTGGGACACTGTAAATATATCATAAACGAGATCAAGAACTAGAAAAATAGTAAGATAAATACGGTGCTATTTTTGATATTTTTGATAGTAAATTGCTCTTCATTCACCAACACTCTAAAGTTTTTCCAGGTGTCATTTGCCTATCATTTCCTTCAACCACTTTCCGACGAACTGCGCGTGTACTTAAAAGGTGCACAAAATCCTTCAATTTCAATACCAGAATTTTAGAACAGAATTTTTTGTCTTATTTAACCAGTGAATAGTGAAAAGTGGTACAGTTCAGAGGCTTCCTAGTCCACAAGGCAGGCGATAAGACGTATAACGCATCTTAAGAAGAGCCAAGTAGAGAATGCCTAGCAGTAGTACTAATATTTCAGCGATTATTTAAGACAAAAATTATGATATGGATATAGTGGTATCCGAAGATTAAAATAAGTGTAATTGATGCTTGTCGCGAAGGGGCTAATCATCTAAGGTAGACGTAAGATATTAAGACATTTCTAGTTAAGAGATCTCCAGTTGCATCTCCGAATTTCTTCGCCATTTATCCTACTAGAAATGATATTATTAACTGGAGTTGGAAATGTATAGACGATCTTGTTTGTTTTCATTATAATGAGTAAAAAACACGATTTTAATTTCGAGATCAATTATCTGCTTTCATCTTCAAACGATGGTAGCAGATATCAGGGCCCGATTAATATCTAAATCTTGTGGAAGCACAATCATTTTGGAAGCCCCATTAATTCTGGAAAACTTTTCTAAATTCTACATACATAGAAACTCATCAGTACTACAAATATTATTCTCGGGAGTGACTTAGCTAAGTTTTTTGTAATACATATATATGTTGTATGTTCAGCCATGAAGTACCCAATATATAAAGGTGAGCCCATTTGCCTAAAATGCTTGAAGGCCATTTATTACCAAAGGTCTGAACCAAAAAAGCATCAAATTCACGTATCACTTGTGAAAGAAATGCAAACAAAAGTCATTTGAACCAATGAGAATCTGTGCAGAGTTGATTTAAACCGACTACACTATTTCTGGCGTTTTTGGCGAAATAGACTTGCTCTCTATTTATTAAGTACTCTATGGTTCAGTTACCCTTGTGATTTATAACCAACACACCAGGATGCCGTATAATTGATTAACAAGCTGTTGATCACATTCAGATTTTCCGTTTACATAAACTTTCAGAAATATTGTAGATTTTGTCTTTCATTAGACGAACTTTTCCCTCCAAAAATGTTAAAATCGCAATGTAAAAAAAAAAATATATATATCCAAATGGAAATTAGAGGCGCCATTTTATAGTCACTTTAGTTCCCCTATTAAATTTTAGAGGGGAAGCTCGTGCTTATTGGATAATCAAGCCCTAGCAGAGAGTACTTATCCATACTTGGATAAAAACATAATCTATAAGGATTTATTAGATTCTTTGATGTATATAGGATATCAAAATGAGGATAATGACCACCACAAGCAGTAGAATTGTCAACCTCCGTTGTTGTACCCTTCGTTGTTGAATTTTTTACTGCTTGAGATGCTCACCCTCCACCCTCTTTGCTATCATATTTACATCAAAGAAACTAATACCTACTTACAGATTGTTTTTATTCCTTGGATGGGTAAACTACTCTCTGCTATTGTCGTACAGATAATTAACCGATCTCGAAACTATACACGAGTTATTTACTCATTATATGGATAAAAACGAAGATCTAGTTCTATATATTTAGTCTACTACCACTCATATTGTTGTCTATTTACCGGTATTTCAAGTAATTTTCAACAACAGATAATAAAATCTACATTAATTATTTTGAACAAAATTATACCTAAAATGCAAAATAAATAAATAAATAAATAAATTTAATGTTGAAAGTTTTTTTTTTAAAAATAATCTTCGGATACAAATTTAAAATGCAATCAGTAACACGACATGTGAGTTTATTTAAAACGTGATTTTACGTGCTAATGAGAGCAGATAATTAATTGATCTCAAAACTATAGACGAGTTATTTACTCATTATATGGAGAAAAATGAAGAACTAATTTTATATATTTAGTCTACTACCGCTCATATTGCAGTCTATTCAGCGTCATATCGAGGAATTTTCAACATCAGAGAATAAAAGCTACATTCATTATTTTGAACAAAATTGTACGTAAAATGAATATATATATATATATATATATATATATTGTACGTTGAAAGTATTTTTTTTTAATAATCTTCATATACAAATTTAATATACAATCAGTAACATGATATGTGAATTGATTTAAAACGTGATTTTACTTTTATTTTTCATACACAATTTCTAGTAGGGAAATTATTATAAGATAAAATTTCTGAAATTTTAACTGTAAAATTGCAACTGCTATATTTTTTATCGCTTTAGAATCGAAATAATAGTTTTAAAATTAAATGATGGAGAAAGTAAAATTTCGTTTCTCCGCTAACATTTTTAAGCGAAAAGAAAAATAAAATAACGGCGAAAATTTACGAAAAGCATTCTTTCAAAGATGTAAGAAAAGCTTTAAAATGCTGCAGAAAAAGTTTAAGTGACTTTGTTAAAGTTGGTAATAATCGTATTTCAAAGCGTGGCATTGATCAAAATGTAGTTCACGAGAAATATGAAACTGTACTTTAAAAAGATACGTAAACTGTAAAACGAAAGTTGTTTTTAAGAAAATGCATCTTGTTTATGTTGTTCCACCTAGTTCTTAGAAGACTGAATTTTTCAAGTTCGTCGCCACTAACTACACGTTATCAGTTTTCCTCAAAATGAAAATTGAATGAGCAGCAACTTGTAGAACAATAATAAATGTACTGTGTGACTGTATAACTTGTATAACTGTAATAAATTTTATTTCTTTTTGGGCCCTTTATATAAAATTGCATATATGCATTTTCATTTGGATATTTCTGTTATATCTTCTATAAATGCAGAAATATTTACATAATTCATTAACCCCTTCGCGACGAGCGTCATTTACAGAATTTTTAATCTTTTGCCACCGGTTTTTCAAAACAGAAATTTTCGCCTAATGGAATCTCAGAAATGCTGTCATTAAATAAGACAAAGTTTACAATAAAAAGTTACTGGTGGGAATAATCGAGGATTCTGAGCACCATATGCATCACGTATACGTGTCGCTCGTCCCCAAGGGGTTAATAAAGCATTCTTCTATTACATTTCCTTAAAAAGATCTTTTTAAATTTACTCTTTAGTACCCAGACAACAAACTCATATGTTAAAAACCTCCAGAGGAAGTCATATTTAGGATAACCAATATCCTGTTGATGGTTAAAAATTGTTCTGTAGACAGCCCTAAGATATCCTTTGCATGTCAAAATGTCACACCTATGAACGTCTTGTGGATAAACTTTTATGATATTTTTGAGACATGTATGGTGTTGAAGGAAGACGGAAAGACAGCAGGGAAGACTACTAATACGCAATACGCCCGTTGGGAGTATCCGCAGGCTCTGGAGAATGTACTTTGATAATTCGGTCTATATGTCCTTTGGATAGCTAGTAGATAGCTGTTATAAGATATGGCAACTACAAACGAAAATCACAACAGTACTGTAGGATTACTGTAGGATGTCTACGAGTATGTTTACTGATATAGCATAAACAGAGAAAAATATATAACAAAATACAATTTCTGTTTATGTGTATTATTTTTAAAGTAGCTAAGATTAAACACATCTGAAAATATTTATTCAAATCTGAATGAATAAAAATATCTAAGAATATGTCATGAATGGTATTGTATTTTGTATTTTTTTAAACCTTAATAAAGGGAACAGGGAGGACATCTATGCGCTACAGACTTGGTTTCCTCGTCTGATCAGTACCTCTCAGGCTATCAAAATAATGTCACAAGTAAAAAAACACACATTAGTTAAAAAATACTGCCATGGAACATAAGTAGTAATATTGCACATCAGGTTCAAACCGCCCTTTCACCGTTTCAAGCGTTTTAAATATTCCGAATTCTAAGAGCAAATACATGATTTATTCTGCGTAAAACAATGGTTTTGACGTGCCAGAATATATCAGTGATTTAATTTATAAAGTTAAGATTTCGTAAAGAATTTAGTTTCCTGAGAACTCTAACATATTTTATATAACTATAAAAAACTATGATGCAGTTATCTGTATACTTTATGTTTCACTTAAATAGATTATAATTTAATTACATAACTTATTTTTAACAGCTAGGTTTTTATTAGTTATGAACATTTACCCACAATTACTACCACTCCCTTACTGCAGCAATTTGTTCGTTACTTTTCATACCATTCTGTACTTCATACTAGTATGACGTCATGGTGAAATCATAAATGAAAAAAAAACCCATTAAGGATATTTTCGTTCAGGCTAATTATGTAAAAGTCTTATCTGTTTTTTTTCTACAACTGTCCTTTATTAAAAATAATAAAAAAATAATAAAATTATTATCCATAAACACATAATTATTAGTGAAAGAATTAAGTTATTAAAGCACATTTCATTAATTCTAAATTGAATTCAACATTTTTATGTAATCACTATACTATTTAAAGAAACTAAAATATAACTGTATATAACTTAAAACACCCAGAAAAGAATTTTTAAGCAATTCAGCTAAAGTTTGAAATGCTTTTTAAGGATTGACATTTCTCTAAAAAAGGTCACGAAGAAAAAATGAAATTACACTTCAGAAAGTTACAAGAAATGTAAGAAAAAAGTATTCGAACCAAAAAGCATTTGATTCGAGATATAGTGAATTTAATGTAACAGAAAACTTGAGGAAGAAAAAGAAACTTTTATGTAACCTTATCTAAATCCGCTGAATATGCATATTACCTTTGCTAAAAAAGGGAAAAAAGTGGAAACATTAAAAAGAAATTTTACTGAACGAAAAAAAAAAGAGTAAAAAGACAGTAAAAGTAACTAAAAATGCTATCCACCTTTTTTTCTTTCTGATCTTCACGAATATAATCGGATAAAATATGAAAAGTTACGCTTGATATGAAATACTTAAGTAACGATGCAAAAGAAATATTTATGAGTTTAAAACATCAATTTATCACACAGTTTTATATAAAGTTTTTTTTTAATTTTTTTTTTTGTTTTGTTATGTTACACTTTATAAAATTATACTTACGTAGTTTGACATTACGTGGAAGTATGGCAATTTAAACTATTTGGATTACAAATTTATAGATTACTAGACAAATATATATAACTTGGCGTTTTAAATATTAGTAAACAAGTTCAAATATTAGTTTAACAGTTAAGTGGAGAACTTCCACAATTTCCCCCAAAAAATTTTGAACACTGAACAATCTATAAAGAAGGAGTCCTAGACGTTTATACTGGCGAATAATATATTTCTAAATATTGTTTTAATTTAGAAGGTCAGAAAATGTGGTCTTAATATAGAAAAATGTGGTCTCTTTATATAGATATGTTGTGCTAAGCACTAGCAGAAATTCTACAGCTTTCGCAGCAACCAGTCGCTATTCAGTTCCCCTCAGCAATAAAGCCTACGTTAATTCTTTTTTTTTTTAAATATTTCCAAGAATGTCATTACAAAATAGCAGAATGGTATTCTTTTTTTTTTCTTTATGATAAGCTACGATGACAGAAGTCTTCAATAAAAAACGAATTACTGATAAAGAAGTCGGTTTTTATGTTTTATGGAAAATAATCATTGAAGCATGCAATATGGCATTCAAACTGTTAATTTATATCACTCATGAATTCAGAATGTTTTTATGCTATTTTTTTTTTCAAAAATAAAATTATACAAGCATAAAATACCAGGTACTGTCCCATTGTGTAGTATAAGAAAGCAGCAAAAAAGGTTTTTTTTATCATGGAATAAGAAAGATGAGTTAAAACCGATGTTGCCAGTTAGGTGTTTTTTTTTTTTTTTTTTTTTTTTTTTAAACTTAGACTGCTTGATTGCTACCCCTATTACTAAATAATAATATTCTCCATAGTTAATCTATCCTTAATTAACGGTAATATTACTTTTACAAGAAAACTAATAGCAATCAAGTAATCTATATTAATAAGAAAAGACATTTGTGTATGTGTGTTTGCGGCAGCCACCATCTTGCTTCAAATAGCGTCCACATATTAAAAAATAGAAATTCAGAAAGTTTTTCTTTTAAATGTTTGGCTTTGATATGAGGATTCTAGTGCATTTTTTATTCCGCCTCTATTTTGATAAGATAAATGGCTGAAATATAGCATTTTGAAATTCTGTATAGTGGCTGATATTTTGTAACACGACAACAAATTGTCATGCTGTAGCACTCGTATTTATCAACCGATTTGGATGTGACTGATCCTGTGTACATGACTTACGAAGGTCTCGGTCGAATTTGTTGGCTAGCTTTATCCGCTATCTTACTACAAAATGGCGGTAATTTGAAAATTTAAAATCCTAAAAGTTATACAAAAAATATGAAATACAATTTTTTTTATGTTCGACCATTATACAAGGATTTTGGAGCATTTTTTTCATCTTTGGTTTCCCCTCTATCTTTGAGACATAGCAGTTTGAAATTCTAGTGTTGCTGACATTTTGAAACAAGACAGGGAAATCGGTGAAGACCTTGACAAGTCCTGTACACGTACTCATTCACATCGGAATCAGCTTCATAAATACGAGTGCTATTCCAAGATAAAAATTAAATATACAGGGTGTCCCAGGATTATTGGGACAAACTTTAAGGGGAGGTAGGGGACATCACAAGGATTCAGATTTGCATAGCAACCCATGGTCGGAAACGGCTTCGTTTGCCGTTAGGTGGTGTTGTTCAGAAGAGCATTGTAGCACCTCTAACATCTGCATATTATCGCATCTATTTGTAAGAGGTGCTACCAAGCTTACTTGACACTATGCCACAACATGTCAGACGCCATATGTGGTTTCAACATGATCCGAAACGTCATAGGAAAGTAGTATTACAGGGATAAGAAACGCACAAGACTGAGATCATCTGAAATAATTTATTGGTCAAAGATATTACATGTACTGTGTTATATGATATGTGAAAACGTCTCAAAAGATGTTCAAAGTTTTCACCATTGCTAGCGATGCGTGCATCACACCGTAGGACCATTGATTGACTGACTCGCTCAAATACACCTGGATTTTGTTGGATATCAGCAGCACAGACGAGTCTTGCAACTAAATCCATATCGGAATCCAGAGGCGTTGCGTACGCAGCAGTTTTCAGTGCACCCCAAAATAAAGAAATATATGCTGCGTAAATCAGGAGAGCGTGGTGCCCAGGGAACCGATCCACCACAGCCAATCCATCGGTGGCTAAACACCTGATTCAAATATTCACGAACACATCTATCTGCCATAATAGGGAGGTGCCCCATGATGTTGAAACCACATATGGCTTCTGACATGTTGTGGTATAGTGTCAAGTAAGCTTGGTACAACCTCTTACAAAAAGATGCGATAATATGCAGATGTTAGAAGTGCTCCAATGCTATTGTGAACAACACCACCTAACTGCGAACGAAGTCGTTTCAGACCATGGGTTGCTATGCAAATCTGAATCCTTGTGATGTTTCCTACCTCTCCTTAAAGTTTGTCCCAATAATCCTGGGACACCCTGTATATATTTAAATAATATATTTATTTATTTATCATGATATATATATATTCATGATCGGTGAAAATATACCAAAATTTTCCGGAATTGACGAAAGCAGGTCCTTTTAAATGCGGCCAGCTTCACAATACCTGATTATTATTTTTTTTTTTCTTTAAATTCACTACAAATTCAATATTGATGAAAATTGCAAATATTCTATTATCAGGCTCCACGCATTTTAGCTTCTTGTGTTTGAGTGAAATACGCTGAATTCTTAAAAAACAAGGAATAGAAAAGCTACTTTCTTCTCCAGGTACATGCTGAGAGGACTTTTATATTAGAAAATTAATATTAATTTATGATATATAAACGTGCAATTTTTTCTAACCTTTAGAACTTTTTCTTCGTTATATTTTTCTTTACCATTCTTTCATTTTTTATCATCTTATAGTATTTTGTTTACATGCTTAAAATATTTTATTATTATTGACTCATGTGCTTTAAAGTTTTAAATATATGTAATGTACTAATAAATGTTAATTATGTTCTAAATCTCCAAATATATATATCTCAATAAGATGTATGCTTTGAGTTTGTTCTTTTCAGAAACAACCTATAATGCATAATTATACAGAAAGTTATTCTGTTTCCACATTCTTTTCAACTATTGGCATCAAATAATAAAATAATACAAATTAAATAATTATTATAAATATAATTAATAAAAAAATAAATAAAGCCATTATATAATTAATACTTCATCTAATGTGCAATATATTTCAAAATTGTCGATTTAGTATACTGCTTTTTCTTCAATATAATTTTATGCTTAATTCCCTTAAAATGTTCTTTTCATCTTAATATCTACATCCTTGAGCTATTTTTTGTACTACTGTTTTATATATTTTTTCAGTTTCAAATGCATTTAACGTAGTAAAAATGTTAATTATATTCACTTATTCGAATGCATATATCTGTAAGATGTCTTTTGAAAAGTATTTCCAGAATAATTAATAACATTTAGCAATAATGATCTTTAATAGAACTTTCTGTTTAAATATTCTGTCTAAACAGAATGTTAGCCTTTTTTCTATAACATATTTTTTGTAGTCTTTTCAAACAATATCATTAAATACAACTAACTACGTTTTACTTTGTTATAAGTTTCCAGCATTTCAGATTAAGCGCTTATTTAATGGAAAATCAACGTCAAAACGTTCCTTAAAAGAACCAGAATCATTTTATATATGACTTATTCAGTCCATTAACTGTTCTGCTTACAAATAAAAATATCCTTTTCCAAGAATTAGCAGAATTTGGAACGATTACAAAAGAAAAAAAAAAAAAGACTAGTAAGAAATAACTCAATTGTAACTTTATTTATGTTGAGTTTCATATAAATACAAACTGAAATACTTTGCTTACTGAACTTTGTCATTCGTTTTTGACATAAATTGTCTTAGAACCTCTGCCTGAGAATTCGGCATTTCTTTTCAACTATTCAGCTGATTTTTATTTGATACAGTTTTGAGATATATTTGATAAATTCATTAAATATTGTAACGGTACTGCAATGTTTATCTTGTAAGTTTTTATAAGGAAATTATTTGATTGTGTTTTAGTAGCTAATAATAATGCATGACATATATTATTACTTTTCATTTCATAAAAAAATCCCTTTTCTCTGATATTTTTTAATTGAGATGCTTGGATCAATTTATTACTATTTTTTTACATATATTTTTTCAAATTTAGTTTCAAATGATTTTAATGTATAGTTAAAAAAAAAAAAGTTAATTATGTTTGCAGTCTACTAATATGCGTTTTTCAAAGATGCATACTTTGAATTAATTATGTGTAATGGTAATAATCTTCAAATGGAATTTGTTAACAGAATGCATCTTCAGAAATTGGTCTTCTTTCATAAATTACATTTTGTAGACGTTCCAAACAATGTCATTAAATACTACATTTTCTTTTCTTGAAAGAATCCCAACATTATATATTAAGCTTTTATGTATCTAAAATCTCCGTTAAAATGTTCCTTAAAAGCATCAGAATCATTTTATATATTACTCATTCAGTCCATTAACTGTTCTCCATACAAATAAAAATATATTTTTCCTAAAATTAGCAGAATTTGGAACGATTACAATAGAAAAAAAAAAGACGATTATGAGATAACTCCATTGTAACCTCATTTATGTTGAGTTTCATATAAATACAAGCTGAAATACTTTTCTTACTTTGATCCTTTTTTCTCTTTTGCAGTGTGCCCCGAAGATCAAAAGACAGATCGCTCCAAAAGTTGGCAAAAGTCCCGGACATTGCTAAAAAGGAGGGCAGACTTAGATCTTGTTCCTTATTTCGATAACTCCACAAGTAGAAATATCACTACAACTTCTGGGAAAACAGCGTATCTTCCATGCCGAGTTAGACACCTTGGTGAAAGAACGGTAAGTTAAATATATGTTTGAATAAATTCAAAATGCCGAATATTTTAAGTAACATCCTTAGCGAAATACACTATTAAAAATAAAACAACTGCCTTTGTAAATAAAAAGGCAGGAACTTAATAATAAAAATTATTATAAAGATCATAAAATAATAGCGTTTTTCGAAATAAACCAGTCTTTCTTTATCAGCTACAAAAATACATGCTGCCACTTTGAGATCAAGCAAACGTGATCACAATTTATAAGCACCATAACACAAAACACAAATTTTACTGTTTCGTTACGTGATGCGAAAAATCAGTCACTGTGAAGCTGATATGTCCGATTTTATGACGAGGAGCAAATAATTACAAAATCCTTATTATTGAAACCATACGGGTTACATGACACTAGAGTCATGACGCGAAGATCACCAGAGCGTCATACGGTAACGAATTAAAAATATCGCATATTAGTCACTATTATAATAGTATAATTCGTGGCCGTTTGAAACCTCACAGTGACGTCATATCGACAGAGCCGAGGCTAACGAAAAAGACAGGCTACCGCGGTGCATTCCACTTATCTTTTTTTTTTACAGACCGCTAGAGTGACGTGATGCTCTTTTCGTACACCGGCATTGGTGCATTCGAGCATCACGTGACTCCGGCGGTCTGTAAAAAAAAAATACGCATAAAGCACCGCTGTAGCCTTTCTTTTTCATTAGCCTCGGACAGAGCATTTTACCTGGGATATCTTAGCATAAAATTTGAAAAGATAGTATTTTGCTAGGAATTTAAATCGAAAAGAAACAAATTATGGCGTAATTTTACATAAGGTCATTATAGATTTTAAATGATTTGTGTAGATTAAAAAAAAAAAAAAAAAAAAAAAAAAAAAAGCAAAATTTATTTTAAAAAAGGGTAAAGATGAGTGGCTATAAAGATAAGGATAAAAGAAGAGTGGCTATAATAATATTATAGATAGGAAAGTATACATTATACTATTTTTTAATTGAAACTTTTTTCTTTAACACACTTTTGTAATGCTCAAATATAATTATTCATATAAATATGGGTTTTTCTGTAACTCTCTGTTATTCGTGCTGGGTGTTATGAAAACCCCATGAGTAAAAATATGCTACACAAGTAAATATAAATATATTTTATAGAGTTTCAATAGTAATGTAGTAGAGAATTTAAATCTTTTTTACATAATTGTTGTAAAATCATATATCTTTATTCTATTTCGTAATTTTATTTATTTAAAATTGAACAATTTAGAGTAATCTACTTTAATCACTAGTAAATTCCAAAATTATTAATTCATTACAACTTAAAAATTGTGATAAACGTTTTGGAATGTTTACAACATGACTGATCACGTGACAAAAACAGGCGCGAGTAATGGTGGGTTAATACTCCAAAGCTGCAATGAAATTTAGACAAATTGCGGATTTAAGAAAGAAGAAAATATCCTTTATATATGGATAAAGGAAAGGTCCGTTTTATTATATTCCATTTTAAATATGAAAGTACTTAAAGTAGATATTTTCTGCAATTTTTAAACATTAAATTACACAAATTTAATATAAGCATGAAGAAAGTTTTACAATTTCAGAAATTGTCTACAAGTAGTCTGCAAATTTACGTACAAAAAATATCAGTATTTTTTTTTTTTTAAATCTTTTATTGCATAATTATAGTTAAATATTTAACAAAAAATCTTTACTTGTTTACGCAATTACATGTTTTCTTGTTCAAACAAACAAAAAGTGGATAACTTTCTTCAAGCCTCCAAAAAACAACACAATATTTAATGTGAAAAATAAACATAAAACGAAATATTTTAAACATAAATTCAAACTTTTTTTTCTGTTATCAAAAATTACCTATGTGTAAAGTTAAAAGGAAAAACAATTTTTATTTTAATTATGTGTTTTTTTTTTTTGTTTCAAAGAATTTTCATCATCATATTTAATCAGCAAGAACAAAATGAACTTTAGAAAATTCTTCACTTTTTTGATTAAAAACTGAAGAAAAAATGTATATGAAATATTAAAGCTGTTAACGAGCCTGAAATTAAAGTAATTTATTTGAGTATATGAAATTAAAAACTTCAGCAACATTTAAAGCATGTTTAAATGAAAAAGTGCTTTTGATTAATGTTGCCTTTTAAGGTCTTCTATTTAATGAAATTTAATTCGTTTTTTCTTCTCTCTCTAGTAAAGTGTAACTTCATTTATTCATTTATTTATTTATTTATTTATTAAGTTTTTCTCGCATAAAAAGGGAATGTTGGTTTTTACATGCAGAGTTTAATTATCACCGATAAATAACAAAAAACTTATGAGTTCAGGATAAACGACTTTAAAAAAAAAAAACTGCAAAATATTAAAAAAAAAAATTATTAATCATTCGAAAAATGTTTCATAAATAAGGAAATTAATCATTTGAAATTTACATTTTTTAAGTTATTAAAAATGCTTTTGATTATTTCAATCAATATTCAATTCAAGTATTAAAATATTCATAATTTCTTTACTTCAAATAGTTTTTGTGTAATAAAAAAGATTGAGAATTTTTTGAATAAAAAATTGTCCTTAATCCTAAAATCACTACTCATATTAAACAGACATTGACACTTATACAGTGTTGCGCCCACGCTATAATTTTTTACGATTTTAAATAAAAGTAAATATTTACCTAAAATATTATATATATATTTTTTATATTGCATGCTGTTCGGTATGTATACATGATACCGAATACACTAATCTCCTTTTATTTTTCTTATCTTTTTTTATTTTCTTTTATATTCTTTCTTTCTTTGGCTTGAGCTATTTCCTGTATTAAAGAATTACTCAAATTTAAATTTTTGCGACAATGCAAAATTGCATTTCATATACATATGTAAAATTCCTGATAAAAAAAAAAAAAAAAAAAAATGTATTCAGTGTTAATAATTACGTAGGATTATACATCTTTCTTGAGGACAACTTTTAATATCAATAAATAAAAATAAAAAAATTTGTAAATAGTTACGTGTATAACATTTTATTTAAACAATTATCGCATATATTTTGCGGCCATGTTGAACTGATCATCAACGATAATTAGAATATGTTCTAAAAATCATTCTTATTCGTTAGTACCTCATTTTAACTATGGCACTTATTTTTAATTGAATTACTAAATGCAATATCGAATATATCAGCTATCCGTGCGAGATTTTTAATACAGCCGATTTTGTGCGAAATCTCCCGTTGTTGTACCTAAGACCACGTAATTGCTTCGTACCGAGATCGATAGTACTAGATAAAATTTCAAATTTATGTAGCATAATTCATGAAAAAATAATTTCATTTTATGTATAACGTTACATGCTAGAATTTTGGAATTTGTTTAGAATTTAAATAGTTTCTATATGGTGGGTTAGTGATATGTTAATTTGTGACTTATTTTTCAGCGACATTACAATAAATAAATAAATAAATGCAATTTTAAACAAATTTTAAACTAGTGTTTTTAATTCATATTTCATCTCGCGAAGATTGTTTGCTTTATAAAATGTTAATGTAGGTTTCTTGTCTATTATAAAGTATAAATTTAAAATTTAAAGGATAGTCGTCAGATACAACCGTTACCGGCCCTAGGTAAATTGGTATTCTTGTGGCTACAACCATGTGCATTGTTTTAGAAAAACGATTCTATTTATAATAATTGCCGATTTCAAGTATGTGGAATACTTCCAATAAGAAGTAAATAGTTTAAACATGCGTGGACATTAATTTAATAGTTTAAGAAGTGATTAGTAGTTTAGTTTCTATGTGTTAAACAAAAAGTGGCCCAAGATGCAAGGGTCTTCCCTACATTAAAGGCTGATGACTTCCTGGAAATACTACGTAGCTGTTGATGCCACGCAGTGCCCCCAAACTGCACATATCACGAGTAATGTGGGGTGCCCTCTTGCTGAAAGATGGTGAAAAAGGAAAACTTGTAGAACATTAACTGCCATAATACGAATAGGTTGGAAACTCTATTAACTCGTAATTTTACTTGCTAATTGTGATATTGAGATGTATTTTCTAATATTTCATGAAATCTCTTGAATCTCAACATTCTTTGGCAATGTATAAGGTAGTATTGTATTGACATATGTACAAGGTTCCATCCATTTAAAGATAAGTTGTTTGATGTATAATTACTAAATCTCAGAGAGGTTAATAGAAAGAAATTTGGTAAAGTTTCAGAGTACAGGAGATTCATTGCGATAAAAACAAAATATCCGAAACTGTCCACAATGAAGGAAATTGGCGCTGAATATCGTAAAAATAAACATGTCTACATCTTCCAACCTTTACAAATCATTGTAAAGGTTGGAAGAGTGTCTTTTGAGGCATTTAGAATGAAACATATCGAATCCTGCTCGAATACAGCTTCTGACAACTGGAATCGTTTCGTTTCATTACCAATTGATTACCACTGAAATAATCAGCTGCAATTATCAATGTTTTTGGCTGTTTCTCTGTTGTGGGAACTCTCTTGTTAAAAATTTTTTTTCTTCACAAATAAATACTGATGTTCAGAAACATATGTCCAACAAACTTGGTTCTATTAGCTGCAATAGCTTTTACATGAACGAAATGCTAACATATACTGTATATTTATAACTAATATGAATATTACTAAGGAGCTAAGCAGCGTACGTTCAATAAAAAAAAACTGAAATAACACAAAAAATTCTATAGTTTTTAATATGGTTTTAAAAGTTTTAAACGAAACATTCTAAACATTTGCCACTAAAATAAGTTTTCCAGTTTCAGAAAAAAAAGTTAAATTTATGAAATAACCGAAATATTTTTCTTATGAACATGAACATTCTAACTAATTGCTTGTAATGAAATTAACTTAGTCAGCATTTCTAAATATTTCTCTATGATAATTTATGAGATGAATATATCCTTAAAACGGAATTCACATTCAGCAGCATTGTAAGTTAACACAGACTTTTCTATAACAGAGAGATTTATTTTTTAGTAATAAATTTTTCCTCAACTATAGCACATTTTATGAATAAAAAATAAATATCTTTGGGAAGTTATCATGTATATTTTGGCTCATGGCCATAAGCAGATCGATTCTGTAATAAATATTTAATAATAATTGCCTCAGAAAATGGTATTTCTTTAAACATTGTGACAAAATGTAGTTCTTTTCTAAGTGCAGAAATGGTGGACAATATAAATCCAAGTACATATATAAATATTTTTCGCCAGGATATATTACAAATAGTTCTGTTGTGTATTTTTAAAGCTCTCTGTATTCATAATTCATTCCTCTCGTGATAAAATTTGTTGGGCGGAGCATCTTTATGAATACGAATGGGTCTAGCTTTGTATGCATAAAATATGTTTTTATGCAATGGTAAACCGAGTTTATTCCTGTAAACAGAAAACTGAATTCTATTATTTGAAAATTTTGCATAAAGAATGTAAAAGTAAACGGCGAGATTCTGCAAAATGCTTATAGTTTTACTTTTCTTTTCTTTATTTCTTCTTTTTTTTATATCTTTATTTCCTTTTTTTAATTTATTTTTATTGATTTAGTATTTTTTTTTTTTTTTTTGGAAAGTGGAAATTTGTACGATATAATTTTCGATGCTAGTTGAAATGAAAATTTTAAAAGATTTCTTTAATTAAAATAATATATATTCACCTGTGCAATTTTGATCATCTAAATTTGTGTTATTTTTTTTTTGAATAAAAATATAATTTTAATGTACTGCAGTATATGCTTTTTATCCAAAAAACAACTAGTCGGATGTGCCAATACCAAAAATTACTTCTGTATCACACAGGTTTCACATACACCAAAAATGAATCAGCAACAATTTATATCAAGGAAAAGCTGAATCTAAAGCTTTTTTAAATTCCGTGCATTAGTTCTTGAGATATGACTATCGCTAAAATCGCTTAAATCCTGAAAAATGTAGCATAGCAGCGCCACATGTTGGGATATTTACACCAAAACCTAATCAAAAACAATATATGTCAACGTCTAACTGAATCTGAAGTTTGATGAAAATCCGTGTTTTAGTTCTTGAGATCATTAAAATCATGAAAAAGTAGTATAGCAGTACCACCGGTTGGGATATCAACACCAAAACGTAATCAGCGTCTAATTATGCCAAGGTCTAATCGAATCTGAAGTTTGATGAAAATCAGTGCATTAGTTCATAAACCAAAACCAAAACCAATTACAACGTTGTATATGAAAACAAATATGAAAATTGGCACAAAAAACCACATACGGCCGACATTAGTTCTTGAGATGCAGTACGTCAGTGCATTAGTTCTTGATATGCATTACGTCAGTGCAATAGTTCTTGAGATGGAGCTATTGCCGAAATCGCGAAAAATGCAGTATGGCAGCGCCACCTGTTTGGCGATTGACACCAAAAACTAATCAGCACCAATCTATATCAGGGACTAACTGAATCTAAAGTTTTATTAAATTCCGTGCATTAGTTCTTGAAATAGAGGGCCCACAGAATTTTTGTCACATACAGACAGACAGACAGAGTCAAGGACAGACATTTTCTACAAATAGTCAAATCGTGTTCAGGAACTTATAGAACGTATAAATCCGGGGAAAACCGGAAGTCGAAACTTTTCCTGAATCCAATACTTTCTTCTTGTAAAGATAGAAGAATGTAAAAATACTAAATTTTAAAAATAAAGGGATTAAGCTTCCATTAACTTTTTTCCTCAAAAAGTTCACAAAATGTTCTTTTCATTAACAAGAAAAAAAAAGTGTTTTTTTTTTTTTTTTTTTTTTTTAATGAAAAAAAAAACTTTTCTTTCATTTTAAATTTGATTTCAAAATTTCAGTTTAAAAATGAAAAGAACAAGGAAAAACTCCAGTCTTATATCCGTTGATGTGTAAGTTTCATAACAAAAGGAAGATAAATAAAAGAAAAATTCTTTGATAATAAATTAGATTATCTAATTCAGTAATATTTAGTATACTTCATTAATACTCATAAGTAAAGATTTTAAAATGATTTGTAATTTCGTAACTTCTTATAATATAAATTATATAAAATTCGTAAACGTGTCTGAAAAAAGTTGAGGATTTAATTTTTTCTACAACAATCTTGAAATATTATAATGCATTTAAATATTACTACACTAGTTCTTCCTGGATATTAACTTCGTTTAACAGAATCTATGTTGAAATACATTAATTAATACTATTGTTTTTTAATCAACAATATGTCTTATTATAATTCACACTGTGTTTCATCTACGAATGAAATCCTAATATGGAAAAACATGTGTAGGGAGAAAAAGAATAATCAAACACAATTATATCTCCAGTTCTAATAAAGGAAACGAAACAAATGTCTCGTTTTGACTTATGGAATGTTCTTTACGAATGTATACGATCCCATTTGTAATAAATGGTTATCTATGTATTACAATGTCACGTAAATTTTAAAAGTTCAACCCCAACACAATGATTTTATTGCATATTCAAATTCAGCATTTAAAATAAAAGGAGAACATGCCAATTTTCATTAGCATTGAAAAAAAAAGTGTGTTTTTTAAAAAATGAAAAAAAAAAAAAAACAACCTTTCTTTCATTTTAAATTTAATTTCAAAATTTCAGTTTAAAAATGAAAAAAAAAAAAACCAAGAAAAAACTCCAGTCTGATATCCGTTGATGTGTAAGTTTCATAACAAAAGGAAAATAAATAAAAGAAAAATTCGGAACGGTTACTGAAATATAAATTATTTAGAAATGAAACCATTTAATGATAAAGACAATGGCAGTTTTTGAAGCATAATGCAATAATAATATCAGCTTTGACTTACTTTCTGTCTTAGTCTATATTTTTTTTAAAGTCTAGTTTTTTTTTTTTTTTTTTTTTTTTTTGGTTAAACTATTCTTAAAGTATCAAGTATATAATCTCCATTTCCAAGTATAATAAAGAAGGAAGTGTGTGTGTGTGTGTGTTTCTCGGTTGGGTTCTGAAGAAACCGCTGCACGCAGAGCTACAAAATTGGGTGTGAAAGTACCTCAATGCATGCAGTTTTGCGCCTCAAAGCCAGATTTTGGAATTTTTTAAAATATTTTTTTAAATTTGATTTTTTATGTGATTTTTTGTGTTTTTTTACGTTTTGCTGCGATTTTTCCACATTAGTAACAGGAATCCGGTTCCAATCTTTTCGCCCAATACAGTCAATTTTGTCCTCTTTTCAATAAAGTTTATTTAAAATTTGTGTAGCGATTTTCGAATTTTTGGCAAATTTTGTCTTTCGACACTAAGAAATTTTGCTCAGACTGCTTTATTGGTTCGGTGGTATCTTCCATTTTGGCCTCAGCTACGCTCAGAATCGTCATTTTGTTTCGTTCATCTCACGAAACCCTATTCGTCCTGCTTCTCTGTCTGTCCGTCATAGAACCGGTTCTCAGAAATTGTATAACTTACAGACTTGAAATTTTACGTACTTTCAGCTAAATACCTACTGTAACTCTGAAAATCATAAAATTTTGAAAAAATTGTATTATTTTAATATAGAGAGATAAAAAATCAAAAATCCAACAGCCTTTTCCCATTCAATTTAAACATTTTTCGTTATAGCAGTTGCCAAAAATTAAAAATCCACAATAAAATTTTTTCTACAATAATTAATTTTCTATTGAAAGATTTCCACGTGAAAAATGAAAATGAAATAAAAAGTTTCGCTTACTTAATGGACTTTTTCAAGTGTTTGAGAATAATAGAAAGAGAGTATCAATTGAGTAATAGAGAAAGCCAGTAGATATGACGTCAGCAAGTGATTATAAAGTCATATGAGTTTGAGGAACGTATTGAATCATGATAAAAACCCGATTATGGAAATATTGGCATATTTTAACATTTTGAACGTCTCTATACAACATGATTAATTTTGATTTTTTTTTTAAATATCGCATTTAGTCCACATGACATATATTATTATGACAGAGTATAATAGCGGTATTCGCCCGATATCGGGCAGGTTCAGATATTCGGAAAAACGAGAAAAATAGAACGGTAAATGTTTACTTTATAAAAAACATGACTTTTTTTTTTTTTTTTTTTTTTTTTTTTTTTTTGAAAATGAAATTTATTTGGATTTATTAAAGAAAGGATAAAGTGTTTTGAAATGAATATTAAACGAAACACTGTGCGATCACACTTACCCACCACTTGTTTTTCTTTTTAGCTTGGAGAGAGTTGATAATTCTTTACGGATAAAAAAATTATGATTTTAAAAAGGGAAGAGCAGATTATTAAATATCCCGATTTTTAATTTCAATTTTTATGCGTTTTTAACCTTTTTTCATGTTTTGCAACGTTTTTGTTTCAAATGACTTCCCAAATCGCCCACTAGAAGTCAAACACTGTTAGAGGGCAGTTGTGATTGGTAGCTGATAGTATTGTAGGCACAGTTGGAAGTCAACCAGGCAATTGGGATTGGCAGATAAAAAGGTCGTCAGCTGATTGAATTCGAACAGCAAGTTGTAAATTTTTCGCGATTCGTTTTATGCGATTTTTAGATATTTTTATGTACGTGACATCATTTATGTATTTCATTTAAAAAATTGGCAACGATAACTTACTGGTTTTGTATGTCAAAACAAACAATAAAAATCCATTTTGTTTCTGTTTGAAAAGTTATTGATAATTCCTAATTTTTTAACGTCGTTGGCTTAATTCTGTGTGGGGTGGACGTGAGTGTCTGGTTGTAATTTAAATATCGGGTTAATGCTCTGATCGAAGCTTTTTATTATTAGTCCAATTCAAACGAAACCTTTTCTCAGGTCTCCCAGGTGCTATATAAACATCAGTATCATTTTTTCAGCCCTTGGTTACCGCTATTTCTGAACATTAATCAACAGGGAGGGTATTTTCTCAGGTTCTATGGGTCCCATTTCAACGAGAATTAGTTCCTTCAACTTAATGCGAACTAATTAAGATATAGATAACTAATTCATATACAGATTTGACACAATCTAGCGGTAGAAAGTGGAACTAAAAAATTTTGCTGTGCGTGAGTAGCACGCCTGCTATACAGTGTCGTAGGCAGCAGTGACACGTGCCGGAGTTTTCATAGGTAAGAGTTTTATTTAGAACAAAGAGATGTGGGAAGTGGGACTAAAAGATTTTGCATTTAAAATTGGTCCGATTCAAACAAAGGGTCCGATTTCAACAAGGATTTATTCATTCCACTTAACATGGACTAATTAAGATATCGATAACTAATTAAGACATAGATGTGGTACCCATAGCGGTGGAATGTGGAACTAAAAGATTTTCAGCGCGTGCACAGCATGCCTTCTATACGGTGTCATAAACAACGGAGGCACGTATCGGAGTTTCGTCCGGAAAGAGGTTTGCTTAGAACAGAGTGCGTCCCTGGTGGTGGAAAATATAACTAAACGATTTTGCATTTAATCTTGGTACGATTCAAACAAAATATTTTCTAACATGATTCTGAGTTCTCCCAGGTACTAAATAAACTTCGATATAATTTTTTTAGCCCTTGGTTACCAACCATTTTTTAATATTAATATCCAGATGGGGGATTTATTTTCTCGGGTTCTATGGAGCCGATTTCAACGAGAATCGGTTCATTCAACTTAACATGAAGTAATTAAGATATAGCTAATTAATTAAGTCAGACTAATCAAGATATCGATTTGGTACCACCTGGCGGGGGAAAGTGACAGATTTTCCGCGCGTGCACAGCACGCCTTCTACACGGTGCCGTAAAGAGCGGGAACGAGTGCCGCAGTTTCGTTTGGAAATATATTTATTTAGAATAGAATACTCCACCAGGTGGTGAAAACTGGAACTAAAATATTTCGATGCGCGTGCCGTAGGCAGCGGGGACACGTGTCGGAAATTTGTTTTGAACAGAATGCATCCCCTGGCGGAGGAACTAAAAGATTTTCCAGCGCATGGACCGAAAATGGCTATTTTTATTCTAACCTCAAAAGAAAGTTACCGATTTGATAATCGCAGACAACAAAATAATTTCATTATCACTCATCCTCCAGTATTAAGAAATGTATTGCATGTATTGAAACGAAACTCAGAGTTTGTACGTAGTTTATTTTTCTGATTCCGAAAATGCAAATTTTGTGAAAATCCGACGGTAATTAAAAAAAAAAAAAAAAACTGACCCGTTTTGGATCAAATGATCCAGATATTTGAAGAGGTGGTATTGAATTTACTTCCGCTTCAGGTTCCATCTCTCTATATAATTTCCGAATGACGGTTTCGTGCAACGATTTTTAGAGTGATTTAGCATTTCGCATTGTTTTTTTACGGTACCGGGCAACGCCGGGCGGATCAGCTAGTCATAAATAAAAATAGAATTCGATTACAATTTTTATAATATAAATATTTCATCTAAAAAATTCTAACAGCAGATAATAACTTAAGCATGTTTATAGACTATATTTAAGAAAAATAAATAATTTATTCACTCTATTTAGTCTTAAACATAGTTTAATAAATATAATGAATGTAATCTAACCACAGTTAAAACCACGTAAAAAAAAAAAAAAAATACACATAACTTTATTTATTACAGTCTTTAAAAAATGTAAATAATATGCTTGGAATTAGTGTCAAAAATATTCTGTTTCAGAAACAGAAACTGAAATATTTTACGTGAATTCATAAATATTAAAACAAATCATATTTACATGGCAATAAATCTCAGAATACTTTCTCCCAAAAAGTTCTAACGAATTTTAAAAGGAACCGAATCCGTTTATAAATATGCAGATATGTATATGAGAAAATTTTATGACATACATCAAATCCCTTAGCGATTTTCTTCTGTTTCCTTTCCAAAGCCGTTTTAAATCAATGAAACATTCTAAATTTGAAGGAATTTCTTTTTTTATATTTTTAAAAGAATAGGAGCAATTCAAGCCAACATTACTGTTATTTTTGAAAGCGTGTATTTTGAATTAGTTTAAGATTTATTATCTATAAAATTTCTATTCAGCTTCTTTATCATAGAAAATACAATTAATAATTATTTAATGATTTAATATTTTTTACAATTTTATGTACACAAATCTGTAAAGCAATTTATATTGTAAGATGTTGAAATTTAAATGAATTGTGTTGTATGATATACAGGATGTCCTAAAAACATTCACCTCAGCATTTATTTCTTAAGTATTGCATAGACATGTATTATAAATTACGAAGTTATGTAAAAACTAGTACAGAATTTTATGAAAGGGATTAAAAGTTTACGGGATTAAATTTGATGAAGTGCAAAGTTAAAATTTTCATACGGCCCCTGTACAAAAAATTTTCGGTTAGTAAAATGTGTCCTACACACTAATAAGGCAACGTACAAAATTTCAGTATTTTGTCATAAAAAGTCGCAGAGATATGTAAAATTCTGGATATAAATGCTGACTTAATTCACTTTTCGATGCCTGGATATGTGTTCGCAAAGAGGAAAAATCATGTCGGATGATCGCGTTTCAGTGGTCGCACACAAATTACGAAAGAAAATAATGACTGCATAAATAAACAAGCTGGAAATTGTACGTCAAACGTGACAAATGAGGTGCGTTCGTACTATAGCTAGTTATATAAATATTCAGATCTTGATGATTTTTAATTCTGTGAAATGAATTATATCGTCTGTAGATTAATTTCTGTAATAAAATAAGTATCTCGGTCGCTTGACGATTAAACCTCGGGAGCTCCGATAACAAGAAAGCACCGATTTTTTTTTTAATTCAAATTTCTTAATAAATATTTTTATTAATATCGTCTAAAGTTTTGATTCTATTTTCATAAAATTTGAAATGTCTCGACAAGATAATATACCTTAAATTTCAAACCATTCGGTTGGGTAGCTTTTGCGCTGTTATATGCGGACAGACGGAAAGACAGGCAGACGGACCAGACGACGACAATAGGTTCTAGTTAATTATATAATTAAGACCGCACCTAAGAATAGTGCTATTTTGTATTTACGACTAACACCTCACCAACTTTGTTTATTACAACTTTGTACATGACCTTATTAGGAGGCACATTTTACTCATTGGGAAATTTTCTGTACGGGGGTCCTAAAAAATTAAAATTTTGTTTTTCTTCAAACTTAATCCCTTGAAACTTTTAATTGATTTCATAAAATTCCTTATTACAATTTTGTACATGACCTTATTAGGAGGAACATTGTATACACTAGGAAATTTTCTGTAAAGGGCCATAAAAAATTTAAATTTTGCATTTTTTCAAACTCAATCCCCTGAAACTTTTAATCGATTTCATAAAATTCCTTATTACAACTTTTTACATGACCTTATTAGGAGGAACATTGTACTCATTAGGAAATTTTCTGTACGGGAGCCATAAAAAAATAAAATTTTGCATTTCTTCAAACTCAATCCCCTGAAACTTTTAATGGATTTCATAAAATTCCTATTACAACTTTGTACAATACCTTATTAGGAGGAACATTGCACTCATCAGGAAATTTTCTGTACGGGAGCCATAAAAAATTTAAATTTTGCATTTCTTCAAACTCAATACCCTGAAACTTTCAATCGATTTCATAAAATTCCTTATTACAACTTTGTACATGACCTTATTAGGAGGAACATTGTACTCATTAGGAAATTTTCTGTACGGTTGCCATAAAAAAATTTAAATTTTGCATTTCTTCAAACTCAATCCCCTGAAACGTTTAATCGATTACATAAAATTCGGTAACCTTTTTTATGCAACTTATTAATTTATAATATATGTCTATGATCAAAATTTAAGGAATAGAAGCCGAGGTCAATGATTTGGGACATCCTGCATACTTTTACAGTGAAACTTGTGTAACCGATACCTGTTTATAACAGATTCCCACCTTAAATGGGAAGAGGTAGTGCTCCTCACGGATGCAGTTATACCTGCAATACAAGAAACCTGTGTAAAGCGAAATTATTCCCCAGTCCCTTCTAATTCCGTCTTAGCAGGTTTTAATATTATTTTTTAAATTAATTAAATGACTGCTACCGACTTAAATCTCGTGTAGGACAGAAATATTTCTATGGAAATTCACAGTCAGATTTTTTTTTATATTTGGACCAATAAAGATTAACGAACATTCGTTTTATAAAATGACATGTTCACTTTGTTGTAATTTTTTATATTTGGACCAATAAAGATTAACGAACATTCATTTTATAAAATGACATGTTCACTTTTCTTGTAATTTTTTACATTTGGACCAATAAAGATTAACGAACATTCATTTTATAAAATGACATGTTCACTTTTCTTGTAATTTTTTATATTTGGACCAATAAAGATTAACGAACATTCATTTTATAAAATGACATGTTCACTTTTCTTGTAAAATCAATTTAAAATCAGTGAAACTTTCAAACGAGCCTGACAAAAATGAAAGAAAGAAAATTATTTCAAGGATCTGAAGTCCGTGAGAAAGTAAGGAAAAATGAAAAAACGGAATTCTTGTTAGTTCGAATTAAACGAAGTCAAGAGAAAATTAGTTCGAATAAATGCAAATTTTTAAGGTTATTCTGCCATTGAAAATTTTGGGACTTCATGTTCAGTTCGAATTAAGCATAGATTCGATTTATCCGATTTCGAATTAACGAGAGCCGACTGTATTTACTATATATCTCATCTTTAAATTACAGATTCGGACATTTTTATGTATGAACTTGATAGATATTTTTTTTTTATTTCAAATGTTTTATATATAACATATATATATACATATATTTAATCATAGTATAGACGACATTATAATTCATCCTACACAAAAAGAAAAAAAAAGTGAAATATGAAATAAATACCTGTTATGATAAATTATCCAAAGTATGTTTGTAATATATACACTACTATCTATAAATATATCCTTCAAATTCCTTTTATTATCTTAATAAGGAATTAATTCAAGAAAATCAAATTGAACTTTCATTTTCATACTAATACTTTTAAATCTTAATAAATTCAAAATATATTTTCGATTACATGAGCATTTAATGACTATAAAATTGTTTTTGAGATTTCTAATGATAAGAAAAAAAAATCATACTCAATGTTTCAGTTACTTTCAAATACCAAAATCAGTAAAGTAATTTATGTTGAAGATGGTTTAAATTTAAATTTAAATAAAGTGAATAAATTTTATGAATACTAGATAGAATGATTTAAGGTAAAAATTATATTTTGAAAGAGTACATGAAATATTTAATCAACGAATGATTATGATTTAAATATTTTTAAATATCATATAAAGCAGAAATAGTATAATAAAAATTATTTTTTCTAATCGTTTTTTTTTTTTTTTTTTTTTTTTTTTTTGTCACATTTATTTTGAAATCAAGATCAGGGAAAGATTCAAACTTGAAAGGAAATACTGTTTAATATTTTCAAAGAACAGCAGCAAATTGCATTTGTAATTTAATACTATCATGTTTAAAAGTTGACAATTTTAAATTGGACTTTGAATTATACGTACTTTTAATAGCTGTATGATTATTTTTCGTCTTAGGGAAAACACATTTAAAAATCCATCTAACGTTTTAATGATTTAGGTATTTTCACATGCCTATATCTGTTAAGAAATTTGAACTGTGTGTAATTTACTGAATAGTATTATGTGTTCGTATTAAAAATCTCAAAGTTTGGTACACTTTCGCTATGAAGATGACACCTAAGCTTATTTTTTATTTATTATTATTATTATTTTAAACACAAATCGAAAGAAGACATGATTTCCAGTCGAATCGCTATTTTCGCTTTTCCTATGACAATTTGGAACATAAACTATAAAATTAATTAAAATTATAAAATTTAATTTTTTTAAAAACCAAAAAAATGTATAAAATAAGTATAAACTGAAAAAGAAAAAAAATGTTTCTGTTATGTGTTAGAACTGGATACAAGGATTCTAGAACAATTTTTGTTTTGGCTGTATCTTGAAAAATAATGTCTGAGATATGGCAATTTGAAATTCTAGGGTGACTGACATTTTGAAACAATCTGATTTTTGTTATGCTGTAACTCTCATGCTGAAATTCTCATTCAAATTCAGTATTAACGAAAACCGGGATTGAATCTTCTATAATCGGGTTCCAAGCATTTTAGATTCGGATCTTTGAGTAAAATGAGTTGAATTTTTAAAAACATGGACTATGAAAGCTACCTTTTCCTCCCGGTTCAGGCCGGAAGGAGTTTTTAAACTAATTTTATATGAGTGACACATTCTAAAATTGATGAAATTCTTTTTAAAAAAATTCATAAGAATAGTAGCAAAATAAATATTCGTTTACATATTTCTATTTATTACATTGGCGATTTCTACTCGCTTTTTGTATTAGTTTAGCATATAAAGGTTGTAAAATTGCTCTCCACTTAAATAATTACAGAAAATTAAAAAAGTTATTTAATATTTAGATATTTCATTTATTTTCAAAAATTTATATCACGTGAATACATATTTGACGATTACATAGAATAACTTAAGATGCAAATTTATATATTCTGAATAAGAACGTGAAATATTTAATCAATGAATGATTTTAAATTAAAGTCCCATAATGCTTAAAGTGATAAAAATAACACAGAATATTTAAAATACCTGTTTTTTAATGTAGATTACATATGTTTCATTCACAACTATCGGTGACATCTTCAGATCTTAATGTTAAATACAAAAATTCTCGCATATTTGAAAATAGCAAAACATATACCACGAGATCGCATGTCCAAAGTTAGAAGGTGCTTAATTTTGCTAAAACTGGGAAACGTGAACAAATTATTATTTATTTTTATTTTTATTGCTTTTCCATTTATCAATCATCTCGTGCCAAATTTTAGCAAATTCAAAGGAAACGGTTTCGTCACAAATGCAATCTTTTCGCAAATATATTTCTATAGATTCACGGATAATGGATGGGAAATAAGCTCTTGATTGAAAAAATATTTTACTATTATTGAAATCTATTTGCAACTGCTCCTTACTATATTTTCTGGCTAAAGCGGTGGTTCTTCTGTCATGTTTGATGTCTGCCATATGTTCTTTTATTCTTGTTTTAAATTTTCTGTTTGTCATTCCTATATAGTACTGTATTGTTCCATCTGCCTTGGTGAATGGGATTTCATAAACACCGGAAAGTTGGTTAGGTTCTAGTGGGTCTGTTTTTCTACATACTATGTTTTTTAATTTTGTGGAAGGTTTTGCAATAAGACAGATATTAAATTTTCTAAGTTTATATTTTAATCTTTCAAAGAATCTTGGAAAATATTGTAAAGTTGATATTTTTGAGTTTCGTTCATTAAAGTTTTTCTTCTTTATATTATTCTCCATGCTTGTAATTAATTTAATGATGGTGCTGTCTTTGTATCCATTATTTCTTGCGATATCACGCATTTTATTAATTTCATCATTTAATTGATTAGGGGTACAGACATTAAAAGCTCTTCTAATAAAATGTTGAAAGGCAGAAACTTTATAGGAAAAAGGTGCTTGAGCGTTATTAGGAATAATGGATGGATTAGTATTGGTAATTAGTAATTATTGGTAATTAGTTGCAATATTATATCAATTCATTGAATAATATAATATATGTTATTGATTATATTATATTATTCAATGAATGATTATTATTTTATTCTCGTATAGAGCAGAATTCAATTGAATTTAACTGTCACAAGTAATGTTTTTTATTGTTTGAATCAATAATATTTAATGTACGCGAATTCTATAAAATAGTATTTTATCCAGCAAAATAAGTTTCTCCAGCTTTCAATATCTTTTCAATCGATCGAAATACTTCTCTGCAAATATTAACATAATGCTTTCAGCTGTTTTATTAAAAAGCTCTCTTTTTCCTCTATTTCACAGTCATGGAGAACCAGATTTTTCAGATTATTTTATTGCAGTTTTAGCAGCCTCACCTCTAGCAGATTTAACTCTCTTTTCAGTTAGACAATCCAGTTTGCCTAGTAAAAAAAAAAAAATCGATTTACATTGCAATAAAGGAAAGGATATTTAAAAATTTGGTATCTAAATTTCAGCAGAATTATTTTTGTATGAAAAGTGAATTTTTTTGTTAAACATATTTGTTAAGTATGAAAGTCAAACTTTTAAGTCACTATAAATATATATATATATATATATATATATATATAGGATATATATATATGTAGGAAGTTGATATGTAAAAAGTTAATTTACTGAATTAATTGAACAACTAGACTTCAAAATAACAAAAACGTGAATTTTAATACCATTCTAGAAAAACAATTCCACAACGCTTCGTTGGTTATTTCTTCAAAATATATTACACTTCTCACCTAAAACATACAATATACTTATTGTCGTATAGTCCAATTAGGCCTAGCAGTGCATTAATTGACTCTTCCGCACTTCGACGCTTCCTCGATGATAAAAAAGAGAAGACTGGCTCTTTTTCCAATTTTGAAGATATTCAAACATTGATCTCGCGATCCAAAATTTTTTATAACTCGTGCTTTGAAATCATGGATAATAAAAATACCAGAGCGTCAGTTAATTTGATGATCACGCACGTCATAAAGGAAATGAAGTATGTTTAAATTCAAATTCAAATCCTTCATATATATATATATATATATATATATATATATATATATTATAAAATACCTTTCAATTCAAAAGATAACGAACAAGTTCTTTTATAGATATGTAGATAGATAGATAGATATTTGACATGGGATCGAAACACCCAATCGGGTTTTTCCATTTGTATTCAAACTGAATTTAATATATCCCCAAATCACTAAAAACAAGCAGGTGAAATCATTTGTTTATTCTAAAGTCACTGATACTATGAAAATATTCCATAGATTTATTTCCGACTCTTATTCTTAAGTCATTGCGATATATCATATTCTTTCATATTCTTCAGGTCATATTATTTTATATATATTACATTCAGGTTCATATTATTCAAGTCATATTCTTTGTCATTGCGAGGCTGCTAAAAATAAATTGATAAATAAATAAATGAAATTTTAGCCGTGAGCTAAAGAGGGGAAAAAGTTAGTGAAATGAAAAAAATCGTGTTATGATTATGAATTCCATTTGACGCCAAATGCCGCTGTTTTCGGTGGTACATTTATTGCCTATTACTATGCTCAGACAAATGAAGAAAAAAACATAGCCAGAAACATAGTAAACCGCCACAACGTCAGAATTTGGGGATCTGTATCACCAATCGAAGTTGGAACACACATGGACCGAGATAGATTATCGGCTAGAAGTTCTCCGTGCCACGAAAGGTGCACATGTTGAAATTTATTGACTACATTAAAAAAAAAAGTAATAATAATACCTCATGTAACTCATACATGAATTTCTAGTTTCTATCTTGTATATTATTTTGTTTTATAAATTTTTAAAATATTTCAAGGTTTTTTGTTACACCATGTATTCTGTATATTGAGTTGTTTGGGAAATTCATGCCGTTTGAGAAAATTAATTCGTACCGGAAAATTCTGTCCGTTAATTATTAGACAGTAGCTATCAGAATTAATGTCTATCAAGAATTTTCCGGTACGAATTAATTTTACCAAACGGCACGAATTTTCCGGTCAACACAATATAAATAAATAGGTTCTTTTTCATACAAGTATATTTTTTTCTTTTTCAAAACAGCTAAAATCAAGCGTTAGTTGGTTCCAAAATTCTCTGATCCTATGAAAATATTACAAAGAATTCTTTCTGACTTTTGTTCTTAAACTTCAAAATAAAAGAAAATAATTCTTAGATATGAGGGCGGAAAAACAAAGTCAGTTCAATGTTAAAATGGCGTCTCCGTTATGAGTTTGTTTTTGTTGCCGAGTCTCAGCTGTTTTCGGTGGCACCCTTATTGCCTATTTGTCTTGCTTTCTCAATCCACCCTTCTTTTAGCATGGCTCCGGTGAGAACCCATCTGGCATATTGTAAAGGCTAGGAAATGCAGAGCATTAGAAATATTTTTCTTTTAAAAAATAATGTCAGATATGAACGATAAAGGGCGGAAAAATACAATCCAAAAACTCTGCAAAAGTACCAGATTATGCGAAAGAAATAAATGGTAAGGTATTTTTGTTTTAATGGGCCTGCAGAGAATCCAATGCTTTATTTGTATATTTATTCTGGTTTTGGCTATTTTGAAATTTTATTTTCAATATTTCGAGCGAATATATAAAGTAAATGATCTTAGATGCCATACATTTATGTTCCCTTGCTTTGTTTACTGTTGTTGTTAAAGCAACGGGAAATTATTCGCGGAAGAATATTCATTGTACTTTCAGTTGTTATAAATATTTCTTTTATAGAATAGGAACATAGAGAATTTTATCACAATTAATTTTGCTTGTCATTCCCAGTAGTTTTTTTCATATTTATTCTGCTTTTTTTTTTAATTTTCCAAGCGAATATAAAAAAAATAAATGATTTTATATTTAATGATGTTGGCTTGCTCTGTTTACTGTTTTTAAAGTAACACGAAATCATAAACAACAGAATTTTCCTCGTACTTTTATTTTGTTAAAAACGAGCCTTATATAAAATAGGAATGTACAGAATTTTATATCAATTAATTGCTCTTGTCATTAATTGATACTAATTGATATATTTTTTAATTGATTGATTGATTTTTTGATATATTTATTAATTGATTGCTCTTGTCATATTTAATAATGTTGGCTTGCTCTGTTTACTGTTTTTAAAGTAACAGGAAATTATAAACAACAGAATTTCCCTCGTACTTTTATTTTGTTAAAAACGAGCCTGATATAAAATAGGAATGTACAGAATTTTATATCAATTAATTGCACTTGTCATTCCCGATAGATAGGTATTATTCCCATATTCAATCTGGTTTTGGTTATTTTGAAATTTTATTTTCACTATTTCAAGCAAATATATGAAGTAAACTGTCTTAGATATAGTACATTGACGTTTGCAGCTTTGTTTACTGTTGTTAAAGTAACAAAAAATTATAAACAAATGAACACTCTTTGTACTTTTAGTTGTTATAAATGTTGCCTTTATAATGTTACTTTTGCTTGTTTTTTTCCCCATACGTAGGACTATTTTGTTTACTTTGCTAGTGAACCAAAGTAATTTTATTACATGTTATTTGCCTTGTATTTTTTTTAAAACTTTATCTAAAACAAATGTTTAATTTTATTATTTATATTTAAATATTTAAATACTGCTGAATGTATCAAAGAAGAATTTTTATTTATAGAAATTATTTCGATAAACATTGAAATATAAAGCTTTCTGAAAGTATGCAGATTTAACATTAACTTCAATATTATAATATTGAAACAAGTTTGTTTTACATAATTTCAAGGAAAATAAATCAAGCATGTTTCTTATTTGCGTGGATGTTTTAGAATATCATTTGAATTTTTTTTTTTAGAAATATGTAAATTTTAAGGCCATTTTTGAATGGCTCGGAGAAAATATTTTGGTATAACAAATATTGACCCAGTGAAAAGTTCTAAAAAAATTCATGCGATCTATCACATTAAATAAATATTATTTCTCTAATATAGCCGAGGAAAAATCATAAATTCATTTCGTTTTTCATTCCATATTTGCCTTTAATAAATGTATAAAATTACAGCTTGACTTAACAAGTAGGATTTAAAAAAGAAAAGAAGAAACTGACATTTTAAAAGTATTTCATTCTTGACAATTTTTCCATGCTAGCGAAAGAAATGGAGCAAAAGTTTGGATGAAAGAAATTTTACTTTGAAAATCGAATATATATATATATATATATATATATATATATATACAAGGGGATTTTTTTTAAGTTGTGAAAGTAAATCCCTATAACAAAAGAACCATTGATCCAAATGACCTTACATTTCACCAGTATGCTCCCAAAGCAATGGGTATTTTTTAGGCATAGTTAAAAAAAGTTAAATCGCACCGACAGATGGCGCTGTGGACTAACATCAACTAGTTTCCTTCCTCTACCCGGTTTTAGGCTCAGTGAAGCAGTCTGTTCAAATTTCAAAACCATCTTCCCAAAGTCTTCTGTCGTCATTGGACCTTTTCTTAAATACTTAAGTGTCCTAAATCTCTTAAGAGCAGTTGTTGTGCTGTCATTATTCTGATAATACAGTTTCACTAAAAACGCACGGTCCGTCAATGGCACTGTCATTGCGAAGATATCCATACACGAGGTGTGCGTGCTTCATGTTTTATCGCCACTTTTTATCCACTGCACGTGTGTCGTGCACAAGCTCGTCTCCCGACTTTGCTGCATATACAGTGCCATCTGTCGGTGGTATTTTAAGTATTTTTTTAACCATAAAAAAATCCCATTGCTTTGGGAGCACACTAGTGAAATTTCAGGTCATTTGGGTCAGTGGTTCTTTTGTTACAGAGTTTTACTTTCACAACTTTTAAAAAAATCCCCCTTTATATATATTTTTTCTTACATGTACATACATATATAGATATATAGATAGGTGTAAAAAAAAGTTAAATATTTATAAAGACATATAATCGGATAGACATAGTAAAACATTTAGAAAATATTAGAAAATTTTTTTCCCTGTATTGTCTATAGTTGTTCATTACTGATTTTTCAGAGTTTTCACCATCTTACAATTGATGAAATAAAAGCTACATAAAAAAATCAAATAAGGGATAAATAGGTAAAACAAAAGAATTGTTGGGGGAAAGAGTAGTTATAGTTTTGAAAGCAATAATTGTATAGCCTCCTTCGTCATATTGGAAGAGGTTTTGGAAGTATATTTGTAGTATAAGTATTTCTATTGTTTGAATTATTGTGCCTCTATCAGAGAGTCAGTCAGCTTTAACTAGAATCCAGATCTGAAAAGAAAACAAACAAACAATTATTTAAAAGGAAAATTTATGTTGCAAGATAATTATAATTAACACGAATTTCCATTTTCATCAATTAATTGTGTGATATTAATCTTTTATTTTATTTTATCCTGCAAACATTATATTGAACAAGCACATTAAAATTTGTAAATTATTTTTTACATTTAATATGAATAAATTTGCAGTAAATCTAATGATTTATAATTTTAACTACTAAAATATCTTACTCCTGTAAAAATATCACTCTAAATTTACAAAAACTTCCACACTTACCCCTTAACAAATGTTATAAAAGCCAAAAGACTAATACTAAAATCATGGATCATCTGACTGCAACAATACATTAAATCTGCCACTTCTGTTGCAGTGATAGGATCATCCGTAAGATTTATTTTCGTATTTATCGTATTACTCGTGATACCGAGAGTTAGATAATTATTTATTACTTTATGACACAGGCATAAAAGATAACATTTTCGTTGTGATTATTAAGAATGATTGAGAATGAAATAGTAGGCAAATGGAAAGTTGCGGATAATTCATTATTTTAACGATTTGACTAAAGTTACTAATTCAGATAAATAATAGATGTCGACGGTTTCGAATTTTAAATTGTTTAACAAATGCATTGTTTATCAAAGTTGTATGCCGTATGAAATTTTACTATAAAGGAAGTTAATTTTTTAATCTGAAATATCCTATGTATTAATATTTTATTTAATTGATTAAGGGGTCTCAGGAGTCTTACTTTTCCACTGAAGGAACAATTTAGCATCATGTCACATTTAATTTGGTACTTCTCTAATATTCCGTCGACCACTTTTCATAGCAAAAAACTATCGCCAAACTGTAAGATTAAACGCCAAAAATGCAATCCCATTTACTTGATGTCAGAAGCATTATACGTGTTTGTTATGCCGTCAAGTGGTTTTTAATTCGACATTTGCGGGTATTTTTCATTATGTTTTGCTGATTTATTAGTTATTTCATTAATTAAAATAACAATTGTGTCCTTAAATTCTTATATTTTATTTATTTATTTATTTTGATATTCCAATGGCAACGTTCTCCCGTTTATTTGGTGTTACAATTTGGTGATAGTTTTTTGTTATGAAAAGTGGTCGACGGGATAATAGAGAAGTACCTTTAATTTTATTTATAATTTCCTATAAAAGACAAATGCATAAAAATTTACCTTTAAGAGCTCTATGTAGCCTCTATGTAGCATAATTGTTTCCATATTCTACATCTGATATTTTTACCCTTTTTTTAATGTTTAATTTTGAAAAAATATATAATAATTGTGTTTTGACTTGCATATTGACCGGGAGGCGGCAGCACGGACAATCACCTCATCGAGTTCACAACTGAAATTCCAGAATTAGTTAAAACTAGATTCGCATATTAAAACGCAATCGGTCTGCCAAGTCATATCTTGGTGGGAAACACCTTAAAACCCGATTTTAGCAGTTGACTCGTAGGTTTACCATTGTGTTTTCATGCACCCAAAAGTATGAAAACATGGAGAACTGGGAGCAGGAAAACACAATGGTAAACCTACGAGTCAACTGCTAAAATCGGATTTTAAGGTGTTTCCCACCAAGATATGACTTGGCAGACCGATTGCGTTTTAATATGCGAATCTAGTTTTAACTAATTCTGGAATTTCAGCCGTGAACTCGATGAGGTGATTGTCTGTGTTGCCGCCTCCCGGTCTAATACATTGCGCGTAAAACTGTATTAAAACTACTTATTCTAGAGTCCCAAATAATATTGATAATTATGTAAAACTAATGTACCTTGAACGTAAACTTCAAATTTAGAATTGTAATTGCGTTAGTTAAATAAATTAATTAGCATTTTTTCAATAAAATAAATATTTTTTTTTTTCAGAATTTTTCAATTTAAATTTAAATTTAAAAATAATTAAGTACTTAATGGCTAAAAAATGAAGTATACGTTCAAGGTAGATTCGTTTTATCAATACTATTTGAGACTCTAGAACCAACAGTCTTGCTACAGATTTGCGCGCAATGGATGCAAGTCAAAAAACAATTTTAATATTTTTTTCCGAAATTTAACATTAAAAAAAAGCAAAATATATCAAATGTAAAGTATTCAAATAATTATGTTACATAGAACATATATTAAGGTATCAGTGGTAAAAATTTTGTGCATTTGTGTTTTTTAGGAAATCAGAAATAAAATTAAATGTGACATGATGCTAAATTGCACTTTCAGTGAATGACTAAGACTCCTTAATTTAGAGAAAATTAAGAAACTCCTTAAGAAAATTTCGTATTCAGATTTCATTCTGCATTATGTATGATTATAAAGAATTTTATGTCCAAATCCTTGCCTTGAAGATTTCGAATTTTAATTTTCTTAATAAATGCACTGTTTTTCAAAGTTATGTTCCGTATGAATATTTACTAAAGGAGAAGTTGATGTCTTAATGTGAAAAATATTTCATTTAAATTCATTAAACAATCGAAGAAGAGATGGAAGTTTTGTATTCAGATTTTATTCTGCGTTGAGTGTGATTATAAATCATTTTATCTCCAAATACATTGCTTCACGGTTTCGAATTTTAATTTTTTTAATAGATGCATTGCTTTTCGAAATTTTGTGCCATATGCCAATACTTACTAAAAAGAAGTTCATATTTTAATTTCAAATATATTCCATTTAAATTGAATAAACAATTGAAAAAGATATAGAAGTTTCGTCTTCAGATTTTATTCTGCGTTAAGTATGATTATAAATTATTGTATGTCCAAATTCTTGCCACGACGATTCCGAATTTTAAATTATTTAATAAATGCATTATTTTTCGAAGCTATATGCTGCATGAATTTTCACTAATGAAGAAATTATTTTAATTTGAAATATATTTTATTTAAATTGATTAAACAATTGAAGAAGATATGGAAGTTCTGTATTCAGATTTTATTCTGCTTTAAAAGTGATTATAAGTTATTTTATGTCCAAATCCTTACTATGACGGTTTCGAATTTAAAATTATTTAAATTGTGTTTCGAAGGTGTATACCGTATGAATTTTAACTCATGAAGAAGTTAATATTTTAATTTTAAATACTGTTTATTTAAATTGAATATACAATTGAAGAAAATATAGAAGTTTGTATTGACATTTTATTTTGAATTAAATATGATTATAAATCATTTTATGTCCAAATCCATGTTTTCATTTTTGTCCTTTTCTGCTTGGATTTTTTAGAGCAATCGTTGCAATCTTAGAAGTAGATAAATAATCTTCCTTTAAATTTTAATTGTAAAAAAAAAAAAAAAAAAAAAAAAAAAAAAAAAAAAAAAATCTACATAAATAAATTTTATCACTTTATCGTATTACTCACGATACTCTGGTTTAAATAATTATTTAATAATTTATGAATCAAGTATAAAAAATAGCATTTTGTTGGTAATTCAGAAGAATCATTACACATTAAATAGTAGATAAGCGGAAAATAACAGAATACTCAATATTTTAACAATTAAACAATAGTTCAGAAATCAGATATCGACGAACTTCGGGTATTGTGGAAAACGATTTACATTTGGGGCAATACAACATCCCGATATTGTTTAAAACCCGAAAACTGAATAGACTTCGAATGGATTTTATAGACAAAAATTATTTTACGAAACTTCATCATTTGCAAACAAATAATAATAATAATAATAAACATATTGTGAGAGTATTGTGAGATAGGCGAGAAATATGGAATAGGGGGTTAAAAATGAAGAAAACCAACAAAATTTGGACAAAAAAAAAAAAAAAAAAAAAAAAAACAGATGTAATGGTATCAAGAGAACATGATCAAAATATAGTGTCTATGTAGTCAGCCAATATACTCCAATTCATACTTCAGATTTGCACAAATCACAAATATACGGATCTGCCTTTGCGCCACCATAATCATGGAGTATTATGAGATGTTTCAATGGGATTCCCAGTTGTAAAACAACTCCACTCCCGGTATATGAGTAGTTGTATATCACATAATTGAGGGGCCATAAGAAAAAAGTATAAATGTAGCGTATTAGCACTAGAAAATGAAAGAAAAGAAAAAGATTCGACTGAGAACTTCATCAGCCAATCCGAAATAAGGAAGCCAGCCAATCAAATTTAACTTGCGTAAAGCAGCCAACCAAATTTTACTTGCAGTATCAGACGGTAAAGAGGAGGAAAAATGTAAAAAAAAATGAGTAGAAAAGCATTAGTTGGTATTCCATATAAACCGACACCCCAGTTGGGCAAAAAATGTTTTCTATGTTTATTAGTGTGAATCGCGAACGTATTACATAATAAACTGTTAGTATTTCGGTGTACATTACGCTTAATTTCAATGTAAAAATATTGCTTCTAATAATGAATAAAAAATATTGAAAAGTTATCTTCTGAAACATTGCAAAAGACGAAAATGAAATATTTATACACACAACGCGCCCTGACGCCAACCGACGATCTGCGCATTCTGGGGGGCATTCTGGAACCGTTTCTTAAGTAGTTTATAATACTGTCACTTGGTTGCAGCACTTTACCAAACATAAACCTTTGTGTTCCATATTACCCGACTATTCCATAATACCCGAAGTTCCTCTGTATTAGTTGTAGTAGATTTCAAATTGCTTAATAAATGCATTATTTTACGAAATCTTTTGTTTCGTATACAATAAGCTAATAACCTCCAAAGGAATGGTATTAAAATCATGAATCATCTAACTTCTAACTGAAAAAGAAAATATTATATCTGCCATTTTTGCTGCGATGATAGGATCATCCATTAGATATATTTTCGTATTTATAGTATTACTCATGATATTGAGAGTTAGATAATTATTTATTATTTTATGACTGAGGCATAAAATATACCAGCTTCGTGGTTATTATGAATAATGGTTGCGAATGAAATAGTAGACAAGTGGAAAGTCACAGAATACTCATTATTTAACAATTGAACAAAAGTTACGAATTCTAATAAATAATACCTTAAGGATATAAATTTTATTTCATAAAATAAATATATTGTTTTTCATATACGTCGTAAAAATGTTTACTACAAAGGGAATTATTATTTAAATTTTAAATATATTTTATTTCCAATTAAACATATGGCTGCAGAAGATGCGAAGTTCGTATTTATATTTCTTTCTGCAGTATGTACATCGTTTACATTATGTACATTATTTTACGTACATAAAATTTATTTTTCTGCATTATGTACTTTATTTTAATAATAAGAACGTGTTTTTATTAAAATAATTTTATATAGCGATCTTTGAAATAGCTTTAAAAAAATCTAAATTTAAAGCTATCTACGTAAAAAGTAAAATGTCAGTTAAATATAAAGGAAGAGTTTTCTAAAATATAATATATAATTTTATGTAACAAATGTAGCACTTAAAGCTTATTAAACGGTGTCTTATTTTTATTTATTTTGTAAAAAAAAAAAAAAAAAAAGTAAATATGGATAGGGATGCAATAAAATCGAGAACGTTAGCGCAATAAAGCGATAAAATTATCGATTATTTGCTAATAGCAGGATAATTTTCATTGAAAGTTGTTGTATACTTATACAGTCAAAGAATAAAGATTATTTTATTACGAAACCATTACACCGGAAATTTATTAATATTTTAAGAAATTAATATTAAAACTATAAGGTAAAAAATTCAAAATGTGCAATAAACATTTACACAAAAACGTGCAACACATTGATTTCCTTCTATTTATATTTTGTTTCTAAACACTATAAATGCATCTATACTTAACGTTATTGATATTTAAAGAGAAATTTCATTTGTAAAGCGGTCTATTTTTATGAATGAATTTCTGTATAAATGCACTAAAGATCAGAAAAAAAAGAAATAATCTGTGACTGGAACTCTCGTAAAATTGTCATCTCTCGAAACATCCTCGATTTTCGATTTGAAGGGTTGGGGCGAATCTAAAGAGGACACTTTAGCCTTTGTGGAAAATCTCATAGTAACAAATTGCAGAACATAGGTCATGACTCATCCATAAAAATATGTCTTTTGATAAAAGTAGCTATCATGACATTTATCTTAACTGTATTATTTCAAAATGTTTGATAAATGGCAACTGCTTTGTAAGCAATTTATCAAAAGAAACATTTTACTGAGAATTTTATTATTGCTGTTTAATTTTCATAAAATAATACACAAGTTAATCATAATGCTGTTCTTAGTAAATCTCAAGCATTTTGAGCATTTTATTGCATAGCTCTAATTTATTAGAAGAAATAATTAAATGATCATTTTTTTTCATTTACAGCAAGTAATTCATTAAATATTTCTGATTTATATTTTTCTTAGCAAAAATTACTCTAGCTTCACTTTTTTTAATTCTCTCTCTTAAAAAAGAAAAAAAAGATGATGAAGTCAAATTTTGTATTATTAAAAAGTACTCAATATTATTTTTTAGCAAGATTAATTTTGACGACCATTTTGGACAATGTATTTTTTATTTCATCATTTTAAGCAAATTTCTCAAAGTTTTGGAACATGATATTTTTAAAGCTTATTATATTATACAGCATATAATTACAGCAGAAAGTTATAATTACTTTTATTTCTTAGACATTTTTACTAAAATACTAAATGATTGCACTTCAAAATAATAAATGTTTATTTATTATTTTTAAAACTGTTGAACAATAAACTGCTAACTATAAACGAGAAGATTTACACTTACAACCTGTACTGACATTCAGAATGTTTTCGAGAACCATTGGTATTTTTCTTAAATATTAGTAAAAATGTAATAATAATAATAATAATATCGATAATGATAATAATAACTATTGAAAATAGTTAATTATAATAATAACACTAATGATAAATATTAAAAATAGTTTATAATAATAATAATAATAATAATAATAATAATAATAATAATAATAATAATAATAATAATAATAATAATAATAATAATAATAATAATAATAATAATGAATATTGAAAATAGTTTATAAATAATAATAATAATAATAATAATAATGAATATTGAAAATAGTTTATAAATAATAATAATAATTATAATAAATATTGAAACTAGTTTATACTAATAATAATAATAATAACAATAACAATAACAATAACAATAACAATAACAATAATAATAATAATAATAATAATAATAAATATTGAAACACATTTATAATAATAATAATAATTATTATTATAATAATAAACATTGAAACTAGTTTATAATAATAATAATAATAATAATAATAATAATAATAATAATAATAATAATAATAATAACAATAATAATAAATATTGAAAATAGTTTTTTATTATTATTATAATTGTAATAATACTAATAATATAAGTTAAGTTAATCATTATTTTTATTAATTGTATTAGTAAGATTTATAAACCAGTAATTTATTAACATTGATTCTGATTGAATAAAAATTAAAGAATAATCTAAATAATAATACAAATAGTTATTGAATAAATGATATATATGATCTTCGCATATTGAACTTTTCATACAAATAAATTTGATAAAACAAAGATTTCGATTAATATTATATAATCTATTTTTCCCATCAAATGTTGAATTAAACAAAATATTACTTTTTTCTGTATAAAAGTGAAAAAAGAAAATTCAAATATTTCTTCTTACATTTAATTAAATTCCTTTTTTATGAAAAGATTGCTTACAGGTTTTATATTATCATGTCATTTAGTAGTTTTTTTTATATCCTGATATGGTTACAATATTTTCAATTTCTAATTTTTGACATTTTTTCCATCTTCCAATTAATTAATAATTTTGCTTTTCGTCAGAAAAGTTCTTTACTTGCAGTTTATCAGCACATTTCTTTTTTAATTATTAGTATTATAAGGAACAGATTATTTTGTCTAGTCAAGGAATTTTTATTTATGCGATATAATAAAATTTACAGAATTTTTAAATCTAAAGAAACGTTTATAAAAATACCAAATTTGTGTGTAATTATATATTTTTCTAACTAAGTGTAAGGAAATTATTATAATTATTTTGTGTGTATTGTTTGCGTATTACGTGTGTGTGTGTGTGGGCACCATAACTGCCAAACGGTATATCCGATTGAGCTCCCATTTGGCGATTGTCACCAGATTTCATAGAAAACGGCCGACGGAGTAGATTTTTAATCCATTTTTAAACCATTTTCAAATATTTTATAACCGATTCTATAGGAAAAATCACAAAAAAAATGCTACAGAGTATAAGGAATAAATATTGAGGCGATGTATAATCAAGCATTAGTTGTGTAGAGGTAACGTCTACTGTTTCAAAACGGGAGCTACAATGTTCGAATCCAACCGCATCAATTGCGTAGAAAATCATATATCAATTATCATATATCGTTGCGTCTCTGCTTAAGATCCACTGGTTTATCAGGACAATTTCATTTTTTCCCCATCATTTTCTATTTGCCATTAATGTTAAGTACATCGTTTAATTTGTACTACTCATTGGATAATGTGGACTTTTTTTTCACAAATTGGCCAGGCAGAATCGAAACTGGTTTAGTACATTATATATGCAAAACTTACTTCGGCGTAGCTTTGGTTATTGAGATATTAAAAAAATTGTCAGTGACAGTAATGAAGCGAACGAAAATAGTTCACCACTGACAACGTGAGAGGTTCAGAAATTCTGAAATCCTTTCTTCTATATTAACAATCAAAACGTGATGTAACATATCAATTTTTCGAACTTTCAAACTTTGAACTATTCAGAACTTGAAAATGATGTAGTAGTAAAGAGATCATTTGTTCAACTATAGTAGAGAAACGGTTATTAATTTCTAACAGGATTATTTTAACCAAAGTTAAATTATGCAAGTAAGTTAATTTTGTTGCATATGTATTTTGTCATTAGTAATTTATTCGTTTGCATGAAAAATGCCATTAACGTGCTTGCCTACTAAAATTATTAAATGAAAGTAAAAGTTGCTTATTTTAGCATAAAGCTGGAAACCTGTTTAATTACCGCCAAAAACATAATTAAATTTATTCAACAAAAGGGTGTTTTTTATCCCACTCTTCACATCGTTTAATGCAGCGTTATATATATATATATATATATATATATATATATATATATATATATATATATATCTGAGTGTGTTTATTTTCTGAACACGTGTTCGTTAAAGTCGAGTTTAGTTACTCCAGATTTTTTACTACCTAAACAGATTATTTTGACTAATCACAAAATTTGCACCGTTAAATTTATAGAATTCTTGAATATCATACCTATAAAAACTCTAAATAGGTGAAAGGTACATTCACGTGTTCTATTTAGAATGGCATTTGTTTGCATGGTAAGTGAATGCTATATACCGGGTGGTTATAAAATAAGTATCCCTATTCGGAGATGACTGTAGCTTGAAGGAATAACCCGAATGAAAATCAAAATCAGTACACTTACTATTCAAGAAGGGGGAAGAAGAATGGAACAATAAAAAAATGATTGCAATAATCACCGACAGATGGCGCTATTGAGTGTCAAATGTAATGTGTAATACAAGAAAAAAAAATTAAGGCGTCAAACCAGATGGAATACCTCATTTGTTGGAAAATGTCACAGTGAATGTGACTACGCTTTCGCATTGCAGTGCCGATCATGTTCAGGTTCCACATGGCCATTTTGTTGGAGGACACAATCCAGGCGGTACGCGATGTGCTCAACTGCGGAATGTAATTTATCAGGAGTGATGTTTCGCACATGTTGTGATATGCGGTAAAGTAATTGACGTTTATGACACCTCCACGGTACACAATATTACAGATTACATGTCACACTCAAAAGCGCCATCTGTCGGCGATCATTGCAATTATTTTTTTTATTGTTCCATTCTTCTTCCCCCTTCTCGAATAGTAAGTGTACGGATTTTGGTTTCATTCCGGTTATTCCTTCAAGCTATAGACAGCTCCAAATAGAGATACTTATTTTATAACCACCCTGTATATATAAAGATTTGATAATCGCTTATGTCTTTAAATTTTAGTTTTAAATATTAAAATTAAATGGGAAAATTGTATATTCGCAAATATAAATATGTTTTTGATTGTATTTATTTATTTTTATCACAAAAATAAATTTTGTGTGTTTTAAATCAATTTGTGGTAAGGTGTAATAATTAAGGTGTTATTTCAAAATATGTTCTCTCAACTTCACTATCTCATCAAGATTATGATATTTCATGATGTGCGCCATGAGGTCGTAATGTTATAAATGTGGACCTTGTGATGTTTAAGGAATGTTTGATAATTATTGTGAGTAAGATATTTTATGTATTCTTAACAAGTTTTTTATTTCCAATTTTACTATTTCCAATTGTTTTGTGGTAATAATACAGTATACCTGGATGGATATACTGATCTTAGCATAAATGCCTGTATATTTATGAAATACTGTATTATTTTTAAAACACGTGTGGATACATCCAGGCTGATGGTTATATTTACACCTGTTTTTTCATATCCAATTCTAATTGAAATCTCTTGTTATCCAATTTTCCACTATTTTACATTTTGGACATATTAGTTCATATTTCATTTCAAAATCCATTTGTATTCACTTGATATCAACTTCCAATTATTAACATTTTATGGTTTATTATATAATTTTTTTTCTCTCTCTCTTTCTTTAAATATTCTTTATATCTTCAGTATTTTTGGCCAATTACCATTGAAGCACAAGCTATGGTAAAATTATGATTGCACTTGTTAATTTTTTAACTTTGTGGTATTCTGTTTACACTTTATTACTAATTATCTCTTTGGAGATTTAATTAGTATGTTACAAGAACTTGATTAATGTTTTTTGAAATTTAAAGATATTATAATTATATATATATAAACTCGGTTTGTGGCGTCAGGTGCCGCCATCCGAAAAATCCACAAGAGACCACGCAATTTATTCTGATCAAGGGAAAAAAGATTTTAAAAAAAAATCTAGAACACTTGCAATTTAGCTTAGTATATATCTGCACACAAGGTAAATGGTCACAAATATAACATTGCAATACACTGTAATACACGAAATAATTACAAATAGAAATTTCATATTAAACCCCCCTCCGTCCCTTTTTTATTTAAAATCTATTGAACTTTTTTCACTTTTGTCATTTTTCATTACTAAAAATAACGCAAGACAAATAAATTATTTTCAAAATTAAATTCATATGCATTTGCCTATAAGATGTAGTAAATAAATAAAGTAAAACAACAATTTCATATATGAAGCTTTTTTTTTAAATAAAAAATATACCATTATTTTCATTTTCAATAAGAAAAGATAAATATATAATTATTCAATATCAATAATTATATAATATTAAAAATTACATTAAACCTAAGATCGGAATACTGATAATCGTAATTGAAAATAAAAATAAAATGCAGTAATTCTGATTCGCAATACAATATGTTTGCTGACAGAAAATACATTCAAAAAAACAAATTATTGGACACTAAAGATACAAGAAATAAACACTGATTTCTTGAGATAAAATTTCAAGAAAAGTGGATCAAAACATTTTTTTTTGTTCTGCTACCTACAATTCTGTATGAAGGAGCAATATGTTTATTCAATCTCCCTGTTATTTGAAGTCCAGTACACCTGCGTCAAAGGAATCTGGGAATAATAGTATCTTTTTGATCTTTAATTATTAATCTTGGATGCATTTTATTAGTATATTCTTGCATACTGTTGTATGCATTATATCAATTAATGACAATTTACTTCTCCTCTATAATATTATTATTATTTGTAATGCTTTGTGAAAATTACCTTCATACAATTTCACATCATGATTTTTTTTTTCTGGAACATAGTCTTCTGCTAAATCATCGGATTATTATTTATGCAGGTTTCGTGCGTCTCATGGGATTTTACCTCCAGTTTTTTTTAAAGAAAATTCTGTGTTTAAACATGTCGACCATTGCTTTATAAACAATCTGGTATTCAAAACCCTTAATCTCATCAGGCGTATGAAACCTGTTATAAGTTTACATTTTATAGAATTCCTAAATTTATGTATATAAATAATCCATTAAAAAAAAGGTGCATTTATATTAGATTTCTGAAACAATAATCTATAGCAGCAGATATTTGTTGTGGAACATTAAATTTTAAAATAAATAAATACAAATAGAAATTTCATACTAGACCGCCCTCCCTCTTATAACAAAAACACACTTTCTTCTGATATCTGTTGAGCTTTTTTAACTTTTTGATTTTTCATTAATAAAAATTACATAAGGCAAATAAATTATTTACAAAGTTAAATTAATATGCATTTGCGTACAAGATGTAGTAAATAAATAAAGTAAAACAACAATTTCATATGAAGCTGAATATAACTTATGAAAATAATCTATTCCTTCGCACAAGCTACATGAAGAAAATTTTGATAAGGCATTACAAAGAGATAGAAAATTAAATTTAAAGGAATTTTCAATGTATAACAATAATTCATAACAATAATCTACAGTAGCAGATATTTGTTATGATAAATGAAATATGTTATACCATTATTTCCAAGATAATGTTTCGTTACAAAATTCAAATAAATGAATAAAATTACAAAATTTTAAGACCAATTTATTTACCATTTTAAGATTATTTTTACGAAAACGTTGGTTTTCATACATTTAGATTTTTTCCCCACTTTCATTCATTTCTGAATTATAAAAACTATATAGGGAATTTTGAACTATTCACTATGTTAAAAGTTTTTAAAGTATGTACAAATTAATAATCTTTAACATAGTAAAGAATTTACCATACTGATAAACGAAATTGATAATAAAAATTTAAATCGATGCATTTCAATTCTATTACAGCCATATATTGTACATCATGATTACAGATAGAAAGAAATAACTCGATACCAAACCACAAACAAATAAACACTGAATACTTGATATAAAATTTCAAGAGAATAAGATCAACATTTTTTTTTTTTTTGTTCTGCTAGCTAGAATTCTCTTTGATGTGGCAATATGTTTATTCAATCTTCCTGTTATTCTAACACAAATACATCTGAGCCAAAGGAACCTATTATTATTTTGATCATAAAACGAGTCTCTTTTAATCTTGATTTATAAGATTCGAATGCATTTGATTAGTATATTCTTGCACACTGTTCTATATATTATAATTTTTTTTTTTTTTTTTACTTAGTAATGTTTTATTAAAATTGACTTCATGTAGTTTGTTTTATCAGGAACAGATTCTTTTGTTTATTCATTGAATTTTTATTAATAAATTTTTGTACATTGTATAGAATTCCTATAAATGCATTTATAACCTCAATAGACGAAATTATAATTCATCATACACAAATGGGGAAAAATAAATGATGGAATTCATATCTAGTATTATCAAAAACAAATTACTATATATTCCATAAAACAAGTACGATTTCTTCCTTGCACGAGCTATAATGGGCTAAAACGGTAGAATATTTGGGCTATCGTACATAAATCGAAATGAGAGAATAATTAATGATATAGAAAGTGATCCAATTATATGATAGAATTTGCAGTGTCAAATGTTAAATTCTAACTCGAATATATCTGAACAAAAGGAACCCATAATAGGCTTACTTACTATCTACTTATATAAAGCCATTGAATAAAAAGCACATATTTTGTCTTTTGTTCCAATAATAATAATCTATAGAAGGAGTTAGATGTTATAATAAGCGAAAAATGCTATAACTTTACTTGGAAAATAAATTGATATATGCTTCCCCATATAATGCACTAAGCAAATACAGTTAAATAGTAATAAAAAAATCGTATTAAGCACATTTTTGCAAAATACTCAGTTTTTTTTTTGTATTTAAAACTTTCTTCTACTACTCAAAATTTCTAATGTATATATATATATATATATAAATGTTATATAAAAAATTTATTTCCTTCGCAAATCCTTCACCTTTTTTTGCATTAGTCCTTTAAATTAATCTAACTTCTGACATAGTCAGTACTTCCTTAATTCTTAATAATATTTATTCCTATTTAATGTCCTTTTAAAAGTAAATACCGTATATTAATAATTATCTTAATCCAAATCTTAATCTAAAATTCTAAGTTCATTCGTAGCTTTTATCAGCTCCCCAATCTATAAAATTCCGAGACGCTTTCTCATTTCGAATGTTTTTTAAAAAGTCATTTTCTTCTTATTATTATTATTCCATGCTCTGATTTTCGTGCGCTGGGGTTTTTTCACTTCAAAATTGATGCGCGGCCAGGGGACGAACTCTTTCGTGTTTTAGTTTCTCCCTCTCGCCTTATTCGCTGGGCTGGAGGTCGCCTCTCACTCATTGGTTTGTGCGCACGTGACGTCGTTTTTCTGTATGTCCACGCTGAGTGAACAAAACTCGCGGGCATCCTTCGGAGGGGAGGATTTTTGACGTGTTTGGAAGTATCAGCAAATATGTATCTGGTGTTGTAGACTCTTAGAATTTTCATATCAGCTATTTAACATCTATTAAACCATGTCGCGAGCCCTCGTGAAGCCTGAGGGCGATAAGTTTATACCCATGGGAATTATTACGGCATCGCTCTTATTCTAAATAAAAGATTTGTCTGGAAATTGGCTGTTTTTTATGGAAGAAACCCTTGTGGACTCTTTTCATTGCCTCACCTCTTCGCCGTGATTGTTGATGTCGACTGCAACTTTGTATATCTTTAACCAACTACCATTTTTTGCATCTCGTGGTGTCTCATCTTAGTCAAAACGCTACATATATATACATTAGAAATTTTGAGTTATTTATCATGTTGTGAATTTAAAAAAAATTCCAATTACCGCAAACTAAATAATTTACTATAAAAATAATCGTAATTTAGAAGGCAAAAGAAAATGGAAATATCTCAATGTTTAACCCTTTAACGGATGAAGCACTTCAATTGCTGAAATGTTGAAACAAATGATTGACACCAGAAATTATGATAAAATTTATTTGTATATAAGAAAAAAGCGATATTTCACTTACATAATAAATGGAAAACATTTCTATTAAAATTCTGCTGTCATTGTTGAATTTCGTAATTAAAGTTTTGTGGTTTCCTAGGGAAACCAATGAACGTAAATGGTTAAAAGAAAAAGATTACCGAAAAGATAGATACGAAAAAAAAATTACCACATATACATACAGCCTTGACCAAAAGTATTAAGCACCCCCTACAAAACACATGAATTGTAAAAAATATAATAAAAAAAATGCTTTATACGAAGACGTAAGCAGTGTTGTTAAACGGAATCAAAACATAGATAATACCTTTGGAACGACTGGTGACATATGACAACTTAAATAAAGGAAATGCAATTTTTTGAAAAATACTTCGAACGTTTTACCAGTCTTTTTTCCGCAGTTACAGCACAAAGTAACTTGCGTGTGCGATCTTGTGGTGAATTTTACATCATTTAACTCTAAAATTCCTAAAAAAAAGTGAGCTGTCTATTGAAAAAAGAGTGAGAATTCAAGTCTTGTATGAACAAGGCAAATCTCAAGTAGAGATAACCAAATTGGTGTAATGTTCACGATTTGCAGAGCAATCTGATATTAAAAGGTTTCGGGAGATTTGGTCTCACGTAAACAAAACAAGAACGGTCAGAAACGCTTGAAAACGAAACGCCAGACAGAAAACTAATACGAGAGTCTGTTAGAGATTCCAAAAAACTTCTTCTGAGCTCGCTGAGGCTCTGTCAAAAGACATTGGACAGACTATAAGTGCTTGAACGTCAAGAAGAAGACTGGCAGAAGCTGGGTTAAAAAGTTGGAAAGCCAGGAAGAAGGCCTGGGTTTTAGAAAACAACAAGAAGAATCGCTTGGAGTGGGCTCTTCGATATCAACATTTTACGGAATAGATAAGCATTTTAACCCTTTTTTATAAAGAAAAAATAACCATAATTCAGTCAGAGTCGGATTTTGTAATAAAAATGAGACTATTTTAAAATGTATCCTTTTAATTTAAATTTAAATTTAATTAGACCAGGCATTTGGAACACCTGGCGTAACCTTCGTCAGGCAACGTATCGGCGAAGAATATTATCTAGATTGCGTGGTGCCTACTGTAAAACACGGAGGCGGCAGCATTATGATCTGAGGCTGCATGGCTGCTGATGGCGTTGTTGAAATGTTCGTTTGCGAAGGTCGAATGAACAGCCAAAACTACATAAATCTGCTGGAAACTGTGCTGATGCATTCGTTAACGCGCATTTTTGGTGACACAAATTTATGTGACGTCAAGTTCCAACAAGACAATGCTCCTTGTCATAAATCAGCCACTACGATGCGTTGGTTTAAAGACAGTAACATTGTATTAATGGACTGGTCAGCGCAGTCCCTAAATCTTAATCCAATCGAATTTGGGGAATATTAAAAAGTAAAATATGAGAGCACATCATAACATCAAAAAACAGCTTTGAAAAATACTCTTATTAAAGAGTGGGAAGCCATAAGTACAGAAAAACGTGCAAGCCTTGTATGTAGTATGCCCCCAAAGTATTGCTGCTGTTATTAAAAACCCTAAGGGTGGACCCACTAAATATTGATATTTTTTGTAATTTTATGTTAATATAATAATTTATAAAACAATAAAATTTTTATTTTTTACCTTAAAAACAAAAAATATATATATATTAAAAGTCAGGGTGCTTAATACTTTCGGACCCGGCTGTATATACATATATATATATATATGTTTGCTTGGAGAAATATTTTGTTTTAAAAATATAATTATATTTCTTAAAAAAAAATAGAAATTAAATATACTAGGGAATCGAATCCGGGCTTCCCGGGTTACAGAACGCAGGCGAAAACCATTTTTTTCCCTAAATCTAATAGATTTTTCATATTTTTATTTGTCAAAGTTGCTGCATTTAGTGATTTTTTTTTTACTGGTTTCTTTGCTTTTGTTGTGCGTGAAGCGCTCATACATGCGGTATCCATCCAGTTTTTTAGTACTAAGCGTTCATACATGCGATATAGTGATCGCGACATTAACGAATTTCAAGGGTTTTGTTAGGGAGTTCGCTGCATCCAGTGATGCTTCTTTGTTAATTTATTATTCATCATCTTGTGCATGCGATATAGTGATCGCGGTATTAACGAATTTCATGTATATTCGTTTTTTCTAACTTCGCAATGACCGTTAACATTATTTGTAATGTAATACTGATGAAATATGAATTAAAACGTTGTTTCTTACTGCTCATATTAACTTTTTATATGCATTTTTATTAAATTTGTGAAATAATTTTTCTATATTTTATTCATAAAAATGCAATATCTAAAACAATATCTTCTGTTTATATTATCTGTTAAAATATCCGATGTTTGTTTATGGTGTAAAAAAATAATTTTCTTTTAAATTTTTAAATTATTACAAAGCTTCCTTTTCTGCAAAATAGTCTGAACTAATCAAATTTTGTATCTGGTATAACGCTACTCTCATATAAAGGCACCCTATTATTGTGACCTTTTTATTTCAAAATTCATTAATTTTACTACCTGTAACTATTTAAAAATTTATAATGGCAGCATTCTTCCATTTGTTTATTGGGCGTTTCAAAATTCATGCTTAAAAATTATTTTATAAGCCATAATATATCAGGTAATTAAAATATAGTTTTCAAACAAATTGCATTTGAAAGTAATTTTTTTTCCTCTATAACGGTGTAAAAATTGAAAATGTGCTGTGTTTAGAAATTTAAAAAATTGCAATAGCAAAAATCACAAAACCGAAATTTCATCGTCAGCTGTTGCCATTCGCAAAATGAGGTATGCGTTATGCACGGACACGTTTGGCCTTTATAATATAGATATAAATATATAAATATATATGCATAAATTTCTCGAAAAAATAAGATGTAAATAATTATTTTTCTCATCAACTTAAATTAAGTAATTTTATTAATCATTTGTTTTAATGCTGTGTCTTTAAATTAAAAAAAAGAAAAAAGAAAAAAAAGAACATTTTAATTACAGTTTTTCAAAACTTTTTAAAACTATTTTTTTTATTCCATTCGCTACAGGCATATTTATTTTAAACGACTTCCTTGTACATGCATATCATATTACATTTAAAACACTTTTCTGAGACAGGAAAGCACATTTTTTTTAAAGCTCTTATTTCACAAGAAGCAACTTCTCAAATTATTCCATGACTTCAAAATTTGGCAGGAAAAAATTAAAAAGTCCTTCCGGCCTGTAAATGGAGGAAAAGGTAGCTTTCCTATATCTTCGTTTTAAAATTTTAGCTAATGTTACACGAAAACAGCAAGCTAAACTGCAAAGAAAACGTTTACAAAAGATTCGTTAATACTGAATTAGAATAAGAAATTCGCCAAATTATTGAACTATAGCCAAATTGGCTTTATTTATGTAGACTTATTTTGGTTGCCAAATTTGGCGATATTTCGCCAAGTGTCGCCAAGTTTGGCGAGAATTTGGCGCTAACGAATATGAATATATAGTTTTATGCGTATGATTGGGAAAATGATTACAACAATGAAAATTTTTGTAATGTGCTGTCTTGTTTCAAAATGTCAGCCACCCTACAATTTCAAACTGCTCTATCTCAGACATTTTTTCAGATAGAGGTAAAACAAAAAATGCTCTGGAATTCTTGTATATTTATTAAATCTTTAAGTGGCCGCCATCTAGAAACAAGATGGCGGACCAAGCTGGCCAACGAACTCGGTCGAGACATTGGTGAGCTTAATACACATAATGAGTTTCATCCAAATCGATTAATAAATACGAGCGTTATCGTATGACATAGGTCAGATATATATATATATATATATATATATATGACCTATGTCATACGATAACGCTCGTATTTATAAATCAATTTTGATGAAACTTATTGTGTGTATTAAGCTAACCAATGTCTCGACCGAGTTTGTTGGCCAGCTTCGTCCGCCATTTTGTTTCAAAATGGCGGCCATTTAAAAATTTAAAACTAAAATAAATATACAAAAAAGTTAAAAATTAAAATTTATTTTTTAATTACGTGTTAGGCCTTGATACAAGGATTCCAGAGCATTTTTTGGTTTACCTCTATCTTAAAAAATGGCTGAGATAGAGCAGTTTGAAATTCTAGGGTGGCTGACATTTTGAAACAAAACAGCACATTAACGCGATTACTCGCAAATTCATAATGAATAAACGTCTTCATAAATGAAGCCAATTTGGCTATTGCTCGATAATTTGGCGAATTTCTTATTCAAATTCAGTATTAACGAATCTTTTGTAAACGTTTCTTTGCATTTTAACTTGCTGTTTTCGTGTAACATTAGCTAAAATTTTAAAACGAAGATATAGGAAAGCTACCTTTTCCTCACGGTACAGGCCTGAAGGACTTTTTTGTATTGAAAGCTACTTAAAAGACAGTATTCTAAGAAAACAGAATAAAGGCTGCAGAAAATAAGTAAAATTTTATATCCGGAAATTTTCGTCAAAAATTCTCGTGCATCTAGAAAGAGATAAAAAAAAAAAAAAAAAAAAAAAAAAAAAATCTGTAAGAATGGTTGAAAAGTCTATCTGAAAAGAACTATAAAATTAAATATTGTATTTATGGTAACATTTTGAGGAGTACGTGTTTTGGTTTAATCGTGTACCGTAGGACTAGGCTTTAATATTTTTAAGTTCAAGTTGTGCAAAAGCCTGGAAATGTCTGAACTGCAGCTGATGGGCATTAATTTTATCATTATTATTATTCGAGTGAATTATTCGGGCTTCTGCAAAAGCATACCTGACAACATTAATATTCTTTTTAATCAATATCAACCAGAAATTTTATTTAAAAAAAATTAAATTAAGAACCACATTACATTTGGATATCACAAATATAAAAATAAAATAAAATAAAATAAATATCTGTAGCATAATCTTTTTAATGTGTATATATATATATATATATATATTATATATATATATTATATATAATGTGTATAATATTTTGTAACTTTTATACTAAATGTATGGTCTCTGAAAAGAGTATTTGTTTCCTTTTTTGAAATGGGTTCGACCCTCGGTAGGTTTTATCTGTCATTTTTTGTATCTAATGGAGTTTTTTTTTTAATTTTATTTACTTTTTTTACTATTTTTGTTATATTTCTATTTCATTATTATATTTTTAATTTCGCACGGCTCCCTTTTGCCTCGCAAGTCAATTACCTCTAAACTAGAAGTTCAGTTGGTACGCAACTAGGTATTCCATGCTGTTAACTACATTGTTCCATTGTTCCATTTGGATATCACAATAACTCATTGTCATTACCTCCATCCTTTCTACATGCTAACCATATTGAAAAAATGTTTTTAAACATTGCCAATAAATAGCCCTGCCTTATCACCAATATAAACCTAAAGTATAACATACGTATAAGTTTTTGCTCATCATAGAATAAATTATGAAAACATATATAGTCTTTGTGCGATCGAAAAGCGTATACATCCGGGTGTACTACAAAAAAATATTATGTAGCACAAACACAATGAAACAATATAGAGTATTTGTAGAGTATTTAATATTCAACCAGGCAAAGAAGAAAAAATGTGGAACAAAACAAATTGGTTTTCTAAAAAAAAAAAAAAAAAAAAAAAAAAAAATATTTTAAGCAATTTCAACATTAGGTTCGAAATGTAAATACAAAGAAAACTTTAATATTTAGATAATACTATACTTAAACATTACGAAATATAGTGTTATTTTCACACAATTACCCAATGAATGCATACATTAAAAAAACAGCTTCACGCTCCTTATAAAGTTATAAATAATTCTGCTTTTCACGCTCGCAGTATTTAAATAGTTTGCTTTTATATCACTGGCTGGCTTGCTGGCTGAATTTTGTTTATTTTGATTATTTTTTATTTATTTATTTATTTATTTTTTATTTTTACCAACGGTGATCGTCCATGCTTCCAAACGCAATAAGTAAAGAATCATTAGACGAGCATCTTCAAAATCGGAAAGTTATTTTAACCCTTTGATATACAGACCATTTTATTCGTATATGCATGTGCCTAATCCTGGGTAGACCGAATTGTAGTACAATTTTGAACTACAATAAGACTTTGACTTACGAATGCCTCGGCTGATGAATGTAGTTTCGGCTAGCGAATTTTTATCAGATGAACACGATAAGGTAACCCAGTCACGCTGCATTGAGATTGGACGAGAAACAATGTTGAGGTTTACGAAGATTTCTGTTAACGAATAAGATTCCAGAACAAATTAAATTCGTTAGTCAAGGTATCACTGTATTTAGGTTCTACTCAAAATAAACGAGAATATTGCTTTATTTGTGTTGTGTATTTGCAACCGAGAAAAAATAAAAGTGAAACTAAAAAGAAATTAGAAATAACTTTAAATAACCATAGTCCATCGGAATAATCTATGTATCACAATTCAGTTCATTTGACGAGCTTAGAGCATATTATGCGAGTACCTTCAGTAGACCGGATGATTTTTTGATGTATTTTTCTGTTGCTGCATGGCATTTGCACCAGCACAATGGTTTTGGCTACAAATTTACCTTCGTTAATTCTTACAACCAGATCGACTGTCCATTTCGTTGCTAGATGGAAGAATTTTAATAACAATTTGTTTTTTTCCCTACGCCCCCCTATGACTGCCCAGTGGTTGTTCGATAAATATCAGAACCCCTGAGGTGATAGATATAGAAGGGAAAGTAGGATGGCCACTCTTTTAGCTAGACACTTTTACAGTGTAGCTTTATTACATTTTTAGGTGGGATGCATTAAAAAGTAAATTTTAAATACCAATAAAATACTAAATTTAAATATAAAAATTGAGTTATTATGGAACATTTCTTGCCATTTATAAGAAGAAAATAATAATAATAATAATAATAATTATTATTATTATCATTATGAGATGGTAATTCGAATTTTGCGTTAATTTTTGTAGTTGGATCACGGTTTCCAAAGAGCTTTCAGTAACACTCACTGTGCTTCTGGAAGTTTCTGCAGCCAGATATTATGAAAAATTACTTTCATATTTCCACTAAGAGAGTTTGTAATCAGGATGAATGCACTCAAACAAATTCTTGATGCAACATGAATACCTCTTTATTATTATTATTATTTGTGCGATTTATGGGCTGGTTCGCCAGGAGTGCCACAAAGTTTCCCGCGAAGGAAGTCATTTGATAAAATTAATCGGTGTGATCAAATTCACTAAGAATTAGTTTAGGAAAAAGATAGACCAATGGTGGCCAAATGTTCTTAAACTTGAGTCACATAAACCAAGCAGTTCGCGCAGTTTTTGATTTAAAACACTTATTACATTTTAAGAAAGTGATAAATTAGTGGCGGTAAAAAAAGGCTTAAAATTTATGAATTTCAAATTACGTAAGCTTTAAATAAAGTATATTTATAAAAAGTGGTCACCCTTGCACCACAGAATGAAATAAGATAGTTCAGTTCGGAAAACGTATCACATACGGACTTACGTAAGTTAATGGTTTATAATAACATCATGATGTATTTACCGTATGTCGTACGTCATGCATGTCCAAGCGTTCACATATCTGTTGAGGTTTTTATTATAGATATTTTTTTACCAAATCTTTTAACGTGATTTACTATATTACTAACAAACTCTGAATAAATAATTATTTAAAGGCAAAAAATAACCTTTATTCTTTTTGAATGGAAACCATTACGGACAATCTTTTTAAAATTTTGATCGTTAAAAAATATTTGTCAGAATATGAGCTATCACACTTATAGTATGTTAGAATATTAGTTATAAAGAAGCAGTATAATTTATATCAACAAAAGCAAAAACCTATGTTTGAGCACTGCCTACGCGTTAGCTTATAAAAATACTTATGTTAATTATTTTATTTATTAAACTGGCATACATTGTCTCAATACACTGAAATAAAATTCAGATTAATGTAAAGAATTTCTATTGTTTAATAAATAGCTAAATATCAAATAGTAGATTTTTATAATATGTAGTTTATTTAAAATATAAAAATGAGACAGTAGTGCCATTTTCACTCTAACATTATGAAATTTACGGTTGAATTTTCATAAAAATGAAACGAGTATTTTTAAAGTATTGGGTTTATATTGTTGAATGTAACGTTCCGTGAAATACGTTAAGTATTTTCTGCAAACAGAAATTCTTATTTTATGCAAACAATTTTTATTATTTATTTGTTTTTTGAAAATAATTTTTTCGTCCCCTTTGAAGTACAAAGCACATAAATGTGGTATCTATTATGATAGTTTTTTTTTTATTATTTTTTTTTTAATTGTTTAAAAATTATTCTTGCAGATGAAAAGTCATGAAATCAAATCACAAACAAACATCCACATGATTTACAAAACAATTTAACGAATTAAAAAATATATATATATAAATAGATTTGAGCCATTTTCTATGTAAATCTAAAGCTGATGCGGCATCATTTTATTTCAATTTTGTATTGTAAATATGTAATTAATACATTCTATGCATGTTTTATATAAAAAGTATTTATATATAAATAAAAAAAGGGATATATTTTCCCCAATATAAGGTCATTCTAAAGTATCATGCAAAACTGAAACGTGCATAGAAACAAAAATCACATATAGCCATAGGTTAGCAACGCACTTATTTTGTCCAAGTTATGGCTAAAGCCGAATTTTCGTTCAAAATATTTATATCTGATTTGCACAAAAAAGCCATTTACACTATATTTGTGTTACATATACTTAAATAGCTAACGGAAAAGTATTAAGTCCTTTTACGATTAACGTGCATTTAAATTAAAACATTGATCCTTAGAAGAAAAGAAGAATTCGCTTACTGAAGTATCTATGAAAGGTAATACTTATCAGCAGTCTAAATATAAAGTTAAAACATAATATAACGAAACAACAATAAAGTTTGTTAAATTCCAATATGCTAAACATCTATAAACGTAATAAGTAAGGATACAGAACGGGTAATACAAATAGCTTTAACGAATGTATTTCCTGAACTTAAATTTTAAGGAGATAAACCATAATAAAATAGAGTAATGAAAGATGTTGTTTACTCCCAAAACATTTGGAAACGTATGTCTCTTTAAGTTGATATTTTTATTATAACTGGAAAAAATAATACATCGTATGAATATTTATTTATTTAATATAATTGATCCATAATTGGCAAAATAAACGATATGAAATATACAATTCTTAGGTATATTTAGATAAATAGATTACATTTGCCCCTCTCTGATAACATGCACATTTAAATTAGAAGATTGATCATTTTACGAAAAATAGTATTGTTTATTCAAGTAATGATACAGAGAAGGTAATACACATAGCCTTAACAAAAGTATTTAACGACAGTCTAAATATAAGGAAGATAAAACATAATAGAATACAGCGATGAATAAGGCTGTTTAATCCCAATAAAGAAACTTTACTCACATAGCTGAAAACAAAGTTTACTTATATTGTTATCAATATTAGTGGAATAGTTTTATAATAATAAATGTTAAATAAAATAAACCTTAGAAATGTAATTTTATTAATTATTATTATTATTATTTCTTTTATTTTGCTTCAAGAATAATTTGCTTATTCCAGTAACTATACACAAAAATGTGATAGAAATAACATTAACGAAAGTATTTTTAGACAGTCTAAACATAAGAAAGATAAAAACATTCGATCTTAGCAATGAAAGTATGTTTAACACCAATCCATACACCATCTTTAAACTTATATATTATTCTATCTTTCTGTTATATTTGGATAAACAGTACAACGTGTGTATTTTTTATTTAAAGAGCGTTGGCGCATGTTTTGGAAAAGAAAAATTTCTACAAAACACATTTCTTATATATATTTAAATATCTAAATAGATTACATTGGTCCCTCTACTGTAACATTGACACTTTAATTAGAAGACTGATTATAGAAAGGAAGAAGAAGTTGTTTATTCAAGTAATGATACAGAAAAAGTACACAATGGTACACAAATGGCCTTAACGAAAGAATTTATTGAGTCTAAACATAAGAAATATAAACCAGAATATAATACTAGAGCAATGAAATACGTCTTATTCCAAATACGCAAACATATATTAACTTACATAGCTGAGAGCAAAGGTTGGTTATATTCATATTATTTTTATATTCTGTGCTAAATAAAACAAGCAATGGAAAATGAGTTTTATCATTTAGAAAATCAATTTGTTTATTCAAGTAATGATACAGAAAAGGAACACAAATAGCCTTAACCAAAGTATTTATAGTCAGTCTAAAAATAAGGAAGATAAACCAGAACATAAGAGAGCAATGAAATAAGTCTTATTCCAAATACACAAATATATATTAACTTACATAGCTGACAGCAAAGGTTAGTTATATTCATATTATTTTTATATTTTGTGCTAAATAAGACAATCAATGGAAAGGGAGTTTTACTAATTAGAAAATCAATTTGTTTATTCAAGTAATGATACAGAAAAAGAATACGAATAGCTTTAACGAAAGTATTTATAGGCAGTCCAAAAATGAAGATAAACCAGAACATAAGAGAGCAATGAAATAAGTCTTATTCCAAATTCACAAACATATATTAACTTACATAGCTGAGAGCAAAGGTTAGTTGTAGTCATATTATTTTTATATTCTGTGCTAAATAAAACAAGCAATGGAAAGGGAGTTTTATTAATTAGAAAATAAAATTGTTTATTCAAGTAATGATACAGAAAATGAACACGAATAGCCTTAACGATAGTATTTATAGGCAGTCTAAAAATCAGGAAGATAAACCAGAACATAAGAGAGCAATGAAATAAGTCTTATTCCAAATTCACAAACATATATTAACTTACATATCTGATAGCAAAGGTTAGTTATATTCATATTATTCTAGTATTCTGTGCTAAATAAAACAAACAATAAAAATGGAGTTTTATTAATTAGAAAATAAAATTGTTTATTCAAGTAATGATACAGAAAAAGTAATACAAATAGCCTTAACGAAATATTTATTGACAGTCTAAACATAAGGAAGATTAACCAGAATATAATAATAGAGCAATGAAATACGTCTTATTCCAAATACGCAAACATATATTAACTTACATAGCTGAGAGCAAAGGTTACTTATATTCATATATTCTATGCTAAATAAAACAAGCAATGGAAAATGAGTTTTACCATTTAGAAAATCAATTTGTTTATTGAAGTAATGATACAGAAAAGGAGCACAAATAGTCTTAACCAAAGTATTTATAGGCAGTCAAATAAGGAAGATAAAATAGAACATAAGAGAGCAATGAAATAAGTCTTATAAAAATACACAAATATATATTAACTTACATAGCTGACAGCAAAGGTTAGTTATATTCATATTATTTTATATTCTGCGCTAAATAAAACAAGCAATGAAAAGAGAGTTTTATTAATTAGAAAATCAATTTGTTTATTCAAGTAATGATACAGAAAAGGAACACAAATAGTATTAATAAAAGTTTTTATCGACTGTCTAAACATATGTAAGGTAGATCATAATATAATAGAGCAATGAAATAAATCTTATCCCAAATACACAAACATATATTACATAGCTGAGAGCAAAGGTTAGTTGTAGCCATATTACTTTTATATTTTGTGCTAAATAAGACAATCAATGGAAAGGGAGTTTTACTAATTAGAAAATCAATTTGTTTATTCAAGTAATGATACAGAAAAAGAATACGAATAGCTTTAACGAAAGTATTTATAGGCAGTCTAAAAATGAAGATAAACCAGAACATAAGAGAGCAATGAAATAAGTCTTATTCCAAATTCACAAACATATATTAACTTACATATCTGAGAGCAAAGGTTAGTTATATTCATATTATTCTTATATTCTGTGCTCAATAAAACAAGCAATAAAAATGGAGTTTTATTAATTAGAAAATCCATTTGTTTATTCAAGTAATGATACAGAAAAAGAATACGAATAGCTTTAACGAAAGTATTTATAGGCAGTCTAAAAATCAGGAAGATAAACCAGAACATAAGAGAGCAATGAAAGAAGTCTTATTCTAAATTCACAAATATATATTAACTTACATATCTGAGAGCAAAGGTTAGTTATATTCATATTATTCTTATATTCTGTGCTAAATAAAACAAGCAATAAAAATGGAGTTTTATTAATTAGAAAATAAAATTGTTTATTCAAGTAATGATACAGAAAAAGTAATACAAATAGCCTTAACGAAAATATTTATTGACAGTCTAAACATAAGGAAGATTAACCAGAATATAATAATAGAGCAATGAAATACGTCTTATTCCAAATACGCAAACATATATTAACTTACATAGCTGAGAGCAAAGGTTACTTATATTCATATATACTGTGCTAAATAAAACAAGCAATGGAAAATGAGTTTTACCATTTAGAAAATCAATTTGTTTATTGAAGTAATGATACAGAAAAGGAGCACAAATAGTCTTAACCAAAGTATTTATAGGCAGTCAAATAAGGAAGATAAAATAGAACATAAGAGAGCAATGAAATAAGTCTTATAAAAATACACAAATATATATTAACTTACATAGCTGACAGCAAAGGTTAGTTATATTCATATTATTTTATATTCTGCGCTAAATAAAACAAGCAATGAAAAGAGAGTTTTATTAATTAGAAAATCAATTTGTTTATTCAAGTAATGATACAGAAAAGGAACACAAATAGTATTAATAAAAGTTTTTATCGACTATCTAAACATATGTAAGGTAGATCATATTATAATAGAGCAATGAAATAAATCTTATCCCAAATACACAAACATATATTAACTTACATAGCTGAGAGCAAAGGTTAGTTGTAGTCATATTACTTTTATATTTTGTGCTAAATAAGACAATCAATGGAAAGGGAGTTTTACTAATTAGAAAATCAATTTGTTTATTCAAGTAATGATACAGAAAAAGAATACGAATAGCTTTAACGAAAGTATTTATAGGCAGTCTAAAAATGAAGATAAACCAGAACATAAGAGAGCAATGAAATAAGTCTTATTCCAAATTCACAAACATATATTAACTTACATAGCTGAGAGCAAAGGTTAGTTATATTCATATTATTATTATATTCTGTGCTAAATAAAACAAGCAATAAAAATGGAGTTTTATTAATTAGAAAATCAAATTGTTTATTCAAATAATGATACAGAAAAGGAATACAAATAGTATTAATAAAAGTTTTTATCGACTGTCTAAACATATGTAAGGTAAAACATAATATAACTGAGCAATGAAATAAGTCTTATTCCAATTACACAAACATATAGTATTATCTTACATAGCTGACAGCAAAGGTTAGTTGTAGTTATATTATTTTTATATTTTGTGCTAAATAAAACAATCAATGGAAAGGGACTATTACTAATTAGAAAATGAATTTGTTTAATCAAGTAATGATACATAAAAGGAATACAAATAGTATTAATAAAAATTTTTATCGACTGTCTAAACATATGTAAGGTAAAGCATAATATAATAGAGCAATGAAATAAGTCTAATTCCAAATTCACAAACATATATTAACTTACATAGCTGAGAGCAAAGGTTAGTTGTATTTATATTATTTTTATATTTTGTGATACATAAAACAATCAATGGAAAGAGAGTTTTACTAATTAGAAAATCAATTTGTTTATTGAAGTAACGATACAGAAAAGGAACACACATAGTCTTAACAAATGTTTTTATCAACAGTCTAAACATATGTAAGGTAAATCATAATATAATAGAGCATTGAATAAGACTATTTAATCCAAAATATACAGGGTGTCCACTAAATTCCTGTCAACACCTTTTAACTTATTACTATCTCGCGGTTGACATCACCTGACCATACACTTTGTTTCCATTTAGCAGTTCCATTAATTTAAAAAAAAATCATAATTTTGTTGAAAAAGAGTCTATTAATAGAAGTACTGATACAGAAAGGTAATACAAACCACTTTAATGAAGGTATTTTTCTAAAGTCTAGAAATAATAAGGAAAATACAACACAATGGAATTGAGCAATGAAATAAATCTGTTTAATCCTAATACAAAGAGCATATATTAACTTACAGAGTAGAGAGCAAAGGTTAGACGAGTCACTACGATAGTGGATAACTTTTAAATTCAGTGCTAACAAAATTCGGGCATTTTAAAAGGAATTTCATTACGTAAAAAAAATATTTTTGTTTGTTGCGGCTTTTTTCAGAGCTTCAAAGAAAAACAAAACGTTTGAAATTGTACGTCAAACGTGGCAAATGAGGTACGTTCGTACTATTATTATTTCAGTGAAATTAATTATATCGTTTGTTATTATGATATGAATTATTTCCGTAATAAAATAAATACATTTTCAGTTGGTAACATTTTATCTTTTGTTGACATTTACTGAAAACTCCAATGGGAAACTCAAACCTAGTTTTGAAAATTTCCGAACTTGAAATCCATATTTAGACACTTTTTCCAATTAATATCTGTTTCTCCGGAAGTATAACTGTCGGTAGGTTATATGATTGCTATAATTGAACAATTTTGGTATGCAAACTCGGTTTTAAATTCATTAATACGGAAATAACATGACTGCATCTTAAATATGACGTAATCCCCATGGCAATCTGAGTAGGTGCTACGTATTTATATAATTATGAACGAACGAAAAAAGAAAAAAAATGAAAATGAAAAGAAATAACAGAGAAGTGTGCGTGTGTGTAAAAGAGAGAGAAAGAGAAAATAAGTATGTAATTAAAAATACCTATTTGATGCACTCATATTAAAATATATTTTACGAAGTCTGCTTTTATTAATCATTAAATATACAGAAACGATAATTTAAAATATAACAAAAGTCTTTATTAACAGTTTCAATATAAAGTAGATAAAACATGATAAAATAGAGCAATAATTAATTATGTTTAATCCCAATACACAAAACGTATATATTAACTTACTGACAAGAGAGCAAAGGTTAGTTATATTATTATGAGAATGTATATATATATATATATACGCTACGAATAAATGATTTTTATATTGTTAAATAAAACAAGCATTGAGAAAAGAATTTTCTTAATTAAAAATTGGTTTTGTTTTATTCTTGTTATTTACAGGCCTTCGTGAAAAAGAAGAGAAAAAGAAGACAAAGAAAACTTCAATAAATATATAAATCCCCTTTGATAATTTCATATCAAAATACATTTTACAAAGTCTTAAGATAAAATGCAAATGTATTTTTATTGCGTGGGAATGAAGATTGTTAAGTTATTTATTAAAGATTGTTTATAAAGTAATATTAGTTTTTAAACTTGCATAAAGTTAATGCAAAATATTTTCTTTAATTTCTTGTGCTATTTAAAACCTGTATAATAAGAAATAATATCGTGGTTTTAATATAAATTATTTAAAAGTCAGTATATGGGGGTTGGGGATGTAAACAAGCTTTAAAATATACATATTTGTTATTATAAACGAAACGAAATTTGTTTAGTATATCCTAAAGAGAACAATTACAGTAATATGATAATAAACTAATATATTGATTTAAAATAGCTATTAGTAAATCATATCATAATCCAAACAACTATAATTTTATAATATATTTTCTATATATAAAAGTTTTAATAAATTATTCTCACATTAAAAAAAAAAAAAAAAAAGATAATTTTAATTTCTACTAGACATACAGGTAATAAATTTGGAATTTTTATTAAACCTACAATACATTCTTTTTCTTTTGCAATTTTTTTTTTTTTTTTTTTTTTTTTTTTTGCGACAGAGTTGCTTATTGTTCTAGACATACCAGCCAACATCGCACCAAACTTCCGTACAATGCAAGTTAATTTAACCAATGTTAAACACGTTTCAAACCAGAATTTTTGTTTAAGAAATGCATTCAAATTAATTCCACATAAGAACATGAAATTTAATATATATTATTTTTTCAGGTATATTTTCTGATGAAATATGTCTTTAACTTTGATCAGTGTAACTGACATTGTACGGAAGTTTAGTTGAAAGTTGGCAGGTATATTTTAAATAACAAAAAACTGCCTTCCATTTATGATAAAAACGCCCATATTCTTAAAAAAAGACAATGTACTCTTAAGGTATTCTGGAGTAAAATCTACTACTGAATCATGTGCATATTCTCTTCGTTTTAAATGAAATTTAAACGCCACCAACGTTTATTTGAATATAATAGATTTATTTCTTCAAGTTAATCAGGTTTATGAAATAATTTTAAACGAAAATATCTATTTAATCGCATTTCTATACGACATGTCACCCACAAATTACTATCTCACTGGTAAAAAATTTCTAAATCCATACAATGAAGAATTTTTTTCTGAGTTTATTAATACATGTTCTATTCCCTCTTGTCCTTTTTGGGTTTTGTGCTCTGCAATCAACCAACCAACTTATGAGTTTAATTTTACTCCTGATGACCAAGAAGTTTCTAAATATTTCCTCGTGATTAGGAGGGAGATATTTCTAAAACATTTGCACAGTTTCTTACAGATCCCATTTCTTTACTCGTACACATTTTTCAATAGTACGCTTACAAGCAAAAGAAAAAAAAGGGGGTATCCATTAGTACGATACATTTCGTCTCATTGTAACAACGCACATGAATTAAAAAAGCCAATAGCCTGGAAACAAAGTAATGTGTTTAATTTTACTCCTGATGACCAAGAAGTTTCTAAACATTTTCTCGTGATTAGGAGGGAGATATTTCTAAAAAATTTGCACAGTTTCTTTCAGATCCCATTTCTTTACTCGTGCACATTTTCACCAGTACGCATACAAGAAAAAAAACAGGTGTATCCATTAGTACGATACATTTCGTTTCAATACAACAACGCACATGAATCTAAAAAGCCAGTAGCCTGGAGACAAAGTAATGTGTTTAATTTTACTCCTGATGACCAAGAAGTTTCTAAACATTTTCTCGTGATTAGGAGGGAGATATTTCTAAAACATTTGCACAATTTCTTTCAGATCCCATTTCTTTACTCGTGCACATTTTCACCAGTACGCATACAAGAAAAAACTAGTCGTTGGGGGCCACCGTAATACTTACCCATCATGGATATGCATAATGTAAAATATTAAAATAAAAATGTGTAAACTACTTATAAAGTGCATTGCAATTCAAATAAAATCGTGGCTTGATGACGTCACAAACTTTAAAGTCTCGATTACTGAATTGCTTGAAAGAAACATCCTTATAACTCCAAAAATAATAATCCTATTAACTAACAGTTTATTGCATCTGATTAAGCGTCAAATTTCCAATTAAAATATATCTTTGAAGTGAAATTTGGATGAAATACAGGGTCATGAAAAATCGAAGAGTGTGGTAAATAGGATTCCAAATATCTCGGCAACTAATTATCTGATCGACTTCATGCTTTATTCAAAATTTATGTTTTTTTATTGTCTTTTATATTCATTTCTTAAAATAAACAATTTCGAAAAATTTTATTTTCATCAGAACGAATATTTCGAGAGTCCGAAAAAAATTGTTCCGGTTAATCGAGGTTATTGAAATGAAATAGGCTTCTTCCCATTATTACATACTAAGTACATATCAAATTGCAATTCTCTATCTCAATTTTTTCGGGAGATAGAGCGTTTACAGACACACACACACACACACACACACACACACACACACACAGACGGACGGCAATTTTTTTTTCTAAAAATATGTTTTTCGGAATCTCCAGTGTCTGAAACGTGTAAATCCGTCAAAATTTTTTTTTTCGATTTTCAAAACGATTACAAGACTTACCCTATACTACGTATGATGGGTAAGTAAAAAGGTGTATCCATTAGTACGATACATTTCGTTTCAATGAAACAACGCACATGAATTTAAAAAGCCAGTAGCATGGAGGCAAAGTAATGAGTTTAATTTTACTCCTGATGACCAAGAAGTTTCTAAATATTTCTTCGTGATTAGGTGGGAGATATTTCTAAAACATTTGCACGGTTTCTTTCAGATCCCATTTCTTTACTCGTGCACATTTTTCAACAGTACGCATACAAGCAAAAAAAAAAGCGGGGGGGTGGCATCCATTAGTACGATACATTTCGTTTCAATGAAACAACGCACATGAATTTAAAAAGCCAGTAGCCTGGAAACAAAGTAATGAGTTTAATTTTACTCTTGATGACCAAGGAGTTTCTAAATATTTCTTCGTGATTAGGAGGGAGATATTTCTAAAACATTTTCACAGTTTCTTTCAGATCCCATTTCTTTACTCGTGCACATTTTTCAACAGTACGTATACAAGCAAAAAAAAAGGGGGGAGGGTATCCATTAGTACGATACATTTTGTGTCAATACAACAACGCACATGAATTTAAAAAGCCAGTAGCCTGGAGACAAAGTAAACTTCAAAAACTTGAACAACCTCATCTTCTCCAGATGATTCACCATAATCGTACTGTGCTTAGAGGATCTTTCGTACCCCAGCTAAAAATTATAACGCATGAAATGTCATCCAGCTCTTCACCCCTTTGTTAACATTTTAAAGTACTTTTGTAAAATTCGCTGCCATTGTTCAATTTTTAATTCTTTGAAATTGAGTCACGCTAAGCGCATAGCTCTTTAAAAGGAAGTGGAGGAAAATCATGAAATGCATTCTCAACCGAATAAGTGCTCTAAAATAAAGTTGATATGTGCTACAGATGACAATGCTTTTTGTAAACGTACCTCTAAAAAAATATTCTTCTTGAGGCATTGTGAAGTTTAACTGCAAAAAAAAGTTTTCGTCAATAGTTCTAAAACTTGACTACCATTAAAAAACCTTTCAATTGTTGTTTATATTAAGTGCAAATATGCTCGACGGCACTAACAATATTTAAAAATGTGATAATTAATTCTTAAAAAATAGCAAATTTAAACAATTATCCTTTAAATTACTTAATTCAAAGATTGAATTTCTTAAGCGTGTATTCAAATCCAAACTGCTTATTTTGAGACACATTTGTAGATTCATTTTTGCTCTAAACTGCATCCAATTGGCAGGTTCCCTTATTCTGAAACTTTATAATGTCCGAATTGTCTCGATTTTTTTATAAAGGCAGAATATATTTAAAAAAAGGCTGTCAAAGTGGACATTTTGAACCGAATTTCGGGAAGCGATAGCGCTGGAAACAAAAAAAAATTATCGTCCTGTGAAAATAATTGTCTGTAAATCAATTTCTAATTAATTGAACGAAAAATAAGAACATGGGGCCCCTATAAATGTCTTTATAAATCACGCCGCCAAGTTTCCTGTTGTTACTTTTAAAAATGAGCCTGGGAATGTGTCTCAAAATTTTGAGATGTGGAGCGTGGTAAATATATATTTTTTTAAATACCGCCGTAAGTGAAACGCATTTTAAAGATTATAATTTCAAAATTAAGTGAAAAGGATATTTATTAAAATTATTAAATGGTGTGTGTGAGTATGAAGGATGTTACAAAATTAAAAATTTCTTAAATATTAAGTCAAAAATTAATAAAATACGTAATTAATGTATACTCTTATTCACTATAGTAAAAATCATCATCATATTGCAAGCTTTCGACCAATTTTTCCACAAAATTTGGATGAAACTATAAAATTTCTAGACATTTTTTTCTTTTTGCATACATTTTTCTTTCCTTAAATATTATGCATTTCCTTTTCTTAAATAATATATCAATACATTTTTATAAATAATTATTTATATCTTTATTTTTCCCCTGGTATTTACCTTTGAAAAGTATATTTCGATAATAAATGAAAAAATTTAAACAAGAGATGGTTTCTCAATTCTTTTCACAAATGTGTGCGAAGATGTCTCTTAATTATTAAATATAATTTTATTTGGCTAAAATAAATATACTTATAAATATCCGTTTTGTGGTTTCAGATGAATTAAAATGACAATGCTTTTTTTTATTAGCAAATTGATTACTCTCAAGAGATCTTAATTGCTCCAAAATAAACAAAAGCTGCTAATGTAGCGACAGAAACTTGTCTTTTTTTTTCCTTTACAAGTATGGTGAACCATAAAATTTCATAATTTAATGTATTTAAGTAAAACAGTTTCTAATGTGCGGTTTTTATTTACTTTGTCACATGTTGTGTTTATGAAGTTTAAAAAAATGCATTGTTTAAAAAAAATGATATTAAAACTTGATATAATTGGATGATATAACTAATATAGCTAAATGAAAGAATAGTTTTCAAAATATTAAAAAGTTTACTTTTCAAATTAGAACTAGTGTATTTTATCAATATATATATATATATATATATATATATATATATATATATAAACTTTTTTTGTTGTAAAGTACATTTTGGGGTAATTATATCTGCTAAATTACTTTTTCTGAACAATGTTACATATCATGATATGACAGAGATGAAATGAGTATTTCTTCAAATGGAATAGTTTTTATAGATGTAATTTACATCTGCAAATTCTTTGAAATATATTTTTATCGTTACAAAAGCAACATGATCTTGAAATCAAATAAATATACTTGTTAAAATTTAAATAAAATATAATAACGTGTATGGAAATGATGGTACTTCTTTGTTAAAGCATCCCCTACAATTACGATTATGCCAAGGTTGCGGTTTCGATTTCACCAAGATTATCGTCAAGCTTGTATATGTATCATAATCATATATATACATCAAGCCTATGCGACATATATACATATACATCAAGCCTATGCGACTTATACGACAATATATACATCATAGTTGCGTTTTATATGACATATGTATACACATTATAAGCATGTCATATATACGTCATATACGTCTTAATAACGTGTCGTATATGAACGTCATGTATGAATATAACATGGATATATACGTCATAAAATGTCATATATATCATATATGATTATTATTATGTCGTATTTGTCTAACTTGACGATACATCTTGGTCGCTTGGAGATTCATCTTCAGGGACCGGTATAACAATGAAGTATCAAAATAGTTTAATAGTATTTAAAAGTAAAGTATTGCGCATGAAATTGGGCAAATTGTATACTAACTACGTAGCTGCCAGCCTTCTGATTTTGTAAAGTCAAATAATTTTGATTTGTTTCTAATATAGTTCTTATTTCAATTTCATTTTCTAAGTAAAATGTATGGCTCAAAATTTGTTTTTTTAACTTGAATAATCCTGGAAGGTTGGTAACTGTATAATTACAATAATCGTAGACGAGATAAAAGTCCACAGACCAAAAAGGCACAGAATTTGTGAAAATTTAAATACTGTGTTTAGATATCAATTAAGACATTTATCGGACAAATTGTACGTATTCTTTATTTTCTGATACTATTTTTTTCAATTGCGTTTAAGAAAATAAACTAAGGGCATTTTTAATTTTTAAAAGTAAAGAAAACTGAAATCCAATCGTGAGTTTTACGTTCCCTTACAAAAATTTCAGAAAATCCAATATACTGTAAAAAGAGACAATTGTTTCTTTCTTAATCTACGAAAATATAATATAGCAACGTACGGAAATATACAATAACGTCTTACCCATTATTTCAAAAAGCTTGCTTTATCATTAGAAACCCCCAAAACCAGTTTATTTTCGAGATTTAAAGCCGCATTTATAAAAACAAAGTTTCTTTTGCTGGAACTGATTTCGAAAACTTTTCGAGTAGTTTTTATACTCTTCATCAGCATTCATCAGTTTTATAAAACCGAAATATCGGTTTGTAGGATGATATCAATTCTCAATTAAACATTTTTAGCTGCGTAATTCAATTTATACAAGGAAGAGTAACAAAATAATATTAATTTTAAAGTTAATGTTAATGCGGTTAATTTATCATCATGCTTGTTGAGCAAAAACATTTTTACTTGAGAATTGATAGCATCCAAAAAACCTATATTCGAGGTTGTGAAAAGTGATTAATACGCTATAAAAAATACTCTGAAACGCTTTTGAAAATCAGAGGCAGCAAAAGAAACTTTGTTGTTTTAATGCATCTTTAAATCTCGAAAATATATGGATTTCTGAATTGTCTAACCCTCTGAGCGTTTTGAAAAAGGGTAAAATTGTAATGTTGTTTTCTCTGCATTTGGTTTTAAATGCTAAAAAAAATATGATTGTTTCAGCATTATAAATAAAACTTAATTACAAATATGAATGTAACCCTTGAGAGTATTAATCATTCTTTAATGTTTTGAAAATGCATTAAATCTATAGAATTATATTAAATTAAACATTGCATATATTGCAGTGAAACCTGGAGCTTTGTGAACGGAATATTACGTTCCACACGCTTAGAGGGCTAAAGAGCGTATTTCGAAATCTTGGGTAACTAGGAAGATGTTATTTTATATTTCCGTTTGTGGTTATATTTTCTTTTCCTGGATTAAGAAACATTTGTCTATTTTTACAGCGTATATTTAATAGATATTAACAACTAAACTCTAAAGTAAACTAAATGATTAATGCAGTTACTAATTTCGAAATATAATGTTTACTCATTTTTTCCGTATGTTTAACAATTGAAATGAATTTTTTTTCCATTTCGAAATGCAATGTTCACCCTTTTCAATTTTTGAGTTTTATAATTCACTGATATAAACTATAAAGACAATTTATTATTTCCAATTAGAAGCTGACAATTTAAAATTTAAAAATACCTTTAAAAAGCTTCCTGCGTAATAAGGAAGTTTATTTTTAGAGGAACAATCAGTTGTGATGCAATAGAAGTTTGTGTTGCTCCCTCCAGATAAATCAATGCACAACGAACCATATTCTACTGTAACTTCATAAACACTGAAATTCAAACCTTGCTGATAACGGATATTGAAAATTAACTTTCGTTACTGCATGAACGGTGATAAATATGTCCAATATTTTAAAGCAGCCATACCTAGAAACTACTAGTTGTGTATAGAAATTGATTCTAAAGAGATTTTATACATTGATTGCACGTTCGCATTGCGTTTCAATGTTCCTTTTTACATCCTTTAAAATTGGTAACCGATTTATCTGAAAATGGTTTAGAAAATTTCCTATAAAATTTTGATTTATAAATTTCTTTAAATATCAGAGTCATTTAAAAAAAATGTCTTAAATACTTAAATTACACATTCTTAAAATTGCATTTCTATAAATTGTGAATTGCCAGACAATTTCCATGTGTTATTTATACATGTGAATAATTTAAACCCCTTAAAATTGTTCTACAAGAAAAAAGTATATATATTTTTCATTTTGAAAAGTTTGTAAAGCGGTAACAGTTACATGCATTTTTTATGTATATTTTAAAAACAATTTAATTATCTTTAAAATGTTATTATACTAATAATATTTATTATACAACTAAGTGATCGAAAACAAATTATAAAATTAAGTATTCATCTTTATTTAAATGCCTCCAAAGAAGTAGGTATTATATATTCATATATTTTGTCATTTTAAATTGGCTTGATAATTAAAGCTAGCTTTGGGAATAACTAAATAAAAGATAATTTGTAACTTTTCCTTATCTTTATTGTACACTTAAAAATTGATAATTTATTCACATATTCTTAAAATAGATTAATATTTAAAGTAATTCAATAAATATTTTCCGACTAATTTTTATACATTTTGAAATCTAATTACTAACTTTTTAACGTATTCTTGATTAGAGCAATATTTTTGTGCATTTTTGTATTTTAAAGTAACTTGATAATGAAGATTGTTATTCAGAACAACAGTCTAATATAATACAGCATTGTTTGTTATTTTGTTTTGGTATACTACTCACAGAATATTTTTTATATCTAAATTGACATATAAACTAATACAGCTATTGTTGTTGGTCCGCGTGATGGTTAGCAATTAATTCAATAGACTGCTAAATTAAACTTGTAATCAGTTAGCCATGTGTTATAGAAGAAAATAAATTGTCAGCAATTAGGTTCCAAAATTTAATAACTAAATTAAAATAACATCACAAACACAATCACATAGAAAAAATGAGCTGAAAACGAATGCGTGCTAAATCGCACGAACAACAAAATCGGTCATATCAGTGCAAGCAACATAGTTATGGTTGTCTTTAAAGTTAATAACAGTTAATCGTATATTTTCACTGTAACCATGAAGTTAACAGTCACTTTGAGCAACACATTGACAGTTGACAGTTGTAGTTACAGTTAATGTTTTTTTTAGCTGCACCATGGAGTTAGCAGTGTTGATAAAGGGACTGCACTGATAAATACAAGGTGTGTCCTAACTCCTGGGCATAACTTTAAGGATAAATAGAACACATCCAGACACCAAACACCATACAATGCAAGGCCATAAATGAAGATGTGAAGTGCTACAGGGCTCTTTCTGAATGTGGAGAGAAGCCTGTTTACTTACACAATACATAGTAAATGATTATGGATTTTATTTATGCAAAATAATGCTTCTAACTAGAATATTAATATGGAATGTTATTAGAAGAAGAAATTGGGAAATTACAGATTAAGTAACTTTATTTGACAAACAACTGGGCCAAATTCGGGAAGGGGGATTTTAAGTATAAATTATTTGAAAATATAACAAATTATAACATCTTGTAAAAATATACTTCTTTTAAAATTGATAAAGATACAAATAAATGTACATATATTGCTTGAAGGTGCGTAAAAACATACATAAAAACATTTAAAAGCACATTAAAGTCCTTTTAAAATCAAAACGTTTTAAACCAAACTTACTCGGTCATCATCAGTGAAAAACTAATAGTAAAGTTGAGTTGTTGTCTCTTTGCGTCTTCTAGCTTGCCCGGAACAAACCATTTTACTTCAAGGGTGTGAAATATAAGGATAGGTCATTCAATATTTCAAAAACAAGTACAGGATAATCAATATACTTCTTTTAATTGCTAAAAGGTATAAAATAAAAACCTTATTAATAGTAAAATTACTTTTATTAGTTTGTTGACATGTTTCGGCTCTATCCGAGCCGAATTATCAAACAAATTCAATTATCAAACAAAACATTATCAAAACAAATAAGAATATTCCATAACTCTAAGGACAGCTTGACAAGATTATATCAAGAATAAACTATCTAAATAAGTTTCAATGAAAGTAAGATACTTTTTCCCTGCAGTCTATATTATCCATCCATCATAAGAGAAACCATAGAGATTGTAACATGCAAAAATACAATATGTAACGATGCAGCATCATTTAACTTACCAAAATTATGCTTCCATGGTTACAAATATGGAAATAAACAACCAAGTAAAAATAAAAAATAACGTGCGTAATTTTAAAAAGTACGTGAAAGATTAAATGATAGCGTTTCAAATAATAACTTCAAAGACCGTGCAATTATAGAATATTCTTATTTGTTTTGATAATGGCTCGGATAGAGCCGAAACTTCAACACAATAATAAAAGTTATTTATTATTTTTAATGTTTTTATTTTACACTTTTTAGCAATTAAAATAAGTATATCTGTTATGTTTCAAATAAAGTTATTTACTTGGCAATTTCTTGGTTTCTTGCAATTTCATCCATATTAGCATTCTAGTTAGTAAAAATATTTAGCATAAATAAAATCAACATAAACTATTTACAAGATATTGTGTAGTAAACATGATTCTATCCACAATCATTAAACGCCTTGTACGCTTTTACTTTTTGAGTTACGGCTATACATTTCATAGAGTTTTGAGCTTTTATATTTGGTGTCTATCTCTTCTTAAAGTTTTGGCCATGAGTTC